>CM073429.1:10000000-11250000 GCA_037114965.1 Monochamus alternatus | reverse complement strand
GTACATTAAGTGTTAATTTAATTTTTACTGCTATTTTCAGTGTAACTGATAATGTATGTATTTTGTGTACTGTATATGTTCTGTTTTCTGTTTTTGATAAATCATGATCAAAAAGTTAACGTGCTACGAACCTATCAGCTTTTATGCTGGCACCACTTTTATATTTCACTTATGAAAATGACCTATTAGACCTGATCGAGGCGATCGGGCCCATCAGGCTGCCCCTAAAACCTAATCGAAGATGTTCCCATCTCCGACGTCGGCTCTATCTGGCCTGCATTTAATTTCGCGTGATGTTAGACGGCGTCCCGATGCCCAATTAGGCCCGCAGTTCCGACGTCGGTGTACCCGATGCCCTGCTAACACGCAACCCTCGAACAACTTTCCGGGAACTATTTGCGAGCTGTGTCCGGCTCTACTCGATGAAGTTTGCTTAACCCTGAATACTTGGAGATTAGTGATGTCGAATTAGACTGATTTTAATCAGGCCGAGATTGACAGAGATTTGGGAACTTGAGGTATCCGTTTACTTTGTTGTACTGAGTGATCGATAGGCATGTACAATGGTGAAAATCTAAAAATGAACGAATCTATGTGGAATTGTTATAGTAAATCAAATAATGCACGTCGTATTAAGAAACTAATTTAATGAGAAAAGCAAAATTTTAAATTTACAAGAAAGACAAATAATAACTTATACAGAAAACTGCAAAAGGCAGGTTCAGTCGCCTGACAAAATATTTGTCAATATTTTATCGCAGCACCATCTGTTGCAATGACATTTTCTAATCATCTTCTCATTGATAAAATTAACAATCTAAAATCGTAGTTATTTGAAAGTTATTCCTATGAATTTTCAATAGTGTCCCATAGTTCTTCGGAATTTGCACCTCTAAAATTTCTTATATATATTTTTTTACAATGTAACATTTTCTATTGGCTTCATGTCTGGACTTTTAGCTGGCCAAGGTAGTAAATTTATTTCAATCCGATTTATCCACTGCCTTACAATATTTGAGGTATGTATGAGTGAATTATGCTGAAAAAATAATTATTATATGCCACAAGGATACTGAGATCATTTTTGTAACCTGCTGAAAAATAAAGTTTTCAGGAAAGACTTGTGTAATAGACGCCAACATTACATCACAAACGTTGCTGTTTTTTGTCCATTTTGAACTCGTAAGTTATTAGCAGCAGATATTATGATACGCTTCCATAAATCATCAATAGTGTCCACTTCAAAGTGATACACTTTATTGTTTAAATATCCCCACAAAAAGAAGTCCAAATGATTTAAAATCAGGAGATCATGGCGGCCATGGTACTGGTCCTCCTCGTCCAAGTCCTTGTTGCGGCTGTACATGGTTCGGATATAATTGAGCTTCGTGTATGATACACCGCACTGTTGCAATACGCCGTGCACACTCTGGACCTACAATTGCACTCACTGCACACAGCGATAAAAGTAGCTGCATTTGGCACATGAAGCCAATTTTGACACTTGAAAAATTGAATTAAAACACTAAGATTTTTTCTGTAGTAGTGCTGTTGTGAGTAACTAGCAACCTTTTTATTTAACTCTTTTTATATCTACTGCATTGTATTATTAACAGAAGTTTGATATGTGATTTTTGTTTGAAATGATAATTAAAAGTTCAAACCTTAATCTAAAACATACACTTTGTATGTACTAGGAGCAATTTATTTCTGTATGTCCACCGCTTCTGATAGAACCACCTAAGCATTTTAAATTCAAACAAGGGACAGACCTCTGGCAAAGCCCACTCTGATTTTACGGTAACTTAAAATATTACTCTCAGGTATAATGCCCGATCTCTCATAAATGGGTTTCGAAGTCTGGTTCATTCTCCAAAGCAAACATGAAAAATGATCCTGGGATCTAAGGTCAATTAACGATTTCCCGCTGCAGCGGGATGATATCTCTCATATTCCACATTCTACCTCGGAACGCATCCTTTCCAGGCGTCACACGTGTCGTCTGTCCCACACTGGTACCGCATTTTAAAGCCCAAAAGGCTTCCTTCTTATTTGCATAATACCTAGCAAGGAAAAGTCTTTGTTACTTGCAGAATGAAGCCGTTTCGTAAGAGAAATCCAGATGGCAAGTTTTGTTTCATTTGTTATCAACGAAATTGTCATTGGCGTAGATTTTTTATAAGGCAAGGCTTAGTCGTCGATTGCCTCAATTATGGCATACTGATGAGAGCTAACAAGTTCTAAACCGGTATATTCGGTTTTTGCATAGATTTTTTTCTATTTTCATCGTTAAATCTTCTTGATTTACATTTCAATTAGTTGTGCGTTACCTGGTAATTTGTTGATGTTGAAATTTTACTCCTATAAGCGTCAATGTCTTGAACCCAGAGTGAATAAACACCATTTATTGTACAGGGTGACCCCTCCCCCACTCTCGATCATTTTTTTAAGAGAAAATTAATGGTCAAAACAAAAATAACCTATCGTCTTCTGTTTTCGAGTAAAAAACAAAATTTCAAATTTTCCACTTTCGATACATGTCTGTAACTTGGTTGTTTGTAAAGTTCGAAAAAATAATTAGTACGTTCTTGAGATACTTTTTTGAGTAGAGTCCAGTGGAGTGCCTAATTCTTTTGTAACTTTATGAAGTTTTGGGTTTTAACCGAAAATTGTGTTTTTTTAATACAAACCATAAGTAAAATCGTTATTTTTTTCTCTTTTCATTAATATATAATATATAGGGTTAAATATGATTATTTACCATTCTATTGAGACAATATATATTATAGCATATTGTGTTTCTTTCATTTTCTTGAACTAGGCATGTCATTTGAAATAATTGCTTGTTACCAATCTATGTCATTTTCGTTTCGATTGTAAGCTATATTCGTGGAGAGGATTGACACCCTCTCTGTGGGTATGTGAGAGATTGATACAGGTTGACGTTTGACTACCCCCCTAATTAATGAGTTTTTCCAGGTTACCCTCATTCCGGCATTGAATGGTGGTTAGGGTCTCTCAACGTAAGTCGTTCCTCGGCGCAAATGCTGCCTGTTTAATAATAATATGCCGCCCCCTCTCCCGCACAAGTCTTCGACTTCTGTGCTAATCCTCGTCATTAGAATGAGGGGTGGAGATATTATTATTATTATTATATGCTCGGTGAGATCCATTCACAAATGACAAAGTAACTATTCTATGCATATGTACTACGTTGCCTGAAAGTATGAAACTCGTGTACAGATATGAACTAAAGCACACTTGCATTGAGATACACACATGCGAACGGCGTCTGACGTCACAGATCTACGCTGTGGCGGCGACCGCTATGTGGGGGTGTAGCCAGACTAAATTTTTAAATACCCTTTTTAGGCTTATTTTTCAACGAAATTGTCTTGGACAAACTTTATTTCTGTTAAAATAATACATTCTTTATAAATTATGCAATTTCCCCGTTGTCACGATTGTATTATTGGTCCCTTCTGATCGCAATGTATAAGTAGGCAGACGGCACAAACGAACGAATTAAATAGATTGGCCAATCTCGTTAGTTCAATCAAATACCTCGGATGTCTAGTTGGCCACCGTTCGCGCGATACTTATTGCAAACCTAAGTAGTGTAGATTCGGGGCGTGCTTCTTTTGTCCTAATAACGATTAATAATGCAAGTCGCAGTGCACGCCTGCCGCGGTACAAAGCTCCAGTGACTTGTACGACCGTCTATTGTCCCGGCCCGGGGCATTAACTATTTATGCCGCTCCTAATGAACTATTCAGGATGCTGTGAACCTTTCTAATTGAGTCTGGACTAGCGGAGAATAAAAAGGAGTTATTATAGCGGCGTTTTTCTTCTCGGCTGCTTCGTGTACCCGCCCTCGGTCGGTAATATCGCCAGGAAATAGTGTAGCGTTGCGCCACGTTAAGTTTATTCATTAGGAACCGTTTACATATTTTAGAGGAAAATGTTCGACGAAGGCAGTTAAGAAATTAATGTTTTCTTTTTTTTAATGGGAATAGTATTGAAAATGCATACGACATTGGTTTATGGATATGCAGGGTTAACTATGGCTTAGTACAAATATTTTAAGAGGGGATAGGGAAAAGTAAGAATTAACGGAATTATCTTATCTATCAAAAACATTTTTTTCAAAACTATATTAAATCGTTATTTACCGCCGTCACTGGCCTTCTGTCAACCACGAGGTTTCTGCCAAAGTCAAAGGTGTCAAACGTAGTGACAGGTCACCGCGTTGACACGTATATCAGTTTACGCCGCTTTTAAAGAATAGTACATTATACTATAAGGGAGAGAAATGCGTTATTTTGGCAGAGGTGTAATTTGAAGCCCGAGGGCTACATTGCACCGAGGACAAAATAGCATCTCTCCCGAATGGTATATACTATTTTTTCCCCGATCTCGTTAACTTAAAAATACATATTTTGTCATTATGAAGTAAGTAGCACCAGAATTATTGTATTCGGACTTGAGCATTTATTTAGTAGCCGTTGAGTTATTGTCATAACTACAAAATAAACAAACAAAAAGAATTGTCAAATTAAGGTGCTAGTTTGGTTTAGTTTAAAGTTTGTTTAGTGCACAATGAATAATTGTGATTCGGAAGAGATTGTGGAGGCTGCAAATATTGCAATAAGCAATTTGCTGCCTACGAAGTCAAGATCTTTATACAATATAGCCTACAATCGGTTCAAAAAGTGGTGTGCCGAGAAAAATGTTCAAGTATACAGCGAAAATGTTTTGTTGGCATACTTCAGTGAAAATGCAAAGAATTACAAGTCTTCCACATTATGGGCGCAATATTCTATGGTTAAGTCATGCTTGATAATTTACAACATAGATATAAGCAAATTCCCCAAGCTGATCGCATTTTTGAAAAGAACCGGTGACGGATATCAAGCGAAAAAATCGAAAATATTGACAAAGGGTGAAATCGACCGTTTTCTATCAAGTGCAGATGACAAAGAATTCTTAATGATTAGGGTAAGATTACTTTTGTTGTTAGGTATTTCAATTATTAAGTATTTTGATTTTTTATATATTGGATTAATTCTGGGGATTGCCGGAGCTTGTCGAACTGATGAACTAGTCAATTTAACTGTAGATGATATTGAGGATGTAGGCTCTTCCTTGATTGTAAAAATTACAAACACTAAGACAAAGATTCCACGAACCTTTCTGGTTACTGATGTGGGAAATATGTTTGAATTGGTTCAAAAATACCTGTCCCTTCGTCCTCCCCACGTCAAGCATAAGCGCCTTTTTTATACTACAAAGCAGAAAAATGTAGTTCGCAGCCAGTTGGCAAGAATACCATGGGAAAAATTCCGAGTGTAGTAGCTTTGTATTTAAAATTACCTGATGCTGCATGTTATACTGGTCACTGCTTACGAAGATCTTCAGCGACATTACTGGCAGATGCTGGTGTGGATATCACGACAATCATCATGCTGGTTGGAAATCAACGACAGTCGCTGACGGTTATGTCGAAAACTCCATTGAAAATAAGACCAAAATTGCTAATCAGGTTTTAGTAGGTACCACTACTAGCGCAATCACAAAAACTGTAAATGTAAGCGAAAGTAATATTCCTTCTAATATTAATTTTGAAAATTGTACAAATGTAACATTTAATTTAAATGTCAATAAATAATTTGAATGTTATCTTTTTTTTGCATGAAAAACGTTCCCCATAATGTAAACTCCCTTGGGAGCATTATGGACTACTTCTGTTTTAATTTTGATGTCATAGAAACTGATTTCTACTCCCGACCGTGGGAAAAAACAATTATTTATAAAATGTAGACTATTATTTAATGATTTAATGAGAAACACGATATGGTAGCACAGGGAGGCAGCACCTACCTTACTAATATATATTTCCAGGATTGGTATTTGGAGAGATTTTAAGAATGTTGTATCATTTTCTGTTTTCTTGCTTAATTTAAAACCTGCCTTTGCAAACATTTTTCTACTTGCTGTGGTGTGGACCTCCCCTTCCCTCGACCGTTCCTTTTGTTTAAAGCGAGGTACCTACTTGGTCCGGCAGTCATGACCATCGATTACTTACGCCGGGAAAACCACAAAGAATAACACGCAAATGTCCACAAATACATAAAAACGCTGCCACACGTTTACCGCCGAGGCGTTATAACAGTTGTTCAATGTGGCTCAAAAAGTATTCAGCATAATATTTTGTGTACTCGGAAAATGTGTTTGGTATTACGCTGCCACACGAAAATGTGCACTTGACACACTCCCATAAATCAGCACATCCGTCATCTAGTTATTTGAATACGACATGTTTGTAGATACACTAAAAAATACGCAAACAATTAAATTTGCCAAAAGCAAGTACTTGAAAATTATTTCAAACTATTTTTTACATCTGCAGACGCCATCTGTAGACTACTCATGCAAGGTGCACTTTACAACGATAAATTTTTAAACTTCTTGTGTTGTTGGGAAATTAAATTCTGTTAATACTAATAATAGCAACAATATTAACAGTAATCGACGATGCTTGCTTAAAATAATTAGTAATATTTTAAACTATAACATCCCAAGATGTTTACAGTGTTCTGTAAAAATGTTTCTTAGACCTTTAGACATAACTAAGCTCTGTTCTTTGAGGTTCGGATAGTATGCAACTAGCAATGCAGTATTCTAGGTTATGTTATGTGTAATTCAACGCTGGTTGGAGCTTTTGTCCACAGAGGAGTTAGTTTCACACAATATTATTAATACCTAAAAAATATATAAAAACTTTTACATAAAGTGTAAACATTATTTAAGTAGGTATTGTCATATTTAATTTAATTCATTGACAGGATAATGTCACTTTTGTCATTGTCGATATTTAATTTCAAATAATTTTAATTTATATAATAATTTTTATAGTTAGATATTTGACTCAACTTAAAGGAGGCCACCTGAAGAAGCAATCCTAAAAATGCAGAAATAGGTCAGATCTCATCTATTGTGGTGGAATTTTCGAGTTCCCACTGTCAAAAGTGAAATTAGATATTTATAGAATGTTTTCATTAAAGCAGGTTAGTAAATTTAGATACATTAATTTCTTTAGATAATTATTGAATAGAGCTGTGTCTGTGGAATTGTTCATTAGCATACCTAGATGTTTGGTATCAGAGAACATACATATGACTTGATTGATAGGAATTGTAGTAGATTTGATTTATATTAGCTTAAAATATCTCTCTAATACAGTAAAATAAACATTTGTTTGTAATACGATTCCACAAATCTACTCAAGATTCAATTGGCGAACAAGTTCCAAAAAAATAATCACATTTATTGAGGTCTGGCGATCGTGGTGGCCAGTTTTGAAAACAATTATTTTCTCGTCCTAACCATTTATTTGGAAACTTAAAATTCAAAAAGTCTCCAACAGTAGCACTAAAATAAGGCAGTGCCCCGTCATGCAACCAAAACTCTAGTCTAAGTTGCAACAGTAAATCTTCGATTCAATCAGGGAGTAATTTGCAGAAATTCCAAATAACTTTCCCCATTTAATAGAATTGGTAAAATAAATGGTCCAGTCAAACAACGATCAACCATAATGGCCCAAACATTTATCTTAAACTCGCGTTGAAAATGTCTTGGAGTTATTAGATATTCATTTACATTGGAATATTCATGAAAATTGTGAACATTAGCAATTTCTCTTCGACTGAAACAAGCCTCATCGTTGAAAAGAATTTTCTTGTGAAAATTAATATCGTAAAAAGTTATTCGTCGATCCAAATCTTGAGCCAAAAGGTCTTACACTTTTTGAATGTGATATGGAATAGACTTCGTTTAAGAATTGGGTGTACTGAAGTTCTTGATAATACAGTTTCTCGAGATAAACGTTTAGTGCTTATTTGTAGTGCATCTTCAACTATTAAAATATTTTCTTCATCTTGTACCCTTATTACACTTTCTTGAATGTCTAATTTAATGTACAATGCACCGAGGGCTTTAATAAATTTAAGAAAGCAGAAGTGGGAAAATGTAAGTTATTATGACATTCGAAACAGTGTTAAATCATAGATTTACTTATACTGTAGGTGTTTCCTTATTTGAAATTTAAACTTATTTAAGGAAAAAAATCAGTCGTCGAGCAAAGTGCGAATGGAATTCAGTTTAACGTATATTGGAATCATATATCTTGTGAAAGGTTAAACGGGTTTCTCCGCTTCATTTTAAATTTCTTGTCCAATATATCACTATTTACACTTTTCCTTATTCCAGGCTGACCTCCGGAGCCGTATTCTTTCCGTCACCGATAAACAAGGTATTTTATTCCGGACTTGATATATTGTTACAAACTTCCAACAAAATACGACCGCTTTAAAAGCAATAGCTTTTACGCTCCGCTCTCCCTTTACTTTGTAAAAAAACTTGTCGGTTCTTCAGAAACTAAGTCGGTTATATAAATAAATAACTATCACATAAGGGCACACCTTTTGGCTTTCTGGAAACAGATAAAACTGCCATCACAAAAATTGTGGCAACATTCTAATTCCCTCGACTCAGTTTAGGAATTTTTTACTTCATTTTTTATTCTGTTTGTTAACACGCTTTCACGCCTTGTTGCATAATTGACAATGTGTAAAAGTTTTTATGCAGTTGTGTTCAAGACCTCAAAGCAATAATAAAAATAAAAGGAAATAAAAAAAATACTCAACATTTTTAACTAATATTTTCTTGGTACCCATAACTTTTTTCTGCAGGGCTTAACAGTTATATCTTTATTTAGTAACAGGTTTTGTTGATCTGTAACTAATAATATAATTTTCTTTCATTAAGACAAATATAGCAACATTTGTTTCCCATTGTCTTTTTTTTACCTTCTACTTGACCAATCTGTACATTTGCAGCAATATCAAGTATGTATGTATATTAATCTGTTTGAGGTAAGGTAATCAGTTAATCTAATCTAATAAAAGACAGTTTATTTATATGAATATTTCATTAAATTTTGGAGTCAGATCCAATTCAATTTCCTGTAACTTTTTTATAACTATACTTAAATCGCAAGGTTTTAAAATAAACTTGTATGCCAATAATTAAATATTATTACTTTTTTACTTTTACCATTTCAAATAACCTTTGCGCAATTTCTTTAAAAATTGCTATATTCCAAAGTTTTATGAAATATTAGTATTTTAAGTAATACTACTTTACCTTTTCAGCAAAATCGGTTATATCACTGGTATTTGTTTTAATTCCATGCGAACTGACAAATATCACTTTTCTTTGATAACTGAACTGAACTTGTGTTTTTTTTAAATACGCTCATAGGTGTCCATAGGCCAGTTGAAATCGTTATTTTTTTCTCATTCCATTAATATACATATAGTAGGTGTGATTAAATATGATTATTCATCATTTTACTGAGGCAACAGTTTATTTCCGGGTATTAATTTCATTTTTTAAATATTTTTGATAAGACATTTAGAAGAAATCATGACATAATGAGTTACTAAACAAATAATAGTTATTGAAATGATATATTTGCAATAAGAATCATCCTGATAACGTATCCAAGATGTAATTAAATTAATGTGCGGAAAAAGCTAATTAACATTGCTGATAAGTATATACGGGTCTAGCGGCTGCAAGGGTTGAACCCACAGCGATCTAGTCACCTCGATTCAAGTACTGACGCCTTAAACCTCGCGACCACTGACAACAAATTAAAATATAAAAAAACTATGCACTAAACACAATCGATAAAAAATTACATTTAAAATTAACATCCCAAAAATTCATCAATAGTATAAAAACAATACATTAACAAGATCCAGGTGATCCTTGTGTTCCTTTAACCTTGTGTTGATGTGCCTTCCTGTCTGTCCTATGTACAGCATCCCCTGCTCCTCTCGTCCGACGACATACCTACCTTACGTGGAAGGCTGTACAGATAAAATCGGACGTCTTTTGAAGAAAAGAAATATCAACACAGTATTTAGTACTATGAAAAAGGTGACGGCAGCTTTTCCAAAGACCTGCAACAGCGACCATCTCCAGAGCCCCGGTGTATACAGCATCCCCTGCTCCTGTGGAAAGGTTTATATAGGACAGACAGGAAGGCGCATCAACACAAGATTAAAGGAACACAAGAGTCACCTCAAAAATAACAACTGGGAAAAATCGGCAGTAGCAGAGCATAGAGCGGACACGGGACACACGGTGGAGGTAAGTGAAGCCAGCATGCTAGTAAGAGAGACAATGTTTTGGCCCCGACTATACAGAGAAGCTATAGAAATTCATAAAAATCCGAACAATTTCAACAGGGACGGTGGCGTAGATCTGCCCGGTATGTGGAAACCATTCATCTGTGAAGGCAATCCACCGGAACATCATGGATCAATGACCACCCCACTGGAACATCATGGATCAGTGACCACCCCGCCGGAACATCATGGATCAGTAACCACCCCTGATATAAATAGTGCGACGACCAGTAGATCTCCAGCTTCAGAGTAACTTCTGAAGAAGAGAGCGATATGTCTCTCGAAACGTCAAGAGTTCTAAACCGACGACGTGGCAACCAGCCCGGAAATCACCTGACCATTAATGACAGCCACGGAAGCCTACAAACTAAACTAGAAATACTTCTTTGTCTAACTTTTCAATATTAACTTTATAAACTGCATATAATATTTCAACTAATTAATCTTTTTGTTATACTTTAGTAACAATTACAGTAGTTAAAAGTCGTTAGAAACAATTGTAAATTAAATATTCTCTTCCGGTTGCTACGGCAAATAGTAAATCTAGCAGACTTCAACAAAGAACTCCAAACATTCACAGTTCTAATTTTAGAACCAGGTAGCGCAACGCCTTATTTATTAACTTCTTGTTAAGTATTCACATTCAGCAACGGCTGCAATTTTCCACTAATTGTACATCGTACAACTCCGTCTTCCTGCAGCACTTCTCTTGTTATATTTAAACCTTCTCTTATATTTATACACACAACCTATGCAGCATTTCCAATGACGCTTTAATTAAACCGAATTCTCTTTGTTCACACAATGTAATAGACTATACAAATGCCGTCTCAATTCATCGACACGTGTCTTTTGCATTAGCGTTTGTAACTCAGCTTTCCAGTATATTTAGCAAATAGTGAAATTATTTACATGAGCCTTTTAACAACTGAAGAACTAAAAAATAAGTGTGGAATAAATTCAATAAAAACGAAACAATTATTTTTTGGAAAAAATCCTCGAACAGGTCGATTTTAAATTTAAAAAATACATATTTTAGCGTAAAATGCGATTTCCAAATGTCATTTGTTTTGGAGTAATGACGTCACCATTTTTTTCTAAATGGCAACACCATATTTTTTCCTTGATTCTGAAAGATCGTTTAATTCTATATCAGACAGTACTAAAATTTTGCCCTCTTACATAGGAAAGTTTTCGAGTAAATGACGATTGAATGTTAGAAAACGAATTTTATCCATAAAAAAAGTAACAATTCTGAGGTATGTAAAATAAAATACAATTGATTAAATTTTATACTTAAATTAAATGTTCAAATTGCCATCCACCAACTTGTTGACAATGCACAAGTCTGTGAAGAAATTCTTCTTGCACATTATGAATGATTTCTGGAGTAACTCTGCGTATTTTGTCCCGAATGCGATTTTGAAGTTCTTCTAAATTACGTGATTTATTAATGTACCCTTTTTGACTTCATGTATCCCCATAAAAAATAGTGAAGAGGTGTAAGATCTGGCGATCTTGCAGGCCATTCTATCGGTCCGCGTCTGCCGATCCACCTCCCAGGAAAACAGTTGTCCAAAAAATCTCGTACAGGGCGCGCATAGTGCGGAGGTGCACCGTCTTGCTAAAACCATATGGTATCGTCAGGAATATCAGGGTCATTATCGTTAGGAAAAATTTCTGCAAGGGCTGGAACAAGGTCATTTTCTAGAAACTCTAAATATCTTTGTCCTGTAAGAGTTCCTTCAAAGAAGAAAGGCCCTACTATTCTATCGTCAACTATTCCAGCCCACAAATTTAATTTACGAGGGTGTTGGATATGTGCCTCTGCCATCCAATGAGGATTTTCCCGACTCCAATATCTGCAAGTTTGACGGTTTACTGTACCATTCAGACAAAATGTGGCCTCATCTGAAAAAAGTATTTGCCGGTGTAAATTTCTATTTCCTTGACATAAATCCATTAGAATTTCGCAAAAGTGTAAGCGGCGATCGGGATCATCTTCATTGAGTTCCTGCACAAGTTGAATTTTGTAGGGATGATATTTTTCCTTCCTCAAGATACGTAGCACTGTGCTCTGACTATACTCGCGACAAGAATTCAGACGACTTACGTCATACGAACAAATGAATAATTCATTATATTTTCATCAAAATATTTAAGAAACTGCAACTGATAGTAATAAAACTATATACTACACTAAAAGTTTGCATTATATTTTGCACTAAATTAATAATAATAATAATAATAATAATAATAATGTTCATTCATCTTTAAATAGGTACAAATCATACACGAGTATGCATAGGAATAAACATAGCTAATCACAGAAGTATCAATAGATACTTGTACGTGATATACTACACTACTACACTAAAATAAAATTGCAAAAAATAATTGTTTTTAACCCGACCAAATATCGAAAATTACGTTGACAATAAAAACAAATGTGTAACGTCAGCCGTGACGTAAGACGTCTGAATTCTTGACGCGAGTATAGTGTCATTGTTTAATGCAACCAATCGTGAAGAATTATGAGGATTATCCACCATACTTATCAAAATATTCTGTTTCTGATTTTCATTAATGCTTGGACGTCTAGGTTTTGGAATATTTACAACATTGCCAGTTTCTCTAAATTTAGACTCTACCTTACCGACTGTTGATTGGCTGATAGGGCGATCTGGATATTTTTCATTAAATAAATCGCAAACTTTCTGCTGAGTTCTAATCATATTCCCGCATCCAATAAGAATTAAATTTCAATTCTTTGAGTACAGTTAAATGTGCCATAATACTTTAAATTGAATAATAATTTCTATGTCGCTTACAATACTTATTAGAAAGTCTGTGTGACAATGACACTTTGCAAAGATTTTCACCTACGTGATCCATAAAAGAACTATGGAATTCGAAAAACTAAACTTGATAACGTTTTTGCTTTATTTTAATTGATTTACGTTTTCTAACATTCAATCGTCATTTACTCGAAAACTTTCCTATGTAAGAGGGCAAAATTTTAGTACTGTCTGATAGAGAATTAAACGATCTTTCAGTATCAAGGAAAAAAATATGGTGATGCCATTTAAAAAAAATCGATGACGTCATTACTCGAAAACAAATGACATTTGAAAATCGCATTTTACGCTAAAATATGTATTTTTTAAATTAAAAATCGATCTGTTCGAAGATTTTTTCCAAAAAATAATTGTTTCGTTTTTATTGAATTTATTCCATACTTTTGGCGCATACTGTATATTTAACTCACTGCAATAACGGCACTTTCAATAGACATGTAGTGCGAAATAAATTGTAATCGTCCTGTTTATAACAATTACTGTTTTGTATTGAAATATATACTGTTAAATTAATAAAACCATAAATAAATTTCGAAAAAATGACTAGGTATTTTGACATTTGTTTTATGTTTTACAACGAAAAAAACTTTGGCGTTCTAGAACATAAAAGTTATTCGCAGCTAGGTTACAAAAAAGACTCATCTTGTCAACTGAAAATTTAACCAAAATTTCGACTTTTGATGACAGTTTTCGAAAAAGAATCGTCTCATTGAAGAAAATTTGTGGAATTTTAATCGTGACTCAAAATAGTAATATTCAGTTAACAATATCACTGCAATAAATACAATTTTTACTATAGTCTGTTGAGAAATGAAAGAGAGTAATAAAACCCCGAGATAAGAACCGGCCTTAGGCGTTGTAATATTTCGTTTCAGGTAATTATCGGGTAACACTAATACTAAGAGGTAATGGGTGTACATTAGTATATTTTACTGGATACATCATAGGGCAGGAGCCAGTGTATTGTGACAGATCAAACCAGCCTTTAGAGTTGAATATACGAAGACGTGCTAGTGCAGTAGAGTAAAATTTGACTTGTGTTTAGCGACTATTGTGCCATTGGATATAATATTGTTTGGGTAAAATGTCGAGCTTATCAGATTACGTACCTGCTAAACGCGTGAAAAGATGTGCGCTGTCTCAGAATGAGAAGATTATTATATTAAATGTATTTAACGCATTGAAACACCAAAATCCTGCCATCAGTGTTGACGACATCGTGGAAAAGTGTTTCAAAATGACAGGGATTGGAAAATCGATTATATACAGACTTTTAAAGGAAACAAAAAATGAACAAGATACTGTAAATCCCCCAAAATCATCTACAGGGAGGTCAAAAGTCATTATAGATGATTTCTTTAAAAATGTCATTCGCAGAAAAGTACACTCATTTTATTTTAAAAAAGAAATATCAACGCTAAACAAAATTTTAAATGGACTTTCAGAGGACAACAATTTTTCAAAAATCAGCAGAAGCAAATTTTGGGCCGCCTTACAAGAGTTGAATTATTGCTGGGAAAAGCAGAACAGGAAGTCAGTTCTTATCAATAAAGATGCAATTATTTGTTGGCGAAGATCCTACTTAAGATCAATTAGAAAATTCCGTGACGAAGAGAGGAATTCTAGACGAAACTTGGGCCAACGAGGGATATAAGTTTTCGACAAGCATTTTTGGATGAACTTTCAACAGGGTTCAAGGCACTTTCAGGTAAAGGGCGAAGATTAATAGTGACACATATAGGTAGTGCCAGTGGTTTTGTAGATGGCGGTTTACTTTTATTTGAATCTAAAATTACAGGTGACTATCACGAAGACATGAACGCAGATGTTTTTGAAGAGTATTTTACACAGATGTTTGATCTTATTCCTCCGGGGTCTGTAATTGTCATGGATAATGCCAGTTACCATTCACGGCAGATCGAGCGGACGTCTACGACTGCTTGGAGGAAAGCCGATATAATTCAATGGTTATCCGGAAAAAACATTTCTTTTGAAACAAATATGGTGAAAAAGGAACTTTTGACACTTGTCAATCTTAATAAAGATCAGATAAAATATGTTATGGCTCTTAACCCGGTTATGATGCTTAAAGTAGCCTCATGTTTTGAAATACTGTTTTTATATTGTTTACTTATAAGAGAAATGGACCGAGAAATTGAAGCGGCATAGACAAAGACGGATTGTCGGGGATTAAATTTTAGCTACCTGCTACAATTTAGTACAACCCGGTCACACAAAGTTTTTTTAAAAGTACACCTTATCTATACCGATAACACATAATATAAAAATATTGAATATAAGCACCAGTACTACATTTATTTACGATTTGCATACATAATAAGCTTTTATTACTCTCTTTCATTTCTAAACAGACTATAATGAACTCTAAGGCAATAAAAAAAACAGACACATAATAACAAATGAATGTAGTGGGAACAATGCCAAACTGACAAAAAAGCACCACGATGAGGAATTTCGAAAAAGTCGAAGTATTTACATAAATGTGTATTAAATATTAGAGTAGTAGCATTTTTTATAGCATTTGTTCAAAGTGTTCATTATTTTCAGAGATGATAGATTGAACCCAAGTAAACAAAAAGGTATTGTATAACATAAGTCACAAATGTTAAGTTTGTAGCTGTTATAAATAATAATAATACATTTTAAAACAAAAGTAATCATGGTGACAAAGTAATATAATCGCATTCTTAAGTGATATTTGATGTAATTAATGGTAAAAGAAAGCGTTTCGAACATATAATGCATTGAGAAAATATTGCATACTGAGAAGGACAACCTGTATGAATGTTTTTTGCTTCTGCCTCTGAATATCCTGTTAACTAACAAAATTATCAGGCAGCGCTGGTATGTCTAGTGCAGAACTAATATTTAGTTTATGTAGGAGGTAAATTTATCGGGCAAAGATAAATTACGCCAGTACTCAAAAATGCCATCTAATATGTATGCCCAGCTAGGTGCAAGCAAGAATAATAGCCTGCTGTCGGCGCATTTCGCAGTGTTTTGCTATTTATGTAGTTTTGAGAAAGTAGTGTAGTGCAGACGTCAAACGCAGTGACTGACACTAATCCATTAAAATTCATGAGTATGTTGGGACACCGGATTTTTGAGAAGAAAAATTATCAGTAAATGCCAGTTTTCTGAACTAGATCGCTATAATAATCATGCATATTAAAGAGAAAATGAACAATATATTATTATACGCATTACATTTAACATGAAGGAAATGTTTTGTTTAGTTTTATTGGATTTTTGCCACACTTCTGAAAAAATAATAAAGATTAATTAAATAAGCCCTTGCACCAAACGGAACAGTCATGGGTTATTTTTGAAACTACGTTTGCCTAACCTAAAAATCTCACACTGAAAAAAGCAGATAAGTAAAAAATAACAAAAATCACATCACTATCGCGCACCGTTTGGCGCAAGGGCTTATTTAATTAATCTTTATTATTTTTTCAGAAGTGTGGCAGAAACCCAATAAAACTAAAGAAAAAATTTTCGAGTATGGCGTCTAAAACTGTGACACGAAAATTTTATATATTATGATAAGTATTGATATGGAAACTTACCTACCTTTTTAGTTTGTTATGATATTGTTTGCTTCGAGAATGCATCGAATATAGCCTGGAATGCTCAAATGAACATAAACCAAGTTTTATAACAAAATTAGCATTAATAACGTAACGATGTATTTAGGCACTAAATAACGAGTTTACGAAAATTAACTGGTAATGATCTGAACTATCATTTTCTTTCTCTAAAGTTAAAATAGTTAAAATACAGAGTAATCTAAAACGTGAAAGTGTACTCCTAATATTTTTAAAAGTAATGGTCGTAATTTGTAAGTAAATATTTACCATTTTCGATCAAACCTCGATTTAAATTTAAATGTTTTCCATTTGAACACAGCATGAGAGGTACCTGAGCACAACAACGCTACACGACCAACATGGCGTAGCGACATGTGTTGGGACAGCTGATATACTGCAGCTGCGCAGTTGTGCTCAACCAGTCAGGAGTACGGATATAGAACACAGAGGTGCGTTAAGTTTACACAAAGTGATGTGTTTTTAACACATCACTGGTATATATTACACAAATTCAGTATATTTTATTATAATACTATATAGTAATTTTAACTTATTTTGTGTAAAACGCATAAAAAAGCCATAGTGTATAAATTATTAACAAGGAAATTTTATGCTTCCTAAATTACACACTGGAACCTCTCACTTACACAGCAACTTTTTTATAGTGTATATTTTGTTTTATGAGATGTTTACTTCTGGACAGGAATAACGTTCCTGAATTTAGTTCAACCTAAAACAATCCAATTTTTTTAATAATGGCATCTATCGAAGACGGAAATCATATTAAAAGGGTCATTATTGCTTTGAGCTCCGACTGCGTCAACTGAAGAGCATTAGCTAAATTCTGGCATTGTTTAATATGAAATTTGATTCAATTCTGGAGTACAAAAGGACCATGCTGCAGCTTATTTCTTAGAAAATGGGTCCTTATCGAGTACTACACTCGAATCTAGTTTAAATAATGAGCTTAAAACTATAAAATCAAAACGCCGTTTCGACGGAATTATACATGGAACGGTTTATATGAGCGAAATGCAGACATTGAGTTGTAGAGGGTGAACAAACTACTAACCTAACTGTGCTGCTTTATTGTACGTTTTAGGTATTAGGTGGCATAGGCTTTTATTTTTCTTAATTACTTCTCGTTTTTCTTAACATTATAACATACCGTACATTGTGAAGACCTGTAAAAACTTGGAGTAAATGTTTCATGTGCTAGATGACAAAAACTGTATGCATGCGGTTCAGTAGGGTGCTATAAACCACAAACTGTCTACTTTCACAACCATAGAACACTAGGAACAGAGATGTGCAAGTATGTATAACCACAGAACTCGAGGGAAAAGTAGTTATTAGCTTTATTCGTAATACACCAGAATTAGTTTCCAACAGTCAGAAGCATGCGCACTGCATGCGAAACAAAGCATTTTCAACCCTATGCGGGCATTATAAAAGCAAGTCGAAAATTATCAAAGAAAATGTAATTAATTTTTTTAAATTTGACATCCTTTATATCCTAAATGAAGCATTTTCAGGTCTAAGTTCATACTAAATTTTTTTGCTTAAAATTAAACGTAGAATAACATACTGAAGTATGTACATCTCCTCCTGAAACACCTTGTATATATGCCTGTTTACATCTAAACATCCGATTGCAGACGGAAAACCCTAAAAGAAACAGTCGACTGAGCGCCATTCCTTTCACGCCTGGCATCCAACCCTGACCATACCGAATCCGACCACCCTCCGCCCCCTGTCACATGATAAATGATTTTAATTCGGGAATTTCCGACCACCAGATTCAATTTACCTAATTAATTAATTCTTTTCAGTATCGCTTTTTGCAATTTTCCGTACCTCATTTATTATCCGCAATCTGCCAGGTCGGATTTTCGTAATGGCCAGATTATTAAGTAATCATAATCGTATTAATCTAGACGAAACACTTAATCAAATAGTGGGAGTGATTGCAAGTTTGTACTGGCTCTGCTTTGTTTTAGTAATTGGTTTCTGTTACGTTCTGCTTGGTAGGTAGATTTATTTCGTAAAAAAGAATATTGAAACTACTAAAATGTAGTTATCAGTAATAGAAGCAAAGTAGCAGAAACGATCTTCATCTTGATGAATGTATAAACAATCAAGAAAAGCAAACAGCAGCAAAATCAATGTGATTTTAAACATGATACTGCTAAAGAAATATTTATTAAGTAGCATATAGTAAATTCAAAATAGAATTAGAAATTGAAAGGTTAAAGAAGCATTGGCATGTACATGAGCATATCAAGTAGAAGAAAATACATGTATTTAATATAGCAAATAATATGAATGATTCTGTTATTAGTTTCGGGAAGGAAGTTTATTGCTCGAAAATTCGAAAGGACAAGGAATGTTTTTATATATTTTTAGGTATTAATAATATTGTGTGAAACTAACTACTCAGTGGACAAAAGCCCCAACCTGCGTTGAATTACACCCACAATATCTACCCATATATTCCTTATTATTAGCTTTTGTAACATTTTTTTACTGTTTTAGAAAGGTATTTTAAGCTAATATAAATCAAATCTCCTACAATTCCTATCAATGAAGTCATATGTATGTTCTCTGATACCAAACATCTAGGTATGCTAATGAACAATTCCACAGACAAAGCTCTATTTAATAATTATCTAAAGAAAATAATCTAATTTACTCACTCTATAAAAATCTAACTTCACTTTTTTGGCAGTGGGAACACGACAAATTCAACCACAATAGATGAGATCTGAACTATTTCTGCATTTTTAGGATTGCTTCTTCAGGTGGTCTCCTTTAAGTTGAATCAAATATCTCGTCGAGATGCATTGAATATAGCCTGGAATATTCTATTAAACGGCAGAATATATTATGTATTAAAAATTATAATTTCAAAAGCAAAAGGAACATAATTAACAAGGCAGGCGAGTTTCCGTATCAATATAAATAATTGTCTGAACTATGGTGTAATTATAAAATAAAATATATTTTACTTTTTATGATTTTATTAAAAAAAATGAAATTCTGTGCAATTGAACAACAACCAAGTCTGCTAACAAAATATGTATGTATTAAAAATAACAGTATAATAGTACATATTCTAATAAGGGACTAATAATGTTCTAGTAAATCATAAACAATGAAACAACAAACAAAGATGTATTTAGGCACTACATTTACGAAAATTAACTGGTAGTGATCTGAACAGATAATTTTTTGTCTCTAAAATTACAAAAAAGTTAGATTACAGAGTAATCTAAAACGTCAGAGTAAACTCCTAATATTTTTAATAGTTATATTCTAATTAGTTTTAGCTTTATTACAATTATCAGTAATATTTGTTATAGTTAGGTAAGTACTTACCATTTTCCTTGATTAAACCTCACTTTAAATTTAAATATTCTCCATTTGAACACAATGAACGAGAGGTAACTGTACACAACACCGCTACATGACCAAAATGGCGTAGTGACGTGTGTTGGATCAGCTGATATACTGCAGCTGTGCAGTTGTGCTGAACCAGTCAGGAGTACGGATGTAGAACACAATTAAGTTGTGTGCTTGTTAAGTTGACAAAAAATGGTGTACTTTTAACACACCACTGGTAAATATTACACAAATTCAGTGTATTTTATTATAATACTAGTAATTTTGACACATTTTGTGTAAAACGTACAAAAATGCCATAGTGTGTAAAACTATTAAGACGGAATTTTTACACATCCTAAGTTACACACTGGAAAATCTCGCTTACACAGCAACTTTTTTTTACAGTGCAGATGCACCTTTTCGTATACTACCAGTTTCAAGAAGACGCCGATGAATATTAGATAAACGGTTTTTATTTTTTTTTATTAAAAACAGCGCATTGCAGTCAAATAACTCAAGAGGGCTCTTATTTTTCAGATTGGACAGGGAATTAATTCAAAAATAATTTTTATCTGGGAGAAAACTATTGTCGTACCATTTTTTCTTTAAAAATATTAAAGTCAGTGAACGTGCACACGCCACTATTAAAGATAGATAGATAGATTATATTGCAAAATATGCACCTTTATTATTAGTCATCGCATACCAAGTTTCACGAAACTACCTATAGTGGTTTCAAAAATATTAATTATTTTCCTTTTTTATAACAGAACATTTTTGTACCATAACATATCATGGAACACACTGTATAGCTCGAACAAAATTTGAATACATTAACACTTGCACGCTCAATTTGTTCCGTGTTGCTCCCCCTTTTCCAGAGATTAAGATGAACGGTGTGTGGATTACTCTGTATAGTCGTATAATTCTCTAAACTTAGCTGAATTAGCGAGGTTCAATTTTACTGCCACCTAACGGTCCACTGTTAAGTTACAAGAATGCGCTGCAACACTAGCGCGCCCTGCAATAGTTGGTCCTCTGGGGTATTAGATTTACCCCATTTAATTTACATGAAATGTAGTGGGCATTTTGCGAGCTTACGACTCCGTTGCTCCCTTGCGGACGGGCAAAGCCAAGCGAAGGCGGAGGAACTGCTGTTTTAATTCAAAGGAAGAGGAATAGCTGAAGTCTGGTCTTCATTAAGTGAAAATTTAGGTATATGAATATCTTCGTATTGCACAGGATGTCTCAAACTTGATAGTATGGGCCTGCTGTGAAGGTACGAAAGATTTAAATAAAATTTGGGACACATGATGTTAAATAGGTAAGCTCCATTTTCAATCATAAGTGTTATCTTCAGGATTTGTCAGAAACGTCTAATGACGTCATCAACTAGATTTTTAAAAAGACCTCTTTTTTGCAATAAAGTTTTATTAGAGATTTTTTTCTGTATTACTACCCGTTTAAACATACAGAATGCGTCAAAAGTATGGAATAAATTCAATAAAAACGAAACAATTATTTTTTGGGAAAAATCCTCGAACAGGTCGATTCTTAATTTAAAAAATACGTATTTTAGCGTAAAATGCGATTTTCAAATGTCATTTGTTTTGGAGTAATGACGTCATCGATTTTTTTTTAAATGGCAACACCATATTTTTTTCCTTGATTCTGAAAGATCGTTTAATTCTATATCAGACAGTACTAAAATTTTGCCCTCTTACATAGGAAAGTTTTCGAGTAATTGAATGTTAGAAAACGTAAATTTTATCCATAAAAAAAGTAACAATTCTGAGGTATGTAAAATAAAATACAATTGATTAAATTTTATACTTAAATTAAATGTTCGAATTGCCATCCACCAACTTCTTGACAATGCGCAAGTTTGTGAAGAAATTCTTCCTGCACATTATGAATGATTTCTGGGGTAACTCTGCGTATTTCGTCCCGAATGCGATTTTAAAGTTCTTCTAAATTACGTGGTTTATTAATGTACACTTTTGACTTCAAGTATCCCCATAAAAAATAGTCAAGACATTCTATCGGTCCGCGTCTGCCGATCCACTTCCCAGGAAAACAGTTGTCCAAAAAATCTCGTACAGGGCGCGCATAGTGCGGAGGTGCACCGTCTTGCTGAAACCATATGGTATCGTCAGGAATATCAGGGTCATTATCGTTAGGAAAAATTACTGCAAGGGCTAGAACAAGGTCATTTTCTAGAAACTCTAAATATCTTTGTCCTGCAAGGGTTCCTTCAAAGAAGAAAGGCCCTACTATTCTGTCGTCAACTATTCCAGCCCACCGGCGATCGGGATCATCTTCATTGAGTTCCTGCACAAGTTGAATTTTGTAGGGATGATATTTTTCCTTCCTCAAGATACGTAGTTCTGACTAGTATCATTGTTTAATGCAACCAATCGTGAAGAATTATGAGGATTATCCACCATACTTATCAAAATGTTCTGTTTCTGATTTTCATTAATGCTTGGACGTCCAGGTTTTGGAATATTTACAACATTGCCAGTTTCTCTAAATTAAATGCCTGTCTGTGATGCCGCACCATACATTTACTCCTAGGTTTTGGACTGGATTTACAATGTTGAGATTTTCAGTGGACCAGTAGGGTTCGTTGCGCCTGTTTGGTAAACCATTACTGACAAACCGACTTTCGTCTGTTCAAAGAACATGACGAAAAGGGTTCTGATCAACAGTTTCTACATTTACTACAAGTTGAGCTATAAAATTAAGTCTGTTTTCAATGCGACGCTCAGCTAAATTCTCCAAATTGTGAATTTTGTAGTCATGATATCCTTTGGTTTTTAAAATTCGTTGAACGGTTAATTTATCCAAATTCAAATCCCGGTTAGTCTGCCCTATAAAACTTCATGAATTTTATTCAAAATACTGTAACAGTCTAGCTGTATTAACATTGTTTCTCACCCATTGGTTAATTATTTGATTCTTTCGAACAGAAAAAGTATCTTGTAAAAGTTTTGTGACTCGCTCTAAATTATCAACATATCAGTTTTTCGAATGAGAAAACATTTTGTATGCACAAAAGTTATACGTTTGACGTTCGTATTGAGTTCCATGACTACATCAATATATCTTACTTACCTACTTTACCTACTTTAAGTGTCTTTTTTGTCTCGTTTCGCAAAAACCAAATTTGCTCGTCACAAAACTGACACTTTTAATCTTAGTATAACAATATACTTACTATTTTCCACAGTTCAGGTACTTTCTTCACGATCATGTCACTTTTGACATTGAAACTAATTTCAGATAAGAGCGTATTAAAAAATAATAAATCTATGCTTTATGGTGCCTTCGAATGATTTTTTGATTCACGCGCTATTAAAAAAATGATTTTGCGCACTTAATATAAAATAATAATAATATCTCTACCCCTCATTCTAATCACAGGTATTATCCCAGAAGTCGGAGACTTGTGTGGAAGAGGAGGCGGCATATTATTATTAAGCAGGCCGCATTTGCGCCTAAGAACGACTTACGTTGGTAAGCGCTAACCACTATTCAGTTCAGGTATGAGGGAAACCTGGAAAACCTCATTAATTAGGGGGGTAGTCAAATATCAATCGGTATCAATCTCTCACATTGACCCAAGCAAACATTCTTCCATCCTACCATACCCGCAAAGAGGGTGCCAATCCTCTCCACGAATATAACTTTTATACGGTCTACCGGCAGCTGGGCGCGAACCCACGCCGATTTAGTCACCTCGATTCAAGTACTGACGCCTTAAACCGCGCGACCACTGACCGACCCAAACTAACTATTATATCTTTAAAATAACACAAACAAAAACAAAATAACTATTATATCTTTAAAGTCCATCTTTAAAGGTGTCAGAAAATTATTTTATTCAGATCACACTAAAATTAATCAAAAAATACTATATGGCCCCATTATTATATATTTCCAATCATAATTGTTGAAATGTTCATGGCAATTTTGATTCCTAAATTCTGATCTTTTTAGAAACAGCTTATGTTACTAACCTCAATCACCTTTTTTATTTAGAAATTTAATATCGTGCAAAATTTTCCTTACTGCTTTCCAACAAATTCTAACCCCTACTTTCCAACTGTTCAACATTAATCAATTTAGACTGTTGAACCCCACATACTAAATATGTATATTTGCATATGTAATAATTAAAATAAATCAATAAAACCGCAATTTATACGTTTAATGTTCATGCACGCTATGCGATACTTAAGTTTGAATAATGTATCGATAATGGTATCGGAATGGATTAACTCAAAATGCAATTTAATTAATGTTTCCTGGTAAACATTTATCTTTATCATTATTCAAACTACTCGATTATTCTAGATACTAATTGAATAAACTTTAATTATGAATTAACTGCTAAGTGTAACTAATTGCAGAAGTGGCCAACAAGCTTGGATAATCCCCAACCATCAAAAGAGTTTTATAATTTTCAGATTATTCGACAATTATGTTTTATTGCCGTGTTATTAGTGCTTTCGAAATTCATATTTGTTTTATGATACCGGCAAGTATCATTATTTTGTTGTCAGTAACTAAATTATAAATTTATCACAAGAACGTTTTGGGCTTATACGTCAAATATATAACTATTTTATCGCATTTCTGCGACAAGCTTATAAAACATTTTAGCTAACAAAACAAAAGTGTTTTAAAATTATTTTCGAGCAATTTTCCGTAGTATTTCTAACAGCGCTATATAAAATTGTTATAATTGTTTTTAAAATTTGGGCTATTAACCTATAAAACTACTATATTAGAAGATACTTGGAGACAATATTACATAGAAGAGCAAATAGCTGTGTTATACACTGTACTATAATCATTATGTAATGATATTATCAGTTGTAAAATGAAAATTGTAATATAACAGTTACAACAGAAAAACGTTTATTTTGACTACAAATCACATTGACAAACCATTCTATGAACACAAATTTGGAACAACAAAATGACGGGACCTTGTTTTATTTGTGTCATAGCGAATGGTAGAAGTCAAATTTTACCTCCTGCTTTAGCTTTCATACTCATTGTATAAGAATAAAGCCGGGGGCATCAGAGCAATGTGACCCCGGCTTAAACATACTAGGTTTAAGCCAGTGAAAAAAAACGAAAGAAGTGCATCAGAGCAACGTGACCCCGGCTTAAACATGCCACGTTTAACCCAGTGAAAAAAAAACGGAAGAAGTGGCGCATTTAGAAGAAAAGTAAAGAAATGTTATCAGAACAAAAAGGATATTATTATTATTGATAGGAATTGTAGGTGATCGAATTTATATTAGCTTAAAATGCCTTTCTAATACAGTAAAAAATGTTACAAGAGCTAATAATAAAGATTATACCCATATAATCTTGTGGGTGTAATTCAACGCTGGTCGGGGCTTTAGTCCGCAGAGTAGTTAGTTTCATACAATATTGTTAATACCTAAAAATATATCAAAAACGATTAGATAAAGGGTAAACATTATTTAAGTAGGTATTTGTCATGTTTAATTTAAAATTAATTGACAGGTTAAAATCATTTTTGACATTGTCAATATTTAATTTCAAATAATTGTAATTTATTGGTATAATTTTTATAGTTAGATATTTGACTCAACTTACAACAATAGGTCAGATCTCATCTATTGTGGTTGAATTTTCTAGTTCCCACAGTTTCAAAAGTGAACTTAGATATTTATAGAGTGTTTTCATTAAACCAGGTTAGTAAATTTAGCTAGATTAATTTTTTTAGATATTAGCATACCTAGATTGGTATCAGAGAGTATACATATGACTTTATTGATGGGAATTGTAGGAGATTTTGTTTATATTAGCTTAAAATACCCTTCTAATACAGTGAAAAATATCATATCAAATTTCATAAAGTGCAGTAAAACACGTAAAAAGCTATTGAGTAGATAATATACCACATAACCTACCAGTTACAGACATTGTCGTTACTTGTTACCGTCTGATACCTTTACGATACAATGAATAAATAATTTACTTTGTTTGGTGGATTTTATGCTACAAAAATGTCGTATCTTTGCTGCTAAAATAGAACCTTTATAAAATTGTTGTTTACTTAATTTGTTGCTATTATATAACTATTTTTTAATAGTTTCCAATAGGCCTTACAAAATATCAACGGCTACTAAAGTGCTTTATAATGTGGTGTCAATTTTGGTTGTACAGTTGCTGTATAAGCATCATTACAATGTTTTTGTAACATGCTGTTTTATTAGATTTGTTTCGAAACCGTTTTTGTAGCTATTATAAAATACCAAATTGCTAGTTGGGTCGTATTTTTTTAAAAGCGGATGAACTGAAAGCCGAACAGTAATTTCTATCAACGTCTCGCATGCGAAAAAGTAATCTCTCTTTTTTAAATCAACACGTGAAAGCGGTTCCGAATCTCGACATTGTGGGAAAGCAAAGGCAATTCAGGCGTAAATTTCAAACTCAAAGACACGAAACGTACCCATTACAAACAAAATTTTAAGTGATTGTCGTGTGTATTGTTCTAAAGTTCTCGGGTAATAAATACCCCCTGCGAATTCCTGAGAACATGTTAGGAGACGCACTCAGCTGTAATATTCTGTAATGTTAAATAAAATCTTTTCCGGTACTTTTAATTTTGGTTAGGCTTTCTTAAATTTTGTTCGACAATGAGAGGATCAAGATTAAGTAACAAGCGATTTTCTAAACTTTTTATTTCCTTGGATATACGGAACAGGATTTAATTTTTCTTTTTAAGTAGAAAATCAAAGTAAAATGTGAATTAGGTAATGCTTACTTTGGTTTGAAAAATTAATATATTTCTTCCTGAAATATAAGTCTATAATACTAGAATTTTGTACATGAAATATATGTATTCTTGGCAATAATTTGTCTCCAAATCTACAGAAGTAACTGCCATTTTCGAAGATATGATCAAAGAAAATCCAATTTTCACGACAAAATTTGAGAAAACAAGATTATGATAAAAAAAATATTGAAAACATTTACTATTTGTCAGAAGTTTGTTGAAATAAATTTCAGCTCGCCATTTTCCCTATATTAGGTGTGCCCCAAAGATCTAATCTTAAACCACTGATCTTTTCGATTTTTATAAACGATATTATCTAGAACATAAAATGTAAAAAATTAGTGTATGCTAACCATGTAAAAATTGTTAGTAAAGTAAAATCCTTTAATAAGTAGTTATTATTACAGAATAATGTGAGACAACTAATACTCTACGATCATTTTTGTCTAAAACGCGCCCAAAAAATGATATACAAAATTCAAAAAATTGCATCTACATATACTTACATCTGCATCTATGTATACCTTGTGAATGCAATAAACATTATATTGGAGAAACGTCTCGGCCTATGAATGTTAGAGTTGAGGAACATAAAAATCACATAAAAAGACGGGAATTTGAAAAATCCAAAATTTGCGAACACGCTTGGGAAAACGGTAATTTGATTCAATGGGGTTCGGCAAAAATTTTAGAGAAGGAAGATGACGCAACAAAAAGAAAATTAAAAGATACCGCGATTATTTTGTTGAATGGAGATAAGTGTGTGTCAAACATCGATCATTGTTGGCTACAGTTGTATCAAGAAGAAGTAAGTAACAATAAAATAAAAATCATTTAACATCTCTATGGAAGCAGATAAACAAATTTTAATATGTCAAACTTGACATACGTTTAATATTTTTACTACGATTTTGAGAACGAAAACAGAGAGTTTTTCGAAACGTCAATAATACGGAAATGTGCGATAGTGATGTGATTTTTGTTATTTTTTACTTATCTGCTCTCCGTTTGGCGCAAGGGCTTATTTAATTAATCTTTATTATTTTTTGAAGAGGTTTGATAAAATTGAGGAATATTTTTACAATAATATTAGTTAGTTTCGCACATATAACAGCTATTTTACAAAAGTACGTTATTACTATAAGATAGGTATAAATGTAACATAATATACTTCTTTCGTGTACTATAAAATATTAAAATATTTTATTGGTGTTAAAACACAAATCAATCTAGAAAACCAATTTTGTTAAGTCATCTAATAAAATATTGCAACTCGTCTCTAAACCCTTGCTTGAAGTAAATCCAACGTGTATAGTGAAATATGTGTTTAAGAAGGTGAATCCACATCATTTATATATAACAAAAAGAGCACTGGGCCCAAGATTGAACCCTGTGGTGCACATACATGTACAGAGTACTGGTATCGAATTGTTGCTTTTTATAGCAACATAGAAACTATTTTCTGAGAAAGAATTAACCTAATCAACAGCGAAATACCTTATTCCATAAAATATTCACCTTGATATTAGCCTGTCATTATTGACGTAATCAAAAAATACTTCAAAATCAAAAAACTTCTTTGGCAACATTACTGGTCAATTCTATGGGTGATATTACCACTGTGGAGCGTCATGGTGGTTGGAAATCGACTACGGTAACGAAAAGTTATATTGAAGATTCACTGTTTAGCAAGATGGCAATTGCTGAAAAAATTCAGGTTCTGGCGATGTTATGGGCCCCTCCAGTCCTTATCAAGTGAATTTAAATAATCCCAGTCAAAATGACAAGATCACTCTTGAGATAAATGTTAATAATTATAATTCTAAATAAAATGCTATAAAATCGAAGAGCTGTATTATGAATTTTATTCCACCAGTGTATTAAAAAGCCTTTAATCCACGGAAAGCAGACGTATTAAACCTTCTTAATATAATGGTCGTGGAAGAAAATACTTAACTTTCGACCGCCTTTCGTTTTCTTTCTGTGAAGCATATTCTTGCCACCGATGGCATGCATCTCCGTTCCGGTAAGATTTAAAACCCCAGAAACTACCAAAACCCCGCGATTTGTAATTGAAAGAATATAACCCAATTAAACTTTTAAATGCGTCTGGAACCCCGCCTAATTGGCAATCGAGGCGTCCCCTCCTCGGCGATGATTTATACCGAAACTTTCGATGGCCTTATTGCAAAGTTTGAGTCTTCGGAACTCCTGAAATCCGACTCTAAGTTGATTAGTGGCATATGCAAATTCTCAAGAACGGCAGCCTTCCACAATACTCGAGTCCCACTAAGCCAGGAAGCCCTCGCGCCGGAAACGTCGCATCCAGCAGAAATTCCCGGCAATCTGGAGGGCATAGTAATTGTGGAGGTGTTGACCGCTCGCTGCTGCCTCCTCTCGACGGCCATTAATAGGAGTGCTTGGGCGCTCGCTACCCGCCAACTTGTTGGAATTAATTTCGGTTATTGTACGGGGTAACAAAGACGTCCTATTTTATTGCCGGTTTTATTACGTTAATGTTACTCTGCTTGCAATTCCGGTGATTAAAGTGGTCGAAAAATGCGCGGAGGTTTCCGTTTTACTACTTTGTAGACGGCCAATAGAATGCAACCGACGAATTAGAATGAGGGTTTAATTAATGAGACGGTGAAAATGTCATAACTCGTGTATAAAATCTTCGGAATTTACGGCGCCACACTCGAAGCGATTTTATTGGAAGGAGGGCACGTTGGTTTATGTTCTTTTATTGTCGTGGTATTGTCTTAACTCTCCCATATTATCCGTGCTTGTTTCTACTCGTCTTTTAGTTTAATACCACTGACATTTTCCATAACATAAGAAAGAATGTTAGGTTAGGTAGTTGTAGACTGCTACAAGAGTGCACCCTATAGTTGTTTATTTATCTAGGCAGTAAGGTACAATTAATTACTTGATGATTGATGCCGATTTAATGCCGCGACTGGTAAAGCAGCCAAGGCATTAAATCTACTTTACTGCTAAGTTAAACACATAATTTTTTCAGCGATCAATTGGTACAAGTTTTTTTATTGTCGTGGTATTGTCTTGGTTCCCCCATATTATCTGTGCTTGTTTCTACTAGTCCTTTAGTTTAATACCACTGACATTTTCCACAAAATAAGAAAGAATGTAAGATAAAGTCATGCAAGAGCTATATTCTTGTAGACTGTTACAAGAGTGCGCACTATAGTTATTTGGTTAACTAGACAGTAAAATGCAAAATTTAATGCCGTGACTGGTAAAGCAGCCAAAGCATTAAATCCAAGTCCAAGACAAGTTAAACATATAATTTGTTCGTCAATCAATTTTCATTTTATCGTAATAGCAAACAAAGTTATTTATTTTATATTAAAATTGTATGATACTTCTTTCATAAATAGTAATAATTTACTAAGTAAATAAGACAGTAATCGCCATATTGTTCCTACTTAAATCCATAAAAATAACTATTATTTGAGATGGGCGAATTCACATTAACGCCAGAAATTATTGAATCAGCAGAAATGTATGTATCTATGTAAAAAATAGAATTTTTGCCTTATTTTTTTGTTCAAAATAATGTATTGTACTGGTATGAAATGATTCTACAACAAAATAATATATTTTTTAATAAGGCAAAAATTCTAATTTTTACATAGGTATATACATTTTTGACGTATTAACTTATACTCGCGTCAAGAATTCAGACGTCTTACGTCACGGCTGACGTTACACATTTGTCTTTATTGTCAACGTAATTTTCGATATTTAGTCGCGGTAAAAATAATCATTTTTTGCAATTTAGTGCAATATATAATGCAAACTTTTAGTGTAGTATATAGTTTTATTATTCTCAGTTGCAGTTTCTTAAATATAATGAATTATTCATTTGTTCGTATGGCGTAACTCGCCTGAATTCTTGTCGCGAGTATATTTACATTCAAGAATACATTGACACTTGCAATAACTTCTGTTTTCATGGCTTACTTAGCTTTTTATTGAAGATTATTTGTTAGAAAAATTCAGAATTTTTGCCTTATTAAAAAAAATATTATTTTGTTCTAGAATCATTTCATACCAGTATAATACATTATTCTGAACCAAAAATAAAGAATAGATTTTTTCCATTTGAGAGTCCGTTTTACAAACACAAATTATTAAAGTTGCAAAAAAATTGTTTTTCGACGGCCCATATCTCAAACACGGTTGAATCCACAACGATATAATCTTATACAAGCCAGTTTCTAAGAGTGCTGATTAAGAATATCTTACTAGTTCTTTTAAAAAAAAAATCGCTAATACTTTTTTTTAAAAAATAGACCCCCTTTCTCCATCTTAGAATCGGATGTTTCTGACTATAATTAAATATGGCTACATCTAAAGACTCACTTTATGAGTATATATTCACCACCAAAGTTTCAAAGTATTCGGATATCAGGTGAGCGAGATATCAGGGTGGCTCCATGAAAAGTGGGACACATTGTACCTATATACATATACAGGCTGTATCACATAAGAGGGCCACTCCCATGTATCTCGCTTAATATGCGAGACACGTCAAAAATCTTTAATTATTTTTGTTGCATTTTTGGATGCCTTTATGCTCGTAAAACAAATATGAGATCCATGGCCAACTTTATGAGTAATAACAAAAAACCTGTAAAGTGCCTAAACTTTAAGGCTGTCTAACTTTTTTATTTTAAGAGATAGAGAAAACTTATTAGTAATAAATTTTTATTGCAAAATTGATACCTTCCATCTGATATAAACAGATTTTTGAAATATCGTATGTGGTTCGCTGCGCCCTCTAGGCAGATAAAAATTTTTATTGAAGCAGGCTATGGCCACAAAAAATTGCCTGTTCTTTCGTCTTTCATGCAATATACTACATGTTGCCCTTATCTTTCGTATTTATTACATTTTTTTTCCATTTTAGTTTAAAAAAATGTACCTAAATATTTTTGTGTTGCTCAAGACAATGTAGAACCTGTTTTAAAGACGCCAATTGCAAAAAAAATAATAAACAGAATGTACTTTTTTATGCAAAATACAGATTTTCTTATATTATTTTATTACATTGTCTGTGTCAAAATAATTTTAAAGACCCAATTGCTTCTAATGTGAAAACCAATAAAATAATATTATAAGAAAATCTGTATAGAAAAGTTAGACAGCCTTAAAGTTTGGGCACTTTACAGGTTTTTTTGTTATTACTCATAAAGTTGGCCATGGATCTCAAATATGTTTTTACGAGCATAAAGGCCTCCGAAAATGTAACAAAAAACAATTAAAGATTTTTGACGTGTCTCGCATATTAAGCGAGATACATGGGAGTGGCCCTTTTATGTGATACAGCCAGCATATACCATTTTATATATCTGTATTATACACGGAAAACTGTTCTTGGATTGTAAAGACTTAAATACAGCCGAAATATAGACTTGTCAAGAAATTGGTTTTCTTCAAACTTTAAACCCTATTCCTAATAATATTCCTGAAAATTGATATTGCATTTCGATGACTCTAAAGGCTACAGTAGCCCAGCTATAAAGATTTTATATGGCGCATCTATTTGCAATCTTTTTTGGATAAGTTGTGAATGTCCCCGTATTATTAATTTGTGGAAAATCACATTTTCAATTAAACAAAGTGAAACCATCACGAAATCCAGATTATTAATTTTAACATAATATATGACACTGAAAAATTTTATGCGATAGAGTATCCGCCAGTAAATTTCACAGAGTTTGTGTTAGTTACTGAGTTAATAATTCATTTTATTAAACTTTTACCGAATATGTTTTCATTACTACTGCTTTATATTTCAGTGTAATATTAAAATTTATGTGCCATTTGGTTCGAAAAATATGTTGACGTCATTTAATTGCCCTGCGAACAACTAACTATTCATTGCGTCTATGTCGAGAGCATATAAAATTATTATTTCATCAACACGAATAATATCATTTATTACGGCGAGCTTCCTATCCTGTGCAATTTATTTGCTTTACGAAATTGTTTGTTTGAATGTTTATTACTTTAATATTGCCATAGGGGTACCTACACGCCAATTTGTCTGTATGGCGGATAATTGTTCTGCATGTGCACAGAAGTATACAGTTCAGTTCAGTATACAGTTTGGAAAATGCGTTTGATGCAGGATTTTGGATTCGAGTTTTGTTTGCACCAGTGGAGGCCAGTACGATGAGGCGGTTGAGGCAGTGCCTCAGTAAAAACTTGAAATAAGTGATTCTTTATTCATGTAGGCCTATCACAGGATATGAAACGTTTATTACTAAACGTGTGACACACAAAATTGGGTTAGTTACGTAACAATATAAACAGCACAAACTAAAAGACAATTAATAAATAATATAAATAATAGAATTGTCATTGGGCATAATTCGTCATTTCACGGAAAGCCTAGTCATTGGCTGTATTGCCGGCAAAGGCTGTAATGAAATGAATATTCCTTTGATTGACTGAAATTTTACGTCAATTCAGGGATTGCCTGTTTCATTGTCGATACGTTACAGCGTTTGGCGGACGTTTGTTTCGTCATTTGCTGAATTGTGTTGTGTAAAATTTCGGTCCGCAATAACTAATAATTCTACTTTTTTTTATTGTAAATGAATAACCATATGTACAGAGTGATCACGTGAAAATTGTCCTACCTCCCCTTGTTCTCCGTTATTGTTTGAATTTGTTTTTTAAACGTAACACTCTTTACATTTTTACGCCATTGAAAAAAACCGTCAATTTAACTTTTCAGAAATATATTATTATAAATGATACTTATCTTTTACGGTTTTAGATATATTACACGTTTATTGTTAATATGCTATAACTGATACATTTTTAAAGATTTTAAAGGTATATGAAAAATAAATGAAATAAATTTATAAAAATGGTTCAATATGACCTCTTTCTTTTTGAATGCAAATCTAATAACTCTACTAAATTTTACATAAGTATCCTTATTTTCCATTAAAACCTAATTCCCAATTGAAATGCTTAACATTATATCTTTCATTTAAAAATGATATCATGTATCATGAGTTATACAGGGTGAACCTTAAATAAGTACAAATATTTTAACAGCTGGTGTAGTTCGTCGTATAGATCAGTCTAGTGAAAGCCATTTTTAAAAATTTCTAATATTTACGGGATATTATTTTTTTTTAAAATACACACATTTTGAGAATCGCTGTCATAACCTACCGAATGAACCATATGATTTGTTACGAGGTTGCCATATCTCCTCTAATATAAATATTAAGTTTGCTTTAACGTAATAGTAAAGCAATACGGTTAGTATGATACGCAGTATTATTAACATAAATTTTAACTGCTTAACTGACCTTACTAAACGATTAAAAATGGATTTCCGCAAGTTAAATACATACTACCATAAATTATTTAGGAAGATATTACTATGTTCAATGTTCAAAAATTATACATAAACGTGCACAAGCCATTTTCATTTACGTTAAGTCTTTAGAATATTTTTTTATTTTCATCTAAAAGTGATTTATTCAATTTAAGTCCTGCTCACCATTAGGTATATGGTTTATAACATATGTTTGGATTGCTCCAAATTAAGGGAACTAATATTTTGCCAAAATAAAAATATTTGGTTTACATTGTATTTTGCATTTTTCGACAGGTAGTATATTTCAAGAATATTCAGCAAATGACTAAATAAAAATCCGTCAAGCGCTGTAACGTGTAATCGATGAATCGTTTACTTTGTTTGACGAAAAAGAACAATTCACCTTGTAGCAGGAAAATCATAAAATTCCTGTAATGTATAAAAACAGTTTCCGACAAGGAAGGAACGTAGCTCTTTTTTAAATAACATAATATTTGCACTGTTTTTAATACTCACGGGTAATCTATTAAAAATTGTTCCACATAAGTAAAGCGTTGTTATGCTATATGAAAAATTCAGGATGATTTTTAACAAATAGTGCTGCTTCATATATCAATATACAAGGCAAAACAAACATTTTATTTTGTGTAAATGATGGTCGACAAAATTGTAAAGCATTAGTCTTATAAGTTTCTTTTGACAAATAATAATTCTATAAAATTCAGAACTAGTCTCCCAGTAAATTATTAAATATTTTAAATGTGTATATGCTGATGCAAAATAAACATCTAAAAGATAATGTTTTTAATTCTCAGATTTCCGATTGCGTAATAGGCAATATTTAATTTCTTTACGAGATGCTCAATATGAACCGACCAAGTAAGTTGCTGAAATGAAAAGTCCTAAAAACTTTGTGTGTTGTGCTTTCTCAAAGATGGTGTTGTTTAATGAAACTACTACGTTATGGCATATTCGTCTTTTAAAAAAGGTAATATAATGAATCTTCGTTGTATTAATAATAAGTTTATAACGTATAAAACTGTTGTTGTTTGGACAAATTTGCGTTCCGTGCTTAAAACACAGTCTGATCGCAGCCTGCTACATAAATAACTATTTAATCAACAGAAAAGAGTAAATAAAATTACGAAGTATGATTACTTTATGTACGCAGACTGTGACACTACTTAGTAGTGTTCATTGGTTCATTTTATCATTTGGACGATTATTAAAGATACGTTCTTATATTTTTAACATTGTCCTGCGAAATGAACGCCGTTTATTTAAGCTAGAAGAAACGACCATTGTGCCCGATCTCAATATATAAATAGGTAGGAAAAGTTACCCCCAAGATATATAAATCTTTCCAAGGGTGACACCTATTCTCCAGCGCTTGCATTCACTATTTATAAATTTACCTTTTAATAAATCCCAACGATAACAAATGATATGCCTCTGTTATATTAAATTTTCATTCTTCGAAGGATAAAGGAAAGGATTATTTAGAGTGTCAGTTTTTTGCACTTAGCTCGGAACAAATTTAGGTACAGAAGACATTTTTTTGTAAAAGATATTATCTCAGAGTGGTAAAGATGATGAGACTTACTTTACTCATAAAAAAATATTATACAGAAAGATTTGCAGATGCTGAAGTTTAGGTGAATGTTACTTTAATTTCATTTATTCTACCATAAAGAATGTAAAACTAAAGGCTCGTTTAGATCTGACACGCGTGTAACAGCGCTTAGGAATTTCTGTCAGAGAATATGTTTTTGATAGAGGAATATAAAGCTTTAAGAATTGTAAATATAATAATAATAATAATACAGTACAGTTTACAAATAAATACACACATATATATACATACATGGATATACGTATATACACACATCAAATAAATAAATCAATATAATAGAACGAATAACAGAACAGCTACTTGACAAACTCGTCCACACTATAAAAACACTTCCCAATTAGGAAACTCTTAAGTTTACTTTTAAAAAGTTTAAAATTTAATTCTGATGTAATATTTAATGGCAATTTGTTCATAAATTTGATACCCATGTAAGATGGAGCTTTTTCATACAGGGATGTTCTGTGGAGAGGTATTCTTAGGAAATTGCCACATCTAGTTTCGTAGCTATGAAGGTCAGAGTTCTTGACAAAGCAGCCATGCATTTTGGCAACATGCAATATACACTTGTAAATATAAATACACGGAAAAGTTTAATATATTTTCTTCAATAAAGTAAGATTTACAAGAAGTTAAGGGTGCAATTCCAAATATTAATCGGATAATTCTTTTTTTGGGAAATAAAAATTCTATTAACGTTGGCACCACTCGCACCACCCCAAATAATAACATTAAAAGACAAATGGCAGTAAATCAATGAATAATAAATATCAATCATCTGTTTCTTGTTGAGTATAGACTTTAGCTGAAGCAAAACGTAGTAGCCGCTATTTAACTTTCTACAAATGTTTTCTATATTACTGCTCCAGCTCATGTCACAGTCGATAAAGGAACCTAAGAACTTAGTAGTATCCAACAGTTTGACTATTTTATCATTAATCGAAACATCGAAAGAAAAGATACGCCTCTGATGAGAGCCAAACTGCACACACATTGATTTCTCAGCATTTAATACTAATGCATTTTTATAACACCAAGTTGTAAATTCTTCCGATAAGGTATTCAAATAACTTTGGAGCTCAACAGAACTATTTGCAGCAGCTGCAAGTGTAACATCATCTGCGTACAATACAGTGCAATCAGTACTAACATAAGTTGGAAGGTCATTTATAAAAATCAAAAAAATTAGTGGACCAAGTATTGAGCCCTGAGGAACTCCTAGTTCAATGCTGTGTGTACACATACACAAGTGGAATGGAATATTAATAATTATCAGCCGATATTGCATTCCAAGCTAAACTTCTGGTCTCATTTCACATGTTTACATTTTCTCGGACAAATGTTTCTCTTGAAGCATATACAGGTATTACAGGCTTCCTTGGAAGGGGAGAGTGCACAGATAAAATAAAAGAGCGGGGCTGAAAAATAATGCGACTTTTCTTATGCCATTTATTATTTGGGCGTCGCTGTTTCAATATACAGGATATTAAAGTTACATTTTATAAAATTTAGAGTTATCCATTTTGTTTTAATTAGCAAATATTCATACAGTAAGTATTACGATTTGCTAAGTTGCCAAGGTATTGCAATAATAGGTATATTCACAATTTTTCAGTTTCACTTAAAAATGATAGTGAATGATAAATTTATGGGCACTACAAATTGCCATTTTTCTCCAAAACATTTAAACAAAAAATTACAAAAGAGATAAAATGATCAGAAGAAAAAGTTGCATAGGCGTACTTAGAAATAATTGGAGGGTACTGCATCCATTTTGCAAATCAATGGGATTATTAAAAATAATTTATTTAAATGTAACTGTAACACCCTGTTATTTAAACAGGGACGCCCAAATAAAAAATGGCAAAAGAAAAGTCGCATTATTTTTGTCCAAAAAACATGTGGTTAATGGTATGGCCGTCTATTTTGGGACACCCTGTATAAGATTCCTCACTTTTATTTATAAGAATATTAAAATCAGGGGTTAAAATAAGAAAATGTAACGTTACTTAAAAGTTATTATTTTAGTTGAAAATTTAGTGGCAACGAATAAACAACATAAAGAGTGATATTTTTTATATCACTTTTGTTTGTTTTGTTTGTATATGTTATATACATATAAAAATACCGAAAATTTGATCATTTTACGCCAATCTTAACTGACAGAGAAGTATGATGTACTATGATGTATATGTGGTAGGTGTAAACGGTTGATGTTTCTAGCACATATTTCTTTTAAAACTAGTTAAACGTAAACAGAAATGTATTATAGAAAAATCAATTTATAATTTATATGCAGATATAAATGCGAATATGCAAGTTTATACCCGCTAGAAAATATTTATGTTCAGATAGGGATGTCAGATGTAAACGTACCTTATCATTAGTCGGCAAAGCAGTTAGTTTCACACAATATTATTCATACCTAATATACAATATACTATAATAAATGTATTCCTTCGATAGACTTAATGTTATTACTTACACAGCTATTCTACCCAAGAATAATTTTACATTAATGTAATAATACTTTTTCTTAGTACGTGTTTCAAATAAACCTGCCCACATACACTTAGGAAAGTTGAATAAAAAAGCTAAATGGATAATTTAAAAATGATTGATATATTGCTCCATAACACTATAAAACAAACTTGATAGTGGATTTGTTTTGTCATGGAAAGCAATCACACATTATTGATCTGAAAACTCAGGAACAAATTGATAAGAAGCATAAAGTAAAAATACCAACATTTTCTTCAGTTAAATGAACTCAAAAAATAAAGTATCTGTTTTCGGCGTCCCTTAAAAGAGTTTAGTCAGTGCCTTAGAATCAGAAGACAAACGAACTTTAAAAAGTAGAGGCCTGTGTAGGAACGCAAATTAAGGACAATTCTGGAAAACTCGTTATCAACTTTTCTTTCTATTTGTTATTTAAACGAATCCTTTTTATGGCGGTACACACGTCACAATATAAAGATTTCAAAAAAAATTATTTTCTATAAATTAAGACGATTTAACTTGTTTATATGAATTGTTACAGACGTGATCAATTATTGATGCCTGCCATAATACCTACTTAGTTTACCGGCTCATTCTTTTAAAAGTTTTTTGGTTTGGTTGGTTGTTAGTTTGGGGACCTTTATGTTGCAGCGACTGTACATACATATCAGAAAAGGATGCCATCACACTAGTCTTATAATTCAAAATTATAAGACCAGAAATTTATATAAAATATATGTAGCGGTTGCATGATAGCAATTTCATCGTATTATTGTTCCATTTAAGACTTTTTATCAACAGCCGCTATTTTGCTGTTTAAAGTACCTGTGAGAATAATGTAATCCCTACAAGAAAAACATTTTATAGAAATTATTTAAACTATTTTCAGAACGTTCTTGTGTCTGCACTTATAAAGTATTTTACTTCATGAGGTCATTTTACTGTATAAGGTCTACCACAGAATATGACCAGTCAAATTTACATTGAACAAGTTATTATGCCCATTATCCTTACGTAATGAATTAAGTGACAATTTTGTGTTTTTGGAAGACAACTCTTGACACATGGCGCAGGAAGGGTTCAAGAGACACTCGAAGCAGGACATATCAATAGATTAGATTGACCAGCCAACTCTCCTGATATAACTCCTATTGGAAACATGTGGGATTTCGTTGCTAGAGCCATTCATAATCATATTCCTCTACCTCAGATCGCAGATTAGTTAGTCGTGGCGGCAGAAGAGAAATGGAACAATATTCCGTAAGAGAATGCTATTGGAACGTGGTGGAGATCATATCGACTGTTAGTCAAGTAGATAACTTGCTTTTGATTTAATAAATTTTGTCAAAAATGTCACACATTTGATGGTTTTTAATTTAAGTTCTCAGTTTATCGAATATAATCTTTTCACAAAAAAAAAAAAAAAAAAAATCAGAAAACAATATACTTTTATAAATGTATTTGGTTTTTCTGGAAAAAAGATTTCAATATTGAAATGACAATCGAAATGTTATTATTATTATGCAACGATATTACGAAAAATTATTTATAACTCAGATGCTTGTAGGTATATTTACAAATAAAGCTTTATCACACTAATACTTCTTTGTGCCAATTATTGACTGGGTTATACATTAAATGGTTAAAAATGGTTGAAGAATTCCTCGCTGTGAAAGATTCCATCCGCGGGGACTCAAAAAGATTTATTTTTATTGTATTTGTTGAGGCTGACTTTCTTTTGACGCGTACTAATGGATTATTTGCCGCGAAGTTCCGCAAATGGTGTTTCGATGTTGCGACTTTCAATAAAAAATACCCCTCGATGATGTGTGTCGAGAGGTGGGAGTACGGCCGGATGCTTTCGGCGCTCTGGAGCGTTATCCGCGATGACGTTTGTTATTGCTGTGATGGATGATGTTATCAATGTCGAGGAATTGATAGGTCTCCGGTCGTCTAATATTTTATCGGCGGATCCGAATGCGAGTTTTACGGACACGTGCGAATTGCCGACTATTCTAGGTGTTGTCACAAGCGATTGACTTTTATTTTTTCAACCGCCCCCGGTCCATCGAAACAATTTTTTATTGATTAGAAGGTAAATAAAACGCGGTTTACAGCGTTATACAGTGCGTCTCATCACGCACGGCTGCAATCGATATACGAAAAAGTACAGTACAGTTTATTATATCGTCGATATAAGGGAATATAAAAAAATTCAAAAGTCGGCGAAACTAAGTCGTGATAGAGTGGTGGACAAATCTTGAATTTCTTTTAAAGGTTGACGACTTTTGTTCAAAGATGTTTTTGATATGCTATCTTGAATATTTACTCTTTTATAGAAGTGGCTTCTTTTGTTCTTCCTTCGAAAGCATTTTCAGTTTTAGGCAATGCTTTATTTTTGGTTTGATTTTAATACAAAATTCAAATTCTTAAAACAATTACAAAACAGTCTATGCCTTCCTGGCACTTCAATGACTGCCTGGCAACGCCTTTGCATACTGTATCAGGTTGTTGAAGTAGTCAATTCAAGTGTTCGTTAGCCTATTGCAACCGAAGTCGCATATGATTTTGTGTTCAAAAGTCGTCGTGAACGTAGATTAACGTCTCTCAGTCTTCTACGAAGTATGTTTCAATTGAAGCCGCAACATCAAAAGTGTTTAAAAGTCGCTGTTGCATGATGAAGTACTTAGAGGCTCTCTACGGGTGGATACTGTTAGAAACCGGTCTTGTGCAGGGGTAGTAGATCTTGGGAGTCCACTCCTCGGTCTTTTAATGATATTTCGTGTTTCTCTATATCGATGCACGAACCTTGAAATTACGCTTTCAATGACCTAAAAGAAGTTAGCAATAAACTCGAAACAACGACTGATCCAAAATTCTTGAAAAGACCAAAGACAACTAGTCGAAAACTGAAAAAGTAAGACAGTATACATTTTATTTCTTATCTAGAACCATTTGGAAAACAAAAAACGTCAACCTTTAAAAGAAATCTCGATATTTGTGAACTTCCTTACCTTTTTGGAGCAGTTTATATGGATATATGTATAATATATTATCATAATTCTGTTATGTCTATTTTAGTAATATAACTCGTCATCAATCAGTATTATTTTACCCCAATTGAACCAACTGCTATAATATAAAATATTATACAGGAACGGCGGCTACAATACGTTATTTGAATGCAACGTTGTAACATCTCACAAAACAAGGTAACCGCTTTCTATACATCACGGAAGTGGGTCTTTATAAAATTTAGTCGTTTAACAGGTACCAAATATACGACATTTCGAATTATTAACCCTTTGCAAATTCGCAAAACCGTTTTTAGAAGTCGTTTAATTTTATAAATCGTAGGCAACAAACTTGGGAACTATGCAATCTCCCGTTTACCAACTCGCCGACATACGTTGTTCTTGAACTCCGTAAAGAAGACAAAGAGGACAGTTAACGATGCAACTTAGTCAGTGATTGTATCAGTGATTTATGAAAAATGCCAGATCTTCTACTTACAATGATGATATAGAAGATGATATAGAATAACTCAAAAATCGCGATTCAACCATTATTGCCGACAATATTCAAAGATAAACATAAAAAACCTGCCGCTTATTTGAAGATTGAAGTCATGAAAAGGGAGTAACTGTTATCACTGAGGCAGTTCTACTAGCCGATTTTGAACAAAAATCTATAGTTTATCAAAGTTCCACGCTGGGAAGTTTTACACAACGATAAGGAAAACATTGCCAGTGAAAAAGAATATTGACAAAGTTTCCAAAGATACGATTGTTTATTTATCAACAAGAGTGAAGAAATTTGGAAAATCGACACAAAGCGAAAAGTAAAAGTGTATACGAGAAGGAAAAAAGAGGCAACAATTACAAAAGATGTGATACTATCCTAATTTTTCAATGAGAAGAAACGGTTTGCTGCTTCTTCGATGAGGACAAAATATTCCAAGCTAAAATCAATGTTGAAAGTGCATAAAGGTATTGATATTTCGAAGTATGGTAAGCTTACTTCAGATTTTAAAGTAGAATCAAGAAATTCAGAACCAATGATACTGGGGAGAAAACACGCAATTCTTATATTTCAATTTATACATTGAGGGTTTTATTTTGAACTCTTTACAGATTGCAACGCTCATGGGAGTCGCAGGTGCCTGTCGATACAATAAATTAACCTTTTTGGATATCACCCATGTCCAAGACAATAGTAGTCACCTATACGTACTCATTCATTCCGGATACGAAAATAAATATTTCAAAAAGTTTCACGGCCATTTAAGAAGCTTTTTCAGTCAATGTTGTAGAAATGTGTTGAAAGTACATCAATCTACAACCTAAAAATGTCGGTGGGAAATTTTTTTTGCCATATGTGGCTGATGAAAATAGACTACATATACAATTCGAAAATGTTTTCAAAAGTGGCTGCATTTCTAGAGCTCCCTGATCCAGAAAATTTTACCGGACATGGAATTAGGCGTTCTTCGTCAACATTGCTGCTCAATACTAAGGGTAATATTGCCACAGTACAGCGTCATGATGGTTGGAAATCGACTACGGTAGCGGAAAATCATATTGAAGATTCACTGTCCAGCAGGTAGACAATTGCTGAAAGAATTCAGGTTCTACCTGGCAAAGCTGTGGGTCCCTTCAGTCCAACAGAAGCTCCTTATCGAGTGAATTTTAATGATCCCGATCAAAATTACAAGATCGTTCTTGAAATAAATGTTAATCTTAATAATAATAATTCTAAATACAATGCTATAAAATCCAAGCGTGTTATTTTAAGTTCTAATCCACTAGTGTGTTAAAAGGCATTTAATCCTTGGAAAACAAACGAATTAAACTTTTTTAATATAGTGGTCGTGGACAAAAATAATTATACAAAGAAACACGTTTTTTTGTACCTATTACAAATCACTGATAATGTTGCATACGAATTATGATGCGGTTCTCACAACCGCGATTTTATTTACAGCGAGCTTTGGGTCACTTGAAGTTGGGCAGCTCTGTTTTAGATCATACCGTTCCTTCACCTTAGCGAGACATCGGGGTCAAGTCGGGATCGTCTTGACGGAGCCCTGTACAAGAAACGCACGTATTAGGACGCCACGAAGGATGGATTTATCGCTTCTGAGCCGGCCGGCGCGGCGGTTAGCGCTTCACCGGCTCCGACGGCTTCAACACCCGCTCCAATTACGTCCACTGTTGGACGTGTGGCTGTCACGTTGTCTGGTCGCCCGTCTTCCTTTCATTCTGCTCGGCCGACGGCCAATAATAGCCCAACTTCCAATTAGTTTGCTTTTTGATCCCTTATAATTTCATTTGTCGGGTTCGGATTAAAGCTCGCTTTGAAGGAGCAGGCGTCGAGGACGTCGTTTGTTTGGATTTTCTTCTTTTTGATGACATGGTTTACTTAACAGAATGGGGCTGGTCAGGCGTAAATAATGCTTGTCTTAATTTTACAGTAAAATGGTTAGTATTCATTGTGCAGACTACTCCTGCAGCAGATTGGTGTATGATATCATTCTAAATATTCTACAGGGTGTATTGCTGTGTATCGCCATTCGACCGATTTCAATAAACTTTTTTTTGTTGGATACACCTTCAAAAAGTCTATCTTGGACATATCTGGTGTTCTCTAAAATTCGAAACCGTGCCCGACTGCGATACAATTTATGTGGTTTAAAATCGGAAAATCATATTAGGAATTTTTTTATTCGCTTTAAAAAAAAAGAGGTAAAAAAATACATCTTCCCCAGAACATGACTGCTATAAATTGTGAGCGAGTTTATAACATCAGTCACTATCTAGATTTTCAGGGCTTGGGTATAATCGGATTAAAGTTTGTCGGAATAATTTTCTAATCGCAAATTGTTCTAAAATACGTACTAACAATGTGATATCATCTCATTAACAGCAAAATCTCTTACAGAAGCATGTAAGGGGAGATAATAGAATTTAAATTTGTCCAAAATGAGAACGAATAATCCAGATCTACAAAGAATGTTCAGTTTTAGATTAATGGTACATAATGAGGATGCAGTCTTGAATGTCAAATTTTCAATTATTCTGTCACTATTGTAAAATGAATATCAGATTATATGCAACTAAAATCCTGTAGGATATGCGCATATAAAGGGTATTTTCAGTAGTGGATTGTCGTCAATGTTATAGCCGATCGTCGAATAATTATGCAGTATTTTCAGCAAAAATATCCAACATATTTACTAATGCGAATGAAATACCTATATAGCAATACATTTTTAGATGATGGATGCACAAAATACACTTACAGAAAAGGATGAATAATTCCACTAAAAAAAATCTTAGAGTTAATTCTCTCCTGATAAGGCCTTCTTACTAATTATTTATTAGTAAGAGATATCCAGCATATTTGACTAGTTTAAACCTGTACTTTTGTACATTTTAAAAAGCAGACTTTTTTCCATGACATTAAAAGTATGAACTTTTCCCTCTTTTCAACTACATCTATGAACACAATCTCTATGTGGCTACAAAAATAATATAACACACTTTTAAATTGGCTTCTGCTACATTATTCAGCTCAAATAAAATGAAAATATTTGAACTGATTGATGAAATCTTTGGTATATATATTTTTTTAACCTGTGCATATTGTTCAATTTTTTACACATTGATATTCAGTTATAAATGTGAAATAACATTAGTTATTGAAAAAATTTGTCTATACATATTTTTCAAAGTTAGTTATCAAGGTAAGTATATATAAAATATAAGAAAGTTAAATTATCTACTCAGTAAAATTACATATCTATATATTTTACAATTCTAACCTATTCTAATGTATAAATCAATACAAACTATAGTGACGGAAATTTACGATGGAATTTAGCATAATAGTTGGAATATCACAACATTATTCACGTTTATTTCTGTAATATTACAGTTTACTTATTTCATTTATAAAATTATTATGTAATTGTACATGACTTTATACTGGTCACAAATTGCCAACGTAAAGTTATGTGAAATTGTAGACACATTTTTATCAGTATGTACTCTCTACTGTTTTAAAATTCGGGTATAGTTTTTATGGTCAACTTCTACTGTTAACTGTAGTTTATATTTTATTTCTTTACGGTAAAAAATATAATTAAAATCATTGTTAATAGTAATCTTAATAATACATGTTTAGCTTTATGATATACTAAAGAATAAGCTATTATTAACATTTTATTTTTGTTAAGTATGTATTGTTAAAATATTTAATTCCATCATCTAATAGCTGTCAAAAAATAAAAACAATGCTATGGTTTCTATACGAATTTAATTGTTTGCCAAAGCTAACTAGAAAATACATCATAAATAATCGTATTAGGGTAGGTATTGACTACACTTATCAGATTTACACAGTAATTTTTGTTGCAGATAGAAAATACAACTGGAAACATTTAGATACATAGTACTTATTTAATTAATACAGGGTGTTTTATATTTTTGTACCGTCGATAATATTTGAAATATGCAAATCTTTTACCAATACATGCTTAACAGAAATAAAATAATAGTGACAACTTATTCTTTAATATATCAAAGCTGAACGGGTAATGATATAAGTCCATTATTCTAAAGATATATAAAGTACGCCACTGAAATCTACGTAAAAACTGATAAAATAATGTTTTTATAAAAATCTTAAATATTAGAAAACAAGGAAGTTATAAAATGTCATAGAAGAAGCAAAAAAATAAGAAACGCCTTGTATCGTTTAAAAGAATCAAGATATCGAAATGTGATTCTAGCCATTAAATTTTTGATACTTTTATTCTATTTCCTCGGAAACTAGGAGAAACCTTCTAATAGTGTCAAAATTGGCCCACTCTTTATAATTTTTTTTTCGTATTTTATTAAGAAAATACTATTAATTGGCCGTCGATTCTAATAAAATGTCATCATCTGATGAAGGCGACAATTCAGTATACATATTGCTACGATTTTAAGTTTAAAACTGTGACCAAACTGTTAGAACATTTAAATTTGTAAACTAGAATAGTCCCTGGCGCTTCGCTCCAACACAAACACTGTCGCACTCCTCCTAGCTCTTGTCTTGGATATTTGCGTATTGCTTTTATCGTGGTCTGGCGTACTGCTCCAACATAAACGTGCACTTAGAAGCCATGTTGACCTTCTGCCCACCTGTACACGTACAGTCAGAGGAAATAGCGAGTAGCACATTTTCCCAACTCTAGGGGGGATTCTAAACATATTAAAATACGCCTTTTACACAGCTCTTCCAGCTCTCCTCCTTAATTATTCGCAGTAGCGAACAAAAGGGCCGTCCCTGCGTTGGCGCGCCGACAAAATTTAAAACCTTTGTGGCTTAAACGGCTCTCCCGTTTCCAAAACACATTTCAATTATTTTATTATGCCGAGTTTATAACTTGTTATTGTTATTCGCCCTACACAACCCGAGATATAATAGATTTTATGGGCGCTACTCGGATTACCCCTAATTGAGGAAAACTGATTGAATTTCGGTATACAATTCTATTAATTTTCAAGGCGGAAAGATCAGTACCTTTGTTAGACGCGTAGTTTTCAAAAACGCCTAAGAAATAGACTGTCAGAAAATAACTGTCCTCAAGGCTGGGTTTTGGGCCCATTACTATTTATTTTATTTATCAACGATATTGTTAGTAATCTGAATGTAGATTGTTTACTTTATGCTGATGATCTGAAAACATAAGGCAAAATTTCCAATATTAATGAATGTCTCTCGCTTCAGCAGAATTTAGATTCCATTCGTGATTGGTGTAGACTAAACAATTTATTTTTAAATCCTGAAAAATGTTAAAGTGTGTCATTTGCTACTAAGCAGCGTGTTATTGAATTTAATTATAAGATTAATAATCATTTCTTAGAGATAATACAAACTTTTAGAGATCTAAAACACTTGGATTTATTATGGAACACGTCTACGTTTAAATCTGCTGAAACTTTGAAATTACTTGAAAATTGAAATATGCCTCTGTTTGGTGGCGAAATTATGTAACATATCGTCGCCTCAGAGCAACAGTAGAACATGTCAAAATAATCGATCCTGAGGAAACTTAGATTAAAGATTTAACTGAAATTCAGTTTCTAATAATTTCGTCATTTTTTTATGAACTTATACAAATTTTTGGTTACTTTTATAGATTTTCAAGCTATATAAGAATATGCTTATTAATAAAAAAATATAAGAAAAATTACTAGAAAAATGTTGCTTTATCCTACTGTTGCTCCAAAGAATATTTCATTTCCATACAGCATCTTTCCTGTTTTTGTTAGATATCTTAGTGCATCCCTAAACACTGTGTATTTAATATTGTATCTGTCAATCATTACTGCCAAAGTAAAAAACATTTGTTTTTAGACCATTTGATTACATTTATATAAGCAAAATAAAAAAATATTTTGCTTACCTATTTAAATAATGAAATTATTTGTAATTTTTTGTAGCCTTACCTACTACTATAATAAAAAAAGCAAACTTGACGTAAATGCCTGGGTCTCAATTTCAAAAACTAAAAACAATATACTTGAATAATTATATATAAAGAAATATAAATTTGATTTTATTAGTTATTTATGCAACAAGTACAAAAAGTAAGTGTTTATTTCATGCGACGTGAAATTGTCCAACGAGGCCGTCAGGCCGAGTGCAATAAGCTTTTTTGTATGAGTTGCATACAATATTTTTTCTACGTTCATGCAAAAACCAAAAAATGTTTTATTTAGATGACACCGAGTGTAGGAAAATGTTACGTCGATTTGACCGTTTATGTTTGTCACGATGTCAAAAGGCTGTAGTAGAATGACAGATGAATGCAATAAACAGTTTATTGCACTAGTACAATAAAAAACCACTTTTTCCACTAAATATAGTTCAATAAAGTTTTGCTTTTTGCATGAACGGAGAAAAAAGTATTTTAATATTTTCTTTTAACGTGGCAATACCGCAATGTAATATTGACTGACTACAATCTAAAATTTTCACAGATATTATTATCATATCATTAAAAACACCTAAACGTTTTTAATTCTAACGGTAAAAAAAATCATTCAAAAAGTTAAATTTTAATATTGTACATTAAGCATAATTTAGAAATCAACTAATTTAATTTCTGAGTCAACAAAATAGAAATTAGTGATGTAAAACTTTTGTGGGTGAAACCGCCGCTAAAACAAAACCCCTACATGTAAATATAATAATAATATTTTACTTATCGTTTTCTTTGTCTTGCTCTTTCCCTCTATTTTTATTGGATTTTTTTGCCAAATAAACTAAAAATTGACTTCTGCTAGATACGTTACATTTTCGCTCAATTAGAACTTTCGGTTTATTCATTTTCAGACAAAAAATAATCAACAACACCAGTAATTATAGGTTAGGTGACTGACAAGAATACTCAAGATATCTTTTGCGTCTGCGCAATAATTTTAACGAAACACTAAGATATGTATATTGTAACTTACTGTTGCATTATTTGCGATCGGTATTAGCAGAAGAAAAATAGCGGAATACCAGGATATGTGTGTTATCCTAGTGTTATATTTTATAAGGTTGGTTTAGAGTATTTAGGCTACACAAAGATTAGTGATTTTTTAAGCAATACACTTTATTTTTTGGTATATCTTAGTGTTTCATTGAACAGATGCGTTATTTCCAAATTATTTAATACATATATCTCTAAACTGCTTTTTTTAGATATCCTACTGTTGCTCTGAGGTGACGATATATTGACAGCTTAGAATGGGATCAACGTCGTGTTTCAAAATTCGTATCTTTTAGAACTAACGGAATTTATCGTCAAACTGGCATTTCTCAGGATGAGCTGTTACAGAATTTTTCTGTTAAATCTTTGGAAGACAGACGTATAATTGTTTATTTAGTATTTTCATTTAAATTGTTAAATAACCTAACTGATTGTGGTGATTTATTAAATAGACTAAATTTTCATGTTCCCAGGGCAGTTTCAAGACACGCTGGTATTTTTTACTTGCCAACACCAACAACTAATATTAGGAGTTTTTCCCATTTTATGTGCAATACAACTTAAAAGTCATCAGTTGATATATTTCATTGTTCCCTTGCAAGCTTGAAACTGGTAGCACTGGTATCTTATTATATATTTATTTTTTTTTTTGTTTCTGAATTTTGAATCTGTCTAGTAATTTCTCTTATTTCTTAAATATTGTTTATTTGTTATTTTTACAGTATATTTTCTTTTTTCTCTGTATTTTTTTGCATATGTTTCCCGTTCTGTAATTGGGCATTTCCCTGTTGCATGGTGTAATGTAAAATAAAATAAAATAAACTATGGGAAAGATACAGAAATTTGATGAAATTCTGTCAATCAAGATCTTTATACGATATAGCCTACAATCGGTTCAAAAAGTGGTGCGCCGAGAAAAATGTATACAGCGAGAATGTTTTGTTGGCATACTTCAGTGAAAATGCAAAAAATTACAAGTCTTTCACATTATGGGCGCAATATTCTATGGTTAAGTCATGCTTGATAATTTACGACAACATAGATATAAGCAAATTCCCCAAGCTGATCGAATTTTTGAAAAGAACCGGTGATGGATATCAAGCGAAAAAATCGAAAATATTAACAAAGGGTGAAATCGATCGTTTTCTATTAAGTGCAAGATGACAAAGAATTCTTAATGATTAAGGTAAGATTTGTTTTGTTGTTAGGTATTTCAATTATTAAGTATTTTGATTTTTTATAAGTTGGATTAATTCTGGGGATTACCGGAGCTTGTCGAACTGATGAACTAGTCAATTTAACTGTAGATGATATTGAGGATGTAGGTTCTTCCTTGATTGTAAAAATTCCAAACACTAAGACAAAGATTCCACAAATCTTTCTGGTTACCGATGTGGGAAATATGCTTGAATTGTTTCGAAAATACCTGTCCCTTCGTCCTCCCCACGTCAAGCATAAGCGCCTTTTTTTGTACTACAAAGCAGGAAAATGTAGTTCGCAGCCAGTTTGCAAGAATACCATGGGAAAAATTCCGAGTGTAGTAGCTTCGTATTTAAAATTACCTGATGCTGCATGTTATACTAGTCACTGCTTACGAAGATCTTCAGCGACATTACTGGCAGATGCTGATGTGGATATCACGACAATAAAGCGTCATGCTGGTTGGAAATCAACGACAGTCGCTGAGGGTTATGTCGAGAACTCCATTAAAAATAAGACCAAAATTGCTAATCAGGTTTTAGTAGGTACCACTACTAGCGCAATCACAAAAACTGTAAATGTAAGCGAAAGTAATATTCCTTCTAATATTAATTTTGAAAATTGTACAACACTCTAAATAGCTATGCAGAATTTTTGCTTATGCAAGATGTCCGGATACCATATTATAAATTGTACCAAAACAAAACACATTTGACTTAAAAATTCTTTTTCTCTTACCAACGGTAACAGAATTATGACACCAAACAGGTCTTGAATGTGACAACGTTGCTTACATACTACCTTAGTATTGAATATGAATGGTTTTCTTAGAGCTCTTTTCACAATACAGAATATGAAATAGTTATGTGTTCAAAATGAATGTCGTTGCATATGAAAAGCGTTTACCAGACAAATGTATCGTAGCCAGAGAGTTTTACCTAGATTCTCCGTAAATTAACATGTCATGCAGTTAGATGGTTTCTATAAATTGTTCCATTTTTATTTATGTAACACTCACAAACATCAAAGAAAAACTAGACAAAAACGAAACGCACTAACTATACGCACTACTATGATTGATATTACTTTTAGGTTATCAGCAGCAGCCTGCTACCTGACACATTGCAACGTTGTCCAACGTATATAATTGAGGAAGGTTTGGAACAATTTAATTTGTGTAAACTTAAGTTATTCAGTTGTTTATTTATTCACAGTGAAAGAAACTATACAGACTGATTTTAAATATGGAGTATTAATTTTAATAGATGGCAGTAGGTATTAAATTGAATTATTTTACAAAAATTTTTTAATAAATGTGTTTTTAATAACAGAGATAACCGAGTTTAAAGTTAGTGCAATTTTGAAGCCGATTATCTAGCCCTAAGCTATCCTAAAAGGACAAGCAACTATTTTATGATGCCTCATCGATAAGCAATACTATTACTATCACAATAATGTGATAGTAATGAACTTGTGTTTGTTATTACAAGGGAAAAAATCTAATCTATAGGTATAATAATATACTTAAAATTCTTCGTTCATAATAAAATACATGTGATATAAATATTTACATATTCATGATATTCGCGCATTCTTATATTCATCATTTTTCTTTCTTAAAATTACACTAATTTAAGATTTACTTAAAGAATAATATTTTGTTAACAATTACAATTAACCTAACATCAGAAGTGTATACTGTATATTAAAAATAGAACGGATAGCGCGTAATGGAATATTATGATTCCAAATGAAAAACGGCTCCATCTCCGCGACATCATCTACTCGAAATTCATGGCAAAACGGAAACGACAATAATAGATCTTTGAGTTCCAGTAGTGGAATTGAATGTTACTTTCGTCTATCTCTAAGTCGTACAGATGTTACAAAATTTATTGCCGGAGAGCGGCAAGTGGCGTTTTCTTTGTCGGGGGCGGAATGCCGTGCCAGATAGGATGGAGTTTATTTTCATTAGCGACAAAGAGAAAAACGATCCCGGCGAAAGGTAAGATGGGGCATTAATTAAATTTTTAATAACGATAATGGATTTTGTTTTCGCGAGATGACGTTTCCTGATTAATTTCAGATAATCGTCGGGGATAATAGGACTTAATCGAAGGAGGATGGGGAATATTCGGTTTTTCTAAGGATGGATTCAACTTGGTTGCATTAATCAGGAGTTTGCTGAATAGTAGGACTTCCTTTCTACTCGCCTTTATCTGTAGTTTTTAATAATTTTCGTTCAGTCTTCTTTATTGTCTTCACATCAACGTCGATGAGTCGTAATCGAAATTTTACATCATCTTCTGAAATAATATTGAAATGAGTACAATTTTGTAATAATATTTTTATTAAATTAATGGGTGGAGATAACATTTGAGATTAGTAAAAAAAATCAAATATACAATATAAACACAGATATAGAGGGTTAACTATGACTAAATACAAAAATTTTAACCACGTGCTCAGGGAGCCTTAAAAGACAATAAAAAAGTTATTCCAGAATTTTAGCTCGATATTTGAAAAATGGGGCAAACCCCTTTTTTCCTACGGAAAGTCGGCGCCTATGATAAATATCGACTGCTTATGGCTTAGATCCATAGTTGACATTACATTTGTCAACAACTCCATGCGGTCGTTTGCAGTGTTTATAAATGCAGAAACGACCAAAATTATTATAACATTCTTATTAGTAATAATACCTGATAGGTAGATAACAGTTAATCCAGTTAGCTCCAGTATTTTGCATTCCTTTTTCATTATTTGGTTACAAACTGGTAAAACTACATTTTCACTCACTACCGATAAACACACTCCCCGTAAGTACAGTTAGATACAATGCCTATGTATTATAACAAAATCGAAGAAAGGGATGAGTAGGTAGGTTCTAATAGATAACAGAAAACGTTTAACATCCGCGGCAGTCTTGTCCCATAACCTAGAAAAACAAACCGGCGAACTATATTGTGGGAAAACATCTATACCCGACACATATTCCTTTATTTATTAACTATAAAACGTTTAAAATTAAAATAAGACACTAAAAACTGAAGAAGAACACAAAACTACAACGTAAACACAGGAATTAAATTATAACATGACAGCGAACCGACTCGACTGGACCGACTGCCGACTGTGGCCGACTGTTGCATGACGGTTGCTTGCTGGTTGCATACTCTAATTCTCGCATTGGCGGCGTTAAATAAGGATTTAATATAATATGTTAATTCTTATTTTTTTTGTCCCCTCTTAAAATATTTGTACTTAGTCATAGTTAACCTTGTAGAGAGAGAAAACGTATACACATTTATATAACAAAAGAATTGCAAGTAAAATACAAACAAACAACCGAATAAAAGAAAAAACGAACTTATAATAAAACAAGTAGATATAAGTAACATAATTTACGAATTTATAGCCTTTTGCTTAATGTATATAATAGTATCATGAATAATAATAGTTATAATAAGTATGGAAAATAGAGAGTAACAAAACATTTTACGCCAATATTTTGATAAAATACTTGCGTATATAGATAACAAACAAGATGTTATTTTACAACGTCCATAGTTTTGCATTACCATAGAAATTTAAAAAGAGAATTTAAATAATGGAACCCGGTTCGATTTCAGTTTTTAAAGGGAAATGGTGCAGGCGCCGGTGATACATTGCCACAAAATTTTTCAAGTCGTAAATTATTCTATTCGTTCAATATTATATTTGGATGAATCAATCATTGGACATTTTTTTTATAATTTGGACATTGTAATCGTCATCCTTGTGAAAATTCTATGATGTATCTTAAAGAGAATCTGTCTTGTGCTAAGCGAATTGGGCACAGAAAAATCTATTTTCTGCATATTTCAACACGCAAAATCCTTCTTCTATAATTGTAAATTTTCTTAAAATGCCGGTCTTGGTAATTTTCAAATGTCGGTTCGTAGCACCAACAGGCACCAGAAAACCACATTATTAGCAGTCTAAAATAATTCAAAGTTCACATACCTAACAGCATGTAAAAGGTAAAGAAATATTCTTTATCGGAATACTCAGTCAAACATTCTTCAATATATGCTCTTTCCAATACTGCTGCTTTTTTTACTTTGTATCATCTCGATTCACTCTTCACATAAGCAGTAAACTTGTTATATTTTCCAAAATCTATATTTTTGTAGATCTTTACAGTAACATTTAAATTTAAAAAAATCGATTGTATGACTCCCTTCATCTATTGTCATTATTCTCCGCTTTTCTCTTCATTTGTTAAATTTGACGAGATTTAGCATTAGCATTAACCTGCTCAGTCATCTGATCCTCGGCTTTTTTCCTTTTTGTATTTATTTCTTTTCTCTATACCAATATTGTTAATTAATTATCTTGGAAAAATAAAGGCTATTATTATTATTGTTATTATTAATTAATAACTATTATTACTACATTATTGCACTTTATTGTTCAGAATACATCTATTATTTAATATGCATGAAAATACTAGGAATTTGATTAGGCCTGTAACTTTTACATGTTTAACTATACGTTTTTTAGATCACTTTCACTAGTTTCTTAAATGAAACCTTTATTATCAACTTTTTCTTTTATAAAGAATTTTTGTCCAAGAACAGCGAAATATGAGCGGCAGGCTAGTTGACATAACTTGTGCAAATACATAAAATTCATTAATTTGCATTTCCCTGTTTGTGTTGGAATGAATACGCTACCCGACCGTGACTTTATACGAGCATATTCCATCCGCAATGTTCGCTATAAAAAGCACAAACAGGGAAGAATACGTCCTCACGAGTACTATCAACGTCCTGGCGTGTGTTTCAGGTCTCGCATGCTGATACGCTTGCTACGTGCCTGGTATGGCCTCTTTTAAATCACGTATTGCGTCAAAGAAACATAAGAGTTCGCAGAAAATCTGGTGGGTCTTCCTCTTGTATAAAGACGGCCAGTGGATTAAGTGATTGTCAATTTTCCTACGTTCAAAAATTCGGGAAGAGACCAAGAGCGAATTCAGTTAAAATTTCTATAGGCTTAAAAGATATGATTCAGATATTTATCTATTTCTTGTCACTGAATATTTTTCAAATGATCAATTTATACAATGAATTGATCAAGTTTGTAGTGTAAAATTTTACACGTATTATTTGTGCAAGTGTTGAACTAATAAAAGTAATTTACCAAATTGAGTTTAAAATTTAAACGTAGGCGGGTAAACCTTATTCCCTTCCCAACTATAACCGCGGTTTGCTATCCAATACGCATTGTTGCAGTTGAAAACGCTTCATACGAGAACGAATCTTACCTTTTTGCAATTTGTATAATTTATTGTGTAATAATGAATTTGTGCCTGTTTGTATTTCCAAAAGCAAAAAAGGTTCTATTAGAAAAAAATTCTTAAGACATATATGCTATGCAGGTATATTTAGCTGGTGATGTAGTTCTGATAAATACTAGTTTATGTGGTCATTTTTCTGGAAAATAATAAATTTTAATAGTCTTTACCACTCTTACCAATTGAAATTTAGCGATGATCTTAATGTCACCGATTTGACAGTCCTAAAATATACAGGATTTTACAAAATGATGTTAAGAAAATCTACGAGTAGGTTCTACGTTTAGAAATAAGAAAAAAAGTTTATATAAACATCGGTCTGGAAATGTCTTATTTTCGAGATACAAGTTGTTTAACATTTTCTGCCTTAAATACTATAATATTAATAAAGCCGATCGTGGTATTGAGATGAGATTTGTACAACAGTGTATAGGGAAGGGCACTTGTATGTGTATAAATTTCTCTTGTAATATACAAGCATCATTAGCGTCTGTGCCCTAAATACTAATTATTAGCAAAAAAAATTGTACGCCACTGATTTTTCGAAAAAGTAGGATCTCTGTCTTTAATCCAAGTTAATTCTGCCGAAAAAGAGTCTCTTGAACTTTTCCTTCCTGTTTTCGAGATAAAAATAAATTTATTAATCATTAGAATAGACCATCTTTAATATTATGCTAATTAAAAAACAATAATCTAGATGGTATGTGTCAGTTTGTCATAAATTCCATGTCAGATTTAAACAAAAAAAGATAACACAAAGTGTCGAGTGACTTGTTTTTGAAGTGTTTAAATTATTTTTTAATAATTTTTTTTTTACAGATTAAGTAAATATGATGAATTATTCCTTTGAAGAATTGGTCGACATACATTTTATGTATGGAAAAGCAAACGAAGCAAGGCGTATCTATGAAGATGTATTGTGCAAACACTTTTTCCGCTCCTGTTACTTTTCCCGTTTCCAAACACACTTTTCTTAAATTAACACCAGACAGTGTAGTTTTTAAGGTCTATACTTTGAAAATTTACACTTCATATAGTAGGCAATTGATTATAACATATTTACACTGAGATTTACACTGAGATTTCCACCAAATATTTGTTAAAATAATAATAATAAAAATGTTGCTAGTTATTTAGATTCCTTTACCTCTTATTCTGTTTAGTGTTACTTTCGGTATTGGTCTTGTTTTTGTTTTCTGTACTATTGTATTTTTGTTTGTGTACTTGATTTTAACTTTATTCACAATTAGACTTCAGCTCGTAGATAAATAATATAAGTCAAGGGTCTTTGTAAAATTTACCTAATCGCGATAGCGTAAATTTGTATCCGTTTTCCGTGCATGTCATGTAAAATTTTGCCCGACTTGCAAGATATCTGATTTGTTGGATAGCACACGACGCGTCAATTATAGATTTCTTCAGAAGTTTGACAAGGTTTCATTCTCTTCAACTTGTAGTTATAAGTTTTGTTTTTATTTACAGTAGTATTTGATTTTTCATAATAAATAAGCAACATCGCCTGCAAATACGAAGGAATTGCTAATACTGCCTTTGGATTGTACAACTTCTGCTTTCATTATGGAAGACTAGCTGCATTGATTTTAGAGGAAATTGCTAAAGAAGCTATCTTTATTGAGTCAAAATCTTTAATTACCTGTCGTTCACATTATTTTTTGATGAATATGGTACTAGAAATTACAGCAAATATTCATTATAAAATCTAAAATATTGCACCAACATCAGTGGCTTTATTTTTCCTGATTTAAGTTGCGAACAACTCTTCAAAGAAGCTCTCAACGCTTCATATATTCTGAACAAAACTTGCAACTACCTACATTTTCTTTACATTAAAGTGTTTATTCTATTTTTGTTCAACAACTCGTGAACGAATTTTATAACAATTTCGTTTTTAATTAAAATCTCTAGGTAGAAATTTAAAGAATCTACATAGTTTGCAGTTCAAAAAACGAACTGCTAAGAGGTGCACATAATTTAATGGCATTTCAAGGAAGATTTTTAATGGTTTGGATATTCATCTTTAACACAAACAAAACGCTGAAAATATAACTTTTACTGAATTAAAAGAGATTTTAAACGACTGTAAAAAAATACACAAAAGAACACAATCCTGTGTTAATATTTAAACATGTTTCTAGATGTAGCAGTGTTATTAGTTTAACACAATCCAGTGTGTTAATATAACTATAACTTTTACACATTTAAGTGTTATTTGTATCATTAAAGATGCAGAGTTTACACACTGAAGCGTTAATTTTAATTTATAATGTATCAGGTAAATCTTAAGTAGGCTTTTGCTTTTTACACAGTATAAACATCGAAAAGCTTAGCAAATTTTTCTAGTACACGAAAAAAAGCTTACTAATACCAAGATTAATACACTTATTCCAAGGCTACCTTAGTATTTCACTATAGTAATACTTTATTGAAAGATTAACTTCTTGACTTGAAATAATGAAAACTACTACCATTAAATAACTGAACATAATTAGTATTTCAGTATCCTTGCTATATTGTAAATAATTAAAGAAAGGCTTATAGCAAACTGTCAAAGTTATTCATTAGCGGTACACCAGGCACATACCGTTTTTCAGCTTATCTACTAGCTAGATCTCCTCAGTCATAGGAGGCGAGGCAAGCGACCGCCTTTTCCGATAGAAGAAACCCTGAGTAGATGTGATGCAACATATAACTACATCTTGCGGCCACATGTTGAACCTGGCGATCGACCTGCACACACAACTTTAATACAATTATTTATAATAAATAATACTACAATTTAAGCATTTTAAGTTTTACAGTGTGACATTTATTACAAAATATTAATACCTAATTTTAATTCGTCTAAACAATATGTAATATGTATTCAGACTAATTACGTCACGACTGACGTTACGCAATTGTTTTTATTGTTAACATCATTTTCGCGTCCAGTTTATTGCGTCCAGTACAATCATTTTTTGTAATTTATTGATTTCAGTGATTTAGTGAATAACACAATTTGTGTGGCCGAAACACATTTTTTGTAGACAGACTTGGACTACCCTGTATACAGGGTTAACTATGACTAAGTACAAAAAATTTAACCACGTGCTCAAGGAGGCCTAAAAGACAATAAAAAAATTATTCCAGAATTTTAGCTCGATATTTAAAAAAAAGGGGCAATACCATTTTTCTATGGAAAGTCGGCGCCTATGATAAGAATCGACTGAGATGGCTTAGATTCATAGATAAAGCTTACATCTGTCAACAATGTCAACTACCATGCGGTTGTCTTTTTGTAACGTTTCTAAATGTAGAAACGACAAAAATTAACATTCTTATTAGTAATAATACCTGATAGATAATAGAGGTAACAGTTAATCCAGTTAGCTCCAGTATTTTGCATTCGTCTTTCATTATTTCGTTATAAACTGGTAAAACTATATATTCGCTCATTGCAGCCACTCACTACCGATAAAAGACACTTCCCGTAGGTATAATTAGATAAAATGACTATTTATTATAACAAAATCGAACGAAAGGAATAGATAATAGACAACTTTTAATGTAACCGCGGCAGTCTTGTCCCATGACCTAGAAAACCAAACCGGCGAACTATACTGTGGGAAAGTATCTGCACCCAACATAAATGTCTTTATTTAATAACTATAAAACGTTTAAAAATTAAAAAAGGCACCAAAAACTGGAATTGAATTATGGCATGACAGCGATACCGACTGAGCGACTGTTGCATGCTTGTAGAGTAGGCAACCAACTTGCTTGTTTGTTGCCTACTTTACATTGGCGGCGTTAAATAAGGATTTAAAATAATATCGAAAACAATTTTTTTTGGCTTTATAAATAAGTTTGGAATTTTTTTGAAGGGCGACTCTGCTAATTCTTATTTTTCCCTATCCCCTCTTAAAATATTTGTACTAAGTCATAGTTAACCCTGTATGTATTTAAGTAAATACCAGCGTGTTTTATGATCATTTACTAACTGCTGACCCTGTATACCATCCTTTCCAGACACCCCGAAACTCACCTAGTTTGGGTCAGAGACGTTCTCATTTGGCTACATTAATCAACCCCCCCAACAAAAGACGTCATTATGTAAGCTCACACTAATTATGAATTTGATTTAGGGCCTTAATTGTAGCTATTCCAATGGCAATGTTGCATTAAGGGATAATAATTATGTTGTTATTAATTTAACTACAATATCATTAGATTCGAGGCCAAAATACCAGTGAATGCACGGACAAATTGGTGAATTCGACCGTTTACATGAAAATCTGAACTGGCATAATTACTACATTACCCGAAAATCCCACGTGAAGTAATTATTACCGAGAACAGTGGAAATTTGACGGTAAAACAGGTTTTCGATAAGCTTTTCAATAAAATCAACAGATCCTTTCATTATTGTTTAATAATACATTCAATTTTATAACTGTATTATTGATTACAGTGTTCTAAGGTTTTTTATTAAGTTTGAAGTTGGATTGTGTATACAGGGTGGTTCGTTTTGCATAGCTCACTATTAGTATCTCGGAAATCATAAACTATACAGAATGGCTCCAATTAGAAAGTTGATAGTCATTAAGATAAAGCAAGTAGTAGTAATTGTAGACTATAAACCTATGATAAAGTAAAGAGAAAAAGTATGTAAGGTTTTTGAAGAATTAGAAGTCAGGAAGAAGATAAGAAATATGAAACGCCTTTCTCTGAAGAACACTGAGAATAGAGAAAAAGTAAATAATAGAGCCACGGAAGCGTTTGAAGGAAAATACGGATTGAGGCAAGAACACCCATTATTATTTAGCTTAGTACTAGAAAAAGTCATAAGAGGTGCAGGAGTACATGGAATGGGCGGAAGAAGTATATCAAAAAGGCAAGTTTCTAAAAATAAACACAAATCGGGGGAAAATATACACGTTTGAAGAAGTAGAACAGTCCACATATTTAAGAACTATATGCCATACAACCAAAAATAGGAGACGAAATTGAAGCCAGGATAATGTCAGGAAACAAATGTTAGAAGGACTGCAGAGAATACTGAGAAATATAAATATTTCTAGGCAAACAACTATACCAGTAAATAAAACAGTAGTAAGAGCAGTAGTGACATACACCAGTGAAACATAACGTTTAATAAAGCATAACAAATAAGACTGGAAGTGTGGAAGATGAAAATATTGTGGAAATTGTTTGGAGGAAAGAGAAAGGGCAGAAAAACGGTGGGTCACAAGAATTAGGAAAAATTTAAACAAAGAGGCGAGCATAGCATGCTAAAAGCACAAAAGCTAAGGTGGCTAGGGCATATTGAGAGGATGATAGGGACAAGGATACTAAAAATGGTAATGAACCGAACAATTGGGGGTAAAAAGAAGAGAAGGCAACCGAAAGCAAGATGGAAAACAGAGGCGGAAACTGTAAGATGAAAAGACAAAGCAAGATGGAGAAGGATACTCAACCAAGCCATAGACCTTCTAGTTTCACAGAGCTAGAATATGTATATAAGATAAACCAAAAAGATCCAAGATATCTGCTTCCGTTGCTGAAATATTGTGAAAAAAACTTAAAATAGCGAATTTAGAACATCAACAGAAATTTGATACAGTGAGATAAGAATATAAAAGAAATCGCATTTTCTCGAAAGAAAAGTTCTGCGTTCTCTAATTTCGGTGCAACATTTATTTGTTCTTTTTTTTCTTATGAGCGCCATATTGGATCTTGACAGACGAATGTAAAATAAATTTACAAATACGTTAATATGTATGTATTTGGGGAACTAGAAAGAGGCTGACGACGAAAAGTTAGTAGCTCTTGTTATTGGTGTTTGTGTGACATGTAGACGAGAAGAACTACATCCCCATCAGGTGTCTGACATTGTCGAAAATGACAATTTCTTAATAATTACGCTTTCTGCTACCAAGACTAATAGTAAAAGAATATTTTCTGCAGCTGAAAAAGGAGAGGCTGTTAATAATCTGAACTAATGACCTTAAAATGTTATCATGGATGGGGATCTTCATTAGTTGAGAGCTATTTCGGTCTAGAAGAAAAAGAAGATATCGAAATTAATTTTACGAAAAAAAAAGAACAAGTACTTGTTCATCGTCTACGTCAGTCTCTTCTGATAACTCTACGAATTTGATGGAAGTGACTTGTCATTTTCCGACAATAACTTCAAATATGCCAGATATTATACTTTCCATTTTCATGTATTTAAATAAATATCCTACAGGAAGTGGTTCGTAAATTTTGTGTTTAAAATGTTTCCTAAGAACTACTTTCAAGTAAGATTTTACAAATTGTTTTTAGTATTTAGTTACTATTTTGGAGAACGTGTATAAAAAATTATTTTTCTACAAAACTGTTAAAAGTGGGCTTATTAATTGTCATTTTTGATGTTAAAAATGTAATTTTTTGACACGCGTGTTAAAAGTAAGTTTATTTAAATTTTGTTTTGAAAATTAATAAAACGTTTTAACAAACACATGAACAACTTTTTATTTTAAATAAGTACAAACCAACATTTTAACTAGTTATTACTATTAATAGTAAAATTAGAACAATTTGAAATTGTAATTCCCTGCGGAGTCATCATACTTAAGTTGGTTTTACTGTCAACATGTGTGACACATCTATTTTCTGTAGAAATGCTACTGATAGTACTGGTGGTCTTGCTAGTAGTTGCAGCAGTAGGAAATATTTGGCACGCAATTTCCTTCTTCTATTCCAGTGAATTTTCAATGTAGCCTTCAGCTACCGTCGAAGATTTCCATCCTCCATGTCTCTTGATGGTAGTAAGATTTGCACCAGAATCTGCTAACAATGTCGCCGATGAACGACGAAAACAGTGTCCGGTGTAGAGTTGAGGATTTGGTAGATTCAAGAACTCTGCAATGTCGGCAGGCATTTTACCAAACATGTTAATTCCGACTGGATTCTTCACACATTTATTCTTCATATATTTAAGAAAAAGTCGTCTATGGTCAGCGTTGGGTGGCCGGAGTGCCCATATACTTTCTAAAAAAGTTTAAATAGAATTCACCAACAACACTGAAAGTCCGAGGCACTTTCGTTTTAGTATCTGGTATGGTCACAACAACCGAAGTGCCCAAATATTCGATATTGTCGATGGTCATCTGACACAATTCCTCCCGGAGACAAGCCCCGAAGACACCCACTATTGCTGCGACTTTCATGATCAGATACTTTTCGTCTTCTGCTTCTGTGAGAAATTTGTCGATATGCGTCTTCGTGAAAACTTTTGACTTTTTTGCTTGATATCCTTCACCCTTCCGTTAATAAGTTTATAATGTTTGCTTATATCTTGATCTTGCTTTATTTTTAACATAGTTTTTATCATGGAATAATTTGACCACAGCGTTGACGATTTCCATATCTTGGCTTTTTCCTCAAAATATGCCAGTAAAACACTTTCGTTACATTTCCCAGGAATCTTTTTAATGTTGCACCATTCCGAAAAGCGTCTATAAGCGATTTCGTACTGTTCCTTTGATTTCACCGGCAATAATTCCAATGTTGCTCGACTGGCGGCTTCTTCGATTTCAGCAGGGATGGATTCGTTACGCTCATTATCGAGAATATTACTAGAAAATGCTGTCAATATTTTTGCGTTTTTTTTCGTAACTAACAACAGCACTGGTTGCTACGAAAATTTTGGTTCATAAACATTGCAATCTGTGTGGTATTTTTTGATTTCTTATTTTTATTGAGTTTAAAGTTCTTTCGATTGTTTTGTAGAAAAAATAGTCTATGATATACGTGTTAAAAGTGATTTTATTTTGTTCGTGAAGTTAAAAAATAAAATCTTCCTTTTAACGCGTATATCATAAATAGCTATTATAAAAAAATCACTTTAGTAACTTTTAGAAAGCTATCTAACGAAGTTTTATAGTCAATTGCTTCAAATTTTATTTCTTGATCGAAGATTGATGTTACAAAATACTTTTGCTACATTCTGGTAGGTGTTAACAATGTATCAACGTGTCTCCGTAAATAATAAATGTGGCAATAAAATGTAAACTTTTATTTTTTGCCAGGTACTTACAAAAAAGTGGGGATGCTTGTAAGCAGTATGTTACCTATAACTCTAGAAACATCTGGGGTGTAATATTTTAGGTGCAGCTTAATGGTCTCACTGCTCAGGACAGGATATAAAGGGAAAAGTCACCGGCGATTTCGGAATCTTTTAATTCTCGCAGGAGAAAGCTGTGTCACAATCCGTCTACATATTCTACAGGAAAACAACTTTTAGCTTTATATATAAATTTTATCAAAACAGATGCAGAAAAAGAGTTATTACTGGCGGGTAAGCATCAATTTTCTAGGTTTGTCTACTTGGCACCAATAAAATATCTTCTAGTTTCTTGCATATGGCTCATGATTTTCAATTTCGCTTATGACATTTACAAAGCATTTTGTTTACTTCTATCAAGTCAAATTAGTTGTATGTCTTAAAAAGTTTGCAACTTCACTAATGATGAAAAACAAACACATAACAAGCTATCCAAATTAGATATACTTTTTAAACTTCTTCACTTTGATGTCATGTACTTTGAAAAACAAATTATATTAAAGTATGGTCCTTAAGTATTAATGTTTTGAGATGATCAGTTACGTGGGAGATGTTTACGAACTTCATCGAGAATGATAGACTGAAATAGCGTATTTATTTTTTTTTTTGTAGGGAATATTAAATATTACGTTCTAAATTCTTAATATACTACGTGACAAAGAAGGTAAACACCTACATATGTTAATATGGTATAAAAATATGGAATGACATATGGCTCCACCACCTTCTGAATGTATCGTTGGGCTGTCATGGTGTCTATAATGAAAACTAGTAATAACTTGCTACCCAAAGTAACACAAGATATTTTATAGCTGTGCAAGGTTTAGTGCATAAACATCTTATTATCATCAACACAGCAGCTAATAGCGTGAAATGGACACATTTTTATAAAACGTAGGTACTGTATAAAAATTATATAATTTTGTTGTAAGAGGTCTATATAAAAACAAGTTATGTTTTAGCAATGAGGTTACAGCATTGATACAACAACCTATATGATTTCAATAAAGCATGTCATGGTAATGTCTTATAAAAACGTTATACAATTATTCTGCTTTATTGACAAGCCATAATTATAAAGCTAATATTCGACTTTCTTTAAATTTTACGACATATCTCTATTATAAGTACCCTTATATTAGGTATACATTGTTATACTTATAAACTCAAAAATATCTAATTCAAAGTTAAATTTCAGGTACGAATAAAATTTTACTGTGATAAACGAAAGTAAGTCGCAGTCGAAGTCATAACGCGCCTGCATAGTACTAAAAAATAAAGATACTATTTTCGGTCATAAAAAAACTGGAAATTTAAATCTATGCACATTTGCTACTAAAAAATATCCCCAGTTCGAATTCTAAATTCCATATAACAAAATCTCTTATTTTTAATGAGCAACGGAATTTATTTTCATGAAAAACTTCACGTAAAAGTTGTTGTTTGAAATTATGGAAAAAATTCTTAATTTGAATATTTTTGTACATTTTTTTAGTTATTACCACTAAAAATTTCTATTTATTGTATTTCCTTAAAAACTCATTTTTTAAAAATGTAAAGAGGGTGGGCCCTATTGGTCCTACCATACGTAAGATAATCCGCTGATTCCAAAAATGTCGAATAATACAGGGTGGCTTTTTAAAACTATAAATTTACGGTCATTTTTGGTCAAACCGGATGAAATCCGAAATGATCTCAAAGAATTCATGACACCATCTAGTATAAACCCGCCCAATTTCAAATTTTTATCAGCAGCAAAAAGTTACAACGTGTTCCCATTTTCCGTTGTCATCCGGTATAATATAGAGAGTAGCTTAACGAAAACTTAACACATAGTTTTTCTGAAACGATATTTGTAATTTTCAAAAACTTCATACCATTGTTTAGAGAAGGAACAATATTTAAACTCGGAAAATTAGTTTTCCCTCTCCAAAACAAAATTTACCTGTCCGAGCGTTATTTCATATATGTGCTTTTATCACCCAAAATTTCCATGTCAAGGTTTCTTTGGACCACTCTGCATAAAGAATATAAAATATGACTTAATTTGATTTTATGAATATTTTTAGAATTCACATTAGCTTAATACTTTTAAATGAAACGAACATTAAGCCCTTGCTGTTGCAAAATTCCAATTCTCCGTCCAGGCGAGCACATATGTGGCAACTAAATTCGCTCCTAAGAACAATGCGGTTAGTTCCTGGAGAGGAGTTGTGTACTGTTTCCCAATGAAGGAATTTGGTTAAGGTGAAATATTTGAGGGCTGGCACCTTTCCAATAAGTCCCGAATTACCTGATGGCGGCAGCATACCGCCTTGTCACTACTAAGACAGCTAAGAAGGGCAAGCTCACTAATATACTCCAAGTTCCGGGCTTATCCGTTAAAGTGTGGCGAAGGTAATCGATTGGGTTACGTCTAGCGCTCATCTCTTGAACCGCTCGATTGTGTGGAGAATTTCTCTAGAAAAAAAAAAACTGTAAGCTTGAATTTGAAACCTTTGTATCTATACAAAGAACGAAATGTATGTACAGGGTGATCGATTTAACTGGAGAAATTAGTTTTTCTGGAAAACGGCTGAGAAAAATAAAAAGATTACTTTTACTTGAAGGTAGGATCAAAATACAGAAATTATCTTTACGACGCTAGGCGTTGCGGCGCTTCAATTTTTTTTTCCAGCAGCATACGTTTTTTAATACGTCAAATCGATATCGCGGAATGTAGCAACAGGATGATTACTGATCAGTTGGTATCCGAACTGTGAAGTGTCTGTCTGTCTGTCGCAAATTGTTTTACGTATCACTATTTCCTTATTTTCTCTTTATTTGTTAAATAATTGATTTTTGAGGTATATTCACTGGAATAGATAACCCATAGATCTATTCACTATACAAACCTGGAAAATGGACTGTAGGTGGAAAATAGTCAGGGTATCCCATCTAGCATAGATTAGAAGATAAGTAAACATCCTGGTTCGATCGCTTCCTGCTCGTCGTCGTATCAAACCTCCTATATCCGAAGGGAAAATGAGATGCCGCGATAAACCCCAAACTGCCACTAACTCCATGCGTACCTTTTGATGCCCTAGGTCGTTGCTCGTCATATACCTATGGCATGCATAAAGTTTATCGGTAAATATAGCGGGAATGTTGGATTCCCTTCGGCTCGACAGGCAATAAAATTGGAAACTATTAACCCAGTGGAGCAGCTCATATTCCAAAATACGATTATTCAAATATTATTTTTACATAGAACGTTTTACTACCTTAGGATGCACATACAGGGTTAAATAAGTACAAATATTTTAACCAGCGCTACAGTTCACTGTGTAGAACACATAATTCAAAAATCAGGAAAAAAGAAGTATAATTTTAAAATAAGTTTCATGATTTTTCAATAAAAAACTTATTGAGGACCGCTGATCTACTCCAATATTAAGACTTTTATGAGTCATAATATTGTGTAGATTAGATGTGCATTCCACAGAGTTGCCAATATTACAATATGTCAAAAAATGCCAAAATAATGCATTATACGCTGCTTTACCACAAATATTACGTGTTCTCTTTTCACTTGTACCTTGTCTTACAGTCCATATACCGATAGCAACATAACCTTTTCGGTCATTCTTAAAAATAACTTTCACTAGACTTGTCTATATACAGTTAAAGTATTTGTACTTATTTAAGATTCACCCTGCTTAACAAAAATACTGCTTATATGAGATTTTAGGTAGCATCATTTACCAATTCACTCGATACATGAGGAAAAACTAAGTTTACTGTGGTACATTTAGCGCGTTAATTTCATCGACAGATGTTAATACTTCAGAGAGAGAATTTTCTTCATTTTCTTCGTCGAGTCAAGTCGTCAATGAAAGACAATTTATGAACAAACGAGAGACCTCAAATCATTGATGACAGTAAAGAATAAAAGTGGCCCCAGATTAGAGCCTGGTGGAACTTCTGATGTAGCAGCATAGACGAGTAGATTTCGAACCGTTAAACGTGAAATTTGAACGACAAGTTTGACATAAACAAGTGTTGAAAGCGTTTTTAAATGTTTCTGTTTTTATTTGCAGGACTTTGATTATTTCCATTTACAGTTTAAATCACATTGATTCTTTTAAATACAAATATCTCAGTAACGGCAATTATTTTAGACGTTTTAGAGCTGATTAATATAGGACTTAACAAATAATAGGAATGTTATCTCATGCCACCTGCGAATTTTTTAAGGTACCGAAGTGCAATGAATATATAACGACAGAAAGCGGTCTAACCAACAAACTTTTAGGTACAGAAATCTTTCAAAATATATATTTTTTAAATTTAACTGTATATGTAAATATTGTTATAACATAAACATACATAGTTCTGCATATAAGATTGTTCACTTTTGTTTATAATTATATGAAAATAATTGTTAAAATGTGGGGTTAGAATAGCAAAATAATGTGTCTTACAAACGCTTTTTAAAAGTTATCTTATTTGAGGAGATTTAAATAGCAAAGTGGATAAACAAAACATCAAGAAAGGTGAGATATAAGTGGTCTGCTACTTCCTGCTCGGCCTAAGTGGCTCGACTTGCAGGAAGCGACCTACATTGCAGTAGGCACTTAACCGTAGATCTTTCGCGCCATTAAATCTATAAATAATACTGCAGGAAACAACTACTCCGCGGGCTAATGCCCCGACTGGCATTGAATTAAACCTGCAGTATGCGTATGTTCACATATAAATCGAGTGCAGTCACATATAAATCATTTTATGGTGAGAAATACGGCGATCTTAAGATATCATGTCTCATTCTGTCTACACCTTTAATCCCTAATTCAACCTAACTGCTAGAGACCTCTAAGTTGCCTATTAGAGAGCGTGTGAAAGCATCGATCTGTTTACCCTTAGAGAGGATAAAAATAATGTAACTGAAAATGAAAAAATTATATACCTAAGTAACATTTATTTAACTTTCAGTACGAACCTTCCATGAAAAGTTGTGGCCTTGACATCAGGCATACGTTATGACGTCAGTTACAATTTGCGTTTGTTCCCTTTTTAATAATACATATTGTAATTTTGCCCGAGATAAAAAAGAAAACAACATAAGCAAGTAATTACTGCCGCGGACAATAGGAGCAATTGCGATTGCGATTTCCCAGTTATGCGCAGTGCAGACAGCACACACATAGTTCTGGGATATTATTATATATATCTCTATAGAAGTACAGAACCCGAGAAGAGATTTAACATACTTTGTGTACAATAGTTGGTAGCGCTGAATAAACGTGTCGTGCTCCGCTGATTACAAAACCCTCAAAGTTTAGCAAAGCTCGTAATGCCAACATAAACAGAATAGGGAAACTATAGTAATTTAGATCTCTGTCCCTAATGGGGGGATATGTTTCTTTAGACACGATTTATCGCTGCTAATATCCATATGTGTTTCTGTTGTGAATTTATGCAGACGCACGATCAATATTTTCAATTTCCGTCACAACTGCGAGCAACTGGTGATATGACGGGAAAATTGACACCTCGTAGAAGCGCCCAAAAGTACTAGATGCTGTAATTTTCAATATGTAGAACTTTTTATTGACTTTCACCGTTCCTATAATTATACAGCACCACAAAAAAATGATGGTCTGTCCGACAGACTAAACCTATATATTCAATCACTGAATCTAAATATGTAATTCGTTTAATCCCATCAGCTGACATTTAAGGTCATGATAAGGTCAAATCGAAAGATAAATATACGAGTGAACCAGATGATAATAATAATAATATCCCTACCCCTCATTCTAATCACGAGGATTCGCCCAGAAATCGGTGACTTGTGTGAGAAGGGAGCGGCATATTAGTATTAAGCAGGCCGCATTTGCGCTCAAGAACGACTTATGTTGGTAAGCCCTAACCACCATTCAGTTCAAGAAATTGAGGGAAACCTGGAAAACCTAATTAATTAGGTGGGTAGTCAAATGTCGGCAGATATCAATCTCTCACATTGACCCAAGCCAACATTTTTCCACACTACCATACCCGCAGAGAGGGTGCCAATCCTCCCCACGAATATAGCTGATTTACGGTCTACCGGCCGCTGGATTCGATTCCAAAGCCGTCTGGCGGCATCGATTCAAGTATAGACGCCTTAAATTGCTCGACCGCTGACCGACCCATTATCAGATCATCATAGGTTTATGTTATTGGACTAGATACGAATTGGGAGTTTATTTTATCCCATCAGAGGTTATTCCAAGGTCAAATTAAAATATAGTTATGCAAGTGGAGAAAATCATCGTACATTTATCTTTTAGAGGTCTGTGGATTCGAATCTGGGGTTCATTGGACTTCTTTCAGGTTAGCTTCAAGATCATTTTAAGGTCAAATCCATATTATTTTTATGTTTTTGGGGTTGTTGAATCCCAATCCGGGATACTAAGAACATCATCAGAGAAACGTTAGTTGCTCCTTCTGATGTTCTACTGCCATCTCTTCATATCACACATTAAAACGACATTAAAAAGAAAGGTAATTAATCGAAGGTATTCACCCACAAGAAACAAACTTGAGATGAATGTTACTGTATGATATTCCTTTCTACATTGTAAAAAAATAATTATACATTTTAACACAAAAGAGCACAATACTGTGTTAATCGAGGTCCCTATATTTTTAAATATTTCTCTGTATTCAGTTCAAATAAACAACAGCCAAGTTTTCTAACAAAATATTTAGTAGTACATATTCTAAACTGATAAAGTTCTAGTAAAACATAAACAATGAAACAACAAATATTAAACAAAGAGGTATTTAGGCACTACATAATAGGAGTTTGCAAAACTTAACTGAGCATATAATTTTCTTTTTGTGAGGTTTCAAGAAAATCAGAATACAGAGTGATATAAAACGTCAGAGTGAACTCTTAATATTTTTCTACTGCTAATTAGTTTTAGTTTTATCACAATTATTAACAATATTTGTTATAGTTAGATAAATACTTACCGTTTTCATTGATCAAACCTCAATTTGAATTTAAATGTTCTCCATTTGAATACAGAGAAGGAGAGGTAACTGAACACAACAACGCTACACGACCAGCATGGTCTTGGAACGGCTGAAATACTGCAGCTGTGCAGTTGTGCTCAACCAGTCAGGAGTAGGGATATATAACACAGAGGTGTGTTAAGTTTACACAAAATGGTGTACTTTTAACACATCACTGATAAATATTATACAAATTGAGTATACTTTATTATAATACTAGTAATTTTATCACATTTTGTGTAAAACGTATTAAAAAACTAAGATGTGTATAACTATTAACACTGAAATTTTACATATTCTAAGCAACTTCTTTTAGAGTGTAAGAAACTCACTAAATTTGACAAAATTAAAGCTATATCCTTAGTCTTCGTTGCATGCATTCGTCCGAAACTAAAATACTGTATGAAATCCCAGTTATCAAAGTCATGGTAATAAGTCAAAGCGCATTCACCGCAAATATGTTCAGTAAACTCACTTACACTGTACACGCGTATAATTCTATCTGAACCTGTAAATACGACTTTCTAGGCTGTTTTTCTCCACGTCTTTCAACCGGTGATGCTCGTTTCTTGTAATCTATTCCGCACAGTGAAGGAAAGGCAGTTTTTATCGGATTCGCTCAGAATGCCGAACCTTCTAACAGAATAATATGCTTATCTGTAGCGGAATATTTTACACCTCTTCCAGCGAGAATAGGTTTTGAGAAATGTTCGAAAATACATGATACAAAAACCGAGACTAGGCGTGAGATTGCGATACAGCGCAAAGGAAAACCGTGTAAGGCGCCATCGTGAGAGATGCTTGACATTACTTTAAAATAATATACAAGGTGTCCACGGTATAAGCATTGTGTTTTCAATATGTAACAAAATAACTCAAAATTACCAGAAAAGTCACATTAATAAAAGAACATAGTAACATCTGTAAACATAGTTAAATGTATGTGCAGTAAAAATAGGACAGATCCCATTAGCTTTCCCTGTGGAATTTCTAATTTCATTTTTAAATTCTCAGAAACAGTTTCCATACTAGCTATACAGGGTGCCCCAAAATTAGCCTGCCAAAAAAATAACTATGGATTCTACGATCAAAAATAAGAAAAAAAAGTTAAAACATAGGCAAACAAGTAATCAAATTTAAAATTGAGAATTACAATTAGATTGCGAATCTAATGTTCTGAATCATAATTGATCATAGGCGTGCCAAACTGGGGGATTAGTAGGTAAATATTGCTCTATCTTTTTTGTATCTTAAGATTTTCGTCCTCAGATCAAAATATTAAATATTTTGGTTCATTTTACATGAAAAGGATACTCCTATTTCAATCTGATAAACTGCTCTGTTTTCGTTATGTCACAAAATTTTTAAATTAATATTACTCGTAAACGGAATAATTTATCGAAGTAAAACAAGAGTACTGTCACGGATTTCCCAATCCGAATTTTACTTCCAGAAAAACACAATCCGTTAATTAATTACTTCTTTATTAACTATACTCAGTACACTACTGAACACTAATTAGAGCTCAACTAAACACTTATTTAATTAATCGCTATCTAAATCACTTTGATATCTTCAACTAAACACTTCAATTCAGACTGTAATACAAGACTTATACAAGACTAACTTAATCGGCTGTTTATTTTTCTTTTATAGACCCAGCGAATATTCCAGGTATATTCTAGTATCTCTAGATTTATTTTCTAGCATCTCTCGAACGCTTCTCGTCGTTTCTCAAATTTTCTAGTCCCGTCTCGATCCACGGCATTTTGTTTGTTTAACAGAATCGTGTAGGGGCGATCGGGGCAATCTTAGTAATTCGCGGTACCACAGTCGTCGATTTGGGTGTGAGTGGGGCAAATTCCGTGACACTGCCCCCTCCTTAGGACCGATCGTCCCGATCGGATACACCTCTATATGGGGACAGACGCTCCAGATGGACAACCTTCATCTTACTCCTGGGAGTCCTCTGTATCCGGTAGACGACATCATTGATTCTTTTAATGACGGTGTAGGGGCCCTCCCAACGGTTCTGTAGCTTAGGCGATTTTCCTTTCTTCCGCGTGGGGTTGTACAGCCACACCAGGTCACCTTGTTGGAATCCGACTGTATTGGCCCGGACGTCGTATCGAGTCTTCATGCGATCGCTCTCTAGTCGCATTCGAGATCTGACTTGATCGTGTACGGCTGCTAGTCTTCGTTCTAGCTCATGGGTATAAGTGTCTGGCTCTGTGGGCTGTTCCGCAGGACGACCAAATACCAAATCTGCGGGAAGGCGAAGCTCTCTTCCAAAGATGATCCTTGCGGGAGTCTTCCCAGTAGTTTCATGGACAGCTGAGCGGTAAGCTAACAGGAAGAGTGGAATGAGCTTGTCCCAGTCTGTCTGGTTCTCGTTCACAGACATCCTCAGATTGGTTTCTAGTGTGGCGTTGAAGCGTTCTACCATACCATCTGACTGGGGATGCAGTGGGGTGGTCCTGGTTTTCCGGATTCCCATAAGCTCGCAGACCTTTCGGAACACGCCTGATTCGAAATTTCTGCCCTGATCTGAATGTAGTTCCATGGGCACACCAAATCTGCAGAACAGCTTGTTGACTAGAGCTTCTGCTACGGTCGTGGTCTCTTGATTGGGAAGGGGGTATACTTCCGGCCATTTGCTGAAGTAGTCCATGGCTACTAGCAGATATCGGTTTCCACTTTGGGTTTTCGGAAAGGAGCCAGCGATATCAATGGCAATCCTCTCAAACGGCGCTCCTACGATGTACTGGCGCATTTTGCCTCTGGAACGGGTCTTCGGTCCCTTGCTTGCTGCACATATGTCACATTTTCGGCACCAATCTTCTACATCCGTCCTACAGCTCACCCAGTAGAAACGCTCCCTAATCTTCTGTAGAGTCCTATTGATACCGAAATGTCCACCCCCTGTACCTCCATGTACTTCCTGCAGCACTTCCTTGACCCGAGACCTCGGGAGTAGTACTTGTTTCTTGACCTCCGTTCCGTCATTGTTCTCCCATGCTCTTTTTAGGACACCGTCTTCCAACACCAGGGAATTCCATTGAGCCCAATAGCTCTTTAATGCTGGGCTTTTACTACTGACTTCAGCCCAAGACGGTCGGTTGTTGGCTTCTTTCCAGTCTAGTAAAGGCTTGATGTCACAGTCAGCTTGCTGGTCTTCCCGAATCGCTGCTGAACTCCAACGGTCTTCAGGTTGGGCTGCTACCACCTTACAAGGAACTGATGAGATGTTCTCTTTCCTTTCAAGACTACTGCAGTGTTTGCAGTTGACAGGACAGGGTCTCCTAGAAAGGGCATCTGCATTTCCATGTTTCCTGCCGGCTCGATGTTCAACAACAAAGTGATATTCTTGCAGCCGTTCCAGCCATCTTGCCATCTGTCCTTCAGGGTTTTTAAACTGTAGCAGCCATTTAAGGGAAGCGTGATCCGTTCTTAGGAGAAATTCTTGGCTATACAGATATTTATGAAAGTGTTCTAGGCTCTTGACGATGGCAAGTAATTCTTTCCGAGTCACACAATAGTTCTTTTCGGCTTTTGATAGGACTTTGCTGAAGTAGCCCACTACTCGCTCTTGGCCATCTTGTACTTGAGAAAGAACTCCGCCAATTCCAATGTTGCTTGCGTCCGTGTCCACTATAAATGGTTGTCCAGGTATTGTGTATGTCAAAATCGGGGTAGTGCAGAGAGCCTCTTTCAGCGTCTCAAAGGCTTGCTGGCATCTCGGAGTCCATTCGAACGGGATGCTGTCTTCTGTCAATTTATGAAGAGGCTTGGCAATGTCTGAGAATCCTTGGACGAATCGTCGATAGTATGTGCATAGGCCGAGAAAACTTCGAACTTGATGTTTGTCTTTAGGAACCGGCCAGTTCTTTATGCACTCTGTCTTCTCCGGGTCTGTTTTGACACCATTTGGAGTAATAATGTGACCTAGGTATCTAACCTCCTTTTGGAACAGACTGCACTTCTTCGGGTTCAACTTCAGGTTCGCTGCTTTCAACTTCTTGAACACTTCGGACACGTTCTTCAGGTGCTCCTGGAAAGAGCGTCCCAGCACCACCACGTCGTCCAAGTAAATCAAGCAGGTCTCCCAATGCAGGCCATGAAGTACAGTTTCCATCAGTCGCTCAAAAGTGGCAGGGGCATTACATAGACCAAATGGCATTACATTAAACTGCCACAATCCATTTCCGGTAGTGAACGCTGTCTTTTCCTTGTCTTCTGGGCTGACCTCGACTTGCCAATATCCACTCTTTAAATCTAAAGTGGAAAACCATTGCGCACCAGCCAAGGTGTCCAGAGTATCGTCAATTCTTGGTAGTGGGTAACTGTCTTTCTTGGTGACGTCATTTAATTTTCTGTAGTCCACGCAAAATCGGGTGGAGCCGTCTTTCTTCTTAACCAGGACTACAGGAGAAGCCCAAGGACTCTGAGATGGCTCTATGGTGCCTTGGTTTTGCATCTCAATTAACATCTTGTTAACTTCGTCTCGCTTGGCTAGTGGAAGTCCTCGTGGTGGCTGCTTTATAGGAGGCGATGAACCAGTATCGATTCGATGCTTCACTACATTGGTTCTCCCAAAGTCGCCTGGTTTAAGTGCAAACACATCTTCATTTTCACTTAGCAGCTCTTCGAGTTGTTCCACCTCCACCTCTGTTAATCTTTCCTTGGCCCTATTCACGATGTCCCTTAAACATTCTGGTAGACTGGTCTTATTTGGTTTCTTCTCCGTTTCGTTGATTTCTTTGAGTGTTCTGACAATGGTAACAGGTTCACAGACTCCTACTTCAGTTCCCTTTGTAATTTTCTGTGGAAAGGTTTTCAGGTTAACTACCCGTACTATTGTCGTCTTCTCCGGTTTAATCAAGGTGCGGCCGGTGACTATAGATTTATTAAACAAATCCGGATTACTGGGTTCCACCACTCCTACACTGCAAGGCATTTCCTCATCCATTACAGTGGCAACCAAGGTTTCGGTCTGAGCAGGTAGTACCACATCTTCTTTAACAACAAGTCTCCGTACAGTGTTATTCTCAGTGGTGTTCGTTAGCACTACTTCCTCACCCATTATCCGTAGCGTGCCAGCATTTAAATCTAAGTTCGCCCCCTTTGCTCGTAATAAGTCTAGTCCGAGTATGACATTGTCCGATATATCTGCTACCAGGGCTCTGTGTTTAAACTTGACGTCTCCTAATTCTACTTCAAGCTCGCATTCCCCCTTGACTGGCAACTGTTGTCCATTGGCTGTTGTAAGGACATAACGTTTGACAGGGTTCTTAATACGCCAAGCACCAATAATATCCGGTCGTACAATAGTTCTTGCTGCTCCAGTGTCGATTACCATAGGGAACATACGACCAAAAATCATGCCCTCTACTAGCAAGGAGTCAGAGTCCTGGAGACGTGACAACGTAATTTCTTCTCGTGGGGCGTAGTAGGAGGACGCAGCCGGCTTTTGCCCCGTCAAGCCGGCTGAACCTAGTTTTCCTGTGTAGCCGCCTGGGAGTCGCGCTTTTGCTGATCCGTGACTGGGGCCCTACACTGTCTTTTTAGATGTCCTGTCTGTCCACAGTTCCAGCATTTGAGAAGGCGATCCCTTCGACTATCAGATTGTTCCTTCTTTGCCCTAGTAGTTGGGCTGAGTTTATCAATAATCTCCTTTAGCGTCTTTATCAGGTCTCCATTTGCCATACTGTCGCTGTTATCACTGATGGCCCGAACTTTAACATGTCTACCGGATGCCATCTTTGCTGCCTCGAATTCCAGTGCATGCGAAAGAGCGTCGTTCAACGTTTTAGGTCTGGCGAGTCGTAATGCCTGCTGGGTTTCGCAATCTCTTAGGCCATCGGTAAAAACTTGGATGGACAGCTGGTCTAAGAATTCGGACGGGGCTGTTGGATAAGCCAATCGAACCAGTCGGGCAACATCGGTCTCAAAATGCTGTAAATTCTCTCCATTCTGTTGGTGACGATTTTTCAATTGTGCCTGGTAAACTTGCTGCAGGTGCTTATCCCCATATCTCATTTCCATATGCTGTTTTAGAATATCGTAGTTATTCTGCTGCCCAGCAGGAACTCCTTGCAGGACGTCAAGAGCTTCCCCTCGTAGAGCAACTATTAGAGCAGTAGCCTTTTCACAATCAGACCACTCGTTTGCCGCAGCTGCTGCTTCAAACTGACGCAGATAGACATTCCAGGAGACCTTGCCGTCGAATTCAGGAGGCTTCGTTTTCTGCGTTCGGATAACAGATCCTTCTGATTTTATTACGCCTTCCTTGCTTATGTTGTCTAGCTTATGTCGGAGTTCTTCGCAGGTTTCTCTAACCAGGTTTATTTCTTTGTCCACTTCCTTTCTTTGTGCTAACAGTTCTTCGTCGATTTCTTTTCTCTGTTCTAACAGTTTCTCCTCTACTGTATTTTCTAATTTTTCTAACTTCACCTGCATTTCGTTCGTCTGAGCTCTCATTTCCTGTTGTATTGTCTGCATCTGATCTTCTAATTTCTTTTCTAATTTTTCCTGCATCGTTTGGGACTGATCTTCGATTTTATGCCCTTGTTCTTCAAATTTTTCTTGCATTGTCTGTCCCTGTTCTTCTAATTTCTCTTGCATTGTTTTCGCTTGGTCTTCCATTTTATGTCCTTGCTCATCTAATTTCTCTTGCATCGTCTTCGCCTGGTCTTCCATTTTATGTCCTTGTTCATCTAGTTTCTTTTGCATTGTCTGCATCATTTCTAGCAGTTTTGCCATTTGTACATCCATATTGACTTGGCTTCTAGTTACAGGCATTCACTCTATTTTCTTTAGAATGTTCTAGAATATCCAGGAATGTGTTTGTAAATGTCACCGTTGACTTCCTTACAATGAAACGAGTGCAGTGATATGCCACACTTGGGTCTTTGTCTCACTTCGGTATAAAGTTCTAGAATGTTCGAGATTGTCCTTCGCAAATAACACCGTTCACTTCCTTAAGTCACGACGAGTGCAGTGATATGTCACACTTGGGTCTTTATTCCACCCACGCACAGGGTTCCAGAAAGTTCTTCCAACTTCCCGTTAAATCCACTTTGTGGACAGGGTTCCAGAAAGCTCTTTAAAACTTCCAGTTAAATCCCACTTCTGACACCAAATTGTCACGGATTTCCCAATCCGAATTTTACTTCCAGAAAAAACACAATCCGTTAATTAATTACTTCTTTATTAACTATACTCAGTACACTACTGAACACTAATTAGAGCTCAACTAAACACTTATTTAATTAATCGCTATCTAAATCACTTTGATATCTCCAACTAAACACTTCAATTCAGACTGTAATACAAGACTTATACAAGACTAACTTAATCGGCTGTTTATTTTTCTTTTATAGACCCAGCGAATATTCCAGGTATATTCTAGTATCTCTAGATTTATTTTCTAGCATCTCTCGAACGCTTCTCGTCGTTTCTCAAATTTTCTAGTCCCGTCTCGATCCACGGCATTTTGTTTGTTTAACAGAATCGTGTAGGGGCGATCGGGGCAATCTTAGTAATTCGCGGTACCACAGTCGTCGATTTGGGTGTGAGTGGGGCAAATTCCGTGACAGTACTTTTTTGTAAAATTGTTCAACATTTTTAATTTTTTGATCTGACGGAAAAAACATCGAAACAATAAAAAATTAGAGCAATATTTATCCAATAATACCCCCAGTCTGGCACGCCTATGATTAATTATGGTAATGTTATTGGAACATTCGATTCGCAATCTAAATGCGATTCTCAATTTTAAATTTGATTACTTTATCTCGATCGGTTTTGAAAATATTTGGAGAAAATCAAATTTTGGAGCCCCCTTTAAAGAGCAATAGCTCCATTAGGGGACGTTGTTTATATAACTTTTTTCTTATTTTTGACCGTAGAATCTACAGTTAATGTTTGGGACACCCTGTATAGTTAGGAATGCATTTGTCTAATTTAATGGAATCACATGTATGCCATAATGCTAATAGTAATATATCATTATAATAAAATTAAATGTCCTGCCGAGATCACAAAACAACCCAACAAGGCATCCTCCTGCATTGATTAAATAATACAGCAAAATGAATATATGGCGCAGTCATTACAGATTTTCATTGCAAGTATGCTGATTTGAAAATACATTTAACCATTCTGTCAATATTCTATCATTGGAAAGAAAGCACTGCGCAGGGTTACAGGATGATAATTTTCAATTACACATTTACTAATATGCAGAATATTGCGTTTCGTTCACAAACGGTGACCAAAATGAAACCTCATATAAAATTTTTACCTAAGATGCTTTGTTAAAAAGATACACAGTGTTAATACCATTATTTTTGATTTTGTTTAATATTTTAAAAACTAGTAACTGAAATTGTTTGAAATTGGGTACAGAAATTTATGTAAGTGGCAAGGTATTGGTAGCACATTTTTATTAAAAAAATGTTTTTTTTCTTTCCCTTGCTTAACCTTAAGGAATTTTTTTATTGTAAACGTGCGGTCTTGATTTTTTCCCTACAAAAATATCCGGCATCTCGACGTTTCAATCTCTGGCCAAATTAAAACCAGAAGTATCTCTCCCAGGCAACTAGATCGACCCAACTTTCCAAACTGGTCCTTTCAATCGCATTTTTATGTAACCTGCCCCCCCTCCACCGCTCCAAGTTCGGACGTCGAGCGAAATTTTCTGGAAAGTAACCGGGAGAGTTTAGTTTCGGCATGTTCGAGTACAGGCAAAGTTTGACGATAGAAAACTTCCTATTAATTTCGGAAAAGTCTTCGGGGAATTGCGTAGTCTCCCAGCAATTTGTTAGACTGGAGGTGGCATTAAAAATTGGGACAAGTAATAACCTAAAAAGGTGATGGTTAAGGTTTGTATACGTTTGAATTCCAAACATAGCAGCATTCATAAGGAACTTTTATTTTTGGGAACATATGGAGCAGCTTGTCTGTTGCATGTTGAAGTCAACACCCGTCAGCAGTTAGTAGATCTTAGGATTAAGCTAACCAGATCAAAAATGATCCAAATCTCATTGAAAAAATGAACAACTCAGCAACAACAAACACAGACAAACTACAGACGTCAGTAATGTTGTTGTATTTCCGTTATTTTCTCACATATAAACGTAAAAGTCAATACAATTAAGTTTTTTTTGACGTGAAAAAATCGAATAAGCTATAATTTTGGTTAAATGCATAGATGGCGCTACGTAAGCTATCTTGATTTAATAGAATCCGTCATAACTTTTTTGTACTTCGTTCTTTAAGCCTTACTTAATAACCTCATAGTGTTAATAATACTTGAAAATAATTTTAAGCAAAATTAGATAATGAAAAAGTAAATATACAGGGTATTAAAAAATATATAACTTGAACAATATTTTACCTAGAAACAAATTGCCTGGCCACTGGATTCTACGAAAAAAAAAATGTTTAGATGGTCTAAATTGCTAACTGCAGAGATATTAAAAGAGCAGTTGAAGAAAGCCCTCTGAAATATGAAAATTCTGTTAGTACACTGAACTTTTTCTTGAAAATGTAATTATCTTCAGTAATATCCAAGATATCCATGAAAACCATAGAAAATCGAACACACCGTACATATCACGAGTACCCGGAAAATTACATTATCAGACATATTGTTTGTTAGTTTCTGATGCGCTAATTTGGTAAAACAAAGCCAGGATCGTAACAATTTAAACCAATAACCGATAGACGAGGGCATTCTAGCCGTTAAGCCAACTGCATCGACTGAGCTTAGCGTATGCATTGCACAATTTGGTTAATGGCTCGAGATCATTTGGTAAGTGGTCCAGTATATATGACGCGAGACAGAAGTTTACTTAATTTATCTGTGTGAACAGGATATTAATTCACGGGTAATTTAATAACAGGAAATACGGAAACAAAAATTGTTAAGTCGTCGACGAAACAACTAGTACAACTTTCACTGTATAAATTGCAATTAGACATGCTTCGTTATAAAGGTACGGTCAAGATTAAGTTTTAGAATTTATACAATTTCGACGCTGCTGTCAAATTTGACATTTTCCATTCACTGTTAGATTCACCTATCAATCGACTACAAGAAAAAACCTACATCTTATTTTCATCAATATATTTTTCTACTCCCCCTTTTATTCGTACTTTGCTTTTAGTATTTTCTAAGGTCATTTTCAATAGCGTAATCAGTTTAGTTCTTATTCCAAATTGTTTCAATATTTTACTTAATTTATTCCCTTTGACAGAATCATATGCTTTCCTGAAGTCCACGAACAAGATCATGCTTTAATCCCATATTCATAGCATGTAGTAAGGATTTCCTTCACCACGAAGATTTGGTCCGTTGTTGACCTCCCCTTTCTAAAACCAGCTTGATACTCCCCTATTTATAGTACTGCTATAGGTTCTATTATTTGTTTTATTAACGTTGCCATGATTTTATACCTTATACCTAGCAATGATATACTCTTATAGAGTCTGCAGTCTGTTGCATCTCCCTTTTTTAAAATTGGTATAAGTATAGCATCTCTCCAATCTTCAGGCATACATTCTATTCTTCAAATCTTTAGAATCATTTCGTATATTCTTTGTTTTAAATCCTCTCCTGCGTTCTTTACCGTTACTCCGTTTTTCTCTGTCAATAAATTAACAGGCAATATAAAAGATATTAATAAAATGTGTATTAAGAGTGTAGTTTTACAGGGAGAATTTACCTCGAACACCATTGCCAGTGTGTCAAAATATGCAGGCAAATATTTTGAAATTCAAATATATGCCTTATTAATGAAAATGCCTGGTTTCCATTATAATTTGGACATTTTTAAGAGTATTAAATAGGTTATGCATGCATAAACCAAAATTATATGATATTGTTACAAAATCCCGTTGACTCCTCACAAGTTTTATTAACCACTCAATTAATTACTTATCTCTATTCAAATAGTATGATTCTCTTAAATTGCTCTTATCTGTAATACTTAATGTTTATATAGTCACAATGGGCAGATCGGAAACGTCTTTAATTTTCTACACAATTCCAAGTTGTAGAACGCGATTCATCCAGTCGCATCTCAGAGGCATATCACAGCTAACCAACTTCGTACTGAAAATGACCTCATAACAATATGCAACACGCAGTACTGACTTCCTAACTTGGAAAATTGTTAATTCCAAAATGTCATTGTAACAGAGCGTAAGCTAACAACACTGGCATATTCCGCATTTCCAGAAACTTACTAATACTGAATTTATTGCAATATATGATATTCTGAAAGAGAAAACGACAATTTAGTTTTATAACACCAGCTTTCACACGTTTCATCTCTTAACCCTTTGAAAGTGTTAATATTTATCTAATCCTGATTTATATTGTCAACGTAACCTCGAAGTCGTGCAACGGATTTATCTCTTTTGTGCCAAAATTCCCATTACGTCTTGCTGTATTCAAGTACTCACTTAGGTACTCCTCTGATGATTTCATGACATCTAGAGTAACGCTGCCATCCTTTATTAGGTAGTTGCAAGTGGTTTATTGCCTTTTGATTTAGAGAATAAGTACCTCGTAAAACTTTACAATGCAGCGGAAATGCAACAAATTAAACTTCCAGAACAGACTTCATTATGGCATTAATTTTTTTAATAGTCCATCGGAGATCCGTTTATTTTGCGAGTTTTTTGTAGTGTCATAAATGAAAGTATTAAGCAACAGTAAAAATGAGCAATCGATGTTGCAATTTATACTGCGCATTTCGCTTTTGTAAGAAGTTTTTGATCTTGGCATAAAAGTAATTTCAGATTTTAGTACACAAGCATAATCTAGGTAACTACATTTAAAAATATTTTACATACCTTAATTTTTAATGATAAATAAATATTCATTCTGGTTTATAGATAGTAAATTTTACTAGTACGTCAATTATTTCAGAATTTTGTTCCTGACTATCTTCAACCTTAATAGGCCGTAGACCCGTATACTCAGTTTTTGTTGATACACAGGGTGGTCGTTTTTCATCTCTTGTGATGTCCCCAAACAAAAAACCAATAAGGTTTATATCGGGTGATCTAGATGGCCAAGATTGACCTTGACCTGTTCTTGATCAAGGTCTTCTATGTTTCATTTAAAAATTCGCGAGCAGGCAAACTAAAATGTGGGAAATCCCTATGGTGCAAAATCCACATTCTTTGTCTTAGCGCTTAGGGAACATCGTCAAGTAGTTCAAGTAAAACGCTTTCAAGAAAATGTCTGTAGCACCGGTTGAAGCTCATAGTAAAAAGTAAGGTCCAACAAAAAATTTTCCAATAATACTCATCCACACAATCAGAAAAAACGGATGTTGAAATCGAGATTCCATTATGGCATTAGGATTTTTGTCAGACCAAACGTGTTTATTGCGGAAGTTGCTTATATCATCTGGAAAAATTAACATCGATAGTAAACAATATGCCACCGGTAAAGTCAATATTTTGTTCAATTTTTTGCTTCAGAACGGACCAACCTAATTTACGATTCACATTAAGGGCGTGGTATTCTTGAAATAGTGTTTTCTACAAATACAAGTAATTTTAGACATTTAAGAACTGAATAATATAGAGTTTAGCAAATAACGAGAATGTTATCTCATGCCACTTGCGAATATTCAAAGGTACCGGAGTAAAATCAATAAACAGGGTGATTCATTAAGAATGGGCAATCTCTGAACTGGAGATACTACACACCAAAATATGACGATTGAGCCAAATATGCCTTATCCGAATGTTGCTGGTTTAAAAAATACAGGGTGTTTAATGCTAGAATTTTATTTTGAAATATAGTATTTAAAAAAATGGCACAATTGTGTTTTTTGGCACGGCAAATAAGAATTTTTAACTAATTTTGACGTCACTAGTAGAGGGCGCCACAGCATGTTTCTTTTAAATGGCAGAACTTTTTTGCTGTTTAGTGTATCCATCTGTCTATTGAAACAATCGATTCTTCTACCTGTTGTATCTAAAAAAGGTATACCTTGTTGAAGTCGTTAGGACTAACAGTTTTCGAAATAATCCTATTTGGAATATTCAGTGCACCGATTGAGTACTATTATCGTTTCAAGTAAAGTGCCTTTTCTACTGAAAATGCAACAAAATTTTACTTGAAAAAGTTGTTCAGAATGGTAAATTATGCGGACGTGCAAAATTTATTATTATTGTTTTGAATGGGTCCCCTGAGATATGTTCAAGTAGTTTAAGTAAATGTGTAAAAATGCACTTGATCAAATAAATCAATTTTGTTGTTAATCGGCTTAGAACAAAAAAAAGTGTAAAGAAAGAAAAAGTAAATACAGAGTGACATTTTTTTTTTTTTTTGGCAAATAATGATCGATAGCACCCACATCTCCGCCATTGGTAAGTTTCTAAATCTAGTAATTTTTTATTTCACAGCCACTTTCATACTAAATATGCATACTGAATTTGATTAAATTATCTCAAGCGGTCATTTTTGGCATGCTGCAGCTGGGTTTATATAACAGAACACCCTTATTTGTGGCCACAGGATACGTTCCTGGATTTTTGACCTCGACTTAACAAACTCTCTGTATTTTTTACTGTATTAGAAAGGGATTTTAAGCTAATATAAATCAAATCTCCTACAATTCCTATCAATGAAGTCATATGTATGTTCTCTGATACCAAACATCTAGGTATGCTAATGAACAATTCCACAGACAAAGCTCTATTCAATAATTATCTAAATACATTAATCTATCTAAATTTACTAACCTGCTTTAATGAAACACTCTATAAATATCTAACTTCACTTTTGGCAGTGGGAACACGACAATTCAACCAAAATAGATAAGATCTGACCTATTTCTGCATTTTTAGAATTGCTTCTTCAAAGTGAAGTTAGATATTTATAGAGTGTTTCATTAAAGCAGGTTAGTAAATTTAGATAGATTAATGTATTTAGATAATTATTGAATAGAGCTTTGTCTCTGGAATTGTTCATTAGCATACCTAGATGTTTGGTATCAGAGAACATACATATGACTTCATTGATAGGAATTGTAGGAGATTTGATTTATATTAGCTTAAAATCCCTTTCTAATACAGTAAAAAATGTTATAAAAGTTAATAATAAGGAATATATGGGTAGATATTTTGGGTGTAATTCAACGCTGGTTAGGGCTTTTGTTCACAGAGTAGTTAGTTTCACACAATATTATTAATACCAAAAAATATATAAAAACTTTTACATAAAGGGGTGAACATTATTCAAGTAGGTATTGTCATATTTAATTCATTGACAGGCTGTCACTTTTGTCATTGTCGATATTTAACTTCAAATAATTTTAATTTTTATAAAAAATTTTATAGTTAGATATTTGATTCAACTTAAAGGAGGCCACCTGAAGAAGCAATCCTAAAAATGCAGAAATAGGTCAGATCTCATCTATTGTGGTTGAATTGTCGTGTTCCCACTGCCAAAAGTGAAGTTAGTTAGATATTTATAGAGTGTTTCATTAAAGCAGGTTAGTAAATTTAGATAGAATAATGTTTGGTATCAGAGAACATACATATGATAGGAATTGTAGGAGATTTGATTTATATTAGCTTAAAATCCCTTCCTAATACAGTAAAAAATGTTAGAAAAGCTAATAATAAGGAATATATGGGTAGTAATTCAACGCTAGTTGGGAGTAACTACTCTGTGGACTTTTGTAGTTAGTTTCACACAATATTATTAATACCTAAAAATATATAAAAACACTCTGTATTTTACGGTTTCCTTGATGCCATTGGGGAGCCATGAAAAACGGGCCACCCTATATGACTGATTTCAAATACTGCATATTGATAATGTAACCGCATTTGACTGAATAGTTGAAAACTAGGAGACAGTGGATGCTCTTATAATTTAAATGCCACTGAGCTCAAAAATAAATTGAACAAATACTAGTGGAAATATGTAAATATTGAAAGAGATTAAATTTATATTCTCTCCTCATTCCGTAGACCTTCCAAAGATTATGACGAAGAAAAAAACAGGGTCAAAAGGCACCATTTACGAGGGCTGAATAAGACACTTTGGCCCTATAAAAGAAGAATCGAGAGATAATATCCTGATTACATCGACTGATTCACAGCTCTTAATTTTCCCTCAAAGAAAATGTTTTATCCTGGCGAGACGTTTCTTTCAGCGTAATCTTTTCTGGTATTAATGTCTGATGACATAGTGCAGATAGTAATGAATCGTCTTATTAATTTCGTCTTTTAGCTCAGAGAAATTAGTTCCTTATTTAATTTCCTCAAAAACAAGCTCCCGATGTTCGAGACGTTGCTGTTGAAAAATTCACAAGCTTGTGGCAAACTGTGGATAACTTGCCTCGTTGTAAAAAAAGTCTGTTTATATTCTTGCTATATAAATAATTGTTTATCTCTTTAATCGCATGAGCATAGAAAAAACTAATTATTATTTATTTTTAGGTATACAGGGTATCTGGGAAATTGTGGGAAATCTCTCGGGTGCAAATAGAACATGAAAAAATAAGATGACTAATTTCTATAAATTTTTTTCCTACAGGCCCTCCCTACGCAGGTCCCTGATGGACACCGCTGGAAATCGGTTTTTCGTGAGTAACTTTTAAATGAATTCATGTTTTATTTTTAATAAAAAGACCATGATTTATATTTTTTTCTCTAGACAATAAAGTCGAAATACGAAAGTCATTCAAACAGGAAAGTTTCATTTAAGATGTTTAATCGAAAAAAATACAAAATTTAAAAAACGCAGTGGTGTCCCAGGAGGCATCTTAACAACATTGTCGAAAAACTTCATTGAGGGTTCAACATGCGATCATAGGTCGAACATTTTCTCGTAAAGGATGAATTATATCGACAATAAACAAGAGTACCTTTTTATTAGTTGAGGCTACCCTGATTTATTATTTTAAAGTCTTTATCATACAGGGTGTTAAAAATTTAGGCTTTAAACTGTAAAGCTTAGTCCGACACTATTTTAAGAGGTCCTTATTAGAGCCCATAACATAAAATTTTTATTATATTAAGTACTTTAAAAGATATTTTAATTTATAGGAAACTTTTATCTTATTTTTTCATGTTCTATCTGCACCCGAGAGATTTCCCACATTTTCCTGGACATACTGTATAATCTAATCTAATATTATTTTCTTGTGTTCACATTCTTCTAAGCTTTACTTGTATATCATTGGTCGTAAAAAAGAGCAGTATATAGAATTTGTATTATTTTTTTTTTTAGTAAAACAGAACTCACACCATTTTCTGCTATATTAGAGACTACTGAATTAAATATACACCAATTCAAATTCAATAAATACAGAGACGATATTTTAACAATTTTTTATATATTGTTTGACAATGCATTATATTTTCGCAATATATGAAATTAAATACAAAAGAATCATCGTTTTGCAAATATGAAAATTCAAATTTATGTCTTAATAAGAATTGATATAACAATAATAAACTTTGTATTGAGAAAAAAATTATATCTGGTATTTTTAACGACAACCATAAATATCGTATTTTGGGCGTGTATTTCATTATACTTCATTATGTTTATTAAAACTTTTATGGCCCTAATAAAAAGTTGATGAAGCTTTTGGAAGTGTATTTAGTCTTTAGTGTACTTTATTTTCCTGAAAATTTTATTATGGAGGGTTTTATGAGATTTTATATAACTGTGTTATTATTTAAGTGAATAGAACTGATTATGAAAATAATGGAGCACATGTGTAAAATATATTAACATAGTTTTCAAACAGTGAAAGACATATACACAAAATTGTAATAATTTTTTTATAAAGGTATACTTATAATACACATAAAAGAGATTTGTTAAATAAACAGCACTGTACCCTTTGAACCCATTTTTTTTAATTTGACTTATTAATTTATGGTCTCGTTAAAAAGTCTGGCTAGGGAATTTTCATAAAAGCGTTTTATTTGCTTTTAAATTTCATCCATTTTTTTTTTGTTCACCAACCTCAGCTTGGATTAAATGGCTCAAATGATTATAAAATATGCATTGTGTTTCTTTTTGTTATCTTCCGAAAGTTTCTCTCCCTCTTTAATAAAAGTAACAAATAAACCATTCTTTCCGCAATGCACTTCTTCCTGTAATTTAAAATTAAAAGTCTTGAAAATTTTATTAAGGATTTTAGTTCATAGAAGGCTTTGTTAAGAATGTTGAGGTTTGTCCTGCATTTTAAATCTTAAAATAAATTTGTTAATTTTTACAGGAAATTCGTGTAACAAGAGCGAGCTGTGACAACAGTGAACATCAATAATAAATATAAAATAATTTCCTCGCAATATTAATGTTAAGCTGTTTGAAGTTTGAAACCACGAGTGACAAACTAAAAAACACTATAGTTGACGGTCAAAAATCTAGAGAGTTTCTAATCGCTAGCTTGTAGACAAGCGCGGCGGGCGAAGCGTGCGAGGAGCAACATTTCATAGGCGTACTACATTTGAATGCGATCAGATATAGAAAATATATAAAAATGACAAAAATAATTGCATTACATAACATCCATTATTTTTAGTAGAAACAGTGATATAACAGTTTTTGCCAATTTACAAGTATTATTACTCCTTTCATTATTATATACGTGTTAATAAATTTGCTTTGAGCTTCTGACAATCTACCATGGTATATGTTATAGATGAGAAAATTTGTTACAAATAGAGAAAGCGAAAAGATATAACCGAAATTTTGCCCGCCCGAACGATACGCGCCCATGATAGCGCTGGAAATGGAACAGGTGGACCCATCAAACTGTCGCAGCCAATTAAAAGCTGCAGCGCATGCGCACTTACTGTAGCAAAAGCTGTGTAATCGGATATGCCGTCAGAGATATGCGGCACACGATTTTATAGAAAAAATATACCGGATGCATGTATATGCATATGTATATGTTTGTGTTGACTGCTATAAATTGTGAGCAGGTTTATAACATGAGTATCTCTCTAGGTTTTTGGCCGTCTAGTATAGTAGAAAATACCAATATTAAACAAAAGAATAGAACATGATGAGACATGAATAAGATTTCACCTGCGTATGCGGCTATTCTTTCTTATTATGCGTATTAGAATTAACAAGACTAATGTTAAATTTTTACTTTATTTAAATAGGTATATTCTTTTATATCGTATTTTGGAAGCACACAGTTATTTTTCACATCGTTTTATTGTTCAACACAATTGTTCTTAAATATTTTTAATTTCTCGTAAAAGTAAACTCATTTGAAGCTGTTAATTTTTATAGTACTTCTATCTACATAAATAGTACACAAGTGTCAGACTCGGTGTGTACAATTTCAACTATGACAATTTGTTGCGAATTGTGACGTCACACGAAACGAGTCTATTATCTTTTGAACTAGGTTCAATTCAAGCACTTAGGATACGTTTGAGGATTAAAACTTTAATTAGACTAGCGTCAGACAATTAAGGTAGAACAAGAACAGAATTTAGCAAGTCTACATGTTTAACTTGTACTCGTTATACCCTTTACTAGGTTAAAAGCAACTAAAACACATTGTTAAAGTAATTGAACATATATAATTAATATCTGACTAGATATCTGCAATATCGAATATATTATTTGAATTGCATTTTTAACCTTAGCGTTAAATAATATTATACAGTACACTGAGGAAAATATTTTTTAGCCATTAGTACACTGTAAAAAAAGTAGCTGTGTAAATGAAACAGGGGCAGCTAGAAGTTCTGGCACACCGTACGCGTGTGGTCGTGTTGCGTTGTTGTGTTCAGTTAATTCTCGTTTGCGTTGTCGAAATGGAGAATATTTAAATTTAAATCGAGGTTTAATTAAAAAAAAGAACCGTAAATCTTAATAACATTAGAGCTTTACGAAAATTCACTCTGAAGTTTTAGATGACTATATCTGTATTTTGTTTTTCCTGTAATTTTAGAGAAAGGTGTTCAGATCACTTCCAGTTAATTTTTGTAAACTGCTATTATTTAGTACCTAAATACATCTTTGTTTAATGTTTATTGTTTCGTTGTTTATGATTTACTAGATTATTATTTGTTTTTAAGTTCTTTATTAGTATATATACTACTACTACGTTTACTACTGCTTACTACTACCCTTACTACTATTATGTTAAATGTCGGAGACTTGTGCGGGAGAGGGGGCGGCATATTATTATTAAGCAGGCCCCATTTGCGCCCAACGGCCTACCACCATACAGTGCAGGAATGAGGAAAATCTGGAAAACCTTATTAATTAGGGAGGTAGTCAAATGATGGCCGGTATCAATGTCTCACATTGACCCAAGCTAACATTCTTCCACTCTACCATACCCGCAGAGCAGACCTAAAAAAAATAACCCTACCTCTCTTTCTGACTTGAGAATAATCAGTATTTTGCCTGCTCTTTCCAAAATTTTCGACAAAATTTTATATAATCAAGTGTATAATTATTTCACAAATAGCGATCTTTTGCCTCAGACACAGTGTGGTTTCAGAAAGGGAAGTGGCACTTCGACTGCTCTAGTTACTGTCACAGATGACTTAATAAAAGCTCAAGACTTGGGATTAGTTAGTGTTGTGGCTTTATTGGATTTTTCTAAGGCCTTCGATACAATAAACCATAAGCTTCTGTGTTCTAAACTTAAATATTATGCATTTGACGATGATTCACTCACACTCATTAATTCTTATTTACATGGTAGATCTCAGCGTGTGCTTGTTAATAATATTTTCTCTTCCAGTTTAGAAATTCTTTCTGGCGTTCCTCAAGGTTCGATTTTGGGCCCCTTGCTTTTTATAATATATACTGCTGGAATATTAGAATCAGTTAAACAGTGTAAACTACAAGCATACGCTGATGATACTCAACTGTATTTTCACTTCAATGTTGAAGAATCTCGGCAGGCAAATGATATCATCAACTCTGAGTTAGAAACTATTAAACAGTTATCAGAGGAACATGATTTAAAATTGAATTCTAATAAATCTAAAATTATGTTTTTTGGTAATAAGAATAAGGTACAAATTTTAAATCAAAACTTTAATATTTTGATTGATGGTGTTCCAGTTCTCATCTGTGACCATGCAAGAAATCTTGGAGTAATTCTTGACAATAATTTGCGTTTTAATGAGCATGTTAAAACTTTACTGCAGAAAGCTTATTCCTCTCTTAGATTGATTTACAGTAGTCGTCACGTTCTTAATAAAATTATGTTATGTGAGTCACTTGTTCTTTCCCATTTTAATTATTGTGATTATGTGTATGGTCCATGTCTTACTCAACATGAGCAAAGCAGAATTCAGAAAGTCCAAAATTCGTGTTGTCGTCTCATTTATGGCCTAAGAAAATATGATCATATTTCTCACAAAATTGATGAGAGCAAGTGGCTTAACATGGAGAATCGTAGGCGTCACCATCTCTGCTGTTTTGTCCATAAAATTATAACCGTTCCATCTCATCATTCACTGAGAACAAATTTTATTAAGCGTGGTAGTGTTCATTTCAGAGATATTAGATTCAAAAATAAATTCACTATGCCCCATCACAGAAGTGCGTTTTTTAGAAGATGTTTCACTTATAATGCCATCAAATTGTTTAATTCTCTTCCTGATGAATTTAAAAGATTTAATATTAACAAATTCAAATTTAAAACTAAACAATATCTGTTAAGTAGGCAGCAAATTTTGTAATTTTATAGTATGTTAATGTGGTTTTCTTAATCTCTACTTATTTGTTCTTTCATTTGTGTATATGTATATATGTTTACTTATTTTTAGTATTACTGTGCTTTTCCCTTTTTAATTTTCTTGATGTTGCTTGCTTGTGGTTGAGTTGAGTAGCTTTAGCTAGACTTCGCCATGAGATAAGTGATATATACTCGGGACAAGAATTCAGACGACTTACGTCATACGAACAAATGAATAATTCATTGTATTTTCATCAAAATATTTAAGAAACTGCAACTGATAATAATAAAACTATATATTACACTATAAGTTTGCATTATATATTGCACTAAATTTCTAAAAATTATTGTTTTTAATGCGACCAAATATCGAAAATTACGTTGACAATAAAAACAAATGTGTAACGTCAGCCGTGACGTAAGACGTCTGAATTCTTGACGCGAGTATAACAACCAACATTTTTGCTGATTGATTCCGTTGATTGTATTTTTATGTTTAAATATTAATAAAGTCGATTTATTATTATTATTATTATTATTATATATATAAAAGTTCTCAGTAAGTACAAGTAAGAAAACAGAACAATTTTTTGGTTGTTTTTGTTTGGAAATTTTTTGATGGACGATTCCTTTAATTATCTATTATTTTTCTCTATATCCTCTTAAAATTGTAATTTGTCTTTCTAATTTGTATTTAGTCAACTAACCCTGATGTATTTTCACTTAGATGTAACGTCGTCCCTTTACCGCGACGCCAAATAAACGGCGACATACTTAGCTGACAGACAAGGGTCTAGCTGTTTATTCGGGCCGAGCGCCGTCATTACAACGCCCTGTATGGTTTACGACACTCCTTAATGCGGGACGGATCCACATCCCCCGGACACTCGCGTTTCCTCTCCGCCGAGATAGTTGCGGCACTTTAGCGACAAGATAGCGCACCTAATGATGCTGTTCCCCTTCTGGCGCGATAACGATCAGTAATCAAGACACCCGCCTGCTGACAAGTAATTTGTTGATAATGGTGGATTACTAATATGCCCCGCGTTTTCGGATCGCCCGATTCCGTAACCTCAGATACCCCCAGATCCACTTATATAAATTATTTGTTTATGCGCTATTAGGATCCGGATTTTGCAGCAGCTGATGTTCGGGTTGTAAACTAACGGGGCTAAGCGTCCCCAACAAACTGTCTGCTGCTACTAAATAAAAGCTATCTAGCAATAGAGAAGGAATGTTTATGAACTGTTGAATATACAGAGTGATTTTGCTCAAATGTTTAGGTATTAAATTATTATTATTACAGTTTATATCATCATCGATGTAAGGAAACGACATAAGAAACTGCCATAAAAACATCAAAGGCTTCCGCGTCCAGCTGGTGAGAAGTAGACAGGACCGTATTCGCTCAATTTCACCAATAATAATTTAAAGTGTGAAAATAGACAACTTTTTGCGAAGAAGTCCGATTGAGATGCGGTTTTCTGCAAAATGTTCAGGAAATTTTTTATAACAAAAGTTACATCTAACCTCTGCACGCTCCCAAATTTTTAATTGTTTATTTAACAAATGACCCATTTTTGTTGTACATATGGCAAATGTCACACACGATTCAACGAAAATATCTGAAAAATGATCTCTAGGGGGTTTTCGAGGTCCCTCTTTATCACTTTGGTGTTAGCTTTATTATTTATTGCTAAATTGTTGTAACTGGGCTAATTAACAAATTAAAAACTCCACCCCCGAAATCACTAGAGAACCGGAATTTTTTCCAGGATTTCTGGCTTATTAAGGCAAACCATCGGCACAAGATTTTTGTAAATATAATTGTTTATTGTTCGATTGTTGCAACCTCGCTAATTAACAAATTAATATCTTTTCTCCCGGAATCGTTAGAAAATCGGAACAAATTTCTCTAGTGATTCCTGGAGTAGAGTTATTAATTTGTTAATTAGTCAGGTTTCAAAAATAGAAAAATAAACAATTTTGTGCAACAACCTTGTGCCTTTTTCTTAAGTTTTATTGGGTTTTTTTGCCACACTTCTGAAAAATAATAAAAATTAATTAAATAAGCCCTTGCGCCAAACGGAACAGTCAAGGGTTATTTTTGAAACTAAGTTCGCCTAACCAAAAAATCTCACACTGAAAAAAGCAGATAAGTAAAAAATAACAAAAATCACATCACTATCGCGCACTTCCGTAATATTGACGTTTCGAAAAACTCTCGTTTTCGTTTTCAAAATAGTAGTAAAATATTAAACCGTTTGTCAAGTTTGAAGTTTAGAAGTGTGGCAAAAAAACCAATAAAACTTAAGAAAAACTAAAATTATGCCACAAATAAATAGCTTCAGACAATAACCTTGTGCCTATGGTTCTCTCCATAATCCCAGAGTTATTGAAAAAAAATCTGTTTCTTTAACGATTCCGGGAGTAGAGTTATTAATTTGTTAATTAGCGAGGTTGCAGCAATCGAACAATAAACAATTATATTTGCAAAAATTTTGTCCGATGGTTTGCCTTAATAAGCCAGAAATCTTGGAAAAAATTTCGGTTCTCTAGTGATTTCAGGGGTGGAGTTTTTAATTTGTTAATTAGCCCAGTTACAACAATTTAGCAATAAATAATAAAGCTAACACCAAAGTGATAAAGAGGGACCTCGAAAACCCCCGAGAGAACATTTTCCAGACATTTTCGTTGAATCGTGTGTGACATTAGCCAAATGTTCAACAAAAATGGGTCATTTGTTAAATAAACAATTAAAAATTTGCGAGCGTACAGAGGTTAGATGTATCTTTTGTTATAAAAAATTCACTGAACATTTTGCAGAAAACCGCATCTCAATCGGACCTCTCCGCAAAAAGTTACATGTGAAATGCTAATTTGACGCGACTATTTATCATTAACGTGTTAATGTTTCCAGTTCTTGAAGCTTATCAGGTAGCAAGCTATTGCAAAACCTTTATCGACTGATTTCTTCATTGGATGATAATAACGTCCCACTAGTGTTAACGCCAGAAGAAGGAAATGTTTGGATATACTAACAATTTTACTAGATATGTTTAGAACGATATTTGTTACGCAACTGAAAGTTTACTATAATGAAACAGTTATAATTACATAGACAAAAACCTTATCCAGTGCAGGGTTGCTTGGTATGCAGTTCCATCCATTGTTATGTGCGGCAATAAGTTCCATTTGGCGCAACTTCCAATTTCACTCTGACTTCCTGGATAATTGATTAGTTCAGTAAATACCAATTCAGAAATTGCCCATGTACCGGCAAACCGTAGCATCACTCAGGTAGTGGAGTATACAGCTCTGTCTCGACCAAATGGATACACAGATATAGGTAGTGGATTTCAATTAGACATGAGTCAATAATAGCTGTACAACTGAAATTGAAATCATCAATATTCATTCTCTTTTGAATTTGAACATTTCGAAAGATTTAGAAATAGTGGAAGATGTTTAGGGATATTATATTGCAAATTGCAAGAACTGGTACTGACTCCACACTATTAAAAGATTTGATTTTTCGAATTAAAACTATCCAAATATTTTGGATTTGTATAATAGTTCACTAAGTACTTTTTTATATATAATGATCATAATGATATGAACATATCACCTGACGAATTTAGCGCCAGTTTCAAAGTTCCAAACAAACAAGATAAATCGGTGCATTCTCTTGGCTGATAAGTAACAATAACTTGTTGAATTGTACTGACAATTTATTACTAGACAGATACTTATACGAAAAAACATCCAACTTTTGTTGCCCATCTGTTCACTTGTTTCAGCTACATATTCACTTTCTTCAATATATGTTAAAGAGATTTTGAGCTACGACTATTCAACAGTAATGAGATAATTTGACCGCACACGGCTTTCACTTTCCTAATTGACCGGTTTTCGTCGTGGTCGTGGATAAAACGTTGAATTACATTTGGTAAATTAACCAGCCTTTAATCCTCTTGAAAAAAATGTAACTCTCGACTACGCCTCGAGTGCCATTTTTTCTCGTGAATTAAAGGCTTGTTAATTTCCTTACATAATTAATAACTATAATAGCCAATAAGACATGTATATAAAAAAACGATAACATAAAAGGAGGTTTTTCGATAGGTGGACCTGTATATATTTTTCTTGACGCTTATCATCTACTGTGGTTGAATGTTCGATTTCTCACAGTTTCAAAAGTATGCTTAAGTTAAGCTAAATTAATTTTTATTTTAGATAATTGATAGATAGAGCTTTGTCTATGGAATTGTTCATTAGATATTTGGTATCAGAAAACATACATATGACTTCATTGATAAGAATTGTGAAAAATTCAGTTATATTAGCTTAAATACCTTTACAAACAGTAAAAGAAGTCAATTTATATTATTTTTCTACGTTCATACAACAATCAAAATTTTATTGTTGTCCTACTCGGCCTGACAACAATTTCATGTCGCGTGCAATAAACAAAACTTTATTGAACTGTATTTAATGGAAAAAGTGGTTCTTTATTGCACTAGTGCAATAAAATGTTTATTGCATTCATCTGTTATTCTACTACAGCGTTTTGTCATCATGACAAACATAAACGTTTAAATCGACGTCATATTTTCCGAGACTTAGTGTCATCTAAATAAAACATTTTTTGATTTTTGCTTGAACGTAGAAAAAATATTATATGCAACTCGTGTGTCAAAAGTGTTTATCACTTACTTTTTGTACTTGTTGCATAAATAACTTTTAAAACTGAGACGGAATCTGTGTATACAGTTGGACTAAAAGAGTGTGTATAGATCTGCATGCCTGCCACAGACGTAAAATGTTGTCCTCGTTCTGCATTGTAATGCAAGTGATTAAAGCTTGTGGTAATAAGCAACTGTTGGCCGTTTGTAACAAGAGCCGATGTAAACCATAAACGTAATTACATATTATTGCAAACATGTGTGATGGCGCAGTTTGCGTCTTGATAATTCCAGGAAATTCCCAAATAACGACGAGAGTTAACCGAAGCTTACTTTGGGAATTTGAATTATATAAACCTGTTGAACTGTGTATTCTTATTCTACATCAAAAAATAATAATACCAAAATACAAAACAACTTGTGGGCAAATATGCTTTATTCACAATTGGATAGAATAATATAGACATTTCTTACCTTTAAAACGATAGGGAAATGACTCATTACTTGCCTGGCATGTTTTTCATTAAACATTTGGATGGGTATTGTAGGTGGCAGGTTTCTATTTCCTGTTGTTTTATCAAACCGATTAACAGGCGCTGCTTACCCCAACTTTCTGCAGAACACATTGTATGAGTTTTTGGAAGACATTCCTTTGAATCAGAGGCAACAAATGTGGTTCCAGCATGATGGTGCTCCAGCTCATTTTTCCATGGCCGTTAGAGAGCATTTACACCAAACTTTTCCACATAGATGGGTAGGAAGGGCCGGACCTGTTTTATGGCCTCCAAGATCGCCTGATCTGAACCCTCTAAATTTTTTATTTAGGGATATTTGAAGACATTAGTGTATGGTACTCCTGTCAATAGCCTGGAAGAGCTGCAGCTACGGATTAATCAAAAGTGTCAAGAAATCCAAACCAAGGAGGGTGTTTTCGAAAGAGTTCGAATATCGTTGAGACGAAGATGTCGTGCCTGCTTCGAAATGGACGGAGGGCACTTTGAACATCTTCTGTAACTTTGTTTTTTGTTTGTTAAAAGCTTCCTTTGTCGGTTTATTCCTAATAAAATAAAATATTTGAAAAACGAATAGTGGTTCATATCTCCGCAACCGTTACTTTGCGGACCCATGTTTATTAAGACTTTTCTGCTTATTTTGGTTCATACTATTACCTCCTGAAATATTTTACACTCTTTTTTTAACACCCTCATCCCCCAGATCACCCATTTTTATATTTAGGAGTTCATCGCATCTGCAGGCGCCAGATATGCCAATAATTAAAGCAACCTTACAGTAAAATATACCATTAAACACATAATTGATATGAATTAAATATCATAAATATTACCTTTTGAACAAGATATTCCTCTGGAGCCTTATTTAAGAAGATACTGATGTTTTGTTCTGAGAGAACATTAGATTTATAGATTTATATCCAGCATTCTGCCTTTTCAAAAATGCTCGCAATTTGACATACTAGCTAATGTCGATAGTTTGCTTGATTTTAAGTACAGCTCGCAACATCGAATATTGAGACCATAATGTTGAAGCTTTACTTTCTTTACTCATTTCAACAAAATATGCAAGCAGTGTCGTTTCTGAAGTATGTTGCATGCCTTGGTTTTACAAAGTGGTCCAATAAAAGAAATCAAACTACTAAATCCTAATAAAGCTATTGAAATTAATATTCAATTTAAAATTCAATAATAAGATGCAATTTTTTAGACATTTTTATATAAAAAAGATCAAATTTGAAGGTTTGTTTGCATACCCTATATTAGTAAACAAACTTTAAATTAACTAAAAATTAAAAAGTATATAACAAAACAAATGTTTTGTTGTATATGCAAGGGTGGTCCTTGGTATTATTTTGTAGGTTGGATCTTTCCATTGCGTTATTAGGGTGGCAATGGAGGGGGAAATAGAGAACATCTACATATTGACTAAGGGTAGAAACACAGTTAAAGCAGGTTTAGTGCATACGTTGACACGCGCTTATATGCTTTGAGAATTATAACTATAACTAAAAATAAAACCAGTTGTTTATTTTGTCTACACACAGTTGTTTTAAAAGTGTGAGAATATCTTACGTTTTTAAAAATATTATTATTATTATTCTTAGGTTCATGGTCTATTAATGTATTGTTTTGTGCTTTCTATCTACATATTTGCACTAAATTGTTCATTTGGTCGGTCAGTGGTCGAGCGGTGTCAGTATTTGAATCGTGTTTGCCGCCCGCCGCAGGTTCGAATCCTACGGCTGGTAGACCGAAGATTAGCTATATTTGGGGAGAGGATTTGCACCCTCTCTGCAGATATGGTAGGGTGGTAGAACGTTGTCTTGTATCCATGTGACAGATTGGTACCGGTTATAATAATGTTTTTCAGGTTTCCCTCATTCCTGCACTGACTGGTAGTTAGGATCTACCAAAGTAAGTCGTTCCTGGGCGCAAATGCGACCTGCTTAATAATAATATGCCGCCCCCTCCCCGGCACAAGTCTCCCGATTTCTGGGCTAATCCTCGTGATTAGAATGAGGGGTCGAAGTATTATTATTATTATTAATATATTAATATTTAGATAGGAATGATGAGGTGTTATTTTACCCATCATAACAACCGTTTCTAATGTCAGAACTCTCTTAGAAACGATATTTTTTTATAATTTCATATTTTATTATTCTGTTCCAAAAAAAAATTACTTATATAAATAAGGAAACGATCTCAAACGACAGTTTCAAAAAGGGGAAAACATCTGCTGCGTATTGGTGTGATTGGCTGGACATGTCAAAGGGATTTAAAAGCACTTTATTAAATTCTACACAAAGCACCCAGAGACCTTTGAAAATGAGACCTATACTTTTCCCGGTATCGCTGAATGTGCTCGGTAGGGCAAGTATATTACCTACTATTTATCTGATTGAAGCTAGGTGTTATGAATTTAATTATTTATTAGCAGAGCAGAGCTGAATAAAGGAAAATAATTTATTTTATTACGATTAAATTAAAATTAAATTCAACTGAGAGTTACATCAGGTTCCCATTTTAATAACAGATCTTATTGATATTGCTATTACTTTGAAAAGGGTAGGTAGATGCTGTTTTTGTTAACATTGGATAATACACTGAGAAAATATTTGATTATATTAGCAGTATTGGGATCTTTTAACAAATGGTAATACTGCCCTGTTAAGAATAGAAGAAATCATTTTGGGTTTGTAACACCAACAACTTGGTAATTAGTATATAATATGTTAAATAATATTTTTGTTAATTTTTCGAGCTCATTTTGAATTAAACACTCTTAGAATATATGAATTACAACATGCTGATACTGCTTTTTCAAACAACTAATTTTTATTGTTTACTAGGTTGCTACTAGTTGAAAAATCTAGCCAAATCTACGTACCTAGGCACTTCACAGCACTTAATTAATTCAAAAATCATTTTTTACTTTCATTGAGAGAAGTAAACATGTAAAAAATTATCAAAATAAATGCCTATCTCATTCCTTTGTTACGTAGTATATTCAATTTTCTTTTTTCCTAAAAAATATAATCAAAACTGACTGTTTATGACTTTGTTAAGAAATATAATTCGTATATATCATGGTATTACATTGCTACTCAATGAAGCTCAACTCAAAATTACCGAACAAACAAGAGTGTTTTACAGAAATAAATACCTTCACAAGGATTGGTGGTCTGTGACCTTCACATTGAGATGTAGTAACAATCAGAAAACAGCTGTTTGCTTGTGAGTTTATGTACAAAAGATACAGCACTTTCTGATCAAATTTTAACAATCAAATAATGATAATCCTTCAAATTATTTCAATCAAATTTTCATTAAATCAATCACTTTTAAATCAAACTTCAAACGTATTGTCACGAAAGCTCACCTACCTTTTTAGTTTGTTAATTATGTTTCTGTTTATGTCAGAATTTATAACTTTTGTGATGCCTTTATTTTGACGTTTTCTGGAACATTCTCAACATTCTATTTGATTCTCGAGACCGCCGAAAACTTTTAGAACCCTAAAAACCTATATAAGCGGATCGGTTTCGCTGACACAGTTGAGTTTATATTGAGCAGTCAAACGCGAAGACTGAAACGTCAAAGTAAAGAGTCTGACAGTTGTGAATTTGTTGAAAGATATTTCTTGTGCAAGCAGGAGTGACAATAAAGTTTGTTTGTCTACGTGACGTGTTTCCACGCTAACCCAATTTAGAGATTACAATATTAACAAACAACCTTCCATCCAACTTTTTGATAAGTTATTTATATTGTTAAAAATTCATGATCATTTACCTAGTACACTTTTATTATAACCTACTTTAACGCAATATCTACCGCTACCCTGGTTATACATTAAATGTTACAATTTTTGCAGTATTTAAACACCCCTGCTTTGAAGCTCTCTTTAATCAAGGAAATTGGATTCAACTCGTTTATGCAATTTCGCATAAAGCTTTATGTATTTTATATCAAACGCTACAATTACTGACAAAATTACATTTGATGTGTTTAGGGATTACTATTTGGTTTTTAATATTCAGTGTTTGTTATTCTAACCATTTTAGTTTGAATAAGTGTATGTGTAATTTGGAAATAGATTGTAAGCGTGGTCAAGTACATTACAAATGATTCACAATACGTTATAGTAGTCTATAATATGCAAAATGTTTCATAGATGTGAAATACTTATAACAATAGTTACATTATACATAATTATACTTATATGAAGGATGTTTCTCAAGTAGTGGTCAAAAATCCTCTTTTTTGTATTCCATAGCGATTAACAACAAAATTAATTTATTTGATCAAATGCATTTTTACACAGTTATCTAAATTACTTATATTAGGGAGACCATTGAAAACAATAATAATAAGAAGCTGTTATCTTATTTAATAAGCTTATTTTTTAAAAAGATTAAGTTTTAATAATGGCTTATGCATATTAAAATGCTGAAATTCTCAATACGGTTTATGACCTTGCAGGTGGAAATGGTACTGAAGCTGAAATCATCCAACTCCAAATCCAAGAATGTTTAGAAATTTTTTCCAACGTCTTTCGGAGTCAAGCTCATTCCCTAAAGGCCCAATTCCTGGAAGACCTTTCAATGTTAGAACGCCTAAATTCTAAAATCTATAAGACCGGTCATAAATTAATTTGGATTATCTAAAGCATCAAAATTTATACCCGTATCACATACAAAGGGTTCAAGCCTTACTGCCGCAATACTATTTGGCTCGTCTACAATTTTGCCATTGGATTTTGCAAAATATTGAACAAAATGTTGAATTTACCGCTGGCATATTGTTTACCGATGAAGCTAATTTTTTTAGAGTTTCTAAAACCTCAGTTAAGTTTAACTGCATATTCATTACCTGTTTGCTGCCATAAATCTGTTACTGTTAGTCACAGAAAAAATTGTTAAAATAACTTGATTAGTTACTCCACACTCTCTACATACTTATCCAAGTTATTATCGTCTCCATTTTGACCTTAGGTAGCGTCCACAAAGCATGGAATATTCTCGAAGAGCCCAGGCGATTTTATAAATCCAATTCAACATAATCTCGGACTAATGTGTTGTTTTGCAGATCGAATGCCTGTTTGACTTGCTTTCTATTCGTGGATCTTTTATTCAATACATGTTGCGGTTCGGATTCTCGTCTGTTTTGCTCACACCCTTTATTTAGTCCCGATGTTGTCGACTCCGTAAATATGTTTGGGGAAAATAAGATACAAATCGGCCGTAGGCTTATTTAATAGAGTCACCGCATAAATGCGTCGCTGGAATTCGTGGGATGTAACAATGTCGAGATGGTGGCGTTTGGAAAATTTCATTCGCGACTTTCGGTGGGGCTCCTCTTACGAAAATGATTGCGTAGGCTGGGGTTCAAATTTTACAAGGATCTCGTGTTTTTCTCATAAAATTGATAACGGCACTGGAATTTCTGTTACCCTAATACAAAACTTATTTTGGATCAGACAATTTTCAAGTGGAGACTTTAGATAATAATTTTCCTTGTATCACAATTAGATTAGCAATATTTTTTGTATAAGTTATGTTATACAGGGGGTTTTTAAGTAGAAGTCAAAAATCCAGTGGTGTATTCTGTAGCCAAAAATAAGAGTATTTTTTATATAAATGTGAGGTGTTAGGTAAACCATTGTCCAGCGTGTCAAAAGTTAAAAACAAAATCAGTTTTTAATTACTAATCCGCTTGAGATTTGAGAATTTATCCAAATTCGCTGTGCATATTTAATATGACAGTAAGAATGAAAGGAAAAATACCAGCTTTAGAAACTTACCAGTGGCGGAGGCGTGGGTAACATCGATCACTATTTGCCAAATAAAAATATATCACTCTGTATAATATTACAAATAAAATAGATCATTATATGCACCATTGTATTATCTTCACTTTTTGTTTGTTCACACTTTTTTGTACCTCAAACTGATTAACAGCAAAATTAATTGTTCAAAATGAATCAAATAAATCAGATAATAAAAATATTTCTACCCCTCATTCTAATCACGAGGATTAGCCCAGAAGTCGAAGACTTGTGCGGGAGAGGGGGCGGCATATTATTATTAAGCAGGCCGCGGACCAAGTGCATTTTTACTCATTCTATTGCTTAAAATACCTAATTAACAATTGAATTACTTTACTTACTTACTTTACTTTATATTATAACAAATATTCGAAATGGCCACTTTCAGCCAAAATACATGCTTCTTCAAATTGTAGTTTGAACACGTGCAAAAATTCTAGAGTAACTCTTACTACATCACAACCAACTATAATTTGTTGACTTAAGTGATCCTCAGATTCAATGTGAACCATGTAAATTAATGTCTTGAGATGTCCTCAAACAAAATCATCTGCATGGCTAAGGTTCACCTGCTTCTTGGCATCTTGAGTGCTTCGTCCAATCTGTTATTACCGAATCTTTCATTTAAAAAATAATGAGCAGTCAAACTGGTTAAAGTTCTTGGTAAAAAGTAAGGCTCAACAAGAACATTCCTAATAATATGGATCACGTAGGTGAAAATCTTTGCAAAGTGTCATTGTCACACCGACTTTCTAATAAGTATTGTAAGCGACATAGAAATTATTATTCAATTTAAAGTATTATGGCACATTTAACTGTTACTCAAAGAATTGAAATTTTAATTCTTATCGGATGCGGGAATATGACTAGAACTCAGCAGGAAGTTTGCGATTTATTTAATGAAAAATATCCAGATCGCCCTATAAGCCAATCAACAGTCAGTAAGGTAGAGTCTAAATTTAGAGAAACTGGCCATCAAACTTGCAGATATTGGAGTCGGGAAAATCCTCATTGGATGGCAGAGACACATACCCAACACCCTCAGAAATTAAATGTGTGGGCTGGAATAGTTGACGACAGAATAGTAGGGTCTTTCTTCGTTGAAGGAACCCTTACAGGACAAAAATATTTAGAGTTTCTAGAAAATGACCTTGTTCCAGCCCTTGCAGTAATTTTTCCTAACGATAATGACCCTGACATTCCTGACGATACCATATGGTTTCAGCAAGACGGTGCACCTCCGCACTATGCGCGCCCTGTACGAGATTTTTTGGACAACTGTACCGATAGAATGGTCTGCAAGATCGCCAGATCTTACACCTCTTGACTATTTTTTATGGGGATACTTGAAGTCAAAAGTGTACATTAATAAACCACGTAATTTAAAAGAACTTCAAAATTGCATTCGGGACGAAATACGCAGAGTTACCCCAGAAATCATTCATAATGTGCAAGAAGAATTTCTTCACAGACTTGCGCATTGTCAACAAGTTGGTGGATGGCAATTCGAACATTTAATTTAAGTATAAAATTTAATCAATTGTATTTTATTTTACATACCTCAGAATTGTTACTTTTTTATGGATAAAATTTACGTTTTCTAACATTCAATCGTCATTTACTCGAAAACTTTCCTATGTAAGAGGGCAAAATTTTAGTACTGTCTGATAGAGAATTAAAAGAGAATTCAGAATCAAGGAAAAAAATATGGTGTTGCCATTTAAAAAAAAATCGATGACGTCATTACTCGAAAACGAATGACATTTGAAAATCGCATTTTACGCTAAAATACTTATTTTTAAATTAAAAATCGACCTGTTCGAGGATTTTTCCCAAAAAATAATTGTTTCGTTTTTATTGAATTTATTCCATACTTTTGGCGCATACTGTACACAGGATTTTTGCAGTGGAATGAATTCCCACTACACATTCGAGAATCAAGGCCCAGATGTTATTTTTATTTAGACGTATGTACAGCAGCTTACTACACGTAAAACAAAACAGTTGCAATGGAACCGTACGTTGGGATACGTAGTTAGAAGCGACGTCATATTACTATGTTAATTTTGATATAAAGCATAAAAACTATTCCACATCGACTACAGTCAAGTGTTACTACCTCTATTTTATATGTTCAACAGATATTTAACGATATTAAAATTAAAAAATTCTATATGCTTTAAATATGCCCCAGCGATCTCTGTGGACGCTGAACACACATTTGCGAAACCGAAATGGATTATTAGCGACAAACGCCACAGCCAACAACTGAACATTTATATCAGTTGCTGGTTACTCAATTTTATTACAGTACTACAAGTGATGTAGTGTTTTGCAAACTAATAAAATAATATAAACAGAATATCATTTTTTGTATACTCCCTAAAGTAAATGTAACGCCTGTTTCAAATGGCAGTTTCACTCAACTCGGAAACCAGCCATCAAATCGAAATTAACTGAATCGTTAGACATCCTCTAATAATTATAATAATTGCACCCAATCCATTTCAATATACTTCAGACATGAAATACATAGTCTCCCGACGTGATATAGCCACTTTGAGGAATTATTGCCGGAGCAAAACAATGACTCATATATCTATGTATTCCAAAGGGAATATGACCGTTGGCGTCATGTAGACTATGCTAGCTCCTCTGCAATGCTCAGTTCTCGAAGAAATCACACTAAAATCCTGAACGCTAGCGTAAAGAAAAACAACCAGAGAGAAAACAGTCTTAAGAACAAGTGTAGAATTTATATGAGATATCGACTATACATATATATTTGTAACGAATAAAACATATGTTATTACAAAAATTTATATACTTCATTCGACTGACAAACATATTGCAGGCAGATCTTAAAGCTTGAGGCCTGTTGGAGTTGGACTACATAATATAATAAGCATTTGTATTATACTAATACGTGTTAAAAAGTAAGAAATTATATATATTTTTTTTAAATTTGGACAGGACAAAAAATAAAAAAAGCATTATCTTACCACAGATCAAATAATAATCTGTTACCGCAATATAGGCAAATATTTAAAATATTTGATCAGTTGCAAGAAGAATAAAAAGGCAAACTTAGTACTTACTAATTACCCCTGACCTCATTTTTAAAGCTATTAGTATAGTGATTTCTGCAATTGAATACATACGACAATTTACTTTAATTACTGTACAGGATGTTTAAATTTCGTTGTAATTTCAAGGCATCTTGAAAATTCCAAAAGATACATATATGCACTTTTCACAACACTGGGCTGCTTTTTCGAGAAATTTAAGATATTCTATGGCACTATTTATATGTGGCATAATTCTAGTTTTTCCTTAATTTAAACGTGTATTTCGCCACACAAAATAAAGATTAATTGAATAAACTCTTGCAACAAAAGGACACGCTAAGATTATTTTTGAAAGTTTGCCTAAGCAAAAAATCTCACACTAAAAATCAGATAAGTAAAAAATAAAAAATAATAACAAAAATCACATCGCTACGACTATAGCCAAGAACGGTCAATGTTTACTGAACAATTTGACACATACATATCTCCGTTCAACAAAACAATCGCGGCCTCTTTTAATTTTCGTTTTGTGTCATTATCTTTCTTCTCTAAAATTTTTACCCAATCCCATTGAATTAAATGACCGTTTCCCCAAGCGTGTTTCCAACTTTTGGATTTTTTAAATTTCCGTCTTTTTATATAATTTTCATGCTCCTCAACTTAATATTCATAGGCCGAGATGTTTCTCCTACATAATGTTTATTGCATTCGCAAGGTATGCTGTAGGTGCAATATTTTGAATTTTGTATATATTTTTGCACGCCTTTTTGATAATAAGAATCGTAAAGTATTGCTTGTCTGAAAAACTGTTCTAATATCAAGTTTGTGTTTACTGTATTGGAAAGGTATTCTAAGCTAATATAAATCAAATCTCCTATAATTCCTATCAATGAAGTCATATGTATGCTCTCTGATACCAAACATCTAGGTATGCTATTGAACAATTCTACAGACAAAGCTCTATTCAATAATTATCTAAAATAAAAATTAATCTAGCTAAATTTACTAACCTGGTTTAATGAAAACATTCTATAAATATCTAAGTTCACTTTTGAAACTATGGGGACTCGAAAATTCGACCACAATAGATGAGATCTGACGTATTTCTGCATTTTTAGGTTTGCTTCTTCTAACTATAAAAATTATTAGTACTATCAATAAATTAAAATTATTTGAAATTAAATATCGGCAATGTCAAAAGTGGTATGACAATTACCTACATATTTAATGAAAAAAATTTGCTCTTTATATAATCAATTTTTATATATTTTTAGGTATTAATAATATTGTGTGAAACTATCTAATCCGCGGACTAAAACTCCGACCATCGTTGAATTACACCCACGATATCTACCCATAAATTCTTTATTATTAGCTTTTACTGTATTGGAATGGTATTTTAAGCTAAAATAAATTAAATTTCCTGTAATTCCTATCAATGAAGTCATATGTATGCTCTCTGATACCAAACATCTTGCTATGCTAATGAATACCTAATATTATATAAAATCAAATTTGTTACCGATTATTTTTAATCTTTCTGATAATTTTTATCGTGCGGTTAGTTTATCTTATTTGTCTGTGTGTTTACTTTATCTGTGATCTTTTTGAATGTTCTTTCAACAAAATTTGGAGGGTATTCATTAGTTATTAAAATATTATTGATTTAATAAATTTTAGTTGTTAAAAATTTCGCTGTATGATGAAATTAATTTTCATATAAACATTTAATAATGTGATGGTTAGACCAAAATAAAAATTCTCCTAGTAGTGTAGAAGTTAGGAATGGGAAACTGCTCCTCTACTCCTGTCGTAGGCCTCTGGAAGTAGTCATGAACGATTTTGTAGCATTTTTGAATATTGTAACAATTTGAAATATGCACATAGAAATCAAATGAAAATGATAACTGACCGAATTTAAAGTTGAATAAAATTAATAATTATTAATGTAAGTTTATAAAAAAAATACAAAGAATTGTTAATTTAGATATCCTGGATATAAAGTTACTAAGAATAAATAATATTACATAGCATAAAAAATAATAATTTAAAATTTTATAATCAAGTAAAAAAATAAACTTCACAAATTTGCATGACGTTGAAAATTGTTATTACTCAGTACATAAAGAAAAGGAATTTAAACTCAGAACACCATATATTGAATGAAAGGTGAAAGTCTATAGATTAATTTGATATACATATTGTAGGCAGACGAGTAACATTATTAAAGATATTTCCATTCAAAATAAATCATATCATAAAAAATAAATTTAAATGTCAAATTATAAGACTTAATTTCCAAAACTGTCAAGAGTAAAGGTGACTTTACAAGAATCCCTTGTAAATGACCTAAAACACCAAATAAAGACTATTTTCATAAATAAAATAATTAAAATTGTACAATTAAAACAAAAGGACATTTAAAAAATGTATTAGTTATAAGTAGTGTTGTGATAATGTGCATAAAAAGACATCCAAAGACTGTGGAAAAATCATGTGAATGGGCCTTTTAACAAGGCAATCTACAGAAAGGATAAAAAACAAAGAAGTTGTTGATAGTTACGGCTTGGGTTTAGAACAAGGTGCAGCATCGCAAGAGAGCTGCCTAAAATCTACAAATTATATTATAACAAACAAGTATAAATCAAGAAAATATCGACTCACTAGCAAAATTTACCAGTCTCCAGCCTCCAGGAAAGTTATTTTGCCAATACAGAAAAATATCAATCATCTCCAGGGAAATTGGCAGTTCCATAGAACCCTACAGGACAGTTTCCAGTTTCCAGAAAGACAAATAATAAATTTTCCAGCATCAGGTACCTTAAAAAAAATAAAGTGCACTCTAAATTTCTATAGCTATAGTAAATTAAAACAGATTTCAATTCTTTCAATCTTTGCAAAGTATTAGAATAACCCACAGGACTTAACTGTATAAAATAAGTCTAATCCAAGAAAAAATAACGACCATATTTACAAATTTCACTGGGACTATATAATATCTGTCATGAACAGCCATTATTTTAGTAATATATTAGAACTCTGTATTATCATATTAAATAAATACTTCCTGTAGTAATGCAACCACCATTACAAGTTAAAGAATATGTATTAGTATAATTTCTAAAATTTTAATTAAATTAAATAACAAAGTTCTAACTTATAGTGGTTTGGTAAAATTATCATCAGGGGTGTAGTCTTAATAAGAAAATATTCTTTATTGTTTTAAAGTTAATTTTAAAACAAAAAACCATTAATCTTTATTTGTGGTACCACCTGTTATAAAATAAAAACCCTGCATACTTTTGATCCGACTCCTGAGTTAAGTTTCTTTTTGCTGCTTGATTTGTGAAACTGTGTCTAGCAAGGGATAAATAAAAAAAATTGGTATAAATAAGGTAAGATAAAAAGATAAAAAAAAATTTAAAGTAAAAGGTTTGTATTGAAAAAGTATAGCTTAAACACAACATACACTCATAAAACATAATACATAAAAGGATCAAGGCGCCCAACAAAATTAATATTCAAATTTTTGACATTAAATACATAATAAAATATTTAAAAAATAAAATTAAAAAAAATAAATAATAAAAATAATTAAATTAAATTAAAATAAAAACATACATACACACATTAAATATTACAATATATTCTAAAGTATCTAAACTTTGTGCCAAGTATGATAGGAAAATATCAACAGGGTTAAAGTAGTTTAACCTTTTTTAAATAAAACACCCTGTAACTCCGTAAGGTCAATTCTTCATATTTTCAGCCCAGGTTTATCCAGTTAGCGTATATTTTTAATGAATCACTCTGTATAATACGTTTCAGTAGCAATTCAATCTAATATTGGTATGTATATGTATCACGAAAAAAACGAGAATATGCTATGAAAAGCGAATACACTCAGGAAATTCATCGATACCGGATTTATAAAAGAAACATGCTTTAGATTTCCACAGAGGCAAAGAGCACAAAATATACAAGCAGTAAATTCGCTTCTTAGAGTTCATTTTGGTTGTTTTTCTAAACAGCAGAGCAATCCATCTTCTAAGGAAATAAGTTGCGGTTTAAAATTGTTCGGAATAAATAAATTATCTGCTTTATTTAGTATGCTGTAAACTAGAATTGTACTACAGTCGGGTCAAAACTGATAAATATTCGTCTGGGGGATGAAACCACCGAATTTATACAAATGTGGGTCAAGAAATTAATTTGGCAGCTTTCCACAAAGGATCTTGTGTTATCTACTATCCCTATCAGCTTAAGTGCTTCTAATAAATAACTTTCAATGTATACGCCGTACTACAGGAATATGTACTACAAACTGACATCAAAATTATTAAAAAGTTTCGAATAAAATAAGAAATAATTTTAAATATTTCTATAATACTTTTATTTGGCAATATTACCTTGCAAAATGTTAAATTCGACACACACATAAATGTGTATTTCTGAATATATTGATATGTTTTATAATATTTTGGCGTTATTACATTGTAATAGCTACTGACAAAGGCAAATTCTCGTACAATCTTGATATTGCCAAGCTTATAAGAAAACGGCACTACTTTACGATGCGACATATTCAATTAGTTTACAATTTTCTTCATACTCATAGATTTATTATCAACAATTTCTATAATATGATCTTGTATCATGCAAAATAGTGTTAGCTATGACTAAGTACAAATATTTTAAGAGATGATAGAAAAAGATAAAAATGAATTGAATCGTCATTCCAATAATTTCTAAACTTTGTTTTTTTTTTCTTTTTAATTCAGTATTAATAATTAAATAATGACATTTGGATCGAGACATGATTTTCTAGCGTTTTTAACGGAGCTACTGTAACCGAACAAGATTTTATATTTATAAGATGTTTGTAGATCACAATCAAGTGCAGAAGTTGCAAAAAGTATTACTTGGCGCCTGTGGAAAAGTGTAGTTTTTTTCCAACCGTCACAAAAGTATTCACTTTTAATCGTAGGAAAATATTAGGACGACCTATAAAGAAGCTTTCTAAAAATGTTATTCTTTTATTATTAAAGCGTCTTTTTTCATCAAATATAAATTATCAGGTGGACTTTTCATAAAACAATCAACTTGCTGCTTTGTAAATACTTGCAATTTTTTCGGTACATATCCCTCATTTTGTATCTTAAGAAAATCATGTAACTTTAAATATTTGCTTATATACATTCTTTATATCCAACGTTGACCGCAACATTGAATATTGTGACCAAAGCGTTGATGGGTTCATTTTATTAGCTAAGTTTGAAAAATACCCCATTAATACATCTTCTGAATACAACTTATAGTTTTTTTCTTTGCACCAATCCATTAAACGTCGGTAGACACATTCATAAATTTCTCCAGATTTCTTTGGGAGAAGATTCAATGAAACCTCATTTGCATCATCCAGTATCTCCTCAGGTACACTTAAATCTACGGTAGATTCCATTTTTACATACTTTTCAGCAAATTGAACCACAATCACAAATTAACTGAATTAGCAATATGGCGACTAATGTTTGACAAAGTATCCATGACTACATCGATATATTTCCTACTTACCTACCTTGTTTTATATTCCAAATTTGGTTTGAATAATTTCAAACACAAATTAATAATGGGGGATTTTGGTTGGAGAAAAAAATAATAAGTTTTATTATCTTTTTAGACGTGACACTTTTAATCCTAATATAACAATATACTATTTCCACTTGATTTTTAAGTATTTTACGTCATCCGCAAGAGCGCCACTTGAAAAAGTGGATTAAAATAATAAGGTAGCTGCATTTGCTTCCTACAAAAGGAGGCCGTAACGAATTCCATTTTCAGAGAGCTCTCGTACAATGTCACGTCATAAACTTGGACGAGGAAGGACGTTTAAATTTAATATCGCCTTTATTTCAAATGAAAAATTTACATCATCATCATTACACGTCTCTAGCTTTATACTGATAAAGTTATGATGAAGAAAATAAATCCAGCGTTATAGGATACCAAATGGCCGTCGAGATAATACTGCTGAGTTGTAATGTATACCGTTTATAGTGAATAAAAGGCAGATAGCGTAATTTTGAAATGTGCATCTCATAGTCTGCTGCATTAGGGTCGTAAAGTTTATATTTTAAATTATTCCCTTCAATAAGCTGTCGCAGAAGCGGTTCTAAAAGCTTCTATCTTGAAAATTATAGACATATAAAACAACAGGTCAGTAGGGCATTGATGAATCACTGAATTTTTCATGATGACCGGAAATTACTAGTGATTTAAACAAGATTTATTCAAGCCAATCAACGCAAGTGATTCTTTTTTATACTTTGGTTCCGACTATGTTGGTAGCACTGAGGCACAAGCTTTCTCTGTCTTTTGTAACAAATCGCCTGAGATCTCACTTCTTTCCAAGTTTTCATTAATTTTCACAATTTAATAAAATTGATAAACTTTCATTTACAAACTTGTCAATTGATATCCACGGTAATCATGCCTATTTAATTATTAATCAACGTTTGTTTAATTTTGAAAATCAACAAAATTTGCATTTCATATTTCATTAGGATGAAATAAAAATCTTTATCTATCGCGTGAATTATTGGATGTTAATAATTTTGAGCTAATTAGCAATCCCTCGGGACAAATGTCCTTCGGGATTGTATTCTGTTGCCCTCGATAATTCCCTTAACAGTACTTTATTTCTTTCTAAACCTTTCATCATAGTATCATAAAAGCAATATTAAAAATCTAGTTTTAAAATTGGATGCTCTCTCTTTTTTTATAAAATATGTAATGAAACTAAATCAGCAATTGCAAAGAACATCCTACCCTATGCTCTGTAGGGCAATCTATAGAAAATACTGAAATCCATGAAATTCGATATAATCCCTATGCCTAGAACTATTTGGAATTGCACTTACTAACATTCACAATATGGCAATAATAAAATAAATTGGAAGAATAAGATTTTGATGCAATTTAGGTTAGATGTAATATCAGAAAATATTTGAATACCAAAATGTATAATAGACAGGTCTGCAATAATATCATTCACGAAAATGATAAAGAATAGTGAACCAAGCTGAGATCCTTGCGGAACATTAGAATTTTGAGGTTATTCAACAGGATGGAGCTGTAAGTACTGAGACCTATCACATTTGATTTGAATTGCTCTACAAGATCAATACTTAAAGTAATATAATCCAATTTGCTCCAACGAACTGTTAAATCACTTTAAAAATGGCGGCTGTAGGACAAACAACTCGACATATGACAAGCAGAAATTTGTGCTTTTGTGTAGAACTTTTAGTTCTGTCTGTGTGTAGAGCTGTGTGTTTTGCTCATTATATTTTATACCTATTTCGCAATACCAAGTATAATTCAGACTATCATAATGGTTTTGTTTTGTTGTGTTATGAATTGTTGGAGTAGAGGACAGCGAGAAGATCAAGTTAGATTTTTTAGGATTCCTGCTGCATTGAATTATAGACAGAATTGATCTCAATGACCTCTCATATAACACGGCAAAAGTGTTGGCTTAGTGCAATAAAACAGCAAGACCTAACTCAAGAAAAAATTAAATACAGTGTACAAGTTTTAAATATATTATTTATAAATAGGTATCTAAGTTCTTTTTTCTCTCCAACTAGTAGTATAATTACACCCCCGCCAGCCCTAGCAATTCAGGGTCCTGGAGAATAATATATATAATATTAATAAAAAAATATATTGATAACAATATTGGCAGTTATATATAATTAATTAGTAAACTATTACAGAGGTACGTAATTTGATTTTAACAATTATTTATGCATAGATACATGGCAGAATTTATTTTCAATTAAAAAAAAATTCTGCGGGGGCTTGAAATTCTTAATAATGCCACTGTTTCCAATTCACATATTTTTGACAAAAATTTCCATTTCCATTTGACAGAAAAAATCTAAAATATATTTAGTAAAATATATTAAAAATAAGTTATATATACAATTCTAAAAAAATTGGGTACATAGATAAATAGCACAAAATGTTTAATAATCAATTGGTTTTTTGATATTTTAAATAATTGCGGCATTGCAATAATAATTTAAAGTTTGTTACAACACAATAAAAAACATTAGCAGCAGGGGAAAATCAAAATTTAATGCACCAAGTTCATTTTTGATTAGTCAACTATTTCTTGCCTCGACCCATTTGAAAGAAAAAATTTGTAGATATACCGAAGTGCAGTGAATACTGAGAATAATAATAATTTAACGAATATTCAGCAACTAGAACATTTTACCTAAAATATAAACCCACTTTTTCTTATTATAATGAAAATATATAAGAAATAGGCTCATATTACACTTTCCAATATGAGATATGAAAGAGTTGCTGATCTGTCAGGAACTAGGGGGCCCCACTAATCGCAGGACCCTGCCCAGTGCCCAATGGAAAATAGTTGCCTGCATAGGTAGGTATATATTACTTTTACATATAAATATTGCAGATATTTAAAACTTCAGAAAACATTAGCACAACACTACATTTTCGTTTATATCTACCCATCTTGGTCTCTGACAACGTTGCAGTGGTAATTTTATAATCCAAATGCAATGTAGGAATCCAATCAAGATGTAAGTTATCTGTTAAAGCAGCCGGTTTACCTGAAATATATGCTTTTAAATTGTTGTATATAACTTTTTATTAACTAACCCGATACAAAATGTTTTGAACAAACGACACTGTATTTAATTTTTTTTTGAGTTAGGTCTTGCCGTTATATTGCACAAAGCCACTTTTGCCGTTTTATATGAGAGAGTTCATTGAAATCAGTTCTATGTCTATAATTCAATGCAGCAGGAATCCTAAAAAATCTGTCTTGATCTTCTCGCTGTCCTCTACTCCAACAATTCATAACACAACAAAACAAAACCATTATGATAGTCTGAATTATCCTTGGTATTCCGAAATAGGTATAAAATATAATGAGCCAAACACACAGTTCTACACAAAATCACAAATTTCTGCTTGTCATATGTCGAGTTGTTTGTCCTACAGCCTCCTACATTTTTAAAGTGATTTGACAGTTCGTTGGATTGCCCTATAGTACATCATGGTATAACCTGACTTCTTCAATCAATGATATAGTGAGCCGATCTCTGCTTTTAACCATATCTATGCGCAACTCTAATACATTAAAATAAAATATACTGAACAATGTGACAAGTTTAAGTAGTCGGTGATTATTTTATTCTTGAAATTACGGTTTGGAGAATCGATAGCTTCGGCTGAACAAATTTTACATTTTAATTTATACCAAGTTGGCTCTCCCGAGTCAGCGCTCTTGAGCGAAGTGGAGTGGTTTTATATCAAATCGCTCCTAAAAGTCTACCCGCAAAGTTTTACTTTCAAGTTGACATTTGAAGGCAGGCAAAACAAAGACGAATGTGACAGTGGTGCAAGAAACGACTATGCAAATTAAGCTATTAAAACTTCTTTGTAATCGACTTTTCCGTGATACGTTTCTAGAATTTCTTATTATGTAGCGCCGTCATCAAAGTGCTGGGAAACTTCTGGGGGAATGGAATAAGTATTAACGCCGGTTGCCTCTCAAAGAGGACGTTTGTACCAATTCGCTTATTTAATTTAACTGACGCATTCGGAAAGTCGAACATTTTAAAGATTGCAGAAGCTACGTTCGCAGAAATACGTGGACAAGAACCTAACACAAATACATGCCATATAGGGCGCACAGGATGTCAAACTCGATACTATGAGACTACTGTAAAGATAAAAAAAAATAAGTGGTGTTAAATGGGATAAAGCTCCATTTTCAATCGAAAGTATTATCTTTGGGATTAGACAGAAACGACTAATAGCGTCGTCAATTATATTTTTTTTCCAGAAACATACCCATATTTTGTTTCTCTTAAAAAGCTCTCTTTTTCTAATAAACTTTTATTAGAGGCATTTTTCTGTATTACTTCCAGTTTAAAAGTTATAAGCAATAATAATAATAATAATAATAATAATAATAATAATAATAATAATGTTTATTTTCCTTTTAGACAATATAGTTCACACATTGTATAGGAAACAGAAGGAGAATCAATGTACAAACATTTAAAAAAAACACATACAAGTGTTAGGTCAGATAAAATACAATATTAAAATCAGACATTCACATATTAAAATATTCGTCCATATTATAAAAAGCCTTTTCTATTAAAAATTGTTTCAGTTGTTTTTTAAATGAGAATAAACTTTCACATTTTTTTTATTTCTATAGGAAGAGAATTCAATACTCGTTAACCTAAATAGTTAGGCGATTTAACAGAAATATTCTTTTTATACAAAGGGAGCAAAAATGAATTTTTATGCCTAGTATTTATATTATGGACATCTTTGTTGCACAAAAAATTATGCCTGTTTTTAAAAACATATACACTTAGTTCTAATATTAACACAGATGGAAGAGTTAATATCTCATAATACTTAAAGATATTTTTGCAGCTCACTCGCGTTGACAAGCCTAACATACTTCGTACAACCCGTTTTTGAGCCAGAAACACTTTATTAGAGTAGGTGGAAGCACCCCAGAATCCAATACCATATCTTATCCTGGAATCAACCTGAGCAAAATATAGATTTCTTGAGTAACTGATATCAAGTATATTTCTAAGGTTCTTAAATTGATAAACCACAGAATGAAGTTTTGATATCAAAATCTCACAGTGGCCTCTCCAATTCAGCACATTATCAATATTTATACCCAGAAATCTAACATTTGAAGTATTGCAAGGTATAGTTACATTGTTTAGACTTAATTCAGGATATTCACAATTCTTATATTTACTATGAAAAGTCATTGCTTGAGTTTTTTCAGGATTTAAATATAAATGATTCTGGGAAAACCAGTTAGAGTCATGCAATAACTCACAGCATTTAATTTTCCTTTGGTCAACATTTTTATCAGATACTATAATAGATGTGTCATCTGCATAAAATGTAAACTGCACTGAATCATTTATATGGTCTAAGTCGTTAATATATAATAAAAAAAGAATAGGGCCCAGTATTGATCCCTGTGGTACGCCTATATTAATTTCAATTATTTCAGATTTGACATAATTATTGATCCCATTATTTTCATTATCCAATAGTGATACATATTGCTGTCGTTGTTTTATATCGTCCTAAAGAGTCTCAAAAGAAATACCACCAGAAATAATCGGATGTTTCTTATCATTACTCAATACGAACATCAAAAGTATAACTTCTTTGCTTACAAAAATGTTTTCTCATTCAGAAAAAGTTGATATATTGTTAATTTAAGGCGAGTCACAAAAAAAATTAAGAAGGGCTATAGAGTTATATCGAGAAGGATATCCAGAGCGCCTCATTCCGTATCATAGAATCTTTACAAGATTGGAGGTGACCTTGCGACGAAATGAAAATGCATTTTCTGTTCGGAAAAATCTGATAATTGACCGAAGAGTAAGAAACAATATTAATACAGCTAGACTGTTACAGTATTTCGAACAAAATCCACGAAATTCTATGCGGCAGACTAGCCGGGAATTGAATTTGAATAAATCAACCGTTTAAAAAATTTTACAGGCCAATGGGTATCATAACTATAAAATTCACAATTTGGAGTATTTGCCTGAGAGTCACATCGAAAACACACTTAATTGTATTGTATTTTGCAGTAAATGTAAAAACTGTTGATCAGAACCTTTTTGAGCACGTTCTTTGGACGGACGAAAGTCGTTTTGTCAGTAATGGTTTGCCAAATAGAGCAACGAATGCTACTGGTCCATTAAAAATTCCCACATTGTAAATCGAGTTCAAAACCAAGACCATTTTGAAGTATAGTGCAGCATCATCGGTAGGCGTTTAATTAGGTCTTATTTTATGAATTGAACAGCAAGAGTTACCTAAAAATTTCCTACAAGAAGACCTTCCAGCACTTCTGGAGAATGTGTCTTTGTAGCTAAGGAGAAACCTATAGTTTGAGCACGACGTCGCTCCGCCCCACAAGGCCAGGATTGTGCAGCAATATTTAGATATTTTCCCAGAGAAATGGATTGGGATTAATTCAGTGGCCCGGAAAGGCAGCAGATATCTAACACCCCTTGATTTTTTTGTGAGAGGTTTTGAGAAATAAGGTTTACAAAAAACCTTTGCGAGATATTAATCATTTGAAAGGAAAAATCACAAACATTTGTAATGAGTTAAACGGCGAAATGTTAATAAACTCAGCCCACAAAGAAATCAGGCGAAGATTGTATGTTTGTCTTGAAATGAGAGGAGGTCATATAAAGAATAGATTGTAATATGTATGTAGTAGGGCGTTTGCCTTCTTTTTTAAGTTTAGTTATTGTTGTCGCGTTTTGTTTTAACTGTAATAAAGAATTATCGAGTTTAACCATTTTATTTATTCTAGAAGCCTCTATATGCTGCTAAAACTACTTCAACGTTTTTTTGTCTACGATTCTCTAGTTAGTATTACCTCAGACCAAAATTTTATAACATGTTGCCGGAAGATATTAAATCATGTAAAACATCCATCTTTTAAAAATCGCTTAAAATTATTTCTAACAGAAAAAACAAGACTTAATATTTCTGCTTTGCTTAATGTTTTTGAATAAATATAAATTAATTACACTGCATCTAATCCATAATCCATACTATTAACTATTAACTCTGCTCGGCCCGCTTGACTTAACCTTCTTATACACGCGCGCATGAGCACTCATATGTTCAAGAATGGTCCAGCAAGGTCTCCAATGTTCCAGTAACTTCGTTGCGATGTTCTACCCAACGCCAGTGGCGTCACATAGCCTATATGTGTATTATTTAATCATTTCATCGTTGATGTAGGAATAACTGGCTATACTATCAGCAACAGAGGACAGATTGATTTATTTTGTGAACTGTTTCCAAGTGAAGAAACACGACGACATATATTCCATACAGGTACCTTGTTGTGCTCTCTACCAGAAGTTAATTCTTTTCGTATACCCGTTAGACAAATAATCCTTCGACTCTCGAGAATGCTGGAGTCGCATGGCTCTCTCACATCGTGATCTAACAACTGCGCCACTGTAGTAAAGACCCAGATTGAAGGGATAGAAAGAAAATCCTTAATAAAATAAACATTGCCATGTTTATTGCATTGGGGGTTAGCAGCTTGTAACGCCAACGGTCTTGCCAGCGAAATGGAATGGTTTATTGTACATGGTGATCCGCAAATCGTAACCAAAAGTCCCATATTTTTTAATAAATTGCATGCGCGCTTATGTGCTTAACGTTTTATTAAAAAGATACAGGGTGTTACACTTACCAAATTAATTTCAATATTTTTAAATATTTTAAAAACTAGTGAAAAATAATTTGGAATAGGCACATGAAATTTATTGAACATTTTCCAAAATCTGAAGCCTTTTTATAAAATTTAGATGCCAATGACGGAGATACAAGGTAGAACATATTTATATCAATCATAGATATTTTTAAATTCGTCTTTCAATTTTCTACAAATTATTGTTCCTTTATTTGGATCGGTCAGTGGTCGCGCGGTTTAAGGCGTCAGTACTAGATCGGAGTTGGTTCGAGCCCAGCTGCCGATAGACCGTATATAAGCTATATTCGTGAGGAGGATTGGCACCCTCTCTGCGGGTATGGTAGGGTGGAATAATGTTAGCTTGGGTCAATGTGAGAGATTGATACTGGTTAATATTTGACTACCCCCCTAATTAATGAGGTTTTCCAGGTTTCCCTCATTCCTGCACTGAGTAATGGTTAGGGCCTACCAACGTAAGTCATTCCTGGGCGCAAATGCGGCCTGCTTAATAATAATATGCCGCCCCCTCTCCCGCACAAATCTCCGACTTCTGGGCTAATCCCTGTGATTAGAATGAGGGGTAGAGATATTATTATTTAAATGACATTGGAAATACTTGTACATCCTGTATATTTAAGAAATTTGTATCACAAATTATGTAAGAATATAAAGATACTGACCAATTTAACTATATGACAGTTAAAGTATTTGAGACATTATTTATAACAGAAACAAATATTTAGTATTAAGAATGTTAATACTTTATATGCATATACTATGCATATAAAAACAATAACTGGATTGATGGAATTTCTGAGTAATTGGCGGAACAGAACTCCTACCTATTCCATGACAAAAACGTAGAGGATTTGCCATCGATTAAATCTAATAAACTTCTTGAACAGCATTCTGAGCAGCGGTTAAAAGGCTCTCGAGCAAAGAGGCGATATAAAGTCTACAGATCTACGATGGAAATATAGTATTGTCTCTGACAGTTGTGAACTCACTATGTTTATTAATAATTGAAAAAATATTTTATTCGTATAAAACATTGCTTAAAATGTGTTTTTATTTATAATTGGAAAGAAGACGGATTTATATGTTTATAATGAACCGCAAATATCTGATATTTCAGCTATATTATACTACAAGTACCTATGCTTATAGAATAATATAAACTAATTTCCTCTTCTTAAACGATTTCAGAACTACTGTGAAAAAAAAATTAACAGAAGACAGTTTCTAGAATGTTTATTTTTCTATTATTCGAATACAAATAGCACATTTTCAAAAACTATGCTTTTTTCTAATTAAATTACTGTACGTAGTATTCTTCATCAAATTCTGTTGGATCTATATCAGTTTTAATAATAGCATTTTCACTCACTTTAAATGGAAGATCATCAACAGTCAGTTTTCCATTTTTATACCAATCAGGCCGCAAATTCAGATCAGAGAGGTGTAGTTCTATAGTTACTATGCCATCTTCTAATTTCTTCAACTGTTCTTCAGGAGTTACATCAGGAACGTCATTTATTTCTTGCCTTAAATCTCGATCTGGATTATTTTCTACAGCAACTTCTAACCCTTCCTTTAAGCCATAGCTTGGTTTATTTTCTACGACTCCCTCTAATAATATATCAGGAACCTCTAACTCTTCCTTTAAAACGTAGTCTGGTTTACCAACTACGACTTCCTCCAATGCTTCCTCTAAATTGTTTACAACATTTTCTCCTTCTGCTAGATTGTAGTTTGGTTTTTCTCCTAAAACAGTTTTTATTTCGTCTTCTAAACCGTTCTCTAGGATTTCTACATGTACTCCTCCTTTATTCTTCAAATTTTCTTCAAGACTTATATCAGGAGTTACATCAGGAATAACAATCTCTAACCCTTCCTTTAAACCATCTACGACTGCCTCTAATGCTCCCTCCAAATTGTTTACAATATTTGCTCCTTCTGCTGGTCCGTAGTTTGGTTTTTCCTCTAGAACAGCTTTTATTTCGTCTTCTATACCGTCCTCTAGGATTTCTAAAACATTTACTCCTTCTTTATTCTTCAAATTTTCTTCTAGACTTATATCAGGAGTTACATCAGGAATAACAACCTCTAACCCTTCCTTTAAACCATAGCTTGGTTTACCTTCTACGACCGTCTCTAATAATTCCTCTAAATTGTTTACAATATTTACTCCTTCTGCTAGTTCGTAGTTTGATTTTTCCTCTAGAACAGCTTTTATTTCGTCTTCTAAACCATCCTCTAGGTTTTCTAAAACATTTACTCCTTCTTTATTCTTCAAATTTTCTTCAAGACTTATATCAGGAGTTACATCAGGAATAACAACCTCTAACCCTTCCTTTAAACCATAGTTTGGTTTACCTTCTACGACCGTCTCTAATAATTCCTCTAAATTGTTTACAATATTTACTCCTTCTGCTAGTCCGTAGTTTGGTTTTTCCTCTAAAACAGCTTTTATTTCGTCTTCTAAACCGTCCTCTAGGTTTTCTAAAACATTTACTCCTTCTTTATTCTTCAAATTTTCTTCAAGACTTATATCAGGAGTTACATCAGGAACAACAACCTCTAACCCTTCCTTTAAACCATAGCTTGGTTTACTTTCTACGACCGTCTCTAATAATTCCTCTAAATTGTTTACAATATTTACTCCTTCTGCTAATCCGTAGTTTGGTTTTTCCTCTAGAACAGCTTTTATTTCGTCTTCTATACCGTCCTCTAGGATTTCTAAAACATTTACTCCTCCTTTATTTTTCAAATTTTCTTCAAGACTTATATCAAGAGTTACATCAGGAATAACAACCTCTAACCCTTCCTTTAAACCGTAGCTTGGTTTACCTTCTGCGACCGTCTCTAATAATTCCTCTAAATTGTTTACAATATTTACTCCTTCTGCTAGATCATAGTTTGGTTTATCTTCTACGATAATTTTTACTCCTTCTAAACCATCCAGTATTTCCATTGCTTCTTGTTCTTTATTGTTAGAATCCCCTTTAACAATTATTTCAGGCAATACATCAAAATTTTCATCAGAAAGAACAACACCAGTCACATCTGTTTCGGCTGGTTCAAAGTATACATCAGAGATTAATGGTTCTGTAGGGTATAATATAGTTGAATCATCACTGAAATGTGGTGAGTCTTCAGGTTGCAGTATATTTTCACCTACACGTAAGCTATCACTTTCAGTATGTTGTGCGGTGACTTCTTCCAGTTGTGGTGTAATTTCTCCATCTTTTATGATATGTAGTGGTTTGATTTCCTTCACAGTTGTACTATGCTGTTGATGAACACCTTCCCATCCTCCAAAAGGAGGATAATCGATTGTTGACACACCTTGATGAATGATATCTCCTTGTGAAATAAATGGTGGTAGTCCCAAAGATAAATAATCAAATAATGCATCATCTAAAGGTTGAGGTAAAATTCCTCCTACCCAGTTTCCAAACGGTAAATAATCGGATAGAGATGAGCCTAATGGCTGTTCAATGATTCCTCCTGCACTATACAGTGGTGACAGTTTTTGTTGTTCTCCAAATAACGGATAACCTAGTAACCCTGCATCTATAAACTGAGATGTAATATCTCCTGATAAAGTGTATGAAGGTGGTGCTAGATTCCAATCTCCAAGAAGTGGGTAATCAAGCAATGTGATGTCAAAAGGTTGTGGTATAAAATTTCCTACTAAATTATATGAATAACCTAATAACCCTGCATCTATCAACTGAGATGTAGTATCTCCTGATAAAGTGTATGAAGGTGGTGCTAGATTCCAATCTCCAAGAAGTGGGTAATCAAGCAATTTAGTATCAAAGGGTGGTGGTATTACTTCACCTACTAAATTATATGGATAACCCAATATACCTGCATCAATAGGTTGATATGTAATGTCTCCTAATAAAGTGTATGAAGGCGGTGCTAGATTCCAATCTCCAAGAAGTGGAATATCAAACACTGAGGTCTCAAATGATTGTGGTACAGTATCTCCTATAGTAAGCAACGGTGACACAACTAGAGGTTGAGGTATTGTTTCTCCTATTAAATTATATGAAGATAGTCCAGATGATGGAGAATCGATTAATATTGTCTCTAAAGATGGCGATATAATATTCCCTCCTAAATTATACAAAGGTGACACTTGTACTAGGTCTCCGAAAACTGGATAATTATATATAGTTTGCGGTACGATATCTACTAAATTTAGTAGCGGTGTTTCCAGCTGTACAAGAGACGAATAATCGAATTGTACTGCGTCCATAGGTTGGGGAATAATTTTTAACAGCGGTGGTATTTCTTCCCACGATTTAAGGACTGGGTAATCTAATGGTTCCACTTCTAAATGTTGCGGTAGTATTTTTTCTAACTGGTACAGGTTTTCCGGTTTCACTACTTCATATTTTACGACAGGTTCAATTTTATCTTGCCCTGAATTTACGTTTATCACTTCTGGTTCTATGAGATCATTTATTTCTTCCTCGTCTTTAAGTATGTCTTCAATCAGTTTATCATTTTCAACGTGAACAATTTTAGATGAGTCGTATAATGATTTCTCTTCTGGCAATTCTAAGCTAGTAAAGGGAGTGGTAGAAGTACTTACTTCTATAACTCGCAAGTCGCGTCCTAACTCTGCATCTATCCAGTCTTTATATTGAGCGACATAGACAAAAATTTGAGGTAACGATGAACCACATGTGGACTCTCCAGTCAAGATGCCGATAAGTGTGTCTGGATTACCGTGAAGGGTCAAGGGACTTCCGGGGTCAACAATGCACTCGGTTCCTAGCAGTTCGTGAAGGTGACCATGCCTGTGGCTGTAAGTAGCGCACATCTTACTGTAGTTTATTCGGCCCATTGGCCAGAAACTGAAAAAATGTGTAGTTATAAATAATTATATATCTGCACATAGAAACTTAGTATTGATATAAATATTACAGGGACATATACACGGTGTCTAGAAAAACGTAAGAAATTTCTCGGGTGGTAAGATGGCAAGTTCCTATAATTTTTTCCCACAGGTCCTCTCTACGGAGGTATGTGTGTATGATACACTTTAAAATAATAAATCTGGGTAGCTTCAACCTTGTGCTAAAGTTTGGGCATTATTGGAGCCAACCTTAAATGGTAGATCTGTGTAAATATTTTTTTTTTTTACCTCATGCATTTATCGTGACTGATCAGAGTAAGCTCCACTTGAGACAGGATGTTGGAATACCCATTGGGACTGTGTTCCCACCCAGTGATGTACGCATTGGTACCATATTCCACATGGAAGTCTGAATCTGGCAATTGCACTACGTTCACAAACGGGGTTATCTTGACCTTCTGAGGCAATCTTATTAGGGCGATATCATTATCTAGAGTTCGGTAATCGTACAGAGGATGGAAAATAATGTGACTTTTATCGATGGATTGGCGGATCTGAGTTTTCTCGCTTACCAAGATGTCATAGGCTCCAAGTATCAGTTCAGCGGATTCACTAGAAATATGTATAAATAACACATGATTAATACATACTGTTTTAAAGCTGAAAACGTTATAACAAATTAACCTACAATGATACTGGCGTCACATTTTTTTGTTCAGGAACCAGGAAGTTATAGATATTTAAAAAAATCAACAATTGTATCGTCCTTTGGATTGAATCCTTCAAAGTCTGATTAAAACACAACCAAATTATTAAAAATGGTTTAGTTAATATGACTCACCAATCCACACACTGAGCTGCAGTCAGAACCAAAGAGTCAGAAATAAGTGTACCAACGCATCTTTTCTGCCAGTCTTTGTCCCTGATGATCGCCACCGTATAAGGACTGACATGTGATGCTTTTGATGTTTGAATAGATGGCTGCGATATCACATTGCTGCTCTCATAGAATGACTGTCCACTCTGTTTCGTAAATAAAGATGAAGTAATGATAAGGAAATGTCCATAAATTTAACAACATATGCTAAATGAAAAACAGAATCATTTTACATGTATAAAAAAGATAATTGCACATGGAAACATTTATATATTTTGGAGTAAATATTTAATAAATTTAATCAAATTTTAAAGATTATTTCAACATTTAAATAATTAAGGGCATCAAATAATAAATATTTATTATTGTTAATTTTATTAAAAATTAATTTACCTTAAACAGTGCAGCAAATATCACTATCGCATATACCTTATGGAATACCATCTCGTAAGGTAAACTGATGAAACACGACTATTTGTCGATTCTTATACAGAAATATTCATAAATTTTTTATGTTCTAATTTTATCTAGTTTCGTGATTTGTGTGGAGAGCTATAAAAAAATTAAAACTATGTGAAATGAGAGTCATACGAGCAGATTGTATAAATATATACTTTGTATCAAATTGGAGAACACAAATCAGATTTCTACAAAAATTATCTTGCTTGTTACTTAAAACAAATGGTTACTTGTTTTTAGAAATACCGAACTTAAGATGTACCTAAGTTCCTCTGTTTTAAGTAAAATAATTTTTGGAAAAAGTTTACTCGGTTGTTTTAAACATCAGAATAGTCACGACAACATTTACAGTACTTTCACTTTCCACTTTTTTGATAGTCACTAAAAAAACTAAAGTTAGTATAAGTTGTCAACCATGTCACTACTATTTCAGCTAAAGCCACACGGCACACTGTGAAGACGTCATAATGTCATGTCAAATTTGTTACTATCAATATTTTAATGTTGACATAAAACAAAAGACGTGAGCACGTGTCCAATATAAGTTGTAATAAAAGAAAATCATCATTACTGTAAAATAAATCATACGCAAGCACTTCATTCCCATAAACTGTCTTATGTTATCATGCTTATCGCAAAATTTGCCATAAGAGTTCATTCTTAGTATCTACATTTGGATATTTACATATTTGCATACTTCATCAACTTCTTGCACACATTTTTAAGGAGTGAAATTACCTTTACCTAATGAAGACCAAATTTGTACAATTTTTTTTTTATGAGATAATCGGTTAATTCCCATGCTTTTCTTTAGGCAAATTTGGAAATCTTTGATCTGCCCTTGTTATTCTCGGACTAGACTGCGGTTCCTGTAGTTGGTTCTAAAGCTGTTACTGTTGGAACCATTCCTCAGACAACAGAGATTCTTTGAGACGTTGTGTAGTACCTAGTAGTAGTAGTAGTAGCCTCTGCAGCTAGTCATATCCAAAGCTGCCAAACATTTCGACAACTTTTGCTGCCAACATTTTCAATTATGGTTCTTAAATCATATCTCTCTTATATCAAAAAGCCCTATATTCACGTGTTGCCAAGAAAATTGGACTTCGATTTTGTAATGGAAAAATAAATCCTACTACGGTCCTGGACAAATGTTGCCTATCCAAAGGCCGAGCCAGTGTTGTCAGATGGTATAATTTTACGGAAATTTGTAAATCGAAAAAAAATAAAAGATAAAGGGTTTTCATACACTAAGTGTGAACTTGACTTTTTACGGAAATTTAGAGTATAACCATACTAACAACTCACAATTATTTTTATTTTTCTTCAGGACTAGAGGAGAATCAATAAAAATTAATTGCGAAAAGTGAGCAAGGTTTAAAACAAGGGTCTTTTTTCAACAACAAGCCTAAATCCCCGTAAGAAATACAGTTCAAATTAGTGTACATGTAGACATTAACAAATAATTTTAGGCGGTTTAATAGAATCCTCATTTTAATAAAGAGAAATAAACACAATAACACTATTATACACTTTTCTGTTACTCAAATTAAAAGAACAAACCACACATGTATGTAACAACAAATGTATAAACACAGTAAAGTAACACACCGATATTTTCCACAAAGCTTGACAATATTTCTTCCATAACAAGAATTTGTAAAATCTAAAAGCAAAAACAATTGAAATACTTTTTAAAAAGCAGCTTTGATATAAATGCTCATAATATGCCAGAACTAGCGTTTTGTCATTTTTTGTAATTGTTCAAAAAAGTACTTTTAATATTCAAATCTCATAATCGACCTATGATGACCTATATTATTTTACTTCATTTGTTGTCCAGAATATAGGTTTTTAATATTCTGCATAAACGGCGTCACACTCTGTATAATAAAATAATTTATACAGGTTCGGAAGGTTCAGATCTTTACATTTATTTTTGTAAGAGGAAATCAGTAGACATATGTGCTCCTCTATATCTATCCTATTTTATTCAACAAAATGTAACCAAGCAAACAGATAATTTCGTTGTCCGGCAACGTGGAATGTGTTTTTTTTTTCTCTATCTGTCCCTCTTTTAACGGTTATTTGTTTATTTATTTACTGCTTCCTTATTGCAGATCAGAGAATATCTTTATACTTTCCGAATGTATATAAATTATTTTTTAAGAATTAAGATTCAAGAAAATGCAAAAATAACACTATCACAAATCTACGTAGACTTAAATACAACAGATATGGTGTCTTCTTTTTATTCTTAATTAATTTTTAAATATGTGTATTATATACCATATCAATTGGGGCTTATTGATATTAAGTTTCCGTATTCGTAACTTCAAGTACGAATATTCAAGGACAAATATAGTTTTAAAAAAGCATAACAAAACTGTAGGGCCAAAAAAAATAAGCAATGGAAGAAATACTATAAAGAGAAAAAATGATGTCCAATTTATATATTTCTTGTTATAAAAAAAAGTGTTACAGTTACATTGCTGTTGACTGATTTTACTGTAATGGTTTACCGCTATTCATTATTTTATGTCTCTATACTTCTGAAGTAGAATTAATTAAACAATATGTTAAGGAAGGAAAGTATATAAACAAATAATTATAGCCTCTTTATTAAATTGACTATTTAAGCTAAGGTACGTGATTCCTCGTTTCCTTAACCATTTCTAATATGGAATTGCTAAAGCTGATCCATTACTGTCGATTACTTCATCAATCCATCTTCTGTGGCTGGCAACGTCAGTGAAGATCTCAGGTAAGAGGGAACCACACCTAGCGTTGCCTGATACAAAACCTAGAAGTATGTCTGGATGACCGGGAATAGTCAGCGGACTGCCTGGGTCACTGATGCAATCGGCTCCAAGAAGATGTGGAAGTTGGCCTTCCCTCCTGGTGTTACTAGCGCAGAATTTGCTGTCGTCTATACGCGCAGTCGGCCAGAAACTGGAAGTAAATGAAAATTAGTATGATCGGAATTAGTACCTCTCAGTCCCGTCAAAGTTTACAGAATAACATATAATATCTTCAACCTAATGTAAAGTATACAAGAGGTTACAATTTTGATATTTTTTTACTGCGAAAACTAGACTCAAGCGCACAAAACCAAGGTAATACCAAAACCCCCCTATTTTCGAGAGTGCTGATCACGAATCTGAAGTCAGATTTCGGCGCTAGCATGTAATTTTCGAAAAAAAAAATTTCAAAATTATAACCTCTATTTATATATTACATCAGGTTGAAATTGCTACGGTACGGCTTTGATCTCAAAACATCAAAGTGCCGGCAGAGGGTATAACTTATATTTATTCAATAAACTTTGGTTCCGTTTACCTTATGCATTTATCCTTACTGAGAACAGACACTTCTGCTTGAGAGAGGATGTTAGAGTAGCCGGCCAGACGCTTTTCCCACCCAGTGACGTATGCCCTTGATCCATATTCCATTTGGAAGCCTTCGTCTGGTAGCTGCGCTGGATAAACGAAAGGTGTTAATTCCACGGGTTCAGGTAGCCTTATAACCGCGATATCGTTATCCATAGTCCTGGGGTCGTAATAGGGATGGAACAAGATGTTATCTAAGTTGATGTGTTGGTGGACTTGGGTTTTCTCTCTAACCAGAATATCGAAAGCTCCCAAGATCACCTCAGCTGTCTCACCCAGAGCACTTGACAAAAGAACCAGTTTTAGTAACAAAGTAATAAGTATTTCTCTTACGCGTATTGCTTGGGATCATTTGAGTAAAAGGTTTCAATGAACCAAGAGAATGAAGTAAATGATTTTCAAGTAACAACAAGGTACAGTTACAAGGTTGATCTTCTTGATACCGTGGACATTCAATTTATAATTTGTTTTTCTTTTCTGAAAGATAAGAGTTTCTTTAACATCGTGTCAGGTCTTGCCTGGAGTTAGACTCAATACACTTTGGAAATCAATCATAAATAATTTTATTTATTTATTTATCACTTCCAAACAGGCTTAAATGCCAAATTACAAGGAGTAACAAGAAACAAAAAGATAATAATTGTACACTATAACATGTAGTACATAGCATAAGTATTCACATTATCAAAATTATGATAAACATACATCAGCTAGTACATATACAAGGTATTAGGTAGATATGTTCATTGAAATATTACCCCTAGCAGGGATAGCAGGCTTCTTGTCCTAGCAATATTCCTTGTCTCGCAAGATTGTTTTTTTAATCTCGGCTTGTCTTACAATTCGAGCTATCAAGTTTGTCTTGGTCTTATCTTGTGAGAAAAAAGATAAAAAGCAAGACTAAATACTAGTCTAGTACTATCCTAGCAAGGTCTGACACAACTTGATTTGGAGCTATAGGTACTACAGCTGCGTATATTTTTACGACAATGTTTTTCGGTAGCAAATACAAAGTGGAAGAGAGAATAGCATGTCCCGAAACGTCAAAATTTTACAAAAAAAAAATGCTTTTGTTAGAATGGGAAGTATCGTATTTACCCTTCAAGTTTCAACAAATGAGATATTTTAACAAATGAAATAGTTTTTTTTGTTGCTGAGATACTCACTAATCCACACACTGAGCTGCAGTCAAAACATATTTATCTGAAATTAGCGTGCCAGCACATCTCTTATGCCAGTCATTGTCCTTGATGATGGCTACGGTATAGGGACTGACATGAGGACCTCCAGAAGTAAAAAGACCTGCATGCGATATCACATTGCTGGTTTGATATTGTTGACCACTCTGTAAAAAAAAATGAAACAAATCACAGATATTTAGAAAATTCTCACAGTTTTTGAACATATAAAGAAATTTGAAGCCCTTAGTTCAGATAGTGGTAGAATTTAGACAGTCCCAAATACTTATCTTTGTATCTAGAACGCGAAACGGTACTTTTGCTGTTTAAGAAAGAAATATATTTTCTAGAGGTTAGCAAGGCAAAATATTCATTCAAGAACGCAAAAGCATTTCGCGTTCGAGATACAAACAGTATTTTTTCGAAAACTGCAATGAAATAAGACAGTTTTGTTATGTACAACGATTCAATTTGAAATCGTTTGGAAAGTGAAGTGTTACTCACCAAAAAATCGTCGAGACAGTACGAGATTACCTCCATGAATTCAAAAGGTGATGTAGTTCGAGGAAAATTCAGAAAATGTCCGATGCGGTATTACTTCGATCATAAAATTAATAAAATTAAACCTTCGACGTTATGGTCAGTATATTAAAGTCAAAAAGTACACTGAATGCCAAAGGACATGTAAATATTACAAAATTTCCAACACTAATACCATATTTGAAAAGTAAATCGGTTTGATACCGTCCAGAATTCTAACGAAAGAGCAAATTGAGAGATTTTTAGAAGAAGCACCTGGTAATAGATTTCTGCTAGAAAAGACAATTCAAATTAATATAAATCTATCGAACTTTGGACAACTTTTCAGATCATTTTAATAATTGGTGTTTGTGGAACTTTGAGAAGAGATGAACTAACGATAACGATCGATGATATAAAAGACAACGATTCAATTATTATTATAAGAATTCCCGATTCCAAAACTCATCCTTCGAGATGTTTTGTGATTTCAAGTTCAGACCAAATGAAGATATACCACAAATATTGTGCGACGTGCAGCAGTTACTACAAGTCGAAATTTTTTTGTGAAGCATGTCATGAAAAAATGTGTTAACCAAGTGATTGAAGGAATGCGCCAAAAGAAATAGTAACTTAACTCAATTTACCTCATCCGGAAACTTATACAGAGCACTGCTTGAGATACGCAAGGGCCTCTATTACCAACATTAAACGGCATGGGAGGTGGCGTTCTAGTACGGTAGCGGAGACATATAGAATATTCTTTACAAAATAAAATTTCAGTCGTAAATAAATTGTCGCCATCTTCAGTAGAGCCTACGCAACTTGCGAATAATACAACGTGTTAGTAAACTTAAACAATTACAGCAGCAGTTTTTGAACATCCAGAGCTAAAAACTACGATAACTGACAGCACTGGATCTGGCATAAATTTAATTCACTGCAATATCGGCACTTTCAGTTTACATGTAGTACAAAATAAATTGCAATCGTCCTGTTTATAATAGTTACTGCTTTGTATTGAAATGTTATATTACTTAAAATGTCTATTGCATAATTAATAAAATCATAAATAAGCTTCGAAAAAATGCATTTGTTTTATATGATACAACAAAAAAGACGATCTAGAATATAAAAGTATATTGCTAGGTGACAAAAAAGACTCAGTTTGTCATCTGAGAATTTAACAAAAATGTCGGCTTTTGATGATAGTTTTCTAAAAACGTACTTTTTGTACATTTAAATCATAAAAAATGTAACGTAGCACCACAGTACACTCTAACATTAATATTTACCTGTAAAAGTGCGGTGATCAACACCAGCAAGTATGTCAGCCGAAGCAACATCTCGGTAGGCGAACTTACAAGTTGAGTTCGTGTGGAAATATTTATAGGAAAAAAATAATATTATTTTTATGGGCGTCCATTATTTAGATTTCGTGAAATGCAAAGCTGTCTTGTAGCATTCGTGATTTGTCACTAAACTTTTACAAGCAATAAAACATATATCACTTTTGATATTTTGGCATGAAATTTGAAACAGTTTGATACAATTTCATCACTTGATTACTTTTAATACTACAGGGTGTTGAAGAAATTGGGCCAGTTGTCAAATTACGGCAAGAAATCACTAAATTTGTGTAGATACTCGTACCTACATTTAATAAAAAATATTTCGACGTGCAAATGCAAAATTATAAAGAGTATTGTATTAAGCTACTGGAATGTATATAGGGCGTTATACTTACTTTACATTTCAATATAATAAACAAAAGTAATAAATAAGGCTTTTTGAGTGTTTAAGAATATCAGAAATCGGTAATAAATAATAGAAAATAAAAAATTTATTAAATTAATTTTGAAAAATTAATAAATGTTAAATATAATTATTCATTACCTACTTATTATTCAAGTAAAACCCTCTATCTGGACATGCCCACAGCATGTCTCCAGAGGCGCCGACTTACCAAATTGTCAGTGGGTGCTCACCGAGCACATTTAAAACTGTTATTTGCCTCGGTATTTTCTTAGGTATCGAAAAGTACACTACATAATTTTTACACATTTATATTTTTCGTCAAAAATGCTACTTTATTATTGGTAGTGCCAACGGTGTATTGGGTACAGTTCTAGGCAACAATAAAATAATTTCAAATTCCGCGCACTACGCACTATTTGTATATTTTGAAAAAATGTATATTATTTCTAATAAAATTGAAAGTAGAACATTATTCCAAAGAAATATAAAAAAAATAAAAAATATATTAATTATTTTCTTCCTGGAAGTGGATTCCTAACATACCATTTACCATATTCCCATTATTTTTTCTGTGGGTGCTGTGCACCCACACACATTTTTCTATGGGTGCTCAGGTCCCGGAGCACCCACGTAGTCGGCGCCCCTGCATGTCTCTATAACTTTCACGAGCGAATCTATATTGTAACAATAAAATTAGTTACTTCTAACAATGCTGTAAATTCATTACATCGCCACTAATAATTATGGTAATGTTAAAAACGGAATATAGACTTCTTGCTTTGACTACCCGTATTTCTGCAATACACACCAATTGTGTGTGTCTCTTTATTTTGTTTAATTATTGTGTGATTATTGCCGCCTGACACATGTTCTGACCAATATAAATTTCATGTAACTTCACTATTAATATAAACATGTTTTTTATTAGGTTTATTCTACAACTAGGTACTATAGTGCATTCAGAAAATATTGAAAAATAATAATACTACACCCTATAACTGCCATCATTAAACTATTTTAAATCAAATCAATAACAAAATTAATAGAAATTAGAAATCTGTAATATAAATTTTTAGAAAAATTTGCTACAATATGTTTAATACATATATTGTAGTAATATTCAACGTCTATCGAAATAACTAACTATAAAAAATTTTATACTAATAAATTAAAATTATATGAAATTAAACATCGGCAACGTCATAAGTGACGTTAACCTGCCAATCAATTAGACATGATATTTACCTACTATTTATCCAAATTAAAAATTGATTGGCAGGTTAACGTTATTTTTGACATTGTCCATATTTAATTTCTAATAATTTTAATTTATTGGTATAACAATTTTTATAGTTGACTCAACTTAAAGAAGGCCACCTCAAGAAGCAATCCTAAAAATGCAGAAATAGGTCAGATCTCATCTATTGTGGTTGAATTTTCGAGTTTCCACTGTTTCAAAGTGAAGTTAGATATTTATAGAGTGTTTTCATTAAACCAGGTTAGTAAATTTAGCTAGATTAATTTTATTAGATAATTATTGAATAGAGCTTTGTCTGTGGAATTGTTCATTAGCATACTAGTATAGGATCCCACTATAAAACAACCTTCACCGAGCTGGTTAATGCATGAAAAGTATTTTATATCCAATTAAATATGTCAATAAATACATTGCAAATGGGTTGTCTAAAAAATGTCAGTCCAGAATATGATTAATTAACAATTAAAAATTATTTTTTCTTTAAATATTTCACTGGTTTGGTTAATAGACAAATTTCATACCAATGGAAAGTATGAAGCCCATAGAATAGGCAAACGTTAGGTTGACTATTTTTCTCCGTCACAACTCTTGGGTAGGCAGGTATAAACAGGTAAATCGATACTAGTAACTTGAACCGGTGTGGTTAATAAAGTAAAGTTAAATTAAAATAAAGATTATTTCATTACCAACACGGTGGTATAGGGTTGTCTGCGAAAAATCAGTGCTGAATTCCGGTTGTCGAGTTTTAAAAAGTGAAATATTCCCCAGGGAACCATTCCATGCGATAGAAGAGTACACAGCATTTCAGCAGTTCGTCCACGTTTATACGTTTCTCCAAAAAATCGAATAAAGTCCGGGGGCGGCGGTACCTATTATTATTAATCTGCCCCTAGGAACCCCTAACGCCCTTCAATGACAATAAAACAACATTTTCTACCCTACTAATGATATGTCGAGATTGAAAACCCCTAAAAAATAAAATTTTCTAATAAACCACCCCGAATTACGTAATTTTTTTTTTTTAAGGAAACGATACATATAATTATAAAATTTTATTTGACTTTTCGATAGGTAAGGTGGAGAAGAAGCCACAAAACAATTTCCATGATTTTAGACAAATTTCGTGTTTTCAAGGGCCACCTCCGGAGGGGCGGCAGGAACGTCATAATATCATCTCAAGTCACTACCAGGAAATAATAGTCTATACCGAAAATGAAGACAATCCGTTCATCCGTTTCTCCAAAAAATCTAATAAAGTCCGGGGGCGGTGCTATTTTGCCGCCCAACTCGTAAACCGTTGTTTGTACAAAAAAATCTATAAAAGCATTGTTTCATATTTTCATAAAAAACATACGAATGTATTCGAAATGAAACAGAAAAAGTCAATTTCTCGAACTCGTGACTTCGAGACTCCACCCCTCAGTTATGAATTCGGGAAACCTCCGATCCCGTCCCACAGCCACCGTTTACCTAGCCTCATGTTCGTCGTTAGTAGTAAAAAAAAAATTCCGCACATCTCACGGCCACAAATCGAATCCGATTGACTTCAAATTTTATGTTCGTATACTTTAAAGACACATACTCTTTGAGACGCGGAATCGAAAAAATTAGTCCGTCTTCGCGTTAGGAGTTTCTAGGGGCAGATTAATAATAATACCGCCGACCCCGGACTTTATTCGATTTTTTGGAGAAACGGATAAACGGATCATCTTCATTTTCGGTATGGACGAACTACACACAACTGCAATGCTGTGTACTCTTCTATCGCATGGAATGGCTCGCTGGGGAATATTTCACTTTTTAAAACTCGACAACCGGAATTCAGGACTGATTTTTTGCAGACAACCCTATACCACCGTGTTGGTAATGAAATAATCTTTATTTTAATTTAACTTTAATTTATTAACCACACCGGTGCAAGTTACTAGTATCGATTTACCTATTTATACCTGCCTACCCAAGAGTTGTGACGGGAAAAAAATAGTCAACCTAACGTTTGCATATTCTATGGGTTTCATACTTTCGATTGGTATGGAATTTGTCTATTAACCAAACCAGTGAGATGTTTAAAAAAAATAATAATTTTTAATTGTTAATTAATCATATTCTGGACAGAATTTTTTAGACAACCCATTTTCAATATATTTATTGACATATTTAATGGGATATAAAATACTTTTCATCCATTAACCAGCTCGGTGAAGGTCGTTTTATAGTGGGATCTTAGACTATACCTAGATGTTTGGTATCAGTGAGCATACATATGACTTCATTGATAAGAATTGTAGGAGATTTGATTTATATTATCTTAAAAAACTTTTCTAATACGGTAAAAAATGATGTGTATGTAAATTAAATTAATTTTCTCTTCTTATTCTTATTCTTCTTCTATTTCGCCATTAAAACTTGTCGCACCCTACAACTAAATATGGGTGCTAACTCACCAAACAGCCGAATATTAGCCCGAATAGGAACCAATCGAAGGAGGGCATTAAAACCCTCCCCGAACTACAGAAATTATTTTAAATTTGTAGCAAAACTTTATAAATAGCGCACACGTGTCTGGCGGATCCCGGAAAAATAATTCCGGAGTCCTCACGTAACCTTTATTACGGCATCGCGGTGGAAATGAGAATTATTAGAGTTTACAACAACTTGAAAATGTTTAACACGTACTCGGAACGATGTACCTACCCGGATGCCGGCTTGGCGCGAATTTTGATTAATGTACTTACGTAGGTCTTATCTCCGGCAAGAAATTTTAATACGGCCGCGAGATGCATCCCAAAAACTGGCTACAAAGTTGCAGCATGGATCGGGTGACACGAGCGAGCTTTTTGTTCGGGGACAGAGCGCGGAGAGTATAATTAAGAAGCGGTAATTGACGATGGGAAGGTTGGGATCATGTCAAGTATTTCGTCTCGAAACTGTTTTGCCCCAGTTTTTGCACCTTGAACATAATATCTCTGAATTAATTTCTCGCAGGAACAACAGTTGGCTTTTCCGTTTTGTTTAAACAAATAAATTAGATTAGAAAAAAAGAAAAAAATAGTTACGTCACACGGAAATATACAGAGTGTCCGGTAAGTATATGGCATACTTTCGTGAGTATATAGGGAAGGTCAAAATAACACTAGTTTGTCATAAAAATTTTTTCCTAAAGTGCCCCTTAACGGAGATACAGAACCCCTAAGTGGTACCCAGCGATTTACCCTTTCGGCTCTAACTTTTGAACCAACCTGTATAATTTAATGAAATTTTAATATTTTATGTAGGCCATAAAGGGTCATAAAACCATACTACAGTAGATGTTTTACACTGTCAAGGAAGTCAGGAACGGACTTGCCACCATACTCGTTGGGCCAAAATTTTGACAGGTGTCATTTTATAGAGGTGAAAACTAAATTTTTAAATACTTTGGTCATTCCTCTTTAATATGGATTTCTAGATTTGTTTCGACAAAATTGACCGTTTTCGAAAAAAAAAGTTTTTGTATAACACGTCATTGAAATAATACCTACATCTCAATAGGTACTGCAATAAAACACCAGCGAATACGCTGACATACAACTAATTTATGGACAAGCACTCTGCAATTCTGTTGAGGCATGAAGAATTTATATTTATATTTTTATTTATTTATAGTAAGTTTTGCTCTCGACATGGACAATTTTACCATAACGTAAATGCCTTCAAATTTGTAGATAAATCAGAAAAGTATGTAATCATAACATTTTCGAATCGGTAGGTCTTATGTGTTTCACGGCAATAAATCTGGAAACATTTATTCAGTAATTTTCCCAAGATTTATTTGGTAATAAATTTGAAGCCTCTTTTTTAAAACTAACTTTGGTGGTATTCCACATACCTAAACATTATCACCACTGTCCATTTTAGAACTTTCACAGCCGCTGAAGTTGTACGCCAACAATATAAACATTAATGGTTAAGCAATCCATGTTGAGAACCTCCTAAGGGGTGCCAACTTTATACATTATTACTTATCGGGTTGACAAATTCCAAACGGTTCATTATTTATTTCATTAAAACGAATTTTTAGTTCACTTTTATAAATTAATATTTTTAATGCATAATTAATGACTCTAGGACCCGATTTTGATTAGCCAACTTAGCCAATTCGTATTAGGACGAACATGAAACACACGTTTAAATACGATTCGTTCTGTTACATTTGGGTTAAGATACTATGCAGTGGGAATTTGGACTAAAACTCATATTAACAGGCCATCGGAGATGTCGCCAGTATAGTGTGTAGCCAACTTTAGAAGATTAAATATTAAAAAATAATATCTTTCCTTATAACAGTACGTATTTGACAGTTGTTGTCAGTGCACAAGTTTTCTATCGCTATGGCTGGTTAGTCTAACGCAGAATTAACAGACATGCATTTTATGTATGATCGTGCTAATGGGAACGCCACCGAACCGCGACGTATTTATGGTGACCCTTATCCAAATCGCCAGATTCCTTTACAACGCATATTTGGAAGAATTCACCAAAGATTGCGTGATACCGGTTCCTTGAGCAAACAGTGCCATTTATCCGGAAGACCAAGGTCGGTATCCACTCCTAGAGCAGAAGAAGAAATTCTAGCACTGGTAGAGCAGAATCCAGGTACGAATGTACGGAGAATATCACGAGCAACTGCTTTATCCATATCATGTGCAACGAGTACAGGCCTTAAATTCAATAAATGATCATCAATTGGTTTTTTGCCGCTGGTTTCTACGTCATGATGCTGAAGACCCTCGTTTTCTTGCAAACATTCTTTTTACTGATGAGGCCGGGTTCACAAGAAATTGAGTGTTTAATTTTCACAATACGCATATTTGGGCCGACAAAAATCCTCATGCTCTAATAGAATCTGGACATCAGACACGTTTTTCATTAAACATTTGGATGGGTATTGTAGATGACAGATTTCTAGGTCCTGTTGTTTTACCAAACCGATTAACAGGCGCTGCTTACCTCAACTTTCTGCAGAACACACTGTATGAGTTTTTGGAAGACATTCCTTTGAATCAGAGGCAACACATGTGGTTCCAGCATGATGGTGCTCCAGCTCATTTTTTCATGGCCGTTAGAGAGCATTTACACCAAACTTTTCCATATAGATGGGTAGGAAGGGCCGGACCTGTTTTATGGCCTCCAAGATCGCCTCATCTGAACTTTCTAGATTTCTTTATTTGGGGATATTTGAAGACGTTAGTGCATGGTACTCCTGTAAATAGCCTGGAAGAGCTGCAGCTACGGATTAATCAAAAGTGTCAAGAAATCCAAACCAAGGAGGGTGTTTTCGAAAGAGTTCGAATATTGTTGAGACGAAGATGTCGTGCCTGCTTGGAAATGGACGGAGGGCACTTTGAACATATTCTGTAACTTTCTTTATGGTTTGTTAAAAGCTTCCTTTGTCGGTTTATTCCTAATAAAATAAAATGTTGAAAAACGAATAGTGGTCCATATCTCCGCAACCGTTACTTTGCGGACCCATGTTTATTAAGACTTTTCTGCTTATTTTGGTTCATATTATTACCTCCTGAAATATTTTACACTCTTTTTTTAACACCCTATATATCTAACGTACACGGACTTAAATTCGCTGAATAAGTTCAGGCCCGCTTGCTGTATTTTTATGAATATTTTTTGCCATTTTCTGTCATTACTCACATGTAATCTCTGTCACGCTCATTTTATTCAACCCGTTTAAATAGCGGACGTGGTACGGCTATTATATTTAACATCACCTTCATTATTTACTTTCATGCACTGTCCTAGAGGCTTTATTTACTCACTATTTTTCTTTGCGTGAAATATATTTAATACGGACAAATTTACAATTGTTTCCGTTGCTTCTCATCCAGCTAGCTATTAAATGTACAAATCAACTCATTTCTTACATTATAAAATTTATAAAATATAATTTTGAAATGCAATTGTCGATGAAGTTTATTGTTGCGAAGGTAATGAAAATCCGTTTGTTGACAAGTAACTTCAAATTTCGTGCCAATAAAACGACTTTTGAGTTATTGCCTAGTAAGTCAAAGCAACAGTACGAGTTTTCGTGTAATCGTTTCTTGAGATGGTGTGATCTAAAAAATGTTGATGGCAAATGGTGGTCAACGCTTTTCGTCAAGCAAATTTTACAAGCTTGTTGCTTTTTCGAACCGAAAAGGTGAAGGATAGGTATCGATCAAAAAAGTTGAAACTTTTGTCCATCTCTCGCAGGATTAAGCATATCTCATGCAGAAGATTGCTGTCATTTTCGGTGTATTTGGAGCCCTGGATGTCGTTACAAAATTGCAACTGCAGAATAATATTAAACTGGTAACAAAAAAATATGTATTTTAATAGGGGTAAGCATATAAGGTTCATATAATTCTTAAGCATCATATCTTCAAGAACATAAATTATTGTAGGTACTATAACATAAAAAAATAAAATACCCGGCAGGGTATGATGTCAAAAGTTCTGTTTCTGCTCTAAATAGAACGGCTCGAGGTTATGAGGCTTATGCGTGCAACCTGCACGCTTGTATATTTAGCATTTTTTGAGCTCGGCGCTCACTCATAATGCGTATTAAGATTACGTATTAGAAGAAAGAAAAGCAGAACGCACATCGCATGAATGTTGTGCACCTTAAGCTGTAAGTCTGAAAATTAGTTCATTTTATTTTTTTGATAAGACAAAGTTTTTCGCAAGGGGGGGGACATTCAATAATATCGAAAATTTGGAAACTCAAGTATACCGAACTTTCGTTATTACTGGTACATTATATTTAAACTACTATAAAAAGTAGATATACTATCGTCCAATCAACAATAATCATTCATTGTATCTCACCTACACTCAGTTTATATGTGAACATACATATGAAGGAACAGCCAGTTCAATTGTCGGTCATCTCACCTATGGCATACTGATGAAGGCTAACAATCCCGAAACCGGGATTGTCTGGTGGTGTGTCCAACAAGGGTTCTTGGCGGTTCACACAGATATTGCAGGAGTAATTCAATGCCGGTCGGGGCATTATTTCGCGGAGTAGTTGTTTCCTGCAGTATCATTTACACATTCAACGATTTTTATAAAATATATAGAGCATTTACATGTAGGCGGCGCTGCGATCAATGTTAGGTATTAAATCTAACCTCACAAATATTTGTTATTTAATTTTTGTTGTGTTTCAATTTGTGTAAAAAAAACATGCCATATAACTGATGTGTATCGCAGTGTTTATCTGTTGCTAATAAAAATAAAGATTTCATGTTTCGCAAGTTCCCTAATAATGCTGAAAAAGAGGTTAATAGCAATTGAGTCCAGCAAGAAACCAACCCAGAAACCAAAGATCTGCTGAAAACATTTTACAGAATATTGTTATACTATTACTAGTATGGGTAAGTACAAGCATACATGATCTATTTTCAGTGTATATTTTCATTATTTAATAAGGTTTCATTCTTATTTTTAAGACAATGGAAAATTCTCAAAAAACAGCTGTTTCAACATTATATTTACCCGTACACGAAAATATGATACCATTACTGTAAAAAATAATAAACGCATGAAAAGGTACATGACAAGGCGAAAACAGGATGAAAACGTAGGCAAACTTGCAGATGAAAAAACAGTAGAAATGTGACACGAGTTAAATGTAATCATACAAAAATTACTTGAATGATAATAACGCCAGTAATCCTGAGAGTATAGCAAGTGCATACAGTAGTAACAAGTTATTTTACGATATGGTGATTCAAAATGTTATTAGTTACAAAAGAGCACAACTAATATCACTCAAATTTTTAAATGAAAACCATTTAAAACACCTAACAGGATTTTCAACTTTTTCTGTATTGTACTTGTACTGTAATGAAAACACCAAATAAAAACTGCATATGTTTATTATTTATATATGTCACATGCACATTATTTTAAACACTGATTTTTTTATATATTATTCGTATTTTTTCTGAAACTGGGCATTTAATGTATTTTTTTATTTATTAGGCATATTACAGCAACATTTTTGCAATTTGGGCGATAACTAACCATTTTTCTATCGATTCGTGATTTATAAAATTTCAATTCTTTAAAAAACAAAGAGGTTTAAATTAAGAATTACCAGGAAATTCTTTAGGCACTCCCATCTTAACAATTTCTATGTTAAATAACGTTTTATTACTCTTTCCAAATTACTAAAGTAAAATGCAAATAAACAAGGTTATGTGAGGTTAACATAAATAAGATTTTAATATTTTTTGTATTTGTACAAGTTTAGGGTAGGTATGCAAATTAGATTTACAAACACTATGTCTTTGTCTCACTTTATTGAGAGACTTTGTCCCACACGAATTCAAATAAAAATTATCGAACCACAGACTCGTAAACTAGACCATAGAACATTAATATTAACACCTAACGTTGACGCTAGTGCCCCTATCGGAATTTAATGACACTGAGTTAATGTAAATGCTCTATTAAGGATAAATTTTGTCCTAAAGTTCAATCGATAACATTGCTCCCTAACTGGTACAAGTTTCACTAATTACCACTATAGCTACTAATGAAGTTGGTCACAATGAAAACTTATCCTTTCTAACTTTTTTTGTGTGAAAATATCCTGAAACTTGTTATTTTTGTTTAGAAGTAGAGCGAATTATCGGTAACACTCAGATCTGAAGATACATTGTGCATGCCGCTGGTTGTAGAATTTAAAACAGGCCCGTACAACTTGCAAAAGCTAGCACTAACTCTTCTGAAACTTCTCTAATATCTTGAGGAGAAGAAAGAAAATCCGCCTCAAAATATGTGTGTCTCGTTATCATTAAACAGACACAATTCAGAAGGTGAACCGAATACTCATATTCATTGTGGCAGAGCCTATACCGACATTACTTCATATATACAGGGTTAACTATGACTAAGTACAAAAATTTTAACCACGTGCACAGGAATGCCTAAAAGAATAAAAAAAATATTCCAGAATTTTAGCTTGATATTTAAAAAATGGGACAAAACCCTCTTTTCTTACGGAAAGTCGGCGCCTATGAAGCATCGACTGAGGTGGCTTAGATCCGTAGATAAAACTTACATCTGTCAACAATATCTACTACCATGCGGTCGTTGTTTTGCAGCATTTCTAAATGCAGAAACGACAAAAATTAACATTCTTATTAGTAATAATACAAACTGGCAAAACTACAACATTTTCATTCATTATAACCAGTCACTACCGATAAAACACACTTCCTGTAGGTACAACTAGATAAAATACCTATTTATTATAACAAAATCGAACGAAAGGAATAGATAATAGAAAACTTTTACATACGGATTCATCAATAAGGCGTAACGTTAGTCAGACTAGCGGAGGTTACACGAAAAATTTACGCATCTGTTGCACCAATTTAAATAAAAGGCATACTCCTATTCACTACTATGTATAATACTTACTTTATGATATGTTAACTAATCCGTAGCACTGAAAAGTACTGTTTTTGAATATAAATACTAAATATACAATGGAAAACGCAAGGAACTAGAGGCCGAAGTTACGCGATTTTTAGACAGGTACAATACTGGGTCTAACTTTTGGCGCAAATATGGACGTAAATTAACAGTCTACCTAGCAACGCATGTTTCGTGAATGGGCGCAAGGCTAGTTAGACCAACTAACGCGCTTTACACGGGCGCAAAGCTGGTTAGTCCGACTAACGCTACGCCCGTTTCATGAATCAGGCTGTTAATGTACCCGCGGCAGTCTTGTGCCATAACCTAAAAAAACAAAGCGGCGAACTATATTATGAGAAAGTATCTGCACCCAACAGAAATTTCTTTATTTAATAACTATAAAACGTTTAAAAATTAAAAATGACACTAAAAACTGAAGAAGAACGCAAAGCTACAATGTAAACACATGGTAAACATAGGAATTAAATTATTTTGATTGGAAATTTTACGGTCGTGTTGCTAGTTGTCTACGTTACCTACTCTGATTCTGTAAACGTGTGACGGACAAGTCGCATAGGCGGCGTTAAATAAGGATTTAATATAATTTCGAAAAATTTTTTTTCGCTTTATAAATAAGTTTGGAATTTTTTTTAAGGGTGATTCCGTTAATTCTTAATTTTCTCTATCCCCTCTTAAAATATTTGTACTTAGTCATAGTCAACTTTGAATAAGCCAGTTCTATAAAGGTGGTTGTTGAAATGTCCGTCGCTTGTTAGGAGATCCGTGGCTGTCCAAATGCTGATTTTACTAAGCACAATAATAATAAAGTTTCAGTTCACGTCAGCCCATAAGTCTTCTATGAGAAGTCTGGCCTTGGTACAGACTAAATCTACCCAACCAATATTCCTTTGATCGTTTTTTGATCCAGGCATCATTGGGTCATACAAGAAAGCATTTTGGTAACTTCAATACTGGTTTACATTTCATAAATCGGACTGCTTGAGCCATATTGGCAATATGTCAGCCTTCTTGTCACCTCCCAACTAGCAAAATAAATTTTATAAAGGTTGTATAAATTGCTATAATATAAATCTTATAGGAGCTTCAAATTCATATAACGTAGTTATACGATATTTATAGAATCGAAAAGGGCCCACTTTTATAAAACACTTTGGTAATGTAACAGTTCTATAAAAAAATGTATACAACACTTTTAAAACAATTTTATACAGCAACTATAAAAACGTTTTGTAGTCTGTATTTTGGTATTATTTAAAGAAACATTCTATTTTTTAGTGAAGAATATTAGAACAAAATCATTTTAAGATTGGTGTATAACGCAGATTCATAATTATTTGTACTTATATTTAAAAACGGGGTCACTTAATGGCGATCATTTGTGTAGATGGTAGATAGGTTTAATACTTACAATATTATCGTGTCAACAATCAGTGTTTCAACAACGAAAATTTTATTGCTCCGCAAATTTTATTGATAAACTATAGATATGTTTGTGACAAAAATATGCGCTTCAGTTTAGACCACATTTGCTTTAAAATTATAAAAAATAAATTTAAAAAATATTAAAATTATGCTTTCTTTAATTTATAATATCGTTGTGTAATTATATTTAATGATCTTGTTATAAAATAGTCTTCCAAAAATAGCAAAAATATGTTTTAGACATAATTTTAATAAGGCTTTCAACTAATTTTCCATAATGGCGGCAGTCGCCGATCCAACAAATCTCCATTTAAAAATGGCGACTTACAATACAATGATTTTATTCCACATAAAAACATAACAAAACATTTTAGTGTAAATTAGAACTATATACGATAAAATGTTTTTATAGTCTTAAATATATTTAAAAATGTGTGTGCACAAGTAGATAATGTTTGTATCGAAAGAAGTTTCCAAGTTTTATAAAAAAAATTACAATTTTAAAATATTATGTACTATCATTCATTACCTATATTAATGGTGTTAAGTATTATTAGTTAATTATAATAATAGGTATTTAATTTAAAACTAACCTAATTATTGCATTACCAAAAAATTAAATCATAGTTACTTTCTCGTACTGATTTTTCGTATTTTTTCGCAGCCATGAAGCGTTTCTAATGTGAATTCTCGAACATGGGCACCATCATTATTTATATAATAAAACCTATAAGTAAAATTGAACGTCGGCACGTTTGACTGGAAACATACATTCAAGAATTTGTTTGTATTCTTTCTTGATGAGTGCTTGGTAATACACAATACCTTAGGAGTTCAAAAACTAAGGTTAGGTTTGGAATTTTATTACGCGGTATATACAATAATTTTGTTTTCTCAAGTCACAATTTTATTCTATAACATATTTATAAAACAGGAATATTTTTATAGATTAAACACAACTATAAAACTATTTTATAAATAAGCGCATTTCGAGGCTAAAAAATAATTTTATTATTTTCCTTATATATCCTTAATAAAACACGTTTATACAACTATTTTATAAGATTATAATTAGAAGTCATTTGCCTAAGTACACAACTCTTTCACAATATCTTTACAAACCTTAAATACAACTTTTTTAAATGTTGCATAACGTATTATAATACTTTTATAAAAAATTTAAAGAACTGAAAATTATTTGTTCTATAAAAAACGTTGTAAAAACTATTATAAAACAATATTACACAATTATTTTCTTCAGGAACAAAATTATGGTAATTATTTGCTCTATAAAATCAAACTGCTCGTTAAACAACGCAGTTCGATAGTTATAAAATAATTCGCTTCTTTTAAAGTTCCATTTTGCTAGTTGGGCTTCCACATCACTATAACCCGAAACCCAGGTCAGTTTAAGACGATTTTCCTTTCCCAAGAGAAAAAGAGCTTTGATACACTCCAGGACTACACGAAAAGTAAGGTTTGTATAAATTCCGGCAGTTACGATAAATAACGCCATACAATTTAAATTCACTAGAAACAATATTATTGATATGATAGATAAAATTAAAATTCCCTTGAAACTTAATCTATACCATTTTGTTCTACATGAAAAATCGGAAAACATTACAAAGTACGCTAATACCCCTGTGTAAGAAATTCAGTACCTCATTTTAAATTTTTGTAGGTACACCTCGTAATACAAACCGGATTGTGTTCATATTTCACGTCCCTGGAGGTCCTTGTAACTAAAACGTTTCTAATTTACTTAAGTCTCCGTAATATTCAAACGATAGCACTTCCTGTTTAATAATTTTACCGCCTACTTTGTAGGTGCCGTCTTTACTTTTACTTTCCTAAAGTCTTGATGTAATTATTCGGCTCGCTTCGCGCTGCTTTCCGATGAAATTAAGGGCATTTCGGAGTAAGGGGCTTCAAACGTCGTGAAATATTTCGGATTCAAAATCGAATATCTCGATGTTTGTTCAATAATAAATAAAACCCGCACTTCGTTCGCAGATTTCAGGTCCAGAGTTGGCGACGCTCTTAATATTTAAATATGCTTTATGTTAAAACAAATTTAATCTTGGTCATACCAGTTAATCGACAGAAACATCCTATTTATTTACTTCCCTCCATTATGAATTATTTCACATGGTTTTTGCTAAAGGAATATAAAGTTTCAAGAATTGTAAATATACAGGGTGTCCCTAAAAGGTTGGGACATCGTTTGGCCACATAAAGTACAGCTGAAAATAAGTCGATTTAACTAAACTTGCCTTAGTACAAAAGTTGATAATCACGGAGCTACAGGGTGTCAAAGGTTAAAGAATTAATCGCGTTTTATCCGTTAATTTCACGAAATTTTGTATCTTGGGGTTTATTGGGATGACAAATTCAATTTTATTGTCCATTTCAGTGTATCTAGAAGGCGCTACCGGCGACGATTTCTAATCCTTTAAACCGTTACAACTTTTTTGTATGTTATTTTGTATTAGACTGTGCCTTTTCTAGTTAAGAAAGGTATACTTTATTGAAGTAGCTTGGAGCAACGGTTTCCGAGAAAAACACATCTAAAACTGATGATTATTTATCTACAAAATTCGAAATTATTCATTTATCCATGGGTAAGTCCTCAAGCAGCGCTAGTAATTTTTCTTGAAGAAAGTGCAAATAGCTCTCTGCAATTAAATTATTTGGTAGAACAATAGGACCTATTAGATTTGATTCTATTATACCGGCCTAAACATTTATTCTAATTTCATGATGAAATTGTCTTGGTCTTATAGCGGGTGGATTTCCTTCAGTCTTGATATGTTCGTTATGGAAGTTAGTTATACCGTCTGAAACACGCTTCGTTCGGAATATCCCGTAGAAAGTGTACATAATCTTGGACGTCAGTTGGGGGTTTCCAAAAATATACCACTAAAGTGTTGAAAGAACAGTTGCTGCATCCCCTTTCATGTACAACTAGTTCAAGAACTATTGCCACTTGATGATTTTGATGCCCGGTTGCACTTTCTTCAAGAAACATTACCAATGTTGCTTGGACTTCAGATGTAGAATGTGGTGTCTACATGACGGTCCTCATCCACCCCACTTTGGATTAAATGTTAGAAACTACCTTCGTGTACAGTTTCCAAACCGATGGTTTGGCAGAGGAATGGACGCACCGGTGAAATGGCCTGCTCCATCACCGGACTTATGTAATACATTTTTGTAGGGAACACTTAAGGACAAGGTATATCTGCCGTTATAAATTACAGAAATGAGCTAAGATGAGAATTCGTGCCGTTGCTCAAAATATCGCTACGAATAAAGACATGCTACGCAGAGTACAATTAAACTTTGTACGAAGAATACATTTTTGCATACAAGAAAATGGTGGCCATTTCGAGCATTTACTTTAATTGTTTATGTTTGCGTTTACTTATTAATTTTTTATTATTCAGATCACTGCAAACAATAGATTTAGATATGTTTTTTCTCGGAAACCGTTGCTCCTAGCGACTTCGATAAGGTATACCTTTCTTAACTAAAAAAGACTAGGAAAAAGATTTTTCTAGTTTAAAATAACATATAGGGTAGAACAAAAAAGTTGTAATAGTTTAAATCGTCGCCGGTGGCGCCCTCTAGAAGATCACATAAACTTTGAGGTTATGTGAAAAAAGTGTAAATATAAAAGTTGTAGATCTTTTTATTACCTACAACTTTGCTATTTAACTTTTTTCCATGGAACTTGTAGTTTTGCCAGAAATCGAGGAAAACCGTTTTTTACCCTTAAAAACTCACCCCCTTCCACTTCCCGATTTCAGATCGCCCGTAAATTATTTTTCCTTTCATTTTTGTTGTATTCTTTTCCTTTTCCAATGGGTTTCATCCTACTACTAATTTTCAAAAATTATCGACCCTGATCTAACAAGCCATTCATTCAGGAGAACAACTGCAAAGTGACTGGTAATACAGGAGTTGATGTACCAACGGACACGATGGGTGGAATTCCGTTACAATAGGAATGTTCCTTCTCTAGTGCAGGTAATTTTTCCGTAACGTTAGTCGTACCTTATGAAGGAGCGCACCTGAGCATGTAGGTATATTACAAACAAGTGGAAAGGGCTTAGAGGGTTTCACCAACGTTTTATTGTCTACTTTGCGTTCCGAAAACGATTCATATTCATTTTATTTCGATACCTTTGATTATTCGTAGGTAGCATGAGATAACATTCCTGTTATTTGCTAAACTCTGTATTACAGATCTTAAATGTCTAAAATTACTCGTATTTATAGAAAACACTATTTCAAGAATACGGCACCCTTAAAAACAATGTGACAATTGTCTACATTGTTGAAAATGAAAACAGATTTTCCTAAGTGAATGATACAGTCAGTGACGTGAATTCTAATTTTCTTTATTTTTCTGCCTTTTTTGCGTAAAATATTTTGGTGAAACAAAAGTAGCTATAAAAATAGAGAAAAAGCACACTATGCTACAATAAATAATATCAAGCAGTATCTGAAACTGTTGTATGTTACTTTTATTCTGTAGAGTTGTTTAGTAGACTTGCTCGTCAGAAAATTACCCACACTTCGCCGAGTATGTTTTTACCACTACACCAACACTTTGTAGCCGCTTTAACAATACACAAACGGTCACGGCAAGGCAAAGTTTGACGTGGGCAGCGCTATTTTGAACACTAGGCATAACTCAACCAAATAAAATTTGCTAAACTCCAGCCGAATTAACTTAAAAGCATAAACAAAGGACTTAAACTAATGTTATCCGGACCGCTTTCCCCGGACTTTTTGATGGCGGCTATTCATCTTCCCCGGCCGGTTCTTCATCATCATAAAAAACGTCGCTCCTGAAACTTTCCGTTTCATTCAAGCTCCTTATTGTGCCGCACAGACCCTTGTATTTTCTGTTTTGTTTGAGGCCCCTCGGGCACCGAGAGCACGGCTTGCCTATCTTGTACAGCGGCCGGCCGATATAATTGCCTCCAGGGCCGTAATTACACACGAAGACGAGGTGGTGCCACTTCCTCTTGGCCGTCGGCTCCACGGTGGTGTAGAAGGTGGCGGCGCAACCTATCTCCGCGGCGTCCGCCCACACCAGCTGGGTGTAGTGGCCCACTTGTTCCTCCCTGAAACATGAGCACTTTTGTTAGTTACTTGCTTACACAAAAAAAATATATCGTGTATTAACATTTGACGTTCGTATCTTATGTTGGCCTATATGAAATAAAGTTATTATCTACAGTACTATATAGGGTGTCTCATAATTAGCTGCCAATCCTGAACAAGCCGATTCTATGATCAAAACTAAGTAAAAAAGTTCATATGAACATGGGTCCGGAAATGCTTCCTAAAGGCACAGGGACCCATTGAAGAGAGAGGAATGGAAATTATTTTTTTGCAATATCTCTCAATCGCGTTGTGATAAATGAATGAAATTTGGTATACACAGCTAAATTTTGATGAGCAATTTGATGGACTAATCCATTTATTTCCACAAGGTCCATTGGGGTGAGTACGGGGGGGGCCTTGGTATTTTGCGTGTGTATCTTTTTCATCTTTCACTTTTTAACAAATTGGACAGCAAATTCCGTTTTCCCGAACTGTTTTACGTTAAAAAGGTACTCTTGTTTCAAATCGTTATCTTTAACGGTTTCTGAAAAAATCGCTCTTGAATTAATCCCACTTTGGTCAATTTCATAGTAATTTAAACAAAATTATCAAGGTATTCTTATGTCAAAGTAATGTCAACCCGATTGCCAATTTAATAGTTCTAAGCGAAAAAAATGAAAGAGTTTACGGAACAAGAGTTAGTTGATATGATATTTATTTATGGCTTTTGCGATGGTAATGCTGCAGCGGCAGAACGCGAGAACGGGAGCAAATTCCGTTTTCCCGAACTGTTTTACGTTAAAAAGGTACTCTTGTTTCAAATTGTTATCTTCAACGGTTTCTGAGAAAATCGCTCTTGAATTAATCCCACTTTGGTCAATTTCATAGTAATTTAAAGAAAAAATAATAATAATAATTTAATACGTAATCAGTAATACACATTATTGATGTAGAACAATTATGATATGATGATTTGTTTGTGGCTTTTGCGATGGTAATGCTGCGCGGCAGATCGCGAGTACGGCAGAAGGTTTCCAAACAGAAGGCTGACATCAAGGAGGACATTCCTCACTGTATTTCGCAATTTAGCTGCAACCGTCACTTTTCGAATGGAGCATTTGTATTACATTTTTAGGAATTATTTATCTTATTATAGATTACCTGTTTCAACCTCTAAAAGTCAAAGCAAATGAAGAGAGATAAATCCAGTAATATTTTGTTAAGTAATACTTGTTTATCATTACAATCAGCTATAATTTGTTGACGTAAGTGTTCCTCGCATTCAATGTGAACCGTGTAAACTACGGTCTTGAGATGTTTCCAAACAAAAAAAATCAATAGCGTTAATATCGGGGAATCTGGGTGGCCTCGTCCAATCTAGTTATTATCTTACATTTAAAAATTCACGTACAGTGAAACTAAAATGTGGGAGAGCCCCTTTGCGCATAAACCACATTCTTTGTTTTAGCGCATAGGAAACATCGTCAAGTAATTCAGGTAAAACATTTCCAAGAAAGCACCGGTTAAAGTTCTTGGTAAAAAATAAGGCCCAACAAGAAAATGTCCAATAATACCCACATATTCAAACAAAAATCGAGATTCCATTATGGCATCAGACCAAACGTGTTTATTGTGGAAGCATATCTGGAAAAATTTGCTTCGTCGGTAAACAATATGCCAGCGGTGAAGTGATTTTGTTCAATTTTTTGCAAAATTCAGTGGCAAAACTGTAAGCAAGCAGGATAGTCCCGCGGCAGTAAGACTTGAACGTTTGTATGTGATACGGGTATAAATGTTGATGCTTCAAAACGGACCAAACTAATTTATGATTCACATTTGCAGCGATCTTCCTAGTACTAGTATTTGCGTCTTCTTCAATTTCGTGTAGAATAGCTTCTTCCAACTCAGGGGTTCTAACACTCAAAGATCTTCCAGGAATTGGACCTTTCTGAAATGAGCCTGACTCCGAAAGAAGTTGTAAAACATTTCCGAACATTCTTGGATTTGGAGTTGGATGATTTGGAAATCTTTGCGTATAAATTCGCTTAGCCTCCGTACCATTTCCATCTGCAAGGCAATAAATGTAAACCATATCGGCCATTTCAGTATTTGAAAATGCATAAGCCATTATTAGAACTTAACAGGCTTAATTTGACAATTCACAATATTAAATAAGATAAGATGGTGCTAATAACTATTCGTTGGATGATGATTATAACAGCTGTTTATATTTTCCTTTCATAAATATTACCTACAACATGTAAAAATATTGAGCAAACAGAAAACGTACAAAATGGAAATAACATTTCATAAAATTTTGAAATGCGTGTTCATATTATTGTGACAACTTAATTTGAAACTGTTATTTCGAAAACATACTTCTAAGTTATTTTCATATGCTCTCCCACGCACCTTAGTTGAAGTGGAATTGGATGAAGAATATTATCTACTCCAGGAAATTATGTCTGCCTGCCCACACTTGCTCTCGTAGGTCACTTTTTTCTCAAGAGGGCGATATCTCACTTAAAATACGAATACAGTGGGCAACTAGTAACAATTATTATTTATTGCCATTACACATTAACACTTTATTTGTCAAAATCCACGTCCGCTATAAAACTATACAGGATGTTTTCTAATTGCGTGCAAATATTCCAGGGATCTGTCCGTACGCACGCCACTGGTGGAAAAAAAATAATATTTTTTACATAAAAATATGTATCTAGATTACCTATTCAAAGGTTCCAAATTTCATTTAAATATCTAAAGTAGTTTTAAAAATATTAATAAATTTGAAACTTTTGATACAAATTTTGACAGCCTATATCTTTGTAACGAAGCATTTTTCCAATATAGTTTATAATACAAACTGATATTATTTTGTGATTCTCTATATGCCTCTAAAGTTTCCGCTTTCAAAACTGGACCACCCGGTATATATGTATATGATAAGTACAAATAATGCCACGAACTTGTAAAATTGACAGTTAACTTGTAAAAATGTTACAGTTATATGTTATGCTGTTTGTTATTGACTATTAAATATTCTATTCTATTTAATATTCTATGAGTCTTACTAACATTTGATCGTTATGTAATTCACACTACATGTACGGATCGTCGTAAAATAAAGGTATCATCTCTAAAATACAACAGTTGTTGTTGTTTAGTATCACAGGTGTATATACTCAAGGGTAGTAGTCAAAGTGGTGGATTCTGTAATTTTAATTACAATTCATTTTTAATACCAGACGACTACTTAGAAACTTATAGTTGTGAAGATTTAATGTCAATTTGTCCAACTAATATCCACTATAAAGAAAAAAGTACGATTTTACTTATTTATTTACCTTTCTTTGGTGTCACTAATCCATGAACTGTTGAACAAACTGACCTCTTCATACCAGAGCACGGTCAACTCCTTGATGGCCTTTACAATGTCAATTTTTGGAATGGAGCTGTTCGTAAATCCCAAATTTTGGCCTACATGTCCATATTTTGCTAAAAGCAAACAAACTGTTAAAATAATGAACGTCACTGAAAAAATTAAACGTACTATAAATCTTATTAGCTTTCAATATGCCTCAATAAAATTGAAATATCTTAAGAGAATTAAGCTGATGGCATATCATAACCTAAGATTTCATAAATTCGTATGGAACATCTACAGAAATGAACGATAACCAATAATTTTTCCACAAGATTCAAGGACTCTTTTAAGAACTCCCCAAGAAATTATTACTAATATTGGAGATGGAGAAGGGCAGAGTTGAATATCTTGATAATTATTTAACGAAAATAAAGTAGTTTTATTCCAAAAGAAGCCATTTCAGTATTGTCTCCATTTTTTATGAAGCCTCGTCCATTTTTAATAATTAAAACCAAAATTATTAGCTGAATATATTTATTTCACTATTTTCTGTATGAGAATCTTTATTTTAATACATACAGGTATGTATGAGGTATATTAAAGAGGTTATATAACAGTTATATGTAAAGAAAACATTGATTTTTTTAAATACAATAATTTTTTATAAAATTTGAGAATTGTTATAAAACTGAAAATATAAAGAGGGGTCCTTTAGAGCTAGTTTCATACATCTCATCAGTAAACTGTTTGTCGTTTGAAAATTTAATTACTTAAATAGCTTTTTGGAATAAAATCCTTTATTTAAGGTAAAATACTCTTATTATAGGTTTTATAAAACTCTCTAAGCTTTGATCTGGACAACATGATAAGTTGTTCTTAAGTAGAATACGTCTTATAATTGTTTTAAACATTTAAGTTTGACAACCTCCTGAAGATCGTTATTCTTTATTAGACTCTTAAGATTTATGTCGCAGAAATATAGGCTTACTAGTGGTTTTATAAACTAAAATTATTACTTGGGACAGATCTACATTTTTTCTACAAAAATCTCAATAAGTTGAACATAAAACAACAGGCGCCATCTAACGATGAAAGATTCAAGCTCGAATTGAAATGAAAAGCAAATTTTATGTTAGTATAGTTCAGATTTCCTCTCATGGTGGCGCTGGGAAAATCATTAGTACACCGAGTATAACGTATGTGCATGTATGCCTGTTTGTAATTTAAACAATTAATCCATGTCATTATAATTAACAGAAAGATATATTACGCTACAAAGACAATGATATCGACAAAGTAAACATTTATATCAATTTACAATTAAAAAATGTATATTTGCATTGTATTCAACAGCGTACTTAATGTCAGTTTAAAAGTACCTACTGTTTCGATAGTTTTATAGTTTTTTATATATAGTTAGTATCTCACCAATTGCCGACAATGCCGAGTGATAATTGCAACTAAAATGTGATACAGTAACAAGAGAATCGTGAGTATTATTTTAATAAACAAAACATAAATATTAGATAGAAATATGTTTAGAAATTAATTGTTAATGTGGATTATATTTAGAAGATTCTGTGGTATTTACAGAAAGGTCAAAAGAATTATCCAAGCAGAGATAAAAAATATCCTTGATGTTATTTTACTTCCGGCAGCTGAACATTTTTAATGAAATTTATGGGGAAATATCTTTTGATAATTGAAAGTGTTTTTTAAAAAAAAACTAGTAGGTGATATAACCAATTATAAACTTCATTTACCATAAAAAAAAATTGTATTAGAATTCTGATATATTTACAGAAATTGTCATATTATTGTTATGCTAAATACGGCTGTATCATAGCCTTAACAACAAAACTATAACATAAGCATCATACCTGTAATACCGATAGCACAATCTTAAGTACTTATATAAACGATTCAGGTAAGTAGGTACTTGAATTGTAACAAATATAGTGGATGTTTATCTAAAAAGTTCAATTAAGAATGTTTGGAAACGCTGGAAAATTGGCATTGTTTTCAAAAAAGGAATAATGTTCAAAATTACAGAACGATAACTATAATCAATAATTTTGCAAAAGTTATGGAAATTGCATTGCACAGGATAATGTATTGGTATAACCAAGGACAAATTTATATTCACTAGCAGGTCCAAAGCCACTAATTTATTCTGTATTACTCAATTTATTACGGAAAGTATTGATAGTAATATTTATATTGACGTAATTTACACTTTTCCAAAGCCTTATATGTTGAATCATGCTGTTTTACCCAATAAATTAGTTAATGCTGGATTATTGCCTTCTTTGTTAAATTTTTTCGTATTATATTTGTCTAAAAGAATACAATATGTTGAACAGAGTGGTTTTGCTTTAAAAGAGATAAATGTAATATCTGGAGTACCTCGCGGATCCATTTTAGGGCCATTGTTGTTTGTGAATTTCATTAATGATATTACAAAAGACTTAGATGTGCCTCATCTGTTGTATGCCGTTAAAATTTACTGTGCAATAAAAATTACATAAATCCTTAAATAACATGAATTTCTTGAGTTTTGCTAATAATCTTTATTTGAATGATGAAAACCTTTACAAAAAAAAGGATCTCCAATTATATGAATATAACATTGATGAGGTGGCATGAATAGATGTCCCTCAATTAAGGATTTAAGTGTCACCTTTGACAGTAAATTAACATTCAACTTGTACGTAAACGAAGTTATTAAGGAATCATATACAAATTTGGGCACCAAGACTACCATTTACTAAAAAAAATCTGAAATTTAATATTTTTCAGCCGAAATCAAAAATGTTAAAGCACAAAAAAGTTTACAGCTCGAGAAAAGTATTAAGTTTTTACTTAACCTTACCTGTTCTTCTACATATATCATGAAGTAAAGGATTCCCATTGCAAGTATTTGCCCAACATTGGGCGATGAACTCCAGCTCCCGATTATAGCTCTAAAATTAAAACCAACCATTTAGCTCAAAATTTCAATACATGCTTATAATCTAAAAACGAAAGTATAATTGAACTGATAATAAGATTATAATTAAAAATTATCTCAAGTATACTATTCATATAGTAGCTATTCAATATCTTCCTAAAATCAAAATAAGTAACAGAGCATCAAATGAACAGTTGTTTTAACTAAATTGTTTTAAAAAATAATTCCTTCATAATTATACATTTTGGCAGGTAATAAATACAGGACATCTGGGATATAAGTGACTTTATTTTGCTTAATTGTGCCATACAAAACATACCTAATTATTAACTTTAACTTTTTCTCCAACGGTAATAGAATTATCACAGAAAAAAGGTCTTCACAAAAAAAAATCGATTATCTGTCTTTATTAGGCCTTCAAATACCTGTTCACAATTAATAACATTATGATTTAATCACCCTGTATAATTTTAGATGATGAATTGCAATGTTGTCACGCTTTACAGTACGTTAGAGTTAGAAGGATTTTTAGGAAGGTTTCTATAAGGTACAATTATGACAATTAGTAAAGTGAATACTAGAAACATCCAGCTTCTCTACTCCAACAGCAATGCAAGTATATTTGTCGGAATGGATAAACTGCTAGTAGTGGCAACACTGCTAGCGTCTGCTTCTACGTGAACTTCTTTTAATTTCTTTTCTTTCTGACCTATGATTATTTTTACTATTTCGTTTTCTGTTCAATAGAATTACTATACGATATGACCCTCGGCAACTGAACTTGATCACTAACCTCCATGCCGTTTTAAAAGTATCATGTCCCTTCCAGAATCTGCCAACATTGTTGCAGAGCTGCGCCGGAAGCAATGGTGTGATTTCTTCCCTCCTACAGGATCCAAATACTCCAACGATTAGCAGCTTTGGTTAACAGAAATATTTTTGATTTCTTTGGCTGGTATTCGAAAGTTTTCCGTTTTAAAAATGCAATTAGATTTGTAAATATGCTAATATCTATGTTTCTGCTCAGACAAATCAAGGTGAATATTTATATGCAAAGTAACATTGAATATTTACTCCACAAAGGTGACGGGCTTAACATACTGGATAGCTTCAGAAAATAGGCTAGTAATATCATTTCTGTGCAATACCCAATATGTTTTTCTTTGGCCCAGATTTCAAAGTTGTTGTAGAAGTTTTTGTATACATTTTTCGATTTTAAGGCACTAACGTTGATAGCGCAGCTTCATCAGCCAAAGATTCGCCATTATCACTTATTTTTGGCGATTTTTCCTCAAAACTTTGTAGGAAATACGGCGACGATTGAACTTAAGAGAACCTTGACATTAAACAATGCATAACAATGCCTTAGAAGCAGATTGCCTGTCCACTTTTCAAAATGTTTAAAAATACAAATAAAGTTATCCAATTGTCCAATTTCACAAAAAATATTGTATACGTAAAATCGTATACGTATAAAATTTTGTTACATAAATAGAAAATTTTTTCAAGATCACTTTTGGCATTGACACTAACTTAAGATAAAAACGTATTTGACAAATAATAAACCTACAATAACAAATACTTTGGACAGTTGGACAAAACAAATTTATATTTATTTCGTGTGTGAAATCAGTGTTTTATGGAGCTTTCGAATGATTTTTTGTCTCGATCAAAACTTCACATTCTCACGCGCTATTAAAAAAACACTGATTTGGCGCATTTAATATAAAAATAACTATTTACGTAGTACGATGGATGAATTGTCTTCCTCTTCGCAAAATGTTAAACCTTTAAATATTAAGATATACTCGCGTCAAGCATTCAAAACGACTTACGTCATACGAACAAATGAATAATTCATTATATTTTTATCAAAATATTTAAGAAACTGCAACTGAGAGAAATAAAACTATACAGTATGCGCCAAATGTATGGAATAAATTCAATAAAAATGAAACAATTATTTTTTGGGAGAAATCCCCGAACAGGTCGATTTTTAATTTAAAAAATACATATTTTAGCGTAAAATGCGATTTTCAAATGTCATTTGTTTTCGAATAATGACGTCATCGATTATTTTTTAAATGGCAACACCATATTTTTTCCTTGATTCTGAAAGATCGTTTAATTCTCTATCAGACAGTACTAAAATTTTGTCCTCTTACATAGGAAAGTTTTCGAGTAAAGGACGATTGAATGTTAGAAAACGTAAATTTTATCCATAAAAAAGTAACAATTCTGAGGTATGTAAAATAAAATACAATTGATTAAATTTTATACTTAAATTAAAAGTTCGAATTACCAAAGTGTACATTAATAAACCACGTAATTTAGAAGAACTTCAAAATCGCATTCGGGACGAAATACGCGAGTTACTCCAGAAATCATTCATAATGTGCAAGAAGAATTTCTTCACAGACTTGTGCATTGTCAAGAAGTTGGTGGATGGCAATTCAAACATTTAATTTAAGTATAAAATTTAATCAATTGAATTTTATTTTACATACCTCAGAATTGTTACTTTTTTATGGATAAAATTTACGTTTTCTAACATTCAATCGTCATTTACTCGAAAACTTTCCTATGTAAGAGGGCAAAATTTTAGTACTGTCTGATAGAGAATTAAAAGATCTTTCAGAATCAAGGAAAAAAATATGGTGTTGCCATTTATAAAAAAATAGATGACGTCATTACTCGAAAACAAATGACATTTGAAAATCGCATTTTACGCTAAAATATGTATTTTTTAAATTAAAAATCGACCTGTTCGAGGATTTCTCCCAAAAAATAATTGTTTCATTTTTATTGAATTTATTCCATACATTTGGCGCATACTGTATACTGCACAAAATGTTTGCATTATATATTGCACTAAATTACAAAAAATTATTGTTTTTAACGCGACCAAATATCGAAAATTACGTTGACAATAAAGACAATTGCCTAATGTCAACCATGATGTAAGGCGTCTGAATTCTTGACGCGAGTATAGCTACTCAGTTACCTTCTTTACGTTAAAGTATGTTTGCGTATAAGTTAGTATATATCTTTGGATTCGGTGATTTTTACATATTTTAATTGTGCTGTCTTGCTTCATCTTCTCTTTTTAATATTTTCAAACTTTTAATATATTTTTGTAACAACTAATGAATTTCTCTCGCTATTACCCTGTCACGTTCTAACGTACAAACCTATTTTTAAATCAATGTAGGACATCGCTTGATCTCTAAAATACTATAAATTGCTTACTACTCTTGTTTGGTATTACGGATAACGTAATTATTATTATTTTCCCACAGTGGTCAACAGCAAACAAATTATATAATATGTCAGTAAAACACGTAAAAAACACGCGATTCCGTTAATTCCATCTTCATGTTTTCTACCACTGACCTTGAAAAAGTTCACAGTTTGCTGCATGTGAGTGTTATTAATATCATAATAGCCGACCTTTTTCAACGATTCGATAGTAGGATGAGAATTTCAATTTCTATAGATTCAAATTTTGGGTGTGTGAAATATATTGTTTCATGTCATATTTTAAATATAACTTTAATTAGTATTAGTACTGAAAGGTAAGGTTATATATCTTCTAATGATTACTTATATATTTTGTGAATAATTTACGTTTTCTGTCGGTAATACCTATGTCATACGAAAACCAGAATAAATGACTGTCATACCATGGCCTTCATATCTGATGCTTTAGGTTGATCACCTCTCTTTTCAAATCCCAAAGCCACTTTGTTCCTTAAATAATTATGGATATCTAAAATGTACTGACGGTCGTCATTTGTTAAATTCACTATTTTGAAATCTGGACCACAACTGGACGATGGACCACATTTCTGAAAATAATAGAATTATTTATGTAGTGAAATTGTTTCTTCAAGGGGTTTTGTAGTTGTATAGAAATAACTTCATAAAAACAGTTTTAAAATTATTGCTTGTGTATTTGGAGAATTTCTAGCGAACCGTATTTGAATGTGAAAAGCTTATACTGGGTGTTCAGTAAAGTATGGGCCATTCTGTAAGGCTCTTGGACAAAAGTAATGTTGTTTAAATCAACTTATCTTATTACAATTTCAAATACAAGTAATTTTAGACATTTAAGGACAGAATAATATTGAGTTTAGTAAATAACAAGCAGGTTATTTCATGCTCCCTGTGAATATTCAAAGGTACTGAAGTAAAACGAATGTATAACGGCTGAGGGCGGTTTAACCAACAAATTTTTAGGTACATAAAATACTTATTTTTAAAATTCAACTGTAGATGTAAATATTGTTATAACATAAACTTACATGCGTATAAGATTGTTCACTTTTTTTCATTAGTATGTGAAAATCATGTTAAAATGTGGGGTTAGAATAGCAAAATAATGTACCATAAAAATTCGTTTTAAAAGTTATTAGGTAGTTGAGGATATTTTAAATAGTAAATGTGGATAAGCAATATATCAATAATTTTATGTTTCATATTACTTTTGTGTGTTATTTTTCGAGATTTCTGTACCTAAAACACACCGCAAATTTCACGGCGGGAAAGAAGTTATAAACCTGAGAAAGTTTAATTCATTTTTTACGATAAATTTCTTATTTGTTGTGTAATTTTACTCAAATTTTGGAAAAAAGGTTTTTTGAGATAAACACGAATATCTCATTGACAAAATCTGAAAGGAATATAATAGTGGCACAGACGTTCATAACGCCCTGTACATTTGACTCCAAAATTAATCAGATATTCGTATTTACTCACAAAAAAACTTGTTTTCCAAAATTTGATTACAATTACCCAACAAATAAGGAAATTATCGTGAAATAATGAAATCAGAAAGGTCTTTCTCAGGCGTCTTATTTCTTAAGGAAGTAAAATTGTACTAAGGTAAGTTGGTTCAAAACACATAATTTTTGGTAAAGGAAGCTAGTCTTAAAGTATAGTCTATTCTTTACTAAACATCCTGTATATATATCTAAGTACTGGTTTCTTTGATTATTATAGCACAAAATGTATATGACGATGCATTTTCTAACTTCTAACACATGCACTTAAACAATTTCAAAATAATAAACATAGTTCCTGAAGTATTTCGATTTCGATTAAGAAACTGTTAAAAAATTCTAAACAAAAATGTGTTTTCTGATAAAAAAAATTCCTCTAAATAAAAAAGTTATAGAAAACGCCAGATTTCTTTTTCAAAATAACTCAAAAACCAAGTTAGAAAAAGAACTGTCCAGAACTTTCCCCATTTAACTATTTTCCTATCTCTTATAGTTTCCAAAATACCAAAATGGTGATGCATGTATTGGTAATAAACTTGTATTAGAGAAATTTGTCTGTATTACCCTCATTTAAAAGTTACAAGCAATATCATCCTAAAGAGTCTCAAAAGAAATACCACCTAAAAATCACATTAGTGGTGGAAGGATCAAGTAGTCGTTGAAAAATAATTGAATGTTTGTTGTTTGGAGTGCATAAATGTCACAAATTACTTGTCATTACTCAATATGATTATATTATATAATTATGTCAAGCGTATAACTTTTGTACTTACAAAATGTATCATTTAGTACCACGTGTCCCAAATTCTATTTAAATTTTTTGTATCCTCACTGTACATACTATCGAGTTTGAGACATTTTGTGCATATAATTTTGCCAACGTTTATAGTCTGTTTGGAAATGAAGGAGAGTAATAAAACCCCGAGATAAGAACCGGCCATGGGCGTGGTAATATTTAGTTTCAGGTAATTATCGGGTAACACTAATGCTAACAGGTAATGGGTGTACATTAGTATATTTTACTGGATACATCATAAGGCAGGAGCCAGTGTATTGTGACAGACCAATCCAGTCTTAGAGCTGAATATACGAAGACGTGCTAGTGCAGTAGAGTAAAATTCGACTTGTGTTTAGTGACTATTGTGCCAGTGGATATAATATTGTTTGGGTAAAATGTCGAGCTTATCAGATTACGTACCTGCTAAACGCGTGAAAAGATTTGCGCTGTCTCAGAATGAGAAGATTATTATATTAAATGTATTTAATGCATTGAAACACCAAAATCCTACCAACAGTGTTGACGACATTGTGGAAAAGTGTTCCAAAATGACAGGGATTGAAAAATCGACTATCTACAGACTTTTAAAGAAAACAAAAAATGAACAAGATACTGTAAATCGCCCAAAATCATCTACAGGTAGGTCAAAAGTCGTTATAGATGATTTCTTCAAAAATGTCATTCGCAGAAAAGTACACTCATTTTATTTTAAAAAAGAAATACCAATGCCAAACAAAATTTTAAGTAAACTTTCAGAGGACAACGATTTGCCAAAAATCAGTAGAAGCAAATTATGGGCCGTCTTACGAGAGTTGAATTTTTGCTGGGAAAAGCAGCACAGGAAGTCAGTTCTTATCGATAAAGATGAAATTATTTGTTGGCGAAGATCCTACTTAAGATCAATTAAAAAAATCCGTGACGAAGGGAGGAATATTTATTATCTAGACGAAACTTGGGAAATGGAAGAGAGTTGTTTTAAAGGAAACAAAAGATACTGTAAATCCCCCAAAATCATCTACAGGGTGGTCAAAAGTTATTATAGATGATTTCTTTAAAAATGTCATTCGCAGAAAAGTACACTCATTTTATTTTAAAAAAGAAATACCAACGCTAAACAAAATTTTAAGTGAACGATTTTCCGAAAATCAGCAGAAGCAAATTATGAGCCGCCTTACGAGAGTTGAATTATTGCTGGGAAAAGCAGAACAGAAAGTCAGTTCTTATCGATAAAGGTGTAATTATTTGTTGGCGAAGATCCTACTTAAGATCAATTAGAAAATTCCGTGGCGAAGGGAGGAATATTTATTATCTAGACGAAACTTGGTCATCGAGGGATATAAGTTTTCGACAAGCATTTTTAGATGGACTTTCAACAGGGTTCAAGGCACTTTCAGATAAAGGGCGAAGATTAATAGTGACACATATAGGTAGTGCCAGTGGTTTTGTAGATGGCAGTTTACTTTTATTTGAATCTAAAATTACAGGTGACTATCACGAAGACTTGAACGCAGATGTTTTCGAAGAGTATTTTACACAGATGTTTGATCTTATTCCTCCGGGGTCTATAATTGTCATGGCTAATGCCAGTTAGCATTCACGGCAGACCGAGCGGACGCCTACGACTGCTTGGAGGAAAGCCGATATAATTCAATGGTTATCCGGAAAAACATTTCTTTTGAAACAAATATGGTGAAAAAGGAACTTTTGACACTTGTCAATCTTAATAAAGATCAGAACTTAACCCAATCGAATTAGTCTGGGCGCAGGTAAAAGGAGATGTAGCGCGAATATGATGCTTAAAGTAGCCTCATGTTTTGAAATGCTGTTTTTATATTGTTTACTTATAATAGAAATGGACTGAGAAATTGAAGCGGCATAGACAAAGACGGATTGTCGGGGATTAAATTTTAGCTACCTGCTTAGTACAATCCGGTCACACAAAGTTTTTTTTAAAACTACAACTCATCTATACCGATAATACATAATATAAATATATTGAATATAAGCACCAGAACTACATTTATTTACGATTTGTATATATAATAAGCTTTTATTACTCTCTTTCATTTCTAAAAGACTATAGTAATTAATAGTACATATATGTACCGAAAATTTAACTAAAAAGTTAGTTTTTTTTGTGAAAAAAATTAGTGACGAGGAAAAATATGGTTGATTTTAGTAATTTTTCCTACTAGAAAGTTATTTTGTTACTATATTTTGCTATGTTTGATAAACCAATCTTGTATGAAGACTTCTTTATTTAAAAATTTCTCGAAAAACGAGACACGCTGTATAAAGGAAGGAGTTTTACACATTTTTTTTGTCAATTTATGTTAATTTTGTCATATTTTTCTATAAAAATATTTACAAAATCTCTTTCTTCTTTTATATAGTTAGAGGACTCAGCTTTGTTTTTTTATCTCTATTAACTTATTCCACATTTAAAACTACTCGGTGAATGGCCGATTTAAACGACTTATTTGCAATGACTTCGTTCTTTTTTTTTGTATTTTCAATGCCGACTTCACGAAACCATCATTTTTAAACAACGCTGATTTAATATGATTAATGACTCATGTTAATTATATAACTAATAACACTAATACAAATGACGTACCTCCGAATCCCTATCACAAACCGTGTGTGAAACAGGCTCTACGAACAAATCACAGGTCAGTCGGCAATACCTGTTCCTATTGGCTAGCACCATGGCGCAAAACAAGAAACAAAAGAAAAATACGGTTTCTTTGAACATGTTAACTTGATGAGCACTCACGTTGGTCTAAACTGGGAGATATACAAAACCATGGATATATAGTGTTAGAACAATTATATAAATAATTTCATACAATGAAAAATACATCAAGAACTCTTCCTCGACTTCAATCAGGTTTTGTACAAAAGACAGAATCTCGATTTAAAAAGCGATTTATTGTCACGACTGCATACTTTGCGTGTTATGCGTTTTACTTTTTTTTTAAGTGTTTATAAGTTATTCTGTATGCCAGGAAAAGATAGAATTACTATCCTTGAAGGTTGCAAACTTCTAACAAGGAAATTTGACGCATTTTAGTGCAAAACAGTTGCTCAAAAGTATATATTTGCCATTAAAAATAACTACAACATTTACTAGCAGAAATACGGATGTGAGTTTTGATTGTTCACATTAATTACCCAAAAAAAATAATCAACTACTACTTATTTATAATTGTACAACACGATGTCAGGAAAAATGTGGGAAATCTCTCGGGTGCAGATAAAACATGAAAAAATAAAATGACAAGTTCCTATATGTTTATCGAAAAAAATCTTTCTCGAAAAAGAAACCATTTTGAAAATTTGAGGTGAACCCACGTTTTTTTCAACTTTTCTTGCAAACTGTAAATTCGTTTATTCTTCTACCAAAGTTCTCTATATAGCCACAGTACATATACCCTAAAGTTTGGTTCCGGTCTGGGTCCCATGTCTGGCTATTGGGATTGAGATATGGCATACCTGAAATATCACCAGCCGCCACTGTCTCCTATATATCAAGATGATTCATTTACCACACAAGATTCATTTCATTTGATCGAACAAATCGCGTGCCGTTAAACGATAATAATTAACTTGTCGTTTAACAATTATTTAAAAAAAAGCGTGATGCAAATTTAACTATGTTTACATTGAAATAATAATAACCTTGCTTTTTGCTAATAATTGAGTCCTTTCACCATCTCTAGATGGGATTTGTTTCAATAATCTGAATTTAGAAAAAATGACTGTACATATCTTCCTCTTCCTTCCTTCCTTGGAATCTGCTTTTAGGACACTGATAATACAGTGCTTTAGAAAAGTAACGAATAAATTCATTATTTTTGAAATTGAGAAGTTTTCGAAAAAATCCCCTGGCATACGACCCATATTTGTGACGTCATCGTTGTTCGAGATATGACGTCATCCACAATCCAAATTTTGTTATGTAGATGAATATAATAACGTATTATATATAGTGCTTTCGAAAAGTAACGAATAAATTAATTATTTTTGAAATTGAGAAATTTTCGAAAAAATCCCCTGGCACGTCGATTTTGTTTTAAAAAAAGGCACTTTATGACATACGACCCACATTTGTGACGTTATTGTTGGTCGAGATATGACGTCATCGACAATTTTTTTAAATAGCAACCCTCAATTTTGACCATGCCATTTGAAAGAGTGTGTCATTCTACATACATTCATCATGAAAAATTATGTGTTACATAACTAAAATTTCAAGAAAATAATGTTTGAAGATTTTAAAATTTAATTTTCACAATACTGTGCTCCTCCCCATTAAACAATACCTGTCCGTGCTTATTTAGACGAGCTGTTGCCGAATCGTTGGATAGGGTGAAGGGGGCCGATTAAGTGGCCAGCCAGATTGCCTGATTTGATACCCTTAGATTATTTCTTGTGGGGATACTTAAAAAGCAAAGTATACGTTACTAGATTTAAAAGCAATAATTCGTCACGAGATACATCGTATACCTCCTGAAGTTATTGATAATGTCCAAAAAGAATTTATTAATCGTCTTGGCTACTGTCAGGCAGCCAACGGTGAACAATTTAAACATTTAATTTAGTCGATTTTTTACATAATCATTATCATTTTCAGTATTGTGAATTAAATTTTAAAATCGTAAACATTATTTTCTTGAAATGTTTGCTATGTAACACGATAATTTTTCATGATGTATGTATGTAGAATGATACGCTATTTCAAATGGCATGGTCAAAATTCGGGGTTGCTATTTAAAAAAATTGTCGATGACGTCATATCTCGACCAACAATAACGTCACAAATGTGAGTCGTATGTCATAAAGTGCTTTTTTAAAAACAAAATCAACGTGCCAGGAGATTTTTTCGACAATTTCTCAATTTCAAAAATAATTAATTTATTCGTTACTTTTCGAAAGCACTGTATATAAATACGTTATTATATTCATCTACATAACAAAATTTGTTTATTATTCAATAATATCTGGCAAACTAACAGTAAAAAGTCTGAGATAGCGTCATTGCATTTTTATAAATATTACAGTTATTTCTATAATAATTGCAAGTAATAGTTATTCATTTTAATTGATTTCAACCTTGGCTTTATCATCTTCATTACATGAAATGTCGAGAAATCTCTTATTGTCACAAACAATTTTATACAGGGTGCCGTCAAATGAAGTACCGCAACTTTGAAATCTTTTTTATTATTGGTTTTTCAATAAAACGGAATTTTTCTTGTCGTGGGATGTTATGAACTGTAGTCAAAAAATGTACAGAGCGCCAAAAAATAAACTAATATTAATCAAATGGTAAAACTACTCTATTCATCATGTTGAGACAGATTATCAAATATACAGCAAATTCTACTAACATTAACTTAGTGATTTAGGGGATGTTTACAAAAAACAAAATTCCGATTTCGAAAAAAAATACGGGTAAAATAATTTTTGATTATATGTATAGTTAAATTATAAAAACAACAAAAATACGGTATTGTTTTAAGATGCATTTCTGAGGAAGAAATGTACTTGATAAAAGTAAAAATATATATTTAAGTACTTTTATTTTAACAAAAAGGTGACTATTTTTTGTGAAGACCGTTCTATAGTTAGGCCGTCATATTGAAATTAATATATTACTAATTTTGAGCTCCATACTTGTCGTAATGAGCCTATTTTTGGCAAGTAGGTTTAGAACTGAAGTTCACGCAGTGGAGAGTTGTTCACTTTTATATAAAACAATTACGACGGGTTTTTGAAAAATGGTTTTTTTCCAGATTAAAACGATCAACTTTCTCCTCTGCCTGATGCGAAAATAAAAAAATGTTACCTATAATTTTTTTTAAATTTATATTTTTTTGTAAATTCGAAATTTTTTGATATATTATTTACCACGAGAGGTGCTGCTAGCATACTGTAAACTTTCCCTACAATATACTTCCATATTATTTCATTAGAAAGTAATCAATACACCCTGTCTGAACAAATTTATAATTTTTCGTAAATTTGAAATTTCTTGACCACACCGAAAGGTGTTGCCTTCATGCTATAAGTTTTGACTAAATATATTGGCTTAAGAGCCAAGAAAATTTAGAGCGGACTCGTTCAGCGGGTGAAGAGCACTCATAAATTTAAATTAATTAATATAGAGTAGTAATTTTTATTGTTTCTAAATTAAATTTTACTTATCCATATATAAGGCTGCTGTGACCAAGCCAATTACTTCATGTTTACATTGTTTAAATAAGCTTAGTTATAAATTATATAATAAAAAAATAACATAAGCAAAGAAAATAGTTGATACGTTTTCACTGATGTTCTGAATATCGCATCAATGCGACATGTCGCGCTGTATACGCAAGGCTTTACAGAATAACGTTTTTTCCATTTTCTTTCTTTTAAATACATCTGCATGAAAATCCTGTTTAACTTAGAAAATTTCCAGTAGGTTTTCCAGTTTGCAAGTCAGCTTATTTTGTCTAATGTGTGGTTTTCCAAGAATTACGTGTTGGAATATTTATTGTTGTCATTCAGGCGACAGTAAAATAGCGATTAAATTCTTTTATGCTATTCACATGGCACTAGCTAGCCACACAATTATTACCTGCCTACAGCGTACGAAACTAGTAATTAGAGCGTTTTTCAAACCACAGTTGCAGACTGATTTTCCATCAGTTTATCTCTAAATAAGTGGTGCAAGTTGTAAATGTTTAAAGGTTCCAACACGCAAATTAAAAGTTAGCCTCAGTCGTTTGCGAGATAGGTTGTACATCGAAGTGATAAGGTAATTAATAATTTTATTAGATGTAGATCTCAGAAATAAATATTTTTTATCGATATAATGATTGTATATAACACTTACAATATCAATCATCGGCATATTTCTATCTATATGAATTCCAATGTATTCCATAATTATTCCAAATGTTACAAAATTCATTTACCTAAAATATTTCTGAAAAATATGACGATATTTTTTCGCGAAATATTATTTTACGGTACCTAGATACAGGGTGTTTTCAAAAGAACTAGCACACATGATATGGTAAATCTACAGCTAAAAAAACATTTGCATACAAATAACCTTAGTAAAATATTAGAGGAGATACAGCCCTTCAAAGTTTCTAAAAAAGTATTTAATAGCCGCTGTAATTTGAAAACCACAAAAGGTATAATAGACAAATTTTACACAAATTTTCTACTAAGACATGTGCAACTTAGAAAGGGTTGAAATTAGCACCCCATGAGATATTTTTTGCTACAACTAACCGTTTATTAACAAAAAAATCAAATTCGTACATTGAAAGATTGAAGTTCGAATATTTCGGAAACAGGGAGGTTTAGTGAAATAAAACAAGTATTCCTTTTTTGCTAAAAAATTATTGGGAATTCATTCGTGTCATAGCGAAATGCAATAAACATACTTACAAAACACTCTACCCTCTGTATCTTTTTTAATACTGACATTCAGACTAAGACAATATGACTCTCGCGGTACATTTCAATATCTAGAATCTACAGTTAGCCTATGATGCATTCATTATGAACCACCCTGAATAATGATATCATGAATCAGGTTGAATCTTGCAAGGCTAGCCATTGGCATGGGTACGATGCAGTCGCAACAATAACTTTCAGTGCTATTCACAGCTACATATGATGGCTTCAAACAGACTGTGTTTGTCAGCAGATAGGTGCGATTGAAGGTTTATTAACTATTGATGGGTTAAATAATATGGGTAAATTTGTACATAATTATTTATAAACATATATACAATTATGAGCAGCATCAACGTCATTATTTGCTTTATTACGATCGTTTTCTTGTAACGGTCCAGACCTCTATCACTTTATACAGGGTTATCATTTTTAAGGGTAAAGTGATCGCCTTGCATACCTATGGATATTTTTGTTTCAGGTATGGCAGAAAGAGCATTTTTGTTATTTGTATATTACTGATGAGTATTTCAGGGGCAGTACAAGTGGTGTCTCCCGAATACGTAACTTTCGTTTCTCTAGTATTTATCAATGCTTTGGGGACTGCAGGAGTGTATCCATTAGCTTTTATAATAGGTAAAATTATCCCACTTCTGATATTCTTGTTAATTAGTCCTTTGAATGTTATTTAAACTGCATGTTTTCAGGGGTTGAAATGGTTGGTAAAAGGAAAAGGGAAGTGACAGGCATCGTACTTAATTATTTCTACGCTATAGGAGAGGCAGTTGTGTCTCCAATAGCTTGGTACACCAAAGACTGGGTATACTTACAGTTAATTGTATCAGTACCAGCAGTATTATTCGCAGGATATTATTGGTAATTCCTATTAAATGCACATACTATAATAAACTTATTTAATTATTTCTAGGATTGTTCCAGAATCTGTAAGATGGCTTCTAGCTAACGAAAAAAACGAGAAAGCCAAAAAAATCGTCATTAAAGTTGCCAAATTTAACAAAGTAGTTCTATCCGACAGCGTCATTGATTCTTTCAAAGAGGAAGCACCTTTGACGGTAAAAAATGACTAAATTATAGTTGAAGTCCAAAATAGTAGAGAGTGATTCATGCTATAAACCCGTTCACAATTTATAGCAGTCGGTGCAAAGAGAAATACATTATAAAATTGTAAGAAATTCATTGCTCCGCATATCTGAGACAGCATATCCGATGACTCAGGATTTTGCAGCAGGGTTTACTGTTTAGCGAAGTATTTGAAAAATAGTTTGAATCTGTTTTACCACTATGGAACCTGCTGTAGTTGTAATAGATATATAATATTCGTGTTAATGTATGACTGTTATAGTGACAGTACTAGTAACTGGTAATATATACTGAGGCTAGTGCAGTGTATTTTAAAATGTGATATTCGTGAAATGCGCATCAGGTGTAAGTGGGTGGTGGTGGTGAGCTATTGCCGTTCAAAAAGACGGCAGTCTACAATTGTGGAGAGAATGACGTCTTATTTTTCATAATTTGAACCCTTCTTAAGTGGCACGCCTATGGAATCTTATCCCCTGCAACCCTTACCTTCCGTGCTGTGAATGAATCACTCTAAATTATTTTGGACCTCAGATATTTATTACTAAATATCATATCGTAGGTAAAGGGAGAAGTTGATCTCAAAGAAAAAGACAAAATCCTTCCGGAGATAAAACAGATGTTGAGCTCGAGAAAACTAGTACTTAGATTCCTCACAATGTATTTCATTTGGGCTGTTAACGCGTTTATATACTATGGACTTTCCATCAACTCAACTAGTCTAGGCGGAAACAAGTACCTAAATTTCGCGTTGGTCAGCCTAGTGGAAATACCCGGCTACTCAGCGGCTTGGGTCTGCATCCAAAAACTGGGCAGGAGGATATCTCTTGTCGGTTCCCTTCTGCTATGCGGAATAACATGCACGTTAACGATATTCGTTGCAAACACCTCTAGCGGCAGCTGGGCAGTCATCACGTTGTTTTTGCTGGGAAAGTTGGGAGTAACATCCTCTTTCGGGATCGTCTATGTGTATACCGCAGAACTGCTACCCACGGTAATAAGAAGTGGAGGAGTGGGAACGGCTTCAACGGTCGCCAGACTTGGTGCGCTTTTAGCGCCCTTTGTTCCTTTGCTGGTAATTTTAAAAATATCTGGTTTATCAAACCATCGTCAGCTAAATCGAAACAGCCGTGTTTTATCAAGGCGACGCGATTTAGCAGACGATGATCAAGCGAAAATTAACTGTGATTTAACTAAATTGGTTACTAGGGTAGACATTTTTTTTAAACTTTAAACTTTATTCGATTGATGGTTGAGGCTGGTTTATCAATAACAAGTTGATATTTCGATATATCCGTCAAACAAACTTACAATCTACAGGGTGATTGTTAACCTATATACGCATACACTTACAGATGAGAACAAATAATGACGAAAAATGAAAAAAAAAGTTATGGAGATACCAACTTATTTCAAATAAAAAGAACGTGATATTCATAAAATTGAAAATGCTATATAATTTGTCATAACAACTGTTGAAAGTTGATTTTCAATACACAGTTGAGGTCGTCGAATCCATGCGTCCCCACACGCACGGCTCAATTTAAGGTGTGGCTGTACTTGTTTGGGAAATGATTTAGACCACTTAATTTCCTTAGACCTATTTTTATTTCTGGATCTAGATTGCCGTGATGTGCTAATACCAATTTCCTGATTAAATTTGATTGTATCATTGTCATGAACAGTACTATTTAAATACTGGGTGTCTAAATAACGTTTGCGCCTTTGAATTACACCTGAAATGCCTATAGCAAACAGCCGCAGTTAGTCGTCAGCGGTGCCACTAGTCATGTACCTACTGGTTTCGAACTGGATAGTTCAAATCAGTACATCACAAATGAGGCCAATAACTCGCAACCTTAACTGTTCACAATCTGTCATAATAGTTAACAGAATATCAGTACCTACGCAAAACGTGGCACGTGTGTACACACATCTAGTAGTCATTGGCTACTCAAAGCTGGGCCTCTCTGCTTGTGACTGTAAGCAGAGAGCAATCCACTCCATTCAGACATTAAAGTCTGAATTCAGAGATTAAACGTTGAATTCAGAGTTTAAAGTCTGAAATTTGAGAAATTATGCACTGAACTTTTATAATCACATAAAAAAAACTCGACCATAACTGATAACAAAGTACTGCTACAAATGCCAAATATATTGTCCTGACTTGTTTACTTATCTCACTACTTGTTTTTATAAACAAAAAATATTACCTTATAAATGTTTGCAAATTTTTTTCACACTAAACTTATGCGTCTAGGTTAAAAATCACCCTACTCATAATACTGTTTTAAAATTCTTAATTCTTATTGGTTCTTCACTAAATGTAGAATGTAGGTATGTACTGACGAAACTATATTATATTTTACTAACGAGGTTCCAATTTCAAATGTTGATCAAATTTAATCTAGATTAATTAAATCTTGTAAATTTAAAATTGAAAACCGGCCCTAAGTTGAACGCTTCTTGAACATTTTGTTTTAAAATTACACAAACAGTTTAATATGAATTATTTATTTTTAGGGGCTGTACTACACTCCTCTACCAATGCTCCTTTTTGGGGGCGTAGCAATCTTTGCTGGACTGCTGGCCTTAAACTTACCTGAAACATTTGGTATTAAACTACCGGAAACTGCAGAAGAAGCTGAGCAAATATGAATTTTGAAACAGCTTTGATTACATGTTTCATATTTTAGGACAAAAGACAATAAAACTTTATTTTTTATATTTATTTTCAAACTGTTTTGTAAAGAGACAATAAAATTTTGTGGATCTAATCTTTTAAATATTTCCAAATGATCATAAAGTTATAAAGTACATATGGAAGTGTAAACCTTATTTGATACAAACAATAATACCTAAGAAAGTGTATTCGGTTATAAATAATTAGTTGTCCAAATTTCATTTAATTCTCTCCAGAAAAAAGCTACAGATTTACGGAAAAACGGTAGCTAAGGATCGATGCAAAATCGACCCATATTGATAAAAGACAAAATAATCTTGTTTTTAGGTTAGGAATCTGTCTCATGTTTTTTTAAACGCTCTGTATTACCAATGTTGTAACTTCAACCACTGAATAATAAGTTTATACTTATTACTCAATGCTTCAACAATGAATTAATGAATAATTTCAAAATTTTCACACTAGTTCTACATATATTTTGTAACAATGGCAGTTTATTAAATTAAGTTTATTTGTGGAGACTTCACCCCAACACCGTAGAATCATTCTACAGAGTGTTTTAAAAATACAAAACAAATATATTTCTTTTCCATGTACAGGATGAGTCATGTTTGACGTGTATAATGTATAAAAATTAAACTACAGTAAGTCTTATATGAAAAAGTACTATTTGCATTTCGTCCCTTATATCGCATAGAGGCGTATCTGATAAAAATGGAAAAATGAGATACATCAACAATAAGTAAGTTTAGGGCGACTGCTTCAACTCACATAGTGACGTATCTGCATTTCCAGTACTAATGTTAGACGGTCAAGATTTTTCTAACTGTCGTATCTGTTAATTCTCCTTAAATTTTCTCACATAGCGGCGTAAGTGACATACGTCGGTCCGTATGGAAATGTCAGATACGCCTCTACGTGATATAAGGGATGATTTTTGTCATGTAAATTAAACTTCATTTATAATCAAAAAATTGTCGCTAGAATGATCATGGACGCAGTAAAATACATAATCGGCTGATTGTACAGGGTGGGCAAATTTCGATATGTTTTTATAGGCTATCTCATTAACTTTAGAAGATAGAAAAAACTTAACCCTCCACTTTCGATTTCTTTTTCTAAGAGAAAATTAATGGTTGAAACCAAAATGGCTTATCACCTTTTGTTTTCGAGTAATAAACAAAATTTACACTTTTCCATACAAGTCTCTAACTTGGTTGTTTTTAAAGTTAGCAGAAAATTATTAATACGTTCTTGAGACGCATGTACCTCAAAACTGGTAATTTTATCAACAACTTAACAAAGAAAATTATCAAATGCAAAAAAAAATATTTCTTAGATTCACAAATTTCCCTTCATATATTTTATAGTAAATAAAGACAAATTTTATTAAATGAAACATAAATAAAATAAGAACTGTATAATTTTTATTCAGATTCAAAACTAATTATTATTATATTTATATGTAGGTACCACTAAGTCTCATGTTTTTTTCCGAATGGATTAATTTTTTGTAACCAAGATGCTGATGATTCAGTTTCCCTACAATATAAAAACAACAAATAAAATATATATCAGACAAATACAACAGTTAAATATTAATCAAAATTGTCTGTGAAATATATCTATAAAATTTCTTACCCTAATTCAGATACAGCAGAAGCTTCTTCAATTTTCGCCGCCTTCAGCTTTTCTATCAATTGTGACCTATAAACATGCTTCAAAGGTACAACTTTACTTTCTGCGTCTATTTGTTCTTGCAGCATTCTACAAGCTTGGTTAAAAGAATATCCATACCATTTTATCTCTTCAGGTGTATACTAAAAACAACACATAACGTTTAATCTCTATTACGTAAGCAACAATTAAATTACTTACAGCAGACAAATAACTCTGGTAGCGTTTCAGAATCTCTTTCTGCTTTTCTGGCTGGTCTGAATACGTCGGACATCCCTTTTCCAACTCTTGTAATATCTTTCGTTTTAGTGATAACGGCAGAAGTGACTTTAAATCGCAAGCTGGAGTCTGCAATTCAAAACAGTTAAGAACGTCACTATCTCTATACTTAACTTTACCTTTAATATGTAATGGTCAAATCCATAATTTGCATTTATCAGATTAATTGTTCTGTCAGTCACAATCACCGATATATATTTATCTAGAACTTCACTGTAAACCACAGTACGCTTCAAAACAGGTACCCAGAAATGTGGAACTCGCCTTTTATAACTTTTATCGCGTTTCTGAAAGCCTTGAACTACACCTTCTCCTCCCCATATGTGATTGTTTTGTTCTTTCGGATAAAAAACTGGTATAGGTATATTTTGAATAGGAAGACTAAAATACACGCACAATTAAAATCCACAGAAAAAATTAGGTCAACATACACTTCGCCTGTCACTTCATCTCTTTTCCATTTTCCAGGTTCTGGTATATAATGTACAGCAGTGGGTTCTGTGAATCTCCACTCTTTATAGAATTTTTTGTAAGCTTCTGGAAGCAAAGCTCCTAGACCCTTATCAAAAATCGTTGGTTTTTTAAATATTCCTAGAGTTTTTATTGACTGCAACAAAGAAATGGTTACACAAAACTGCCAGTAATTTTGCTGCTGTAAATACCTGGGAAGCCATAACAATTTTTAATTTTTAAAAATTATTTTAACCTAACACGTAACCAACATAATGAAATTTCTGAAAGTAATTTTCCATCCCATAGAAAACTAAAATTAGAATACGAATATGTAGAAATTAGAACTACTACTAATAAAATTTTAAAAATCCAATATTATTGACTGAAGGTAGTCTTATATCCTCCAAAATAAAAAAGAAATGATTTTACTTACTTACAGTTTATACGAGGTTAGTTGGTAACCTCATATGTATAATTATTTGTTAGTTTAGTTCAGTCCTTGTTTATCAATGGTTTAATTTATCAAAGTATAGATTTGGGATTAGAAAACCTCATATTCATTAGACTTTGATTTTCTATATTTATCTACTCGTAGTTCAAATGATCTGTCAAAATTTACGTCAGTTTTCAAGTGCCTCGTGCTTTGCATGTTTGGTATTGCACAAATTGTGTTGTATATTTTTCATCACAGTAATTTATCGCTACTAGGAACAATTACAGTGAATTGCAGTGTTATTGATGATTTTTTATGAAACATGTCAAATATTAACATTCCCAAAGACTCTTTTACTTGCATTACATGTAGGGTAGCTTTCAAAGATGCTGACTTGCAAAGACAACACTACAAAACGGACTGGCATCGCTATAATTTAAAAAGGAAAGTAGCGGAATTACCTCCCGTTACTTCGGAAGAGTTCCAAAAGAGAGTATATAATCAAAGAAATGCCGATGAAATCTCAAAACAAGACAAAAGTGTTTACTGCGGTGCTTGTCACAAGTCATTCGGAAATCAGAATGCCTTCGATAATCATTTGAATTCAAAGAAGCATAAAGATAATGAAAAGAACAACAAAGGTGAAGGTAGGTTAATCTTTTTATTTATTTGATATGATTCTAAATCGTAGTTCTTGTTTTTAGATAGAAACAGTGTGTCTTCCTACATAATAGAAAATGCACCACAGAAAACAGAAATGAGTGATGACGAGTCCGTTATAGTAGAAGTTGATTCCGACGAATGGGATGACGATGGGGAAAATCCAATAGATAATAACGATTGTCTATTCTGTATGCAACACAGTCGTAACTTTATAAAAAATTTAGAACATATGACTACTGTACATTCCTTCTTCATACCTGACATTGAATATTGTACTGACTTGAATGGACTTCTTCAATATCTAGGCGAAAAAATATCAGAAGGTAAATAATAGAATAAATGTGACTAATACAAATATGTGTTGGATTTTCTACATTATTTTAGGTTTTATGTGTTTATGGTGCAACGACAAGGGTAAAACCTTTCACTCTGCCGAAGCTGCAAGACAGCATATGACGGATAAAGGCCACTGTAAGATGATACATGAAGGACTAGCTCTAGCGGAATATGCAGACTTTTACGATTATTCCTCGTCATATCCCGATGCGGAAAATGAAGCAGTCGATGTTGATGAAGAAGTAAGTACACATAATATATTAATTATTTTTAAATAGCTATGTTCACTTTTCAGGTCGATATTCCTGAAATAGATGAATCGGAATACCAACTAGTTCTTCCTTCAGGTATAACTGTTGGTCATCGAAGTCTTATGAGATATTACAGACAGAATCCCAATCCCAATAAAGCTTTAGTAGTATCTTCTAAGAGCGATAAAAAGCTGCATAAGGTACTAGCCCAGTACAGGGCTCTAGGATGGACGGAAACTCAACAAGCAGCTGCAGCTAAGTAGGTTTTTAATTTTTTAAATAGGTATTTGTTGTATAAATGGTACTTTTCAGGAAAGCGAGAGACATTCATTTTATGAAACGAGCTCAGGCAAAATATAACACGAAAATGGGTATGAAGAATAATACATTACTTCAGAAACACTTCAGAAGACAAGTCCAGTTTTAAATAGTTATATCTGTATATTGCTATATAATATAAAAAATATATATTATGTTCAAAAGTCAGTCAAGTTTATTATTTATATGTTTGTGGTTAAATTCTTTATTTTTTGTGTATTTAAAATTGTATTTTCATTAAAATATGAAATTAGTAAAATGTGGAATCTAAATGTATACAGAGTGTACTGCATAAGGGCCTACGCAGAGCAGGTGCATACAGGGTTATCCAAAATACTGTAATTTAAGTAAACTTACATATATACAAAGTTGCATTCCTGAGGAGTTATTAGCCCCAAATTTGGTATATGATTTATATATTTTACTGTTCATCTTTGACTAAGAGTTAAGAACATTCTATAGCTCCGTCGCCATATTCAAATTAATAAATTACTAATTTTGAGCTCCATACTTGTAATGAGCCTATATTTGGCAAGTAGCTTTAGAATTAAAGTTCACACAGTGGAAAGTTGTCATCTTTTATGTACAACAATTAAATACGACGTCCTTTTTGAAAAATGTTTTTTCCTAAATCAAAATGATCACCCTGTCTAATACACATAAACAATTTTTTCAAATTTGTTTACTGTATCAATCCATTTTGGATATATTTGTAAAAAAATAAATTTAGGGGCCATAGCCCCGTTAAAAGGTGTATACCAAGGTGTGTAATTTTTTAAAATTATTTTTAGCCATTGAATCCACAGTTCATTTTTGGCAGGCTTATTTTAGGACACCCTGTATACAATAGAACTTTATCAGTTAAAGAGCCACCTGACCTAAAAACAAACTTTTAGATATCTATTTATGCGACAATTGCTGTAATTTTGCAGTAAAATAATTCTTTGCGTTATCTATATGTACATTTTTAAAATTAAAAATAAACGAACTAATAAAAGAAAAATACCTATAAGAAAATGTGAAAATTAAATAGGACATGCTAAAGCAGTTGACCATCGTCAATGCAATAATTTAAATTTCTAATACTGCACGTCAATGTAAGATTTTATAAGCAAAAAATGAACTCTTCTATATTTATAGTAAGAATGAATTTTCATAATATCCCATTGTTTATGAACATGAAAAATAGAAGAAATCTTAGCATTCAGAAGTTCATATTATTGCAAAAATATGTTACAGTAGGTATGTAAATACCTACTATAAATTTTATAGTTTTTACTGGTGCTACATCTATTTGAAATCAAGTAAACTAAATATCTAACCACATTGCGATAATTAATGAATATTTATCCAAATTTGCTACTACAATTTTCAATATACCGTCAAAAGGGGCGAATCGGGACTAAGGGGTGAATTGGGACATTCGGGTATTCATTAACATAAGCGGCAACCCTGTCTAGAGGTTAATATTTTCAGGTCGGATAGTAGGTAAAAATGAAAGTAGACATGCTGACTCCTGCATGTATACCGGCAACCTGTTAGTTTAGTGATGAATAGTGAGAAAAAAAGTGCCTGAAAAATCAAAGAAAAATATCGATTTTTTTATTGATTAAAAAACTTTAAGTGGAAAGCCCCTGAGGAATAAAGGTATGAGTGTGAAATTTTTATATGGCAAGGTTTGAAGTGTTTTAAAAACAATAAAAAAGAAATCAAACAAAAAAGTTTTCAAAATTGGCGGAAACGATTTTTTAAACAAAAAATGTCACTTTTAGGGGTCAATCGGGACAATGGTCCGAAATTACAAAAAAGTACCTGGAACAAGAGTCTACCAAAACTATAGTGAACAAACGTTACAAACGGCTCTGAGACAAATTCGACGGGGTCAGATAGGTCTACGAGATGCTTCGCGAGTTTTTGGTATCCCAAAATCAACACTATCGAGGCATAAAAGAGGTCCAGTAAAAAAGCAAGGAGGGCAGACCATCTTGACACAAGAAGAAGAACAACATTTGGTTCAGTTGATAGTATTAGCAGGGGAATGGGGTTATCCCTTGGATAAACTGGATCTTAGATATTCTGTCAAGGGCTACTTGGACAGAAAAGGCGTAAAAGTAAACAAATTCCAAAATAATAATATGCCAGGATTGGACTGGGCAAATTCTTTTTTATCGCGACATAAGAATGTCCTTACACAGAGGCTGTGTGAAAATATTAAGAGGGCCCGTGCAGGTGTCTCGCACAAAACAGTAAATTCATATTTTGACAATTTGCAAACGCTATTAGAAAATGCAGAACCCAACTCTATTGTCAACTATGACGAGACTTGTTTCGTTGATGACCCTGGACGAAAAAAAGTGATAGTAAGACGAAAAACTCGACATCCTGAACGGATTATTGATTCGGCAAAAAGCTCCACATCAGTCATGTTTGCGGGAAGTGGCGGTGGTATTTTACTACCACCATTTATTGTGTATAAAAGTGAGCACATCTATGATACTTGGATGTCAAATGGGCCAAAAGGCGCACGCTACGGCAGAAATTCCAGTGGTTGGTTCGATCAACCTCTGTTTGAAAACTGGTTCGAAAGTATTGCCCTTCCATATTTCAAAAAGCAACCTGCTCCAAGAGTTCTAATTGGTGATAATCTGTGCAGTCACCTTTCATATATAGTCATTCAACTCTGTGAAGAAAATGACATAAAATTTGGGTTTTTACCTCCTTCATCCACCCATCTGACCCAGCCGTTAGACGTCGCGGTTTTCGCTCCTTTGAAAAAAGCTTGGCGACGTGTGCTGGAAGATTGGAAGAAAAAATATAAGGGCCCTATACCAAAGCAATATTTCCCATCATTGTTAAAAAAAACCCTTGATAATTTGGAAACAATGAGTGAAAACATTAGAAAGGGATTTTTGGGCACAGGGCTTATTCCACTTGATAGAAATCAAGTTTTAAAGCGACTACCAAAACCAATAGATGAGAATCACGACCCCAACCACTGGACCGCTTCTGTGATCGATTTGCTAAATGACACCAGGAATGCTTGTAAACCAACAGTCACGAAAAAGAAGAAGGTTTCCGTAGAACCAGGAAAAAGCGTTTCAAAAGAAGAATTTGCTCAAGCTAGCCCATCATCACCAAGGATCGAGATTGCGGTCGAAGATGACTTTGACGAGCTTGATGTTTTGGAGGATGCATTAGATTCTTTATCATCTTCTGATGACGAAGACGCTGATTTGGATTTGGAAAATTTAAAAGCAGATGATTTTGTTGAGATTCAGTATGGCACAGATAAACAAGACAAATATTTTATTGGCCTCATCCAGGACGTAGTAGATGACGAGTTAATCACCGTTAAATTTCTTCGTCCCAATAGAAAAAAAGAAAATTGTTTCATTTTTCCCGTCGTAGATGATGTCTGCGTAATAAACAAAGAACAAATTAAAAGATTGTTACCACAGCCGACAGTTCTGCGTAGAGGTGGCTACCAGTTTACGAAGAAAGCTAGTAAAAGAGCTTACTTAAATCACTAAATATGTATCTACCTCCCTATTTTTTATTTGTGATTTTTTTACATTTGTGATATTTTGTGCTCATTAGTTTTTTCTTTAAGTTTAAAAATGGTTTGTTACAAGAGTTAATATTTTTGTTACTTGTTTGCCGAATAAACGCTCATTTCACGTTGTTTGTGTCGTTTTTTTATCCCCTTCTTTTCCGTATTTTTTTTTATTATTTCTTTGTCCCGATCCGCCCCATTACTGGGGTGTATCGGTCATTTCCATCAAAATAAATGGGGTGTCCCGATTAACCCCATTTGAGGGGCGTATCGGGACACCTACTATTTATTTTTTTTTAAATCACCTGTCAGAGTGACAGATGTGAATGATATGTCGTTTTGAAGCCCTAACAGGGACCCAACTTATGGCATTTATTTGGAGACTCTTTCTCATTTACAAAAAAAGTTATTGAGAAAAACATGTCAAAACTGTCCCGATCCGCCCCATTTGACGGTACCAATAACCATAATTTGTTATTTCCGAATGTGTGAATTATTGTATCTTTATCTATGGTGTGAATTTCCACTTTGGACAAATACAAATAGTACAGATGCTCCCATCTCTTGTCAACTTTTAAAATCCTAGGTTGACTAACTGTGGACATCTTGCGTCCAGTAGTGAAATCGATCATAAATTATTTAATTTTTCACCAACTTCGTTCGGTTTGGAACTTCAATAGGCATATTTTATCTAGATCTAGGGCAATCCAGATTATCAGATTTGGCATTTTGCCATTAGAGGGCGCTAGATTTTCCACCCGCATTTGTTTATTTTTACCCTTAAAATTTCAATACCCCATAAAGCTGTCAAAAGAACATCAGCTGTAAAAAGATGACGAAGAAATAAAGATTTGTAAAAAGGAAACAGTTTCAAAACAACAGCATTAGCTGCAAATACCATCAAAATGTCCATAATTTGTGAAGAAGTGTTTGATGAAGTAAGCCATCCCTCTGAAGAAGGTAAGTTTAAAAAATTTCGGCAAAGTAGGACATTATGGTAATGTTTTTTATCATTGTTTATGTAAGCTATAAAACTGTTATTCTGAATAGCTTTATAAAACACAAGGGTGTTTAATTTGAAATTCATTTATATTGTAATAGATATACACATAGTTTATTTCAGAAATAAGAGATTATGCTGCAAAAATTGGAATAGATCCTGATTCTGAACCACAGTTACTTCCTTTAGCTGCCGAAGGGCTTATGAAAGCATTACCGCCTGGATGGAAACCCTGGTAAGATATGTAAATAATAATTATATCAGTGTTCATTGTGCCAGAATAGATTTATTTAAAAAACATTTCAGTAAAATACTATCTGCGTCATTATTATTATTTTTTTTATTTCAAAAGCCGTTTAGACAAAAATTAGCTCGTTCTGTTGAATTCGAAAATTTAAATGTTTAAAATAATTCAAAACACACCGAATCATGTTAGTTTAATTTATTGCAAAATATTGATCACTTGAACAAAATAAAAACACTGTCGAAATAACAAAAATCGACGAACTATAAAACGGTTTTATTCTTTTTTTTTTTTAGTTAACTGCTAACATTTTGTATTTTACTATTTGGGTTACTATTTATTTCATCTTTGTCGTTATCTTCGTCGTCTTCGGCTTCCTCGCCACTTTCATTGTCCTCTTCCTCTAGATCATACGAATGCCTTGAAAGTTTATTTTTTATCCAATAAATCATTGATTCTTCTTTAATTTCAGTTTCAATTATAGTAGGATAGATGTATTTTTCTTTGAAGTTATTTACTTCTTCCTCAACATCCTCCCAGGTCAATTTTTCATGCATCCCGTCTGTTCCGTATCGGTTATTATATCTAAAAAAAAATATTACTTAGAAACTGTAATGATTTTCAAGAAATTAAATATTACCTGTCGTAATGGACGTAATCCAGAATTAAACCGAGACCTGGCGCTCTAGGAACGTTAACCTTCTCCATTTGGAATGAATCTTTTATAACATCAACGGTCGCTAGGCCTTTGGCGACTGCTATCAAACACCCGACCATTTTCCTTATCTGGTGCATCATAAAGCTCTGTCCCTGCACTTTTAATACCGCGAACTCCACATCGTTCCGCACAAATGGTTTGTCACAAACAAATAATTTGATATATCTGTTGGCACTGGGATCATTCGGTTTCTTTTTCGATGTGTAGTTGTGAAAATTCTTTGTACCAACAAAGTTTTGTAAAATTTCGTTCACCAAATTAAGCTTTTCTTCTCCCAGTCTGTAGTCTTTCTGGGAAACGTCTTGGTCTTTGTCCGCAAAGGCCACCGTCGGTAACATGTAGATATAAGTTCGACTGTCGCATTGCGATTTACTATTGAAACCTTTCGTCACCCGTTTGTAAGCAAATACTCTTATTACCTCTGGTAGTTCCGCGTTTATCTTATTGAGGTCTATGTTCTCTGCTAGCTTTAAAGAAACTATTTGTCTTGCTGCTGACACTCCTGCCGATAATTAAATTGTAAAAATACTTTGTTAATAATCTATAAAGTAACCTTACCTTTATCGGTGCGTGCCGCTCTTTGAAACTGCATATTCTGAACCTGCATGTAACAGTCTTCGTTTATCAACCCTATTTTAAATAGAGCTTTAAACAGGTCCTCCTCGATGGTTTTTGTGTGGGGATTTCGTTGCATGCCGTAATATCCAACGCCGGAGTATCCCATCAATAAGCAAAATTTCCTTCTCTTTATTTTATCCAGAGTCTGCTTAGCCTCCTCGGCCTCATCATTTTCACTTTTAGTTTTCTTGGAAGGGGTTGCACTGCCTATTGCCTCCCCTCTGTCAGATCTTCTTTCCTCCCACTGACGTTTCTTGGTCCTACCATCGTATCTTGTCCTTTTAAATGCTTTTATGTCGCTCATATTCAAAACAGGGCGTGGGTTTGAATCGATTTTCACTGGTTTGATGCAGGAAATGAGGTTTGCAAAGGTGAAGAAGGATTTTTTCGTTAATTTCTTCAACATAACCCACAGGGTCCTTAATATTTTTACAGAAAAATTAAAAAAATCAACTAAATTTCATTTCAAATGAATGGTCATTTGGTAATAACACTGTTTGGATTCGTAAATCATTTTCTGGAACGGGAAAAGTTATTGTTAAACGCACAAAATACTGAAAATTATGTTGCCTTGCCTTGTGTTTTTCTTTTACATGATTTCTAGGTTATGTTTTTTTTTAGTTCTTTCCCGTTCTTTCATGTTTCATGCACTGTTAATGTTGCCAACTGAACAGAGCTGAATTAAAAGGCGGTAAATTTTCAATTTTTTCAAGATAAATAAGTACTAATTCCCATGCTCACAAATAGGTTTGATTTTTAAAAGAATTTTTTTATTTTTTCACATATTAAGGAATAAAAATTTCCATAAATAACTACCTACTGGCAATATATTAAATAATTATTTTAACTGATTTAGCTATGATGACAAATCAAAGTCTTATTACTATTATAACAACTTAACGAAAAAGACCCAATGGGAACATCCCTTGGATGATGTGTATCGAGGTCTCGTGAAAAAAGCAAGAGCAGAAAGTCAATCAATTAGTTTACAAGACAATCGGGAAGATATAACTTACATAACGGACGACATCCTTAGCCTCGAGGAACCTGTGTCAAATCTGCCATCAAAGAAACTAGAACCTCTCCCTCTAGGGGCGAGAAAGAAAGACGTGAAACTTTCTCCCTTGAAACTTAGTCCAAATGTCAGTCCTAAACGAGATTTGAAGTTATTTAAACAGAAATCGGAGGACTATGCTGTAGGTAGCAAGAAACTCTCACTAGGCTTTAACAGTTTCGATGAAGAAAAGGACAGTATCTTTGACAAACATCCGAGAAATCTGGAGAGATCGGGGGAGCTTAAGGTAGCAGGTGGAGGGAGTATGTTTCTAAAATCAAACACGAGGAAACAAAGCGAGGCATCTATTACTAGCCCTGCCAGCCAAGGAAAAGTGGAATCCCTACAAGGTATGTTTTAAGCTTGAATTATTATTTATGACATTTATTTTATTTGAATTGTAGAGATGCAACCACCTAGAAGCATTCTAAGAGACAAACCCGCTATAGAACACTCTAAGAGTATGGAATTCGAGAAACTAACGATATTTGACAAATCCGAGAAGGACGACGAAGACAAGAAAAGTGTGAGATTCAACTTAGACAACAATACTGATATAGGCATAACATTTTCCGATAAAAGCTCCAGCGAAGAAGAAATCGTTACCAGCGACAGAAACACCAAACCCGAAGACGTTATAAACGTTAAACTCACTCCTTCTAATAAAGGCAGATTCACCATCGCGCCTGTATTAGACTTTATGAGCAAAGCGAACGCTTTAAAGTTGATCAAACCGAACCCTACTGACTTTATAAAGCCAAAACTAACCATTAACAAAGGTTCCGACTCCGAAGACGAGACGAAGAGTATCGAAAAAGTTGCGATAAACAACGTGGAATCCTTTTTCGACAGCGACAACTCCGTTTCTAGCCCTAGCGAAAAGATTGCTGAGAAATCCAAGAAACTAGAAGACAAGGCGGAAAAGAAAATAACAATCTTAAAGCAAACGATATGGGAGGAGAAGAACGAAGAGATCGTCAAGTTCAAATCGGACTTGCAGAATTCGCACAAGGCGGAACTGGAGAGGATTTTGATACAAGAGAAAACTAAACACGAAAATAACATAAAGATTGAATTGGAAAATCTACGGAAGGAAATGGAAGCGAGGACCATCGGGACGTTGAAAGAAGAGAGACTTAAGTTGGAGTCTTCCGCGGAAAAATTGAAAATGGAACAGGATGAGGTCCTCAAAGACGAAGAGGACAAGTTGAAGGAACATTTCGAGAAAAGAAAGGAAGAATTGGAAAAGTACTATGAAGAGAAACTGGTCGAAATTGAGAAAGAGCTGGCTGAAAAGGTGGAGAAGAATAGGGACGACCTGGTGTTTAACCACAACGCAAACATTGAACAACTTAAGCAGAATCATACGATAATCATCGAGGAACTGAAGCGAGAGTTTAAATTAGAGGTAAGATATACATTTTCTCAACATCAAATACTGGAATATTTTTATATCTGCAATTATGTTAGCCACACCACTTTAAATTGTACAGTAGCTAATATTGACATTCACAATACTAATAAATGAAGCCAGACCAATGCAAGACAAGCTATTAGTTTGGATAAGTTGAGGCAATGATTTGCGGTCGATACAAAGGAAATAGTAACTTTCTGTGCTGTTCACAGCTGCATACGATTATAATTATATACAAACTTTCCTATATTGAACTGAAATTATTATTCGTTTGCATTGACCATGACACAGTTACACTATAATATGTCTTGTCACTTCTGGCTTGCCTCATAACAGTCCAAACATCATGTGCAGACATGAATAGCACAGAAAGTTATTGCTGGCTTATTGCCTTTGCAACAATCCAGTCCTTGTGGCATCAATTCATTCAATCCAATACGCATCACCAAATTGTGTGTATGATTCCTTTTCTTTCAGGAACAAACGCTGAGGAGAAACCATCAGACCCAAATGACAGAGCTGAAGACCAAGATGCAAAACGAAATGGAACAGGAGAAGAACAAATCCGTCTGCGACGAAAGGACTTACGAGAAGTTGCGTTGCGAAAAAAGATTATTAGAGGATAAATACAGGTGTTTGAAGGACAAATATTTAAGGCTGAAAACGGATGTCAAACTGTCGATAGAAAAAAGGAACAAACGTAAAGAACAGAGCACTACGACAAACACGACGGGTTCGGAAACGGAGCAGAGCAACTCAAATAATAAGGAAAGGTACGTAGGGAAGTTTGTGCTTCGGTCGTCTCTAAACCGTTTGAAAAATCGAAATATGGAAATAGTGTATTGAAAAAATTATATTATGAGACATAGTTAATGCATGCTGTTTCCTTTTACAAACAATAAAATTTTTGGAATAATAGCATTGGATTATTTTTAGTTTAAGATTGGTATTAAAAAAATAAAACTGCAAAATTTTATCGCTTTTGTCTAAAATTCATAAATATGAAATTCAAATAGATTGAAATAAAAAAAAATTTTTTTTTGGAACATTTTTGAAAATATGTGACATTTTTTTAAGATTATTTTATTCTCAAATCCCTAATTTTATGAGATATAAGAATTTTTTTTATATATAACATCTTCCTAAGAAGTGAAGATATTGCAATGAATTTTTGTATAAACAAAAATTTTTTTGAAAAATTGTAGTTGGATTGAAATAAAGCGAAAATCCAGAAAAATTCAGAAAATGTTACTCTAGAATCAGAAGATAAAATTCAGAAACATCAGATATGTTCTTAAATATCGATTCTGAAGATCTTCCTTTAAGTGAATTTGCAAAATTATAATTTTTTTCTATTTGTTTCTATATTGAAATTTAGTTGCAAAACATTTTTAACATTTTTTTTAATTAATATTTTGTTTTTTTCTTTGTTTACTCAGGAAAAATTTTTTTCTTTTTTCAATTGATATTTTAAATTTTTTTTTCTTTGTCTCTTTTTTTTTGAATTAACAATATTTTTAATTTTTTTTTTCGAAAATTTTTTTTTTGTTTTTTTTTAATTATTTAATTTCTATATACAAGATCTGACGTAACTTTGCAAACTTGCTGCTGTACGCACATTTGATAATACTATACAAAGCGGTTGCAAATTTTCTTTTACTATACAATTTGTGTCAAAATACGGCTGTCCAATACTGAGTGACGTATATTATTATTGTTGTATGTTTAATGCAGTGCTGCCAACAAAATTATATGGTAGCAAATTTGTGAACTTTATCAGATTTTGCATATATAGGATGTGACGTTTATAATATATAAAACTTATAAGACGGTCTCTTGATAATATTTGAAATATGTATTTTATGAAAAAAGTTTTCTTTTGAAAAAAAGGCCAAAATATGAACGCCAGTCTATGTTAATTTAACAAACATCTAGGGAACGATCATTGTCAAGTGTATTGCATTTAGCATTCCTTAAAAGCATCCATAAATCACTATAGAACTCGTCATACGAGTTCAACCAGAATTTTTTTGTGTAATCTTATTTAGATCAGACGAATTTATATTATCATAAAAAAGCTATGCAAATATGTGGTTTGGAATTTTATTGCTAGCCTAGATCAATGTTCCGTAGAGCATCAAAGATTTTAAGGCAAAAATTTATGGATTATTAATTCTACAATACTTGCGCTTATAACCACTCCATTCAGGACCGTACTAGAAAAAATTTTGGCAAAAATGCAATTTGTGTGAAAATACATAAATTTCAAATAAGTTTTTTTTCTAAATATTGTCAAGTATTGTCATTTTTATACATTATCACTTATTTATGCAGTGTGCATGCAAATTTTCAATTCAACATCTTTGTTTTTTTTTTTTTAATTTAATCTATCTAAACAATGACAAGTTTAAAGGCAAAAAGTATTGTTAAATTTAAAAATTATCCTACATATATGTCTATGATTTTGGATGAAAATTGAAAGATGCATCATTATAAATATCACATCGGCCATTAGTGATTAAAAAGCATTAAACATAAATTTATTAGGACTCCGTTAAACTCCCCGTCAAGAAAATTTCTTGACAAACCGCCAACCCCAAAATATAACAAGATGAATCAAGACATCCCCCGAATAAAACCCGAGAACAGAAACGTCAAGCAAGTCATCATACAAGACCTAGACACCTCCGTAAGCGACAACTGCTATCAGAGCGACGATAAGGCGAACCAAAACGACAAGGATAGTTCCGACAGCACAAATCCTGGTCGGAGTCGGAAAAAACTTTTTTCTAGGTTAGTTTTATTTACCGCACCTTAGAAAACTAAAATTTTTCTGTGATGCTCAATTCGTTTGTTAGGTTAAAGAGTTCGTCCACCTCAAGGATAAACAACAACTCGAAAACCAGGAAACCGCAAAGGTCTTGCTCTCCCGTGGAAAACTTGAGGAGGCAGCTTCAAAAACTGGAGGATTTGGAGGACCAATTCCCAGAAAACGCTCAATCAGACACCTACCACTTGCGGTACCCATTTTCGGACGGACAGAAGTTTGAAGGTAGCTCCGAGCTAGAATTTTTTCGACACAGGATCCACCTGGAGAGGGACTCTATTAAAAGGGCAAAGGAGAGCCTGAGGAACCAGAAATCGTTATTCCAACAGAGACAGAAGGAGCTTAAACTCAAGCACGGCACGATGGCGAGGCACACCCTACAACAACTTTGTCAGGTATGTAGTAAAAAAAAAATGTATTTAATATTTTTGGAAATTGTAAATGTAATTCTTTTACAGTATTGAATAGACCATGAGTTACATACTAGGCAACATAAAATAGCAAAAATTATCCAATTAGCATAATATACAGTTAAAAAAAACGTACATAAAAAAGCTGCAAGATTTAAAAAAAAGCTATGCAGCTACAGAATATGCAAAAAAAAACTAATACAAACAAAAAACCAATAGAAATCAACATATAAAAGCTACGAAGAAGTAAAATGCTACAATGTTCATGAAAAAGCTATAAAATTACAGAATAAGCAACAAACCTAATATAAACAAAAATTACTCAACATAATATTATGGAAATAAAAAAGGCAAAAAATTTAACATGTAAAAAAGCTACAGGATCTATAAAAAGGTACGAACTTTGTAAAAAGCTATACAGGTACAGAATAACTAGCCAAAACAAAAATATGAAAAGAGTATATTCATTAACATATCACGCAAATAATAAGGGAAAGAAGTAAATGTGGATAAAAACGCTACGAGCTTTGAAAAAAACTACGGAATTTGTAAAAAAACTATACACTAACTGCATACAAACAGAAATTTTAAAAATGAATATAAATAAAAAAGGTATAGGATTTATAAAAGTTTATTAAAAAAAACTGCAAAATAAACAACAAATGTAATATAAACAAAAATCAATTAATATATACAAATAAAATAGCAATAAAGCGATTGTAGGTAAAAAAGCTACAGAATTTGTAAGAAGCTATAAAATTTGTAAAAGAGCTATACAGTACACAAGTATCTAAACACATAAAAAGGCAAAATATTGAACATATTTAAAAAATACAGGTTTTGTGAAAAGCTAATCAATTTGTAAAAAAAGCTACGATCCATAATAATATTTATCGTGGCATCACATGTAAATTGGTGTGCAACTTCACAATTCACTTTGGCTGTATACTATTTTCCTAATCGTAGGAAGAAAAAGAATTGACCGACATGGAGGTAAACCTGCACCGAACGAGGAGCCTGCTAGGTGAGAAAGTAATAAGGCTACGCCATCTAGAACAGTCCTTGCAAAGGGCTAACGTCCAGAACGATCAGAAAAACGAGGACGCGACGCTAAGCGACATCTCTTCCCACAGCGCTAGTTCCGGCATCAGTTCCACCGAGTTCGCTACCGCAGACAACTACGCCAAGGGTATAATACTGGCCAACGAAAAGTATCAGGAATCGTCGGAAATCATCCAGAGCCTAGAGAATTTAAACTCGGAGATCAGGGAGATCTGGGATGTTCTCAGGACTCAGCAGCAGCAGACTAACATCGCACAAGGTAATGAATTGTTTTGTAACCCTTATTGTTTCTTTCCCATCACCCATCACCGTCGATTAGCGTAGTTGATAGCGATTGTTTTTTTAGAACAATTTTATGCCCTAAAATACTTAATAATTTGATATTTTGTGAAGATTTGAAAATTATAATTCAAATGTAAAAAACAAAATATAAACAACAATAAAAAAAAGTGATCATTTTTTTTTTTGTTTCAAGAATTGTTTTTTTTCAGTTTTTTTTTTGTGATGTTTAAAAGTAAATACCTTTTTTACTTCATATTTCTTTTTACAAAAATATTTGTCTTCGAATCTCAAATAATTTGTTAATTTAATAAAATTATTTCAATATTTTATATTTTGCAAAGAGAAACATTTATTTTATTTCAATATATTGTTGATTTATATTAACTTTGATACCTTTACAGTATGTATCAATAGAGACTTACAGGCACAAAACGAATGGCTAACATTAATTCAGCAAAACAAAAATGGCTGAATATGTGACCGCTTTATTTTATTATGTTTATTTTAGTTTTCAGTTTATCTGTTTACAAATTGTTTTCCATTTTTGCATAAAGTACTATTTTTTTACTGTAACAAATAAAATCGATACATAATAGCCTTCCTATAAATATGACTCCAGTTCTCTCCGTAAAAAAATTAACGATTCGCAGATCAATTATTTTTTACTAATGAATCACCCATCAATGCATTCCTTGTAGTATTTAAGGGCATATTATCCCCCACTAACTCTACTCGTCCCCTATTTAATTTTCAGTAATACCGCCATTAGTCTATCCAGACTTAGGTTGGCCCATTTTAGCCGGATCCGCTAGTATGCCGGCGCCACCTTCCATTCCGACACTGGCTGACCGTCTGCACAACTACCGGCAGCACGTCGTGCTGGCCAACGCCCAGAGCACTGTAGTGACGCATGCCAACCAGGGGGCCACCACCACCCTGGTCGAGCGTACCAGGAACCTGAGGCACTGGCTAAGGCAGACGGGTATAGACGTGGGGAACGAGACGGGCCCCGCGCAGACCACCCTGTAATAGGCTTGTAATTTTAGGGATAAATATAGGTATTGTTGGCTATTGGATAGTCTATGAGAGTTTTTCTGTGGAGTGATGATCGCGTGCTCTGTATTTCGCTACTGCAAACACACTGAATTTTTGTTCGAGAAAAAAAGGAAAACTACAGGACTCGTAAAAAGCTGTGAAATTCATGAAAAAGCTACAACATTTGTAAAAATGCAACGGTACTTATAAAATAGCTATGAGACTCGTAAAAAGCTATAAAACTTGTAAAAAGGCTGCGTGGTGCGTAAAAGAGCTACAAGATTCGTAAAAAAATCTGAGGTAAAAAAACTACAACAGAACAAGTTGCTGTAGATTGATGTAGTAGTTGTTTTAGATTTGACAATAATGCTTATGGTAGAGAATTATTTGACGTGTTTTAGTGCTTATGGAATATAATAAATTTTTCAAGTTTTATTTCCTCTGCCAGAAAAAATTCACAAGTCTGCTTTATTGTGATGATTAACTAAACATGAAAACAGAATATTTATTTTAAAGTGAATGACAAATATTTTTAATAATATTTGTGCTAAAAACATGCCAAATTTTTATAACATGGGATAAAAAGTTACAAGATTTATAAAAAAGCTGTGAAATTCATAGAAAAGTTACATTTATAAAAAAGCAACGGTACTTATAAAAGAGCTATAAGACTCATAAAAAACCTTTAAGACTTATAAAAAAGCTACAGGATCCGTAAAAGAGCTATCAGACTTGTAAAAGAGCTACATCGCAAAAGTCTACGAGACTTGTAAAAAAACTACAATAAAAATAGTTGCTGTAGATTGGTGTGGTAGTTGTTTTAGATTTTGACAGTAATGCTTATGATAGAGAATTATTTTCACGTTTTAGCGCTCATGGAATATAATAAGTTTTTCAAATTTTACTCTTTGCTAGAAAAAATTCATGAGTCTGCTTTATTGTGTGATGATTAACTAAACATGAAAACAAGATATTTATTTTAAAGTAAATGACTATTATTAAAAATGTTTGTGCTAAAAACATGCCAAATTTTTATAACACGGGATAAAAAGCTGCAAGATTTATAAAATAAGCTATGAAATTTGCAAAGGGCACAAGAATCATAAGAGCGAAGAAATTAATAAAAAGCTATGAAATTCATAAAAAAGCTACAATTTGTAAAAGAGCTCTGATATTCATGAAAAGCTACGAGATTCATATAAAAAATTGCAATTTAGAAAAGTAGCAGTAGGTAAAATGCATACATACATACATATATGTAGTAGTTTGTAGATATAACTTTGTAATACACTGCTTGCAACAGAGAAAAATATTTATAAATTTTAAATATTCAAGAAAATATTACATGAAGTCCGACTAAATATCAATGCGGTATTTTTTTAAATTAACTAGTTACTGCAAACAAGCAGGTGAGGTAAAAAAGCTGCAAGATTTGTAAAAACGCTCCGAAATTAATAAAAAGCTACAGGTATTGTAAAAAAGCTACGAGATTCATAAACAAGCTATGAAAAACCTATAAAAAAGCTATGATTAGTAAGAAAGCTATGAGATTCATAAAAAAGTTACCAGATTCTTATAAAAAAAACCTACAATTTAGAAAAGCGGCTATGGCCGTAGTAGTTTATTTAATAGATTTTTTTATGCAGTGTGTTTGCAACAGCGATTCCAATTTTTAAATTTTAAATATTTAAGAAAATATTGTTACATGAAGTCTATTTCATTCTGTGATGGTTAACTGAATATCAAGGCAGGATATATGATTTCTTTCAAATTTAATGGTTATTATGCTCTGGGAATAGTGTTGTGATGAAATCGTTTATCTCTTATACTATATCTATAAATTATACAACTAAATATCGCTAAAAATACTTGATATTGACAGGTTTTGCGTCTCTCCTCAAACTTATTGTATCAATATATACGTGTAATAATAAGTGTACCTTTTAAATAATAGGTGAATTCTCAAATCAAAACATTTGACACAAATGCTAACGCTGCTTCAATCAAATGATCATATCGACACAACGCAATAAATGGCCAAGGATAATCTTAATTCTTACAATAGTAATTATAATAGATGTGTTATCAGAATGAAAATTAACTACAAGATTCCAAACATTATAATAGATGTAAGAATATAAACTTAACTCATTTTTTATTTGTTCTCCAAAACTTGCACTAACAATAATTTAATGTTAGATATGATTGCACAATATGACCCTAAAAAATACTTAAATCGCCAAATGTACAGGCTGAGTTAAAGCTGTGGTAAAGTTGATTTATCGTTAAAATATAATTGAGGCAAATGGGTTTGGGTGAGGGGGCAAGAAATGGACATTTTAAAAATAATTTTACTTATAGAGGGTGATTAGTTTTCGGAATACGCAATTATGCAACTTTTTTGTAATTGGAACTATTTCCGAGATATGAATATTTTATGTAACATAAAAAATTACATTTTTGCTGTTATACTTGATCATTGCTGATATATTCGTATTTTAAGGTATAATCTAAGGAATAAACACAGATATTGTACTAGATTCACTATAAATTCTAAAGTGGTCACTGTTTATAAATGTTATACAGGGTGTTCATAAAATTCTATCAAATGTTATCTTTTTCTGAGGTAAAAATTTTGGTTTTTCTTCTCAAATGGAACACCCTGTATTTTTTAATGGCAAATGGAAGACCTTCTTAAAATTTACAAATTTCATAATATAATTAGTGCTATAATCAGTTTTCCATATTTTACGACATTTTTAATAATTTCTCTAGTTTTCATTTTTTTACCATAAATATCGTCGACGCACTAAGGATAAAAAGTTGTAACAAAAAGACATTGGTAAGAATCTATTTTTACATAATAAAGTTGCATAATTCCATATATAATAGAAATATCCATTCAAATACAAGGTGTTCCATTTAAAAAATACAGCTTTGCTCTGCCCTCCGAAAACTAATCATTCTTAAGTCAAATTATTTTTAAATCATTAATTTCTTACCCTCTCACTCAAACCTGCTATTTTAAAATTTTTGCCCTAATTATATTTTAGCAATAAATCGAATTTGGCATATAGCATTGGCTCGGCCATACAAGACTTTTCGTAATTGTAAATAATAGGTTTCCTATGAACAAATGTATGTTTTCCATTCAGTTGATATTTCAATGTAAAAGAAAAGATTTAATTAAAAGAAAAATGAAAATATTTTTAATCAGAAAAATTATGAATGGAATGCCGACTCAAAATGAACATTTTGTATGTTAGGCAACTTTTTATAAATTTTGCCTGTTTCACCTAAAAGTATTTTCTTGTTTGTTACCAAACGTATTAAAAAGTTGTAGAATAATATATAGGGCGTCCCGATTATACTTCTAAAAAGTGAGGTGTGAGTTGGCCTTGAAAAAATAGTGGGGGGTAGTTCATAAATTTTTCATGTTAAAACTGCTATTTCAAGATACAGGATGTTGAAATTGTTATATTAAGAGGGTTTTTCTTGGTTATCTTTAAATTCGCTAAAGATAATTCAAAATTTGTGCATGAGTATAACAAATTGTAAATATTTTTATTGTTTAGAAAAAAAATAAAGAACATTATTAAAGATTGTTAAAAAGATCATTAGCTCATTTAAAGAGAATAAAGAAGAACTCTCTTAATCGTTGTAGGAACTGCCCCCACTATTTTGCCAAGGCCAACTCAGACCTCAGTTTTTTTAAAGAATAATTGGTACACCCTGTATATTTTGCGTTTTTCAAGATATTTTCAATACTTTAATAACGATGATAATCTAAAAATTTATTTTTCAAATTTAAAATGTAGGTGTAGCAAAACAAATTTTATTTTAATTATTTCAAAGTATGCGAATGTTTTTAAATTCCTTCTATCTGTATCTTAAACTGACTATACCCTTGCCTTATATGTGATGTTGAAAGATTTTGACTGAAAGTTCTAGATGTGATATTACGTTTTTCGATGTAGTCTCTACGATGTACTTAATTTTATCCTAAATTATATATTTTTTGTGCCTGAAAGGTGCGGACAGAACAAAGAAATTGTTGACAGTTGTTTTTGTATAAAGAGAAGAATTTTATGCAGAATAACTAATGCTATTAGAATTTAAGCGCTTCATTTTAGATCTCATACTATTGATCCAAAAATCTACAGGATGTTAAATTAGTTCTAATTAGAACTAATGGCACTATGGGAACAACTTGTAAGAAATTCATACATATTTTTTTGTTGCGACATTCTGAACGACTGAGAATGATCGTTCTGTGGATTTTTGGGTAGAAGTAGAATTTTAATTGCGTAAGATATTTAAAAATATATCAAAAGTTGTGAAATATCAAATATTTATTAAAATAGAAATAAATTTCAAACTTCTATCCTCCGTCTTTAACATGTGCTGAACTGTATAAATAGAATTTGCCAACTAAGCTAGTACAACATAGTGCCAAACATTTAGGCATATTATAAGTGGTTTGATATATTGTTCGATTCGAACGATTGTCCGTTTGTATAATTGGATTGGATTACGATTTATACGTTTGTGGATTAGTTCTATTTATTATCGAGGCCTGCATAATAATAATAGTAAGCTGTCCCTTCCTACACGGTCTTCATTTATGTGGAAAAATTCCTTTAACACTGATATGTTGTGAAAGCAAACCGGGAGTCTACAGGTGAAAAATTACTTAGAAATTATGATTTTGGAAGAAATTTTTTCAAATGTGAAAACTGGGTTGGTTTTTGAAACTTCCGAACTTTGAAATGATATAAATGGAACTGTTCCACACAGTAACAAATTTTTAAGATAGAATTATCATTTTACATTTTCTAGTCAAATTGTATACTTGTTTGCACAATATGTAATATATAAAACATGTAAACTCGCAATATATACATACTTTACAAAAAATAGCCGTTTCTTATAATTCCCTCGAATCGAATAATTTCTGAAAACATCTAAATCAAATTGTCGATCAAAACTGAAATAGTTATACAATATAAAGAGATTTGAAAATAGAGTGGTGAAGCCAAATATACTTTATCCAAATGTTGCTCCTTTTAGATCTACAGGGTGTTAAAATTAACAAAATATTTTAATTTTTTTTAAGTATCTTAATTTATTTGTACTCATAAAAGTACATTTTCAAACAAAATATTTTACTCATACCAGCAAGGTGAAACAAAACAACGAAGAATATATTAAAATTTTTAATTAAACTTAATACATTTACAAAGACAGAACTGCTGAAGCCTTAAGCGCCTTACGTTCCTTCGCCTTCACTTGTGCTGCGATACGGTCCAAATCTCTCCTACCTTGTTGGGTAAGTTTCCTCCCACCATCGGCAGATTTTTCGATCAGCTTCAAACTTTCTAAGCTTTGTAAAGCTTTACGCGCAATGCTGCCGGCAGATCGACAGAAATGGGATGGTTTAGTGCCGTTGCGCTTGCGACTACCAAAAATTTTGGTAACAGAACCCACTCCGACAGGGGAACGGATATAAACATGTCTAGCTATAGCGGCACATCTGACATAGTACCAGTCAGGGTCGTAGGGTGCTAATTCCTTAGCACGGGAAGTTTTTACCAGATCGATCCATTCTGGCACTCGCAGTTTACCACTCCTAAAAATTAAACGTTATAATAACGATACATATTTGATAAACCATGTTAAATACAGTAACGCATTTTAAATTTGTTAAATTTATGATATACATTTTAACTCAATTCAAAAAAATGTTTCAGTCAATACTATAACCTATAAATTGTGCATACAATTTCAAGCTACTTACTTTTTTAGAAAGATGGCAAAAGCCTTGACAAATTTATGTTGATCAACGTCTTTAAGTGTCACAGAAGGCATTTTTCTGAAAGAAACAAGCAGATTATAAACACGAAATTATGGTAAGAAAATGTGCTTTTTAGCTATGGCTGACACCACCATGCGCTATAGTTATGTTTACACTGCGATTTTAGAATAAACTTTCGAAATTATAGACATCGAATTGTTGAGATTAATATTTTAGAAATAAGATTAATATATCAAATGTATTACGAACTGATTTCATTGAAATTAATGTAAAAGTAATAATAAAACATCTACTAACCTGTGTATAACCAAACGTTGGCAAACGGAAAAGAAACTTGTTGACAGTTCTGCCAACCTCGAAACTTTACAATAGTTTCCGTACCCCTAGATACCGTACCGTATTTGTATCACCTATCTATACCATCCTAGAAAAAATATACTATTTCTTAGTTGTTTCCATGAATGGTGGAAATTTAAAAAATAAGAAAGTAATGTAAAAATTAATAGATTAGAGATAAAGAAAAATATCAACAGGGCGAGGAATGACAGAATTATAGACCCTCAATCATAATAATTTTGAATCTTTGATTAAGATATTTATTATTACCAATTAACGTACGTATTTAGTTACAATGTAAGTAATTATTGTATACTAAATGTACAGTAGCAATGTAATGTATACCTTAGTTAGGTATGTATGTACCTTACATTTATTTATTGTTAAATTACCGTACGGTTGGTAGCTCTGTCAACTCCCTGCTGAAGAGAGGCGATGGACCTAGTGGACGAAGGACATTAAACTGAGGAGAAGAAGAGTTAATTACTGTTACTGTCTGTGCCTAACTTCCATGTTTTGTTCACATTTTTGTAATCATATTTGAGGTTAGATCTTGAAAACATTTTTTATATTTTGTTTGTGGTGATTTTTTTAAGTACAAGTGTAATTTAACGTGCCATTTCATATTTGTGTAAACTGGTGATTCAAACTAAGGGTAAGTTAGTTAATTTTAATTATTAATAATAGTAATATATTTAATTCCATTTAGCAGTTCAGAAATTTTTTGTACCTATCAAGTTAGCAGTCTTGTAGAGCTTCAATACATATAAAAGATCACACCAAATATGATTCACCTTAAAAACTTGTTACACAGAAATCCAATTTTATTTTATCATATGATTAATAGAAGATTATACCAAGATATTATTCCTAATTCTACAACCAAAGTGTATTTGCCAAATCCAGCGAAGAAGCGGATAATACTTAAAAAACCAGAACCGCAACTACCATATGTAGAAATAATTATTGGTCATCGAAAAAATAAGCTAGATATACAGATGCTGTCAAAAGCAATTTATGACCAAGTTTTTATCGAAGGATACAAAGATACTAGCAATGTTCAGATTGTAGAGCAATGCCAGAAAGAGTTATTAAAACATAATATGCGCTCCAGTGACACAGACATTCAGAAGGATGTTAACTTCAAGATCCCTCCGTTGCGTGGAAAAAATATCGAGGAACATTTTAAAGTAATCGGAGAGGAGCAGGCACAACCCTATAGAGAATTAGTCTTCCAATTATTAGAGAATTTACCCGAAGCACCTGAAAAATGGCTTATGCAAACTGGCTGGACAAGATATGCACCAGGTTTAGACCCCGAAAAAGTACCATACCCTTCGGAGGAGGCTCTAGTTTTTGACGTTGAGGTATGTGTATCATTTTCAATTTTGAACTAGAAAAGCGTTTACAGTATTTCTCTCTAGGTGTGTGTGATGGCAGGTAAAGCTCCTACTCTAGCAACAGCCGTAAGCAGTAAAGCTTGGTATGCTTGGATTAGTCCGTCTGTAATAGACGGTACTCATAAACCAGTAACTCATCACGAATACCCTTTATCGACATTTATTCCCATGGAAAGTAATCCTGGCGAAAGTGGCTTGAAATTGACAGAGTATCAAACCAAACCGAAAGTTATTATCGGGCATAACGTTTGTTTTGACAGGGCAAAGATTAAAGAGCAATACTGGCTGAGTAGAACAGGTACAAGGTTCATAGATACTATGAGTCTACACATATGCGTTGGTGGTTTAACTAGTTACCAACGGGCAGTGCTGAAATCGGAAAAATTTATCGAAGAAGATGAGAACTGGAAAAACTGCAGTTCTTTGAATAACCTTGTCGATGTTTACAAATTGTATTGTGGAAAAACTATAACAAAGGCGAGTAGAGATATTTTTGTGGAGGGTACCATGTCGGATGTAAAGGAAAATTTTCAGCAGGTGATGGCCTATTGCGCAGGTGATGTTATTGCTACTTACGAGATTTTGAGGGAATTGTTTCCAATGTTTTTGGAAAGGTTCCCACATCCGGTTACACTTGCAGGTATTAAAATTATCGTTTTATCATAAAGTTTTCCGTTATATGAAACTCAATATTGCTTTTATTTGAACTACTGTGAAATATGTAAATTCTTAAATTTTAAATTGAACTTTGAATGGAAGAATACAGAGTGATTTTAAAGTTGAGGCATTTATTTTAACAGGTGGCTTCTTGTAATCATGTTTCTGTACATGCTCATAATAATGACAAAGATTGTCTGTGAATTCGTTAGGCTGCATTTTCTATAAGTTTTTTTTTTATTTGCATGTTTCTCAAAAAACTTCCCAAAATTCAAAACTTCAGCATTTTCAACAACATTAAGGATAGTACTGGTTATGTAAATGTTTAATGTACATTGTCATCCAATGTTTTAGTTTTTTGTACTTCGTAAAGAACATTCCCAGATTTAAAAATTTTAAATTCTATATTAACTGTGGTAGATTGTTTTTTCCATAGAGTTATGAGCAAAGAGAGATCGAATCATTCATTCATAAATTGCCATTTATTTTTTATCAAACATTGAAAATATGAAAATTCTGACTCATATATTTGCCGCTAATAATGTCAAATAAACTATTTTCAGTCTCCCTCGTTTTCAGTGTCACTGTTACAACTTAAGAATCACCCTGTTATATTGTTTATTTTCAATATAACATAATTTCAAATGAGGCAAATACAAACATTAGTTCAACTAAAACGAATAAAATAATATTTTAAGATCTGGACATTACACTGATCTTCTGTGTTAGGTATGTTAGAACTGAACACTGCCTATTTACCAGTGAATTCGAACTGGCCTAGGTATATAACCGAGTCAGAACAGGCTTACGAAGACCTGGAAAACGAGGGAAAGATATTGCTTTCGCGTCGGGCAGACCAAGCCTGTCAATTGTTGCACAACGAGAAATATAAACAAGACTTATGGATGTGGGACCAAGATTGGACTGTAAAGCAGGTCAAATTGAAATCCAAAATTGCAAAAAAGAGAGTTAAACAGGAGGAGAAGAAAGAAGAAAAGGAAATTGCCAAGATTAAAAACAACATTGCCGATGAGGAAGATGAAGAAATCGATCCCCTGGAAGAAAAATTCAAATACCTGTGGGATACCAGAGAGTATCTACCTAGTAATATGCCATTACTGCCAGGTTATCCAAACTGGTACAGAAAACTTTGTATGAAACCCGATCCAAGTACACCATGGGTGCCAGGACCTACTTTAATAAGCACCTCGATGCAAGTAACCCCAAAACTGCTCTCCCTGACTTGGGAAGGTTACCCCTTGCATTACATCAGAGAAAAAGGGTGGGGATTCTTAATACCGTTTTCAGACGATACGGACATGGCAAGAAATGTACCGTTGGAACAACTGATACAAAAATGCCCACTCCTGACAAGTAAAGAAGGGAGTAACACCCTAGAAGCATTTCAAAACATTCAGAAGTCCGTAGAAGAACACTTGATGAAGAAAGAGTACTACGCCAGATTGAAGCAGAACAAAGCACAGGACTTGTACAAGGGATCGGGAATTTGGTGTAACACAGAAATTGAAGATTGCTGTTGGTTTTTCAAGTTGCCTCATAAAGACGGACCTTCCCGTAACGTGGGTAATCCGTTGGCGAAGGATTTTTTGAATAAATTTGCCGATAACGTACTGGCGGGTGATACAGAATGTGCCGAGAAGGTTTTGGAGATAGCCAAGCAGCTGTCTTATTGGAGGAACAACAGGAATCGGATATTAGATCAAATGGTGGTTTGGTTGGATAAGTCAAATCTTCCAAAGGCACTTAAAGAAAAAGGTTAATAATAATATTTTCATTAGAAATAGTCTTTATATTTGGTGGTAATTATGTATGTAGAGTATCTCGATGAACGATTGCAATAAAAATTTGCACAATAGATATCAAAAAATCATGTTGAAGAATATTAAACTGATCAGGTATTTTGATTTTAAAGGCGCAGTATATAAATAATGCTAAAATATAGAGTAAAATAAAAATCTCTTTTGACATTTCAAAAAGATTATTTTAAGATGTTTTTTTATCTCCAGTGTTTACACTTTCTACGCCTTTTTTGCAAATGTAAATACACTTCTTTTTCTTTCAATATTTTACTGATGTATATCAGTAGAATTCTGCAAATATCTTTAAAAATTTATTGGTTATAGTAACGGTATACATATACAGGGTGAATAATGGTATACTCGCATCAAGAATTCAAACGTCTTACGTCACGGCTGACGTTACACATTTGTTTTTATTGTCAGCGTAATTTTCGATGTTTGGTCGCATTAAAAACAATCATTTTTTGCAATTTAGTGCAATATATAATGCAAACTTTTAGTGTAGTATATAGTTTTATTATTATCAGTTGCAGTTTCTTAAATATTTTGATGAAAATATAATGAATTATTCATTTGTTCGTATGACGTAAGTCATCTGAATTCTTGTCGCGAGTATATATAGTTTAAGGGAAGATTGTTAACGTCAAAATAAAGCGATTGAGCCCAGCATGCTTTATTCAATTGCAGCTCCTTTTCATTCTACAGGGTGTTAAGGATTTTTTGCTATATTTTAAGAACGTATGGACCAATTGTTTTGAAAATTTGTAGTCTTCTGTTTTTTGAGGTGTCAATTACGAATATGCAAACACTGTTGAGGTCACGACTAGGGGGCGCTAGTTATACTGTACTGTCGATATAAAAATGTATTGTATTTTACACTTTTGAATTTTTTAATAAGAAACTATTGAACTACCTTCAATTCTAAATAGAAAAAGTATACCTGTTACAAATCGATAAACTCAACTGTTTTCGAGAAACAGACGTTAAGTTTTTGAAATTTGGCGGAAATTAAAATATAGAATGAAAAGGAGCATTTGAATAAGGCATGTTGAGCTCATTCGCTTTATTTTGGCGCTAACAATCTGCCTTTAAGCTATGTACCATTATTAATGCCTCACCCTGTATATTATAATAACTTGTTAACGTCCGACACAGAAGGCATAAGATTACACAATTCTTAAAGTAAGAGAATATTCAAATATGAGAGTAGCGTGAATGTATAATTTTAGGATGTGAAGGATACTAAATTTGTCTACTTTATTAGTTTTCAACTGTCATAGAGGTCGCTAGTTTCCATATTTCTTAGTGACATTTTAAGACAACATGTTTTTAGGTTATGTTTCTGCATTGTAAGTTACATATCGTTGCAGCGCCTTCAAAATGTGACATGTCCACTTTAAGGGTGCCGTATTCTTGAAATAGTGTTTTCTACAACGACAAATAATTTGAGATATTTAAGAGCTGAATAATATAGATCTTAACAAATAATAGGAATATTATCTCATGCCACCTGAGAATTTTCAAACGTACCGAAGTAAAACGAATATATAACTATAGAAAGCGGTCTAACCAACAAATAAAAATTTGTTGGTTAGACCGCTTTCTACAAATCTTTCAAAATACGTATTTTTTCAATTTAACTGTAAATATAAATATTTTGTATAACATAAATTTTTAAATAGTAAAAGTAGATAAGCAAAACATCAAGAATTTTATTTTTGATATTACTTTTGTTCTACGTGTTTTATTTTTTGAGATTTCTGTACCTAAAAACACCATTTATCGATAGATGCAGAAAACTGTCTTGATTCTATTGATTAATAATTTTTTTACAAAATCCACAATATAAACAAAAATGTCATTTATATTATTTGATATTAATTATTTACTGATGTCTAATGCACACAACTTATTTGCTCCTACTCCTATGTGATTATTTTATTATATAATATATTGTTAGAACATGGCTGGTTTTAACCGTAGATATCAACTGTCTAATTCTGCACTTAACACATTTTGTTTAAAATATGCACGTTGCATTTTGATGGCGCAACGATGATATTAGCTAAATAATGACGTAAAATTTTCGTTTTCGAGTAAAATACAATGAAATGCCAAAATTAGCGTGCTTTCCTCTCAAAATTCGGTTTTCTGCCATGTACATTCTGTTAAATGGAACATATATAGTAAAAACCAAATGTTTAAGACTTCAGACTTATTTTTGTCATAGTCAGTTGTGTCTGTGTGTAGTGAGTAAAATGAAACTATGCAAATATAATGCAGAAACTATTTATACCTATTAAATTTATTTGCATAACCTTATCTAACCTATCTTATGAGTAACTACATATTATCTGAAAATCTGTACCAGGCATATATTGTCATTACTGAAAGTCTGTTATTTTTACTGTGCACTTAATTTTAGATTTTAGAATGTATGAATTATATAACGTAACTATAATTTACATTACTCTAAATTCAAATACATAGCATTGTTTTCAGTAACAGTATCTTTGCAAAAAATTAAAAATGCAGTACCGACTTGATTAAATTTTAGTTTCTTAGATATCAGATAGAAACGGTCCTGATAAACTCATACATAATTACTAACAAATTAACTTGGACACTAGCCTGAGTCGAAATTTTCTTTAAAGGTGACACCTACGGGGCGATCCTCCCCCAGATAGTAGTCTGCGGCACTTTGACCCGCAGAGCCGTCGAACCCACCTGGATGACGGCCTCTAATGCTAACAAAGAGAGGATAGGATCAGAACTCCGCGCCATGGTGCAGGCACCTCCTGGTTACAACATCGTGGGGGCCGACGTAGACTCTCAGGAACTCTGGATCGCTTCCGTGCTGGGAGATGCTCATCACGCAAAAATGCACGGTGCCACTCCCTTCGGCTGGATGACGCTTAGCGGAAATAAGGCTACAGGGACGGACATGCACAGCATGACAGCCAAAGCTGTCGGAATAAGCCGAGACCACGCCAAAGTTATAAATTATGCGAGGATATACGGAGCAGGGCAAAGCTTCGCCGAACGTTTATTGAAACAATTCAACCCCACGATGTCGGAAGCGGAAGCTAGAAACAAAGCTAAGAAGATGTTTGCTTTAACGAAAGGGAAGAAAGTGTTTTTCTTGAAAAAGGAATATCTGCAAGAATTCGCAGATCAACCGTACACAAGATGGCAGGCTTTCGAAACCGCCAAAGCTTGTGGGAAGACGGTGGACGAGATGTTCCTCAGATCTAAATGGATAGGAGGTACTGAATCGGCCATGTTCAACCGCCTTGAAGAAATTGCAAACAGCAAAGAACCGTGCACCCCTTTTCTGAACGGCAGGCTCAGTAGAGCTCTAGAACCGAAAACCATGACTGAAGACAGGTATTTGCCGACGAGAGTCAATTGGGTGGTGCAAAGCGGAGCGGTGGACTTTTTACACCTGATGTTGGTCTGCATGAAGTGGATCTTAGGTGATAAGATACGGTTCTGCTTAAGTTTCCACGACGAGGTGCGTTATTTGGTACCGGAACCTTATAAGTACCAGGCAGCGCTAGCACTGCACGTCACGAATCTACTGACAAGATCTTTCTGTTCCTATCGGTTGGGCCTGAACGATCTACCGCAATCAGTTGCTTTTTTTAGTTCTGTCGAGGTGGATAAGGTTTTGAGAAAGGAGTCGCAACAGGACTGCGTAACGCCCTCTAATCCACAAGGTTTATCGATAGGTTATGGAATCGAACATGGAGAGGCTTTGAATATTTACGAAGCGATAGAAAAAGCCGGAGGAGAGTACATATGGTGGTCTGATAGACAATCGGAAAAGAAAAGGTGAATATTTGGTGTGTTCTTTTTTCTGTGTGTTGGAAAGTTTTTTATTTTCTTTGCAGTCCGTTTAAAATTGCCGTCGTCAAACTTCCCTTTAAGAAATTTCATTATAAAGAAATTTAAAAATTAAACTATCATTAAAATTAAAGTTTAATGAGAGTTTAACATAACTTTAAATGGATGTCATTTTTATATCTTTGAGACACATGTACAAATTCCATTGTGAAAACATTTTTTTTTAATTTTTCTCATAATTTTCAAACCCCACTGCTGAACAGGCAAACAACGAACTGAAAACTAATATAATATAATGAAATGAAGCGATGACATACTCAGCACAACTTATTTTGTCTAAAATTAGCCGTTTGTTTTTTGCCTGTCTACCAATCTATGCCATTCCGAGAGGTTATTGATAGTGAGACTTCAAAATGATATCGTAAAGTAGAAAAGCAAATTGATTTTGTAAAATTAGTTGCAATTGCAGTTACACTTTCTGTCCTCCATTAGTTTATACAGTTGGTTTAAACAGGTAACAACAGGCAACACTGATCAAGTGTGATTGTAACTCAACTATTTAAATAATTTCAGATTTGTATTTTGGGGAATATTCCTAAAAAACTGACCATCACTTTGAGCAACATCCTGTACAAATTACAATAATTTTAGTAATTCGTCCTATAAAAAATAATAATAAATTGATATCCTAAGTAGTCAGGAATTTATTTACAAATTTTTATAATTTCGACAAAAATTTTATTTATGAAACCAGAAATAAATTTCTTGAACTGTCATATTAAATATTTATTTGTTTGAAGTTATATTTTATGTTTTTATATTGTTTAATTACTAAAATAAAAATTCATTTAAATCCATGATTTTTCTAAATAAAATTTGGTATTCAATGATTTTGCATCCGATTATAATTACACATAAATTACATTCTTTTTCTAAGAAAATCTCCCCTGAGGAAAGATAAACATGATTAAAATGTTATAGTAATAATTTTATGTTTCTCAAGAGATTTTTACTTAATTTTAGAAGTTGGAAACAATTTTGAAGTGAAGTAATTTTAACTTTCTTCTTCCACTTGCTCATTATTCACAGGAGTTTGTCTCAGGATTCGAATAATATTCTCACCACCTTGATTTATCTCCTGAAACAGCTTAAGATGGTCCATTTTCCTGAATATTTCTGGGGTGTCGCCCAATAAATACGTAGGCAACTCTTCCGTTCCTTCCCAAGTCAACCCATTTTTATAGAAATCAGTAAAATATTTCGACAAGCTGTCCAGCCACGTATTCCAATAATATACCCAGTCAACATGTTTCGTGTCTAACTTTAGCAGCTCGTTCTTCAGCTTGCTCAAATGTGGGGTGATATTACTTTTAATATGTAGTAGAAATTCCTCGAAGTTTGGCTGTTTCATCCATTCGAATATTTTCGCGGTTTCGTTAACCAAAATTAAATGTGAAATGTATGGTGAGAACGAGTGGTGATCCTTCATCCTTCTTATCCTTCGAAGTTGTATGGAAATCGGTTGGATGAAAATGTTCTCCTCTTGTTCATAGATGGGTTTTTTATATTTCTGGGTGATGGAGAGAAAATTTATTTCCAGGAGGAAGAGAACGTCCACTAGTTTGCTTTGTTCGTACACTACGTCCCCGATTTTTTCTGAAGCTCTGAGATATTGAGTAAAGGGACCATTGTAAATGTTTTTAATGGATGATATGACGCTCATAATTTTGACAGTGACATATTTGTCAACTTCAAGCAATACAGGGCAGAAACATCTCAAGTGATTTTCTTCAAAGAAGTATAAATTATTCAGAAGTCCGTAAGTAATGACCCATGGAGGCTTCCTAGATTTTTCAGTTCAAAATATTACGATTTAAGCCAGTATGCCTTAATAGATGTTTTTGGATATGGTAAATCAATATATTTTGTATTCCCCAGAGGGCGCCATATCCGCCATATTTGTGATGTAAATGCGAGCGTGACTTTTTTGGCCCTAACGTTATCACGTTTTTTATTAAATTCTTACACCTACATTGTTTTTGAGGAAAAAGTATACTTGTCATTAGCCTTAGAAATTGATTATTTTCTAGTTAATAGCTTTTCAACAATCGGCTGCATAGTTCCTTGTACAATATATTAATAATTGAAGGTAGATCGACAAGCAATAAAATTTGCATTGTTGAAAATATTTGTAAATTTCTACTATTTTGGCAGTTTTCATTATATCTGGAATGTTCTCTAAATAATATTCAAATGGATAAGATATTTAAAAAAATAACTTTAAGCTATTTTATTTGTTATTATACCTTATATAAACATTAAAAAATTTCAATGTGCACAAGACAGCAAAAGAATACTGTGCAAGTTGTCAAAATGTAACGGCAAAAATGAAACACTTGGTACAATATTTTTACATTTACTGATACGCCGTAATTTAGCATTGCCCAAATTTTTCACAAATACCAAAAATCAACTTATTAGAATATCTTTAAACTATAGTCTAGTGTAGTTAACAGCTCAGGCGCGGACCTGTCTATCAACTGTAGACTGATTCCTTGAAGCTTATCATTATTCCGCATTCTATAACTACCAACTGTACAATATGATGCAAAATTAACTGAATTATTTAATACTGAAATATATTATTTCCAATCTCTTCCAGAAATGTCAAGGTCATCGGTAAGAAAGCAGGTGGTCATAGAAGCACTGCAAGATGACGATTCTCTTCCCGCAGAAAACCAAAAAATCGTGCGTGTGCTAAAGAGCAGAGGTAACAACCTGCACGAGGTGGAAGCCCCCGACCAGTCCGTCCTTCTCGTGTCTATGCCGAAACGATTCCGCGGAGGCGTTTGGGTGAAAAAAGGAGACTTCGTCCTAGTGGAGCCCATCGAAGAGGGAAACAAAGTTAAAGCGGAGATAGTGAAAATCCTCAGCACCGACCAAATAAAGTATTATAAAATGAACAATGTGTGGCCGGGAGAGTTCTGCGTCGATACTGACGATAAGAGAAAACAGGACGGAGATTCTGACGAAGATCTCTTCGTGAATCCGAATAGGCCGAGGATTAGTGACTGCGAATCTAGTGATTCGGATTCTAGTGACGATTCGGAGGAGGAGGACTGTGATAAGCGCGTAGCTTCTAGGTGTAGTGATTCCAGTAGTGAATCAGAAGAAGTAAGTGATAAAAAATCTGAAGTTAAGAAATAATATTTTTTTTGTAAGTTGTTAACTGTTTCGTTTCAAAATATAATTTAATATATTACTTATTTCTTAAAATTGTTTATTTTGTATACATGCAAGGAAAGCGGGAATTATCAAGGGAAAATCTAGAATTATCAAGGAATTTCAAAGGTTAAAGATGTTAGAAAAATACCAATAAATTTCTCTAATTTTCAGAGAATTTTTTAAAATTGCAATTGTATTTTGTGATTATTTAAGAGACGCCGCCAATGAATGTCTTGTTCAAAAGTAAAAGAAGAGATAGTTTTTCTACAAAAACATTTAAAAAAATATATAACTACAATAAAAAATGCGAAACCGAGTACAAAACTGTGATACGAAATTGCAATCCATAACAATTTAAACTAAGTAAAAGCCCTTTTTAAATAATTTGTCTGTAATTTTTCGTTTGCATCAATATTAATAAAATAAACAATAATTTTCCTAAAAATTCTTCAAACAACATTGCAATCTATTAATAGTTGTTAACCTCAACCGTTGATCAGAAGAAAAAAAATTGTTAGGGCAACTATGTTTTATTTGGTCCAGTTTATAATACAGCAAAATAAGGACATTCATATTCTGCGCATATTATTAAATTTGGTTGATTTAAAATTCATTAGACGAGAATTTAAAATTTTTTTTTTTTTTGATTTTAAAATAAATTTTTATTTAATCACATTAGAATAAGAATTTTTACCACAATCTTAATTGGAAAAGTATTTTGTTTGGGAATGATTTTTTTATGAAACTGTTGTAATCTATTTTTTATTCACAGATTATGAATGTACTTTCAGTATTTGTAAATTTCTATATCAAAATAAAATTAGTATTAAAAAAATAAATCGATAAAATTTTAAATTTTTTTCATATTTTTTTTAATTTTGATTTTTTTATTTTTTTCATTCTCAAGTTCCTTAGATATTTTTCAAAATTATTGCACATTACAAATCTAATTAATGTCCTAAAACAATTAATAATTTGACCTAAATGAGATTTTTGCTGCTTTTGTATAATTTTCTTACTCAAAGTACTTAAACACTATGCTTATTTAATAAAATTACCTTAATTTTAACCACAGTATGCATCCCTGAATTTTGTGCACGTAATTGGGAAATATCCTGTATATCACTTTTTATTATTGATGATTACAATATCCTAACAGAAAAATCTTCCATTATACTAGGTTGTCCTTATTTTATTCAGAAAAATGAACTTTTTCAAATAATAAAATTACACTTTTCTGTCGGTAAGGATTTTAAAATTTTTTTCATTGATGCAATTCATTAGAAATAGTAACCAAATTTAAAAGAAAAATCAAGGCAAAATATCCATAAAACAAAACGTTAAGGTCATAGGAATTAGAGTAGTAACCCTTTAAATATTTAATTTAATCTGTTTAAATATTTAGTAAGTTATACCCATCATAAAAATTATATAAAATTTATTACTGTTTTAATAGATTTTTAAATATTAATCTTATTGGGTACACATATATTTACATCATTTACCTGTTCCTACACCTACCTGACTATGAAATTAATCCCAATTAATCCTTATAGACATTAAGCTATCCCTTAGTTGAAAAATGCTGATAATCTCATTTTCTTTGAAATCATCATTGTAAATATTATACCAAACTGCAATTATTTTCAAATTTAAAATAATAAGGGAGGGGTGGCAACCAATTTAAAGATTTGCACCCTATCACTCCCAGCAGTTCTCACTTGAGCTCCATCCATTATCCTGTTAACTTTAACCTCCTGACCACCTGACCACTGTTACAATGTCGGTTTCTGCCTTAAACAATCCAGCTTTCAACGACATACCTAAAGAAAATTCACCGCCGGTCCAAAAGCAGAAGATCGCCAAAGTGGTCAGGGTCAGAGCTAGGTACTTATTCGAAGTACAAACCCCTGACAAATCCATCTTGCTGATGCTGATTCCCATCAGATTCCGTCAAGTGGTTTACGTAAGAGTCGGAGACATCGTCATCGTTCAGCATGTTCAAGAAAATAACAAAGTGAAGGTGGAGATGGTGAAGCTGTTAACCATGGAGGAAATGTGGATGTATAAAATGAAAAATAAGTGGCCCAAGGAGTTTAACGCTTGCTTCAGTTGTGTATGTATATGCTCGAACAGACGGAGCATTGTGAATAAATCTAACGATGTGGAATGTAGCAGCGATTCCGATGACGACAGTGACAGTGAAAGCGACAGTGATAGTTCTGAACTAACTGACACTTGTAGTTCCGGTTCCGACTACGATAGTGATTTAGAGGATGATAGTGACGATTAAAGTTGAAAATCGTGAGGAATAAGTCTCAGCGGAGGCATTGGTTACACACTATATTACTATAAATTGTACATCAATACGTTCCTCTATACAGGATATTTTCTAAGTCTGTAACTTCACAAAGTTATTTCTTAAGTTGCTTCAGACCAAAACCCTTAATATCCTATGAAGGATCTAAATCCGCTTATTCTTAAAATACAGGGTGTTGAATAATAAAAAAACATTTCACACTTACGAAGATATCTGACTTAGTAGGTATATAAATTTGTTAACTGATGGCGTAAATATTGGAGATGGCGCTGTAATTTTAGACTGGAGAATTTTGAGGTACTTCGAATTCTTTTCACTGTTTACAAAAACTGTTTGGCAATTTTTTTCTTCTTCAAATCTAACTACGCCACTGGATTCAGCATCCCTTAAAATGTTATTATGCCAAATTTCATAGATAACTATTAATAATGAGGGAATTCTAATATAGGCTTCATTTTAATAAATACATTTTTATAATAATTTTCTAAATAAAAATTTTGGCCATGAAAAATTAATTAAAAAAAGTGATAAATTAATTTTAGGCTTACGTTAAATGTAAAAATTTATAATTAGCGGTTGATAATTAGATATTTAAAAAAAATAGTTATTAATATTTATTTACAAAATTTGGCACAAAACCGTTTTAGGATATGATGAATCCAGTAGCTTAGATTTGAAGAAAAAAAATTGCAAAATAGTTTTTTTTTTCAGATTTGACTGATAAAAATTCGAAGGAGGCCTAGAAAATAAAAACAAATTTTAATATTTTTCGCCAGAATAGTTTTTCCTGATCCATCTTTAAATGAAAACAAATAAATCAGATAACCTTTTCAAAGATGGCATTTTTTAATACCCTGCCTTAGATCAGATTTTGATCTAAAGTAACTAAAGATACAACTGTAGGTACTTATTGCTCAAGCTTAGAAAGCAACCTACAGAATGTTTTTACATTTATTTTTTTATCATTCAAACCTGTATTTTTTTACCAAATTGTTTGCATATAAAAAATCTACAATTAATGTGTAACAATAATTATATATATTTTTTTGATAAGTATATATTTAACACATTTTTTTTTTAATTTAATTTTTGATATTTTTGACTTCCAAGAATTTCTTGTGTAGGATACTAAATAAGGAAAGAATATTAAACAATTATAAAATTTTAAAACTTAATTTAATACAAAAACTAGGCAGTTTCTCTTAATTGTCTAGCAATTTTTTTCTGTACTATATTCGTTATATTGCCGTCCACATTTGCAAGGGGCTGATTTCGTCTTATAGACAACTGGAAAAAAATAATTCGTGAGCAAATGGCAAAATAGCGTAATTTTTAAAAATATATGTTAAATTATAGACTTAATTGTAATACATTAAAAAATTCACTTACTTCAATTTGTTGTACTAACTTTATTTCGTCCGCTCCCGATATAAAATTTGTAGCTTTGCATGATTCTGGACTACCCAACCTTCCCACCCGTCCAATTCTATGTATATAATCCGCCGCATGTAATGGAAAGTCATAGTTTAACACGTGTCTAACTTGCACGGTATTCAATCCTCTACTGCCTACGTCTGTAGCAGTCAGAATCTGAGCATCTCCCCTAACGAATTGGTTCCATTGATCGACCCTAATATAGTAGTTCATGTCACCGTTTATATTGGCACAAGTCACTCCGTTTTCTCTTAGAAAAAGTGCCACCCAATTGCAAGTTGCATTCTTGTTCGTAAAAATCAGCATGGGACTGTTATTGCTCTTGACTATCTGTAGTAGATGCGACGGTTTAGTGGACCTCGTTAATCGTAGGAATTTCTGAGTTATATTGAGCTGCGGCTTGTGTATTCTCGATGAAACCACGTGCTTTAAAGTTGATTCAATAGGGAACAACACGTCGGGCAGTTGCCTGGGAAGTGTAGCGGAGACTAGAATTATTTGCGATTGAGATACTCTTTTTATTAAACTGTTCATTCTCTCGATAAAGCTGTCGTCTATCAATGTGTCTGCCTCGTCTAATACGGTATACTGCACTTCGTTGAGCTTGTAAATTCCAACAGATGAGAGTTTCCCCAAAGCACCGGGAGTGGCGACAAGAAGATCGATCTTTGCAAACTCGGGATTCATCATGATCTTTTTTGTTCTTCCTCCTACAACTGTCTTGACACTGAGTCCAATGGATGCTGCGAGATTTTCAGCCACTTCCCCAACTTGATATGCCAGTTCCCTATTCGGAACAATGACTACAGCTTTAGGAGAATTTAAATTTGAAGCTTCATTGCCTATCAGCCTTTTTATTATTGGTAAAAGATAAGCTATCGTTTTCCCACATCCAGTTTCGGCAGCTAACAATACATGGCGACCTAAAATGACCTTTTATAATTGAAAGGAGTGTTAAATATTTTGAACGGTTACCTGACTCTATAGTTGTTATTGCCCTATATTGAAATTCTGTGGCTTTTTTTATGTCCTGTGTTTGAAGGACATTTATAATATCACTATTTAATCCACATTCTTGAAAGGAATATGTCTCTTCTGGGATATTATCTGTAAGTGGATGAACTGTAAAAAAGTCGTTTTTAGCTTTGGAATGATTCCATCCTTTTGAAACCAGAGGAACTTCTTCCAAGTTATTATAATACATGGAACTGTAATGATCCAGTTGCTGCCGCTTACAACTTATAAGTAGTTGTCCACTTTTATCTTTAAATTTCGGAACTGTCGAATAAAAATTGGCTCCATTTTCGAAATATATTTTTATAAGCTTATTAAATATTCTATTCATTCCTAGAGACATTATATATTTGTAGGTTACGCACTATTCTCACTAATTTATTGGTTAGAATTACAGTAGAGCAAAATTATAGTAGTTTTGTGATTGCGTAGGTTTACATTTCATTGATGACTGATTTGAACTACTATAGAGCGTATTCAAATGGTTTGAACTGTTTACATAAAATAATTATTTTAATTAATCTTTTTATTGCCTTCTGTTTTATATATCGTATTCAATCATTACAAATTGGTCTGTTTGATAATTTAAAGTTTTTATTCATAATTAATTGCAAATATAAAGGGGATATTTAATGTACTTTTTTTAAATATACTTTATATTTAGATGCAAGAAATTTTTAAATGTGAAAAGAGAGTTAGACATCTTGTCAAGTATTAACTTTCAAGTTCCAAAAACAGATTAAGGTTTTTCAGTATTTATAAACGTACATTTTTAGTTTTTTAAAAAATGTTTTAAAATAAAAATATATATAGTTACTTGTATTTAGTATAGTGTATTTTCATACTAGGTATAGGTACAGTATAAGTTTTTACATGTATTTACTAATTAGAGCTATCCGTACATTTACTTATCATTTTCAAAATCGGATGGGTTTTTGAGCATTAGCCTGTGATGTTCCTTTTCTGTTTGATCATATACCAAATATCCAATGGCAATAGCTGAAAAGTTATGTTTCATTATCATTAAATTCAAACTTTGTATCACATCTTTTTGACAGCTTTTCATAGCTTTCTTTGATATTTTTACTTTATTCAAATTGATAAAAAAAGTAAACAACAGTTGCAAAATTCTCACTGCCACTATTCTAAATTTATACAAGTACACAAACCCAGATTTTTTTTTCTAAATTCGTGAACATAGTAAATTAGATAATAGAAGTACTTACGTGGAACGATATACAGGACGTTTTCAGCTATCCTTCTAATTGTATTGGGAATGCCATGTGTAATGACTCCTGCAAATGCCTTTTGCTCAAAAGGAGACAGTCTGTAGGTAATAATGCCTCTAAGCTTGAATAATTGTCCAAAACCGTGACCCATTGTAAAATAACTACAAGAAGTTGAAGAGTTACATAACAGAAGTTGTAAATGCATAACTATACACAAGGTTAATAAATTCACACATAGGTATTTTATTATAAATTCATTGTTGCTATTGGATTGGAAGTATATTAAAAATTTATAAAAATATAAACTTTTACTAACCTTTTCTCTTTGGATGAGTAAAAATTATAATTGATCCCAGGCGGCTTGTAACTAATATCTCGACAGTCGTTCGTTTTAGTAATTCTTAACGGAATTGTTCTGAACTCTCTGATCCAGATGAAGGTTTTGTAGACATGAACAACGAACTCAACATATTTCCTGTTTATAAAGATATTTAGTTGCTATTATGAAGAAAGATATTTAATTTTAGTTCTTTATTTATCTAATATATTTTGTTTAAAGTTTGTACTAATTTATTGAAAATGATTTTTAAAAATAGTGTGATATGTGTCAATGTTATATATTTGAAGAAGATGAAGAATAGTAACAAAAACCGTACCACCCTACAAAAATAAAAAATAGTATACGAAAACGGAACCAGCGACCACAGTATAGAAAGACCAGTAGGGACAGCTGCACTTTCGCGCCAAGCCATTTTCAGAATTCATTCATAACCATTTACGCACTCGTTTTGGTTTACGTTTCGTAGTATAACCGCTTGTGTGTCTTTTCGTTTTGTGATATTCAACTTCCTAACCTATTTGAGTTGCGTTCCAATCTTGGTTTTAAATTTTATTATTTTGTTATATCTCTAAAAAAATAATTATGAGAGCATCAGAAGAACCGGGTCAAGGTACAAAAAAGTGTAATATAGTAGGAGTTTATTGTGTAGTAGGAAGTTGCAAAAACAATTATACTGGAAATTATACAGATATAGTTTTTTTACTCCCAAAAGACAACAGAAGGTAATTTTACAATCATTAATTATAGTTATAATAAATTAAGAACATAAAATATTCCTTATTATTTTCCGTGTATCGTTTTTTGTGGTAATGCATAAAGTTTGTAACGGAGGAATATTATTTTCAACCAGCATTACATACTTATTGCAATTTGCAAACAGTATTCCTTTCTTATTTTTTGTGTTTGTATAATTGATTGCATTTTATGATTGAAATTCATGTAAGTATTAAAATAAAGTTATTGTTGTTTTAGAGCGAATCAGTGGGCGGTTAAATGTAAGAAAGATCATTTGGTTAAAAACATATAATTTTCGAATATGTGCTCAGCATTTTTCACAAGAAATGTTCAAAGATACGAAAAGAAAACGACGGCAAATGCTTACAATATTTTCAGACGATATAGTGGCAGGTAAAAATATTTAACGTTTATTTTGAAATAGCTATCAGTATTTGAACATATAGAAATAGATATTTAGAACATTTTTGATTTTGTTTTGTTTTTTTCAGAATTATCACAGAAAAATGTGGAAATTTGAATGCAGTCTTGAGTTTGTCTTGAGGATTATTTTGGTAGCATCAAACAACAAGGAGGAAAATCTATCTCACCAACTTCTATATAATTTCAACATCCTTCGGGGATTTCATTTGTAAATTTGTGTGCGATTGACGTCAAGCAATGCACTGAAATGCCATGAGTCAATGCACATTATATAGGTACTTCCGATTAGAGAACCTAATTTAATTTCAGAATAGCTTCTGAAGAAGCGAACTTACATATGTCTCTTGAAAAGTCAAAAAACCTAAAGTGACAACACGGCAACCAACCCCGGAAATGTTCAACAAAGTTACTTTTGTTTATAAGTAAGAAATAATTGAGTATGTTCAATTTTAAATATGAATGTACACTCGCCATAGTTTTATGCCATTTTTCTGTTAATGAAATAAAATGTTTATATAATTTGTATTTTATTAAATGTCATAGTTCCAGGTGGGAACATCTCTGTTTTATTTATTGTCTTCAAAGTTTTTATACGCTTCTTAAATTATTAATAATAAACCTCAAGATATTTATTTTAAAAATTTTACGTAATACGAATAAAACTATATATTCGTAATTTATTAGCTCGAAGAATTTAAACTATCATGACAATTTATTTCACACATCTAGTGTTTTTTGCTAATTTAAACAATATGTAATTATAATTTGTTGTATTATTTTTAAAAATTACACGTATTTCACAAATTTGCATGTTTATACTTGTAGCAAAACCTATTTGAATTTCTGGTGACTCGAACAAATATATAAATCTAGAAAATGTACTTATATTTGCAGAAACTATAATAAAATTGGGTAAAAAAAACTGCTGGTAATAACAATATTAATTACAAATAATGAATATATATGTAGTAGTAAATAAAAACAAAAAATGTAAAATAAGGTCACAGCAACTTCTATTTATTTATTTCGTTATTTAAACTATTTACATTAAATTTACTGTTTATAGATAGCTTATAAAACCAATATCATTTACTATAAATTTTCAAAATCATATTACATTTTGAGTACCACAGTTACAATTTAAATTTTGACAGTCACAGGTTACAAAGTAAATCACACCATAAACAATGGTGAAGAGAGCCTCACTCCCAAGTGGGAGTGATGCTATCTTCACTTCAAACAACAAGGTCAAAGAATTCGACTGGCGGATTTCATTCATAAATTCGTTAGCTGTCCCTACTGATCTTTCTATACTGTGCAGCGACCATCAGATTTGATTTTCTAACCTTATAATTTATTTTGAATGAGAAAGACATAATATAACAAGGCAAGATGCCCATATCTCAAGTAAGTTTTTTAAATAGATACTTTAATTGTATAAAAAATTACTGTTTAGTTTGCAGAGAGCGAATCTAGTAGTGACTCTTCTAAATCGAAAACTTTTGTATTCAAAGACGAAGGACATACGCTGGGTAATGCTTTAAGATGTATTATATCTAACTAGTAAGTATTTACAGTAAATATATGATTAATAGTGTTATAAATATTTCTTTTACTTAGTCCAGAAGTACAATTTTGTGGTTATACTGTGCCTCATCCCGCTGAATCGAAGATGCATTTTCGCATTCAAATGCATAAAGGCAAAGCCGTGGATGCTCTAAAGAGGGGCTTGGAAGATCTCGTTAGTATTTGTGATGTTACATTAGAAAAGTTTGAAGAGGAACTGCAAAGTCAGTAACCAAATTATGTTTTTACATCTGTTGCAGCAATTTTTTAACTTGTACAAATAATTTATTAGTATTAAATGTGAAAAGTGATAATCAAATGTGGAATTGTTTTTTAATTATTCTAAAAACTGAAAATAATTTACTTACTATTCGTTATTTATAATTGTAGCAATACTGGCAAATTTCAAGTTAATATCAGGAGCATTGGCCTTAAGTACTTTAACATCTTCGTTTACTAATTTCTTTTCACTTTGTTTCTTGGTCAAACTTTCCAAGTAGTTCTTTCTTTCCACCTGTGCTTGGACCAAAGCCGATTCCTCGGCTTCGTTCAATTCCTTCAATCGAGGGTCCATACCTAACCATTCACACTTGACAATTTGTTCAATTCTCACTCTTTTAGTAACGTCAGGTTCCAACAATGCTGCAGTTAGTAGTTTGACACAATCGCTCAAATAGTCGACAACTTTAGACCTGAATTTCCAGCGCCTATTCATTTGCTGCTCGTGTAGTTGACGAACATTGGTGTCGTCGAAAGGCATGGCTTTATTAATCATTATATAGAGTATCACGCCTAACGACCATACGTCCGCTATTTTAGGGTGATACGGCATGCCTCGAAGCACTTCGGGTGCAGCGTACGACAAAGATCCGCAGTAAGTTGAACTCGTGACCCTCCGTCCTCGTGCATCGGTCACGAACCTGGCGAATCCGAAATCTGCCAATTTAAGATTGAAATTGGAAGTTATTAAAGCGTTTTCGCATTTTAGATCGCGGTGGGCGATGTCCATATTGTGTAAGTATTGCACCGCTAAAGCCAGTTGACGAAACCAAACTCTGGATTGTGGTTCGGAGATGGGTCCTTTTTTCAATACGTACTCCAGTAAATCTCCATTCTCTGCATTTCTCATGAAAATGAAGTATTTGGTCTTCCTCTGAAAGATGCTGTGAATGTGAATTATGTGTGGGTGGTTAATTCTAACTAGTATGTCCAATTCCCTAGGTAAAAATTTCTTCACGAAATCTTTGGGTGCTTTGCTCACGTCTAATATCTTACAAGCTAAATTTTTGGGTTTGTCTTTGTCTTCGGAGGTTCCAATGAGTTCTGCTAAGTATACGGAGGCGTAGGAGCCCTCGCCTAGTTTATTTAGTAGTTTGTATCCTCTCGACGATAAAGTTGTTTCTTCGGACGGCTTGAGATTTACGGCGGTGGTGGATTTCTTTTGTTTAGCTGAGGTCATGCTTAGAAGGGTTTACTAGAATTTTGAACATTTTTTTGACACTCAAATGTCACATTTTCAAAATTAAATGTTAAATGATTTTAGTTAAGTTCTTTCGCTTGTGATCTCTATATTATAAACGGAAATCAAGGCAACTGATTGGCTGAATCCAATCCAACCAATCAGTTTGTGTTTCAGGTTATAAATCTGAAAATTATGGTTAAAAGAATTTGCCTTTGGTCGTTAATTGTTTTCCATATTAAAAATGTGTAAAACAAAAATAAAAAAATTTATATAAACAAATGATAAAAAAAAGGCATCTGGATAAAATTGTTTTACATATTAAAAATGTCTAACAAAATAAAAAAATAAATAATTAAACAAACGATAATAAAAAGAGGCATCTGGATGATAAAATTGTTTTACATAATAAAAATGTGTAAAACACAAAAAAATTAAATAAACAAATGATAAAAAAGACATTTGGATGATAAAATTGTTTTACATATTAAAAATGTCTAATAAAAAAATAAAATTAATAAACAAATGAGAATAAAAAAGGCATCTGTATAATAAAATTGTTTTACATGTTAAAAATGTGTAAAACAAAAAATAAAATAAATAAATAAACAAATGATAATTAAAAAAAGCCATCTGGATAAAATTGTTCTACATATTAAAAATGTGTAGAACAAAAACATAAAATAAACAAATGATAATAAAAAAGGCATCTGAATGATAAAATTGTTTTACATATTAAAAATGTCTAAGAATATAAAATAAATAAACAAATGATAATAAAAAAGGCATCTGGATGATAAAATTGTTTTACATATTAAAAATTTGTAAAGCTTACACATAAAAAAAATAAAATGTATGCAACTTATTCTTTAAGAACATGAACAGGCTATTTAGGTTACAAAATTGAAAATAGGGGACAGGAAGGAATAAGAACGGTGTTGACAAAGAGGTAAAGAAAAGACGTGACTATTTATAATTACTGTGTATAATATAATAAAAATACTTCACAAAATATCAGTTACATATAAATTGATGATAAAAAATGCAACAGACATCCAATTGTTGCTTTTATGTGTAAAACAAACGCGTTTCAATATGAATACAGAACGAATTTGGCGTTTTCCACGAAAAAAAAATCTGCAACTTTACACATAACCAACAACACCTTAAATTACCTAAATTTAGTTTAGAATATGTTAAAATTACAGTACAAATTATACAATGTGATGTGTACTGTATCCCGGAACAGAAATAACCCACATCATAAACAATAATTTGTCAATAACAATTATTTTACATTTAGCGTTCAGCTTATTAGTTACTTACTTAATACGAATAAATATTTTTTGTTTTTTGGTCAAATTTGTAAATTTCTCTAAAATCTATCTACATCGGTGGTAACGATTATGATTAGTACAAATACTGTATAGATAAATATTTTAGTATAGAAAAACTACAATTCACAAAAAGTCAAACCGCCAACTTGCCCCACATAAATTCGTGCCATAAAAAAATGACCCTCAATTAAAAATATTCTCGATTTAGTATTATCGTTAACATTTAGTTGGGTAAAATTTATAAATTATATACGTGGAAAATAAACTAATATAACTTACGAATCAATAGGTAAATAATAAAAATTATACTAATTTCATGATTTACGGTAAGTTACGCACTTAACGCCAGTATATGTTTTATTTTTTGAGCAAAATTATTTTTATTTACACTTTCGTTAACTTTCGTCATTCTTTTATGACAAAACTATGTATAGGATAATTATTTGGCACAATTTACAGTCATTAGAGTTTTTCTTTCTATATATCATGTATAATCCAACTGGCATATCCTTGTAATAAATTGAAACTTAATTTAAAAAATACTTGAAATAAAAGATAAAATATTTATGTGTAGGCGGAAAGATTTTAAAAACATTTCGGCGGGTATAAAAAATATGTTTAATTTTTTGAATTCTCTAGAAATGTTGCTACCAAATTCTAGTATATTAAAAATTATTTCCCCTATGTATCACTTACTTCAAAAAAATTCAATAATACAATTTTCATATATGTAATTTTTAACCACGTCACTTTGGAGATGGAAAAAAAGATCGCAATGGCTTCTGTATTACCGCCCATATTTATTCATAGGGTTTTTACAAAAGAAAAAACCTGAAAAATACGATCTATCCGTTTTTGTGAAAAGTAATACTAAATGATAAAATGTTAAAATTTGAGAAGTCAAAATTTGTCACATATATAGAATAATAAATTGTCAGGATTCTGCTGGCAGCTTCAATTCATGATTTATTGAGGAGAAACTGTTTTATATTTAAGAGAATAATCTCTTCTATATGCAATACGAGAGACAAAATGTTCTGATTTGACGTGTGTTTTAATGAAGCCGCAGAAACCTGACAACGAGGGATTCCTATGCAATTCTCTAAGGCAAATCTGGGGAAGACATGTCATAAATACTAGGTATAATACTAATGTATATGTTCCGGTTACTTTGTTACTTAATAGTTAATTATTATCAGACGTGTCTTTGCGGAACTGGAGAGTTGGTTATGGAGGCTGGTAGAGATCTCGCCGGCTTGTATTCAACGTGACGAGAGGCACCCTCTGCCTCTAGGCTTTCCATCCTCATCATCTGGACAAAAAGTCAGTCTTTGTCAAACAACTGTTAAGTTGTAAACAAAAATGCTTAAAAATGAAATCATTCACATTTTCCGACATTCCGACATTAATAGAAAATTGGAGAAAGAAACGCTTAAGTGGCTACTTTAGCATAAATCGATTTCATTTTTAAGCAATTATTAATTCCCTTCTACTGCGAATACGTACGACAGAATCAGGTCATCTAAATATTTATAGATTATTTGGAAAGCCATACTTTTCTAGAAGTATTTTAGCAGCAGCAGCCAAAAACCTGTATATTTTGTGTAATGCTATATTGTGTATGAGTCATGAGAAAAATAATCAACTCTCAAGCAAAAAACTAGTTCTAGACAAATGCACTTTCTACAAAAAAAATAATATTCTACAGTGTAGAAATACGGTACGATATTTGTGCTGGAAATTGCAATTTATGTTTTAAATATGTCTATTTCCTAGTATCAATTTTTAGGCGAAGAAGAAGATGTTTAGTACATATGAACTACTACAACCAACATGAATTTGTAGGTTATCTTTTAAATTGAACCTACTAGTACTTTGTAAACCTTAACAAAATTTGAATTTTATATCTGCTGTATGCAATTGCCAGTACTAATACCATTTGAGTAACTATATACCGAAAAACACACCTAAATAGGCCTTAATTTTACTTTAATACAAATCAACAGTGTATTATTAAAATCTCTGGGATCTTAAAAGTCCACGGAGGCATGAAAGAGAATTAGTAAGGTAAGTTTTTAAAACCAACACCAAGATTTACTACATGTTTAATAACACCTAATATTAATAGTTTTATAGGAAAGTAAAATAATTGGAATTTGCTTCTATTTTCATTATTGCTACAAATATTTTAAATTAACTAATATAACTTACTAAGACAAATTTTCTTTAAAAAAAAAATCAGACAAAAATCCACGTTTTTATGAAAAAAATTAACGCTGGCAAACATGTTTGTAATAGACGCTTGCGTTTTGGTAGAAGCAAAATCCAAGAAGTGTTAGAGAGTTAGTAACTTACACCCATCGAGCTGTTAAGAGCAGAACCTGTCAGTTCACCTGTCTTTTCCGGATTTAATGGACAAACTAGGTCCCCATAGTCGGCTTCTCCTTTCGATTTCTTCCTCTTCAAGGAAAACTGAGATTTCTTTGCGATCTAAACACGATTAACTGATTGAATTTTGTGATACATACGATAAATTTTCCGTTACCTTTAATTTAGATGACGGTGTAAGAGGAATATACCCCATGGTCGCCTCGAGTTCCCTCTTCTCCTGAATTATGTCCTTTCCCAACAATTCTTTAAAGTGGGTGTTGAGGTGCCGTCGCAACAGTGTTTTTCCTGGAGGTATAGACAGTAAAGTCGCGAGCAATTCTGCGTTGAATTTTGGTTCCAAAACCATCAGACCACCGTGCACACCCGCTCCCCTGAGATTAGGTGCGTATTCTGCGAGGTCTACAGCTCTCAGCCACTCCATTACCCTAAAGCGTGGTAGATTTAAGTAGTAATAGTTAAAAATCGACACAATGAGTATTTACGCTTGAAAAAATATTTTCAAATCATTATTTAAACCAACATTGCAAAATTTAAATCATAAACGGTTTCATTGGTTAATTTAGAAACATTCATGTTTTTTTCTTGCCAATAATAATTTCAAATATGTTGTAATAAATACTACATATTTTTTTTAATTATGAAATTAACATTAAATTGGTTTTGTAACTCAGCAAGAACCTCGAACAGGTTTAGTACATTTGAACTACCACAACATACTAAAGCTTTGACAGTTATGAAATTGTAGGTTATCTTTTAAAATAAACCTACCAACAGTTTTTAAGTCATAACAAAATTGTAATTTTATATATCCTTGGTGTTTGTAATTGCCTGTACAAAATATCATTTCAAAAACTATTACTAGATACTTGAAAAATATCTTCGCATGAACCAAATTATAAAATAAATTGTATGTCAATTTTACAATTTGTAAGTAATTATCTTTTAATAACACATTAAATCACAAAACAGTTACAACACTCCTTTTAACACAAAGGAATATCCAACACCACGACGAGAATTAGAGAAACAAAATAAACCGAATAATCAGACTGAACTGCATGAAAGCAGCTCACTAACAAACGTAAATTCATGCTTTAAATGGTCTGTTGCAGAATATCAGTTTCGATTGAGAAGATGAGCAGGGAGTTCGGCAGCTTTATGTCAGGGTATATTATATGTAACAGGTTTATCACAAGTTGTGGATTTATTAGTGTTCAGTGTGCGTAGCTTTACAGCATAGTACATTCGCACTTGTGTGTTATGACCCAATAATTCATAATGTAAGAAATATATTTACTATAAACGCTATTAAGTGGTCCTGATGTGGCAACGCTCTTTTGTTTCAACGCTCATCACCCTAGCAGAAAATTTGTGCAAACCACGAGCGCCATGTTTTCTGCCTTTATTAGGCCAAACATGTAGTTAAAATTAATGACGTAATACCTGAATAATTCTGTAACACTGAACAGCTATTAGTACTTACCTGTGAGTTGTCCATAGTGATATTTGCTTTGGCGTGGGCTGCGATGGGTCGTCCGGCAATGATCTCCTCTGCAAGCAGCCCGGCTCGTAATCATTCTCCCTAAGTACTTGAATACCCCTCTTTATGCTAGCCACGTGCAGCATGGAAGTGATATGTAGCAACGCCAGGTCGTCCATCGTCAATCTGTGCAGCACTCTTCCATCTACTCTATTTATTAAAAAGTTTTCTTTGTGCTGGGGCAATCCCGTATCGTCTAACCACCTTAAGACCCACGAAGTGTCCAATTTACCTGCTTTGGTTAGGTAGGGATCGCTGGATCCATTCTCTTGGGTATCGATAAGAGCCAGCTGTAATTTCTTCCGGTGGAGTGGATTTTTTACATTTAATTCTTTTTCTACTTCGTTTATGGATGCTTCCTGAAGCTGCTGGCCCGATTTGACCCACCGCTTGGCGTCTATTATGTAGCTGTCTAGTCCGAGGTCTTGCAGCCAATCGCAAATGTTCTCGGTGTCCCATTCGGCAAACGGTTTGTCAGGTCTGGAATAAATATGATAAGACGAAGTGTGAAGTGATAACAGTTATTTATTCTAAGTGTTTTAGACAGTGTTTTATCCACGTAAGAATGTTTGACCAAATTTAAGGGAAAACCTGTTTGATATCGATAAACTGCGTCGGTTTTGAGATATTCCCATCTTAGTGCCGACAACCACTGTTAAATTATTGTGGCACTAACCTAAATAAGTTTTACGTTTTATCCACAATCACAAACTCAAGTAAAATTTAGTTAAAATGTAATTAAACGAAAAAAAAAACCCAAACCAATGAGAATGTTTCTTGAAAAACTCGTAAGATTCGAAGTATCATGACAAGATGTGACCTTGTAAACTAACAAGTTTGAAGATCGATGACATACAAAATACTGGCTCATATTTATTAGTTCCTGTACCTGATATGCCAAATAGAAAAGTTAAAATTTTATTTATCTAGTGAATAGTGTGTTACGGCGCTAAAAAGTGAACAAAACATCAATTACAGAGTAATTCCCGTTAAAAGAACTTACTTTGGTGTGATATGTGGTTCGCTCCATCCTAGTCTGGCGGCTGCCGTTGCCCTAACGCCGCCTCTTTGGAATTCGTTTAACCCAGGGAGGTCTTCTAAATTGCCGGACCCCGATCGTTTCATTCGGCCGAATATCTTTTTAATTCCTTTGGTTTTGTTAAACGAGAGACTAGGAGAGCTCGGCGACTCGTGTGAACCCTCGTCTATCATTATCTTCTCCGTTTCGGCTAGACGACACAAATTTTTAGATAAAAAAAAGTGAAAAGAAATTTAACCAATTATTATGAATTTCAAGAAATATGTTATCGATTTTTTCAAATTATATAAATGTTGGGGATTTTAAGAACAAAATCTCAATGACAAGGAAAGAATCGATAAAATATCAATTATACGACAAGCAAAATTAATAAATGCATGAATATACTGTAAAATTAAAATATAAAGCTCTAGTTAAAGGGCGTAAGTAGATAGCTCAAGTCATGTTGATGATATTCGTTAAACATAACATTATTACTTTATGTTCTAAGTAATAAGGTTACGATATATGAAATGGTTAAATTTTATTGAAAAAAATAAAGAGAGTGGTGATGTTAGATGCCTGGCTTCGTAATACAAATTCATGTGTAGTTTTGGACATAGTATCTTTTTATAACGTTACTTGGAACATGGCATTTCACTTTTTTAATAATTGTCACTGTATATCCAAGTTCTTTTCATCATCATATGGCTAATTTTAATTGGAGACGAAGAATTGAGTAATTTTTCTATTGCATGTAATCTTTAGACCACTGAAACAAAATTTAGTAGATGAATAGTTTTCATCAGTGCGCTACATAACCTAACTTTTATGAGATACATTAATTAATCAGTTCCAACTTTATAATTATATAAGTTCTGTTTATGTTATGACGGCTAACATTACTAAGCAGAAGATATGGCTGTTAATTTATAGATAAGTCCATCAAAACTCAGCCAAAGCAGCTTATTTGTATGCATGTATGCACAGTGTTTTCCTACCCGGTTTCCTCATACAGAATCTTTCATTCCTGTGGTAAAGAATCCAGTATTTAGGACGCTTACAACAAAGCCGAGAAGGTGTTGTCCATAGAGAAGGCTTTGGTATTTTGCAAATTAAAGAAATTACCGTTCACACCATAGAGGAAAATCCTTCTACATTTGCACATTTGAACTACTGAGAGTCACATACTTCTAGCTTATTTTCAAGATGTTTTGTTAACATTTGGGCTTTTATTGTGAAAGCCATTTAATTTCATTAAATATCACCATTTAAAATTAGACCTATGATGATAAAAACAACCTGTATTTCTGTTTTACAACATGCATTTTCAATTCTATTCATTAAAGTTTTGGTGAGACATTCTCTATTTAGTTTCATAAAAAAAATAAAAAAATCATCGAAACGATAAAAAATAATATGATTATCAAGAAGTAAAATTTAGGTTTTTACTATAGAGGCTACTGGATATCCTGCAATAAATTAGTGTTGCTATTTCTTTATAAACAAAAACTAGGCAAGTTAAATAAAATTTTGCTTAAGTAGAGAGCGAGAAATACTCAGCGATACCAAAGCGGGGTTAAACATCGAATATGGAAGCACAAGCCTGGCAGACCACAGATGTTAGTACTCTCTTATGGCTCACGGCATGCCTAAAGACCAGAGCTATCACCTAGATTGGGTACCGAGAAGCCCCTGAGTCTGCCCCCCACCAGAGAGGAAAGTCCCCTACCGAAGGCTACCCCTTTTTTGGTGCCGTTCGCGGGGTTGGCGTTACTGTCCACCGCGCTGCTACCGTTCGCTATGAACTGCTGCCTGGGCAGGCTGCCGTACTGGATGTCGATCTGTCTTTTATACGTCGATGGGGGCGTCTGCAAGTAAATGCAACATATGAATATTATGCCATGAGAAGGGCATTGCAATCTATTAAATACTTCAACCTGTCCTTTAAGGGAGCAAAAGTCAGTTATTTTTCTAATTTAATACAGAACACAAATTCACCTTTGGTGGTTGAACCTCTTGTTGAACGGGTGTTGAAGTTTCGATTCTCCTTGGACTGTTACCAGCTGGTCCGACTGGACTAGGAGATGGAGACATTCTTAAGCTTAAAGTCTAAAAAAGTTCAAAAGTCAGTCAGTCAGTGAGGACAGAACAACGTCACCAGTAAAGTTGAGACATTTATTACATTTTTTGTGTGGTTAGGAAGCAAGATGTGTTTTAATAAACACAAAAACACTAAAAATAAAAATGCTTCTGTACATGCTCGGAATAATGACAGACTGATAAATAATTTCACCTGCTCTTGTCGTTGGATCTGTATTTACTAAATACATCTGCCTACCTCATCAGCTTGAAAGGTCACGAGCACTTATAAAAATGTTTCAATTTAGAAATAAATAAAAATTGCACCTGATTGCCAGGATGTTGTACAGGCGTAGAAGACAGCTGAGGCTGCGATGACATTCTAGGCATGATCGGTGGTTTCTTCCCTTCAGTGTTATTATTATACTGGCTGTTCCTTAATTCTAGGTTTTCTCTTTCCAGAGCTGCCTGCTGAAGTTTCAGTTCACTCATTATGGACATCAGTTCTAATTTTTGGGTTTCTAATGATGATCTAGATAAGACCTCCTAAAACAAAATATAGGACGTTCCTGAAATAAATGCTTTTGTCAAACAGAAAAATTGTTATATTTTAGAATTAAAAAAAATCGTCGATTTAGACCAACAGAAAACTTTGAAACCGGTTCTATTGTGTGGAGTACATGCAGCAAAAAAGTAAAATATTGATTGATCGGTGGTTCACACACACACACACACACACACACACGCACTTTATCTGCTAATTCTTGTTTTGAATAAGATATTTTTAAATAAAATCAATCTACAGTTGACGAGACATGTCCACGCCCAGGCCGAAAACTACACTGAACAAATGATATTGACCCAATCAATGCGTTGTAAACATTTGAATAAGTGGGGCGGTGCAGGGTTAGTCTAAATTAAAACAATGCGTTTATTTTTTCGTCCTATAACATCCTCTCAGTAACACCCAGAATATCAACTAATATATGCAATAATATATTTGCGCGGAGGATTGGTACCCCCTCTGTGGGAATGGTAGGGCGCAAGAATGTTAGCTTGAGTCAATGTGATAGATTGATACCGGTCGACATTTGACCACCCCCAGGATTTCCTCATTCATGCACTGAATGCCTACCAACGTAAGTCATTCCTAGGCGCAAATGCGGCCTGCATAATAATATGTCGCCCCCTCTCACGCACAAGTCTCCGACTTCTGGGTTAATCCTCGTGATTAAAATGAGGGGCAGAGATATTATTATTACTTATACGCGCAATCAATAAATATAATAATTTTAAAAATTTATTTTTATCTAAATCCAGCTATGTAAACAAATTAGTTTAAAATAATTTGTACATCAGACTATTTGTAGAAAACATTTCAGAAATGTGAATCACTTAGATTTATTCATCATAACCATTCAATTAAGTTGTCGTTATTTTTAGTCAAGGATAGCGTAGTTTATTCATTTAACATCTATTAGGCCCGCTAAAAAGCAAAAACATCGGTTAATTCATTTCGTATCTGGAAAGTGTTGCGCTTGTACATGTGCTAAGATATTTATTGAGAATGGAGCGATATATGTATTTTTTAAAACCACGATAACGTGAAATACGAACGAATTGCCGCTATTCATTTATTTATTATATTAACTGCAACATAATTACCACCTGTTATATAAACAATGAGCGTAAAACTTTGAATAACGAGCAATTTTTTAAAGACGGTGGTAAATAAAAATATATTTTAATTTTCAATTAAATAGATACCTTACGGCACACTTTGTTTACAGAATGTCGCTATATATTTCAGAGTCAATAATTGATAAATGAGTATATAATATTACAAAAAACATGCAAACAATGTGCTAAATCATATAATAACAAAACAATACATATTTAACGTAATGACTGACTGAGAACATTGGATTTGATTAAAAAACGTACGAAATTAAATCATTTTAAAAAGTAAAATATCTACGCTTATAAACTGATTTCTTTGTATCTACCACTAAATAATTTTAATATCAAAAATTTACAAAATTTATCAAGAATTATTACGTGGAACAATGCATCAAATCGGTCAAACACACATTTTCTAATTTACATTGTTTTACATAAAAATGCATTATTCGGGACAAGAATAAGCAGTGATAATTTGACAAATTTTTAGTTTTGGAAATATGACATTTTAGACCACAGGCTGCTTCATTTGGAAAATTAAAACATTATTAGTTTATAATTAATGCCTCTTCAAAAATTTCAGTGGTATTTTATTTAATTCTTGTCAATTAAAGAAACAATGAAATGTTTTCGGAAAAAGAAACGATAAATTGTCTACAAATAAACAATTTCTGAGCTGTCTGCCTCTTCGTCTGTTCAAACGTTTCGCTGAGTTTCTCCTGAAGAAGGGTGATTCGAGAGATAGAAACGTCAAGAAACCGTCGACGTGGCAATCAACCCAAAAATTGTTTTTCCACAAAGATCTGCAAATCAAGTTAAAATGTTCTTATACGATTCTAAAACTGTTCAAAACAACTGACCTTTTCATTAATGAGAACTACTCACAATAAGTTGAGAATTGAACTGGGTGAGTGTTTAGAGTTTAGAAGAGTTCAAGAACCATTCAAATGCAAGAGCAAACCTAAAGACATCACCAATCGCTTAGATTAGCTTTGTACGTTGTTACAAATACATCGCTAGTACTATAGTTTAAAGATATTCTAAACTTTGAACCACGGTAGAGACACCGGGTTAATTTATGAATGAAATCTTCCATTTGACTGAGCTAATTGACTGAAGATAGCATCAATCCTAAATGGGAGTGTCAGTATCTTCACACTATTTCTAGTTGTCTTATACTATCTATTAAAATATTGTGAAGTAGGTTCGTACTATAGTCAAAATATAATATTATTTGATTATATGAACAAAGAACAAAAATTGGACATTTTGCAAAGACCATAATGGCAGGAGATTGCAAAAGGTTAGGACAATACCACAAAACCATAATACACTGATCACCATACAATAATATTTACTTGTTCTCTGGTAAAACTACAGGATAGTAAACGTAAAGTAGTATGAATACATTCTGCAGTTATCCCTACTGTCCTATCTATACTGTGATTCAAGTAGTTACTAAATGCTAAACTGATCTTACCCTTTGCAGTTTCTCCTCGGTATCCGATAGAAGCTGCTTCTTTTCCTGCAGCATCTTTTCCAAATCGGAAATTTTATCGGATTGGGCCTCAATCTGTTCGGTGAGGACCTGCACCTGTAACTGGAGGTTGTCCCTCTCGTACTGTATCTTGCGGAACTTCTCATCTTGTTCCCCTGGCTATAGAAACACAAAAAAAATAATTGGTAACAATAATAACATGTTAAACAAATTATTTTTCTATTAATCTATATTTCTTTTAAGGTACCAAGAGACTAACAGCAACGTCAATGCATAGATAATAAGCTTTTATTACTCTCTTTCATTTCTAAACAGACTATATAAATATCAATCAGATAACCCTTTGCGATGCCACTGGAATTATTACTTTAAATCTAATTACTTCAAAAGAAGCATCTTGCCACTGTTAACAAAATCTACAAGATTTATAAAAATCGGCAAAAATATTTTCGAATTAATATAACACTGATGTCTTATTAAAAATTAGACACATTCTTTTTCGAAAATACAACAAGCTAAGACACATATTTGTATGAATATTTTTCCATTAAATAGGGCAAAAAATCTGTGAAAATATAATTACGATTTATACCCTGTGTATAGTTTGAAATATTATGCTGTAACTAAAATTGAATATTCTTTCGCATGCTCATCTAGCTCCCTCGGATTCTAGAAACAAAAAAGATGACACAAAGAGGTTCGTTAGGAGTTCTTTATTTAATGTAGAGCAGTAATTACGGAGTTGTCTGCCACGGGCGCCGTATTAAATATGGAGGAAGCTCTTATATAATTTTCAGGAAGCCTGTGTCGCGTATAAGTTGCTTACTCAATAAGGTAAGATGTTAAGTGAGATCGTAAACAAAAACAGCAACCTGAAGTACTTTCCCAAAAAGACACTGTGGTAAATAAGTGTAAACTATAGTCTGTTTAGAAATAAAAGAGAGTAATAAAAGCTTATTATGTATGCAAATATTCAATATTTTTATATCATGTATTATCGGTATAGATGAGGTGTACTTTTAAAAAAACTTTGTGTGATCGAACCGTAGTAAATTGTAGAAGGTAGCTAAAATTTAATCCCCGACAATCCGTCTTTGATTGGGTTAAGTTTACAGTGATAAGGTGGTAACCATAGTACCGTTATTTGGCGATTTGTTGCCATTTCATCGGTAACATATTTTTTCTGATCTTTATTAAGATTGACAAGTGTCAAAAGCTCCTTTTTCACCATATTTGTTTCAAAAGAAATGTTTTTCCGGATAACCATTGAATTATATCGGCTTTCCTCCAAGCAGTCGTAGGCGTCCGCTCGGTCTGCCGTGAATGGTAACTGGCATTATCCATGACAATTACAGACCCCGGAGCAATAAGATCCAACATCTGTGTAAAATACTCTTCAAAAACATCTGCGTTCATGTCTTCGTGATAGTCACTTGTATTTTTAGATTCAAATAAAAGTAAACCACCATCTACAAAACCACTGGCACTACCTATAAGTGTCACTATTAATCTTCGCCCTTTACCTGAAGGTGCCTTGAACCCTGTTGAAAGTCCATCCAAAAATGATTGTCGAAAACTTTTTACATTTTTATCTTGCCATACTTTTGTTACAGTATATCCCTCGTTGACCCAAGTTTCGTCTAGATAATAAATATTCCTCCCTTCGTCACGGAATTTTCTAATTAATCTTAAGTAGGATCTTCGCCAACAAATAATTTCATCTTTATCGATAAGAACTGACTTCCTGTTCTGCTTTTCCCAGCAAAAATTCAACTTTCGTAAGACGGCCCATAATTTCTACTGATTTTTGGCAAATCGTTGTCCTCTGAAAGTTCACTTAAAATTTTACTTAGCGTTGGTATTTCTTTTTTAAAATAAAATGAGTGTACTTTTCTGCAAATGACATTTTTGAAGAAATCATCTATCACGACTTTTGAACTCCCTGTAGATGATTTTGGGGGATTTACAGTATCTTGTTCATTTTTTGTTTCCTTTAGAAGTATGTAGATAGTCGATTTTCCAATTCCTGTCATTTTGGAACACTTTTCCACGATGTCGTCAACACTGTTGGTAGGATTTTGGTGTTTCAATGCATTAAATACATTTAATATAATAATCTTCTCATTCTGAGACGGCGCACATCTTTTCACGCGTTTAGCAGGTACGTAATCTGATAAGCTCGACATTTTACCCAAACAATATTATATCCACTGGTACAATATTCACTAAACACAAGTCGAATTTTACTCTACTGCACTAGCACGTCTTCGTATATTCAGCTCAAAGACTGGATTGATTTGTCACAGTACGCTGGCTCCTGCTCTATAATGTATCTAGTAAAATATACTAATCTACACCCATTACCTGTTAGCATTAGTGTTACCCCATAATTACCTGAAACGAAATATTACCACGCCCGTGGTCGGTTCTTATCTCGGGGTTTTATTATTCTCTTTTATTTCCAAACAGACTATAAGCGATACCTTTTACTTACAAACTTTTATTTTTCTAAATATTCCGTAATTACACCACCCTGTTCACTGTGACTTAAATCATTTCCCATTTCGTTGGAAAGATGTCTCTTTTAACTGGTGTCATAAATCTCTCAAATGGGTCGCGTACATAAAAACGTATTAACTATACGACTCACTGTCGACTGCGGAGAGAATTTTTAATATAAGCCCAGAAATATTCCATAAATCGGGTAAAGAGAGCCGACGATAATTGCAAAAGTGTTCTGCTAAGACTACTTTTATGTTGAGGAATATTGGCCATTAGGCGTTCCTTCTTTGGCATTTCTCTTGCAACAGTAATTGTACAGGGTGTACTACACTATCGAGTGCAGATTCTGTTCGTTCATCTTTGAGAGAAGAGTAAAATAGTGATTTGCAATTTCATCTGAGACAATGGGCCCGCATACAAAGTTTTAAAAAGAGTCTATTTAGATAAACGGGCAAATACGACTACTTATAACGCTAAAATTAAATAAATAATTTCCTACATCACAACCACTATTTTGCAAAACAGCAACGTCGCAAATTCAACTAAGTATTCGCACATACGTCGATGTGACAAGAATTAGGATGATTAGTAAAGCCCGTACATCGTTCGCAGATCTCAGATCCAGGCTTGGCGACGACCTTAATAATTAAATATGCTTTATTTACATTAAAACAAATGTAATCTTATTCATAACAGAAACATCTGCTAAAATGCTGTGAATTTCTCATTGTTTCAGTTTCAGAGAGGATCATACAGAATAAATTACGAGCAAGTTTTCTCAAATATTTGCTGTGTAACCCCCAATTTTAACTTCAGATTCGTGTTTAGCGGGAAAAAATACAAAAGAAAAATATAGTATAACTTCCAGCACACATGACTTTTGATTTTTTTATCGTTTTTATGGATTTTCTCCAAAAAATTGGCTGTGCGACCCCCCATTTTGACTTGAAAAAATACATGGAAAAAATATAATGGGGCCCTCAGCACACACCACTTTTTTTTTGTGGACCTGTGTAATCAATAATCCTGTACACATTACTTACCTTATCAACATTTAATTCTAGCAAAAAATAAGACAATTATTACTGCAACACCGCAAATTATCTAGTCATTGACATTAAATAAAATAATGGAATTGTTTTAGGAAGATTTTTTAAAATCGTTAAAAGTTGTCTATCTTAGAATCCAAAACAATGTTTGGATATTCTAAGAAAAACCTAATTAGAATAAAACCACTACAATTCTTATAGATATCTTCAAAAAATTGCTGTTGGTACCACTGGTAACTCGCCAGAAATATTGCGAATATCGTTACTAAAAAAGATTAGATATACAGTCAAAGCATCAGCCATCCTAGGATAAGAAGGTTAAATTACAACAACAAAAAATAAGACAATTATTACTGCAACTTGCATGGTCAACATAAAATTATTTTGGGTTACCACTTCAAAATTATCTCTTTCAAAAAATATGAATATGTTTACAAAAAGATGACAACATTAGTAAAATTAATACTATAATTTATACAGACCTCAGTAAAAACATTGATATTAGTTTTATTGAGTATTTGACATTGTTAACATCGTTACCCAAACCTAATCGGCATTCAATGCATCTACCTTAGGATATGGAGGCGGCGTCCAATGATAACTCCTATCCCCATAGAAGCAACACGGGGGAGGCGTCATATGGTACGCACAACACTGCATCTCGTGCCTGTACCTCCCACAGTCTCCGTAGATATCAGGATGACTGCCCCTGTCCATATACCTCGAATGCTGATGCTGCTCCAACATAGGATTACTGCCATATCTCTGGGGATCCAATCTCTCATGTCTCCTTTGGAAGTTTTCGAAACAGAACTCGTGGGGGTTGCAGCACCAGTTCTGGCAGGGCATGAAGTCTTCTATCCTAGGAGGACTCTTAGGGACGTGGGTAGAGCGAGACTTCTGGTCCCTTTCCTGACGGTTGGAAGGATGTCGTCTGCGGTCTAGGCTTCCGGGGGCGGTTTTTTCTCTACGCGGGGCCTTGTCGCGCAAGGGACGGTTAAGGGGGGGTTTACTAACGGGAATCTGGTCGAGGTCCTCCATCTTGGGCGACGTGGGTTTGGGGGACTCTTTACGGATCCATTGGAAGTCGCTGTTGCATCGCGTGGAGCTGTCTGGGAGCCAAAAGTTGATTACAAAGTTAATTTATCTACAATTAATAATTAAAGTAGGGTTTTATGCTTGACAGTGGCACTGAAAGGTTGACGTACATACTTATTAAAAAAGGTAAGTTCTGTACATATTGATTATTGTAAAATATGTAACTTAAAAGAAATATCTTATAGATAGTTCTAATCACTGGAATTTCGCGTGCCTGCAAATGTGACGAATTAGTTAAAATGAGTGTTGAAGATGTCGAGGATAAATAATCCATTTTGATAGTTATTATTCCTGATTCAAAGACAAGCAGAAGTCGAACTTTTACTATCACAAATAACGGGGGATGGAAGAGTTCTACAGATGCAGAAGGATACATAGATAATAACATCAATGAAAAAAGACAATGTTAAAAATAGCCGATTTTAGGCTTATCCGGGGGAACGCATAAATCATAAAAAAATCAATGGCCCAGAAATACGTCAGATAGCTGGGGAAATGTCGCCACTACCCCTAAACCTATATAAACTACCCTTAAATAGCTTTAAATGGATAATCATTAATTATTGTTATAAAATTCGTGTAAAATGAAAAAAATGCTTGAAAATGATTTGAACAGACAGGATGTCAATATAAAAAGTGATAAATGACTGTAAAAGTGCCCATTCAATGGCGAAATAGCGCCAATTGTTCTCACTTTGCGAGCGCGTACTGAAAAAATGGCAATTTATCCTCGCGCCCATTTTTCAGGTCGCAATAGTATAAATGAACCTTAAAAGTGATTTAAGCATTTTTTTCATTCTAAACGAATTTTACAACAATAAATAATGATTATCTATTTTAAGCTATTTAAATGCAGTTTATATAGATTTAGGGATGCAATTAATATTTCCCCACTTACTTAATGTACTCTAGTATCAGTTTTTGCATTTTTTGACAGTAATCTATAATTTTTTCTAGCAATAGGCATTCCCTTGAACATTTAAGCATTATCTATTTTTGATGTCGAAGTAAGCTCACCATTAGCTTTTGAAAGTCGTTTTTTTTAATTTTTAGGGGTGGAATGGACATTTTTACAGTTATTTATCACTTTTTATATTGACATACTGTCTGTTCAAATCATTTTCAAGCATTTTTTTCATTTTACACGAATTTTATAACAATAATTAATGATTATCCATTTAAAGCTATTTAAGGGTAGTTTATATAGGTTTAGGGGTAGTAGCGACATTTCCCCAGCTATCTGATGTATTTCTGGGCAATTTCTAATGTTAATTGACAATAATCAATTGATTTTTTTATGATTTATGTGTTCCCCCGGATAAGCCAAAAATCGGCTATTTTTAACATTGTCCTTTAAACAAGTAAGACAATTTTACCATATTAGAATATAGCCCTAATATGCTTTCTGGATCAGAAATTTTGATTAAAGATTCTCAAGACCGTTATCTCAGCATCCAAATTATAAATGCTAACAAATGAATTTCTTACCTTAGTTCTGTTATAATTAATGTTCTCGTTGTAATAAGTTAATAATTGAAAAGTTTTATTTTGCAGACTGATTGTAGATAAAACTTTGTATGCATTAAGACCAAGAAGTAGCATTACTGCTCTCGAGCAAAATGTATCATTTTTCGCTCTCATCACATGATTTGGTAAAGATGTCGTATAGGTAAGCCTGCTAGTTAGTTCTTATTGATTTTAAGAAAATTCTCAGGTGTGTTATGTAACAATATTCACCTCTTAGATGTGGTTGATCCGATGAGGTTGTTGACAGATCGGATGTAGACCCTTGATTGGAAAGACTTCCCGACCATGCTTGGTTTTGGCCCTTTAGAGTGGATTCTTCTTCAAGACTAGAATCGTCATCGTGTCCTGAATAAATACAATTGGAGCTTATACTATCCAAACTGATAATGATATGTATTCAAAGAAAAACGCGTGGATAAAATTTGTATCAAGAGTTAGAATAGTTTTTTTTTCAGTCATTATAAAATTAATACGTTTCTCTCAAAATTGGAATATTTATAACTGAATTAAGAATATGCTAGTAGAAGCAGGTAATCAAAATATTATTCTATTTAAAACTATTTAACAATTGTTGCTATTTATGAACATTTTTTGCGTTCCGAAAAATCACAATATAGCAAATTCTATCTCAAGTATAATATATACAAAGCAGTAGTAAATTAAGTGCGTACCCATTTTCTGTAAGGACAAATATAAGAATCGATTTTCACAGCATGAAAATTATTTTTCTAGATATATGTGAAGGGAGAAATACAAATACTCGTATAACACACTGAAATGATTTGTATTGGAAGGGCTGATGACTTGCGAAAGTTCGCAACGACAAGAGCCAAAAGAGAATGATACGTGCCGAAAGCGGTTTTATCAAAACGAAATAAAGAAACGTAGGACGTCAATTTTACGTTTGAAAGGGCAAGTTTTATATAAAGAAAACGTCAATCAGCCGCAACAAATGTCTGTGCGAGGGTCAATATTTCTTTATCGTACATGCAGAAGGTATAAGAAATGTTCCTTTCAGATTTTCGTCGTTTAATATCGTATCTGAACAGGTGCCTTGGAGAATACAGATATAAACGAAATATTACTTCAGCAACAAATGGTTTTGCAAAAAATCATATAAGCGAGAGTGAGACACTTTAGAAAAGTGTTTTCTACATTGGATCAAGTGCTCTTCTCAAATTCTAAAGTTTATTGAGTCCATCACCCAAATATTTTACAAAACATCACAAAAAACAACTATTCATCATCTTCGTTGTCGCTTCCATTTTCTTCGTCCTCAAATTTCATTTCTTCCTCCTCGCAAGAGTAATCCACATCCATAGAATCAAATGATCACTTTGATCCACGACTGCTATTTTCTTTTGCTCTTGTGACTAAAGAAACATTTGCATCTGAAATGTTAACTTTACTAGTTGAGTTAGAACCTGTGGTTTCTATCATACAGAAATAGCAGTTTTCTACGCATGAGATCAATCTTGGTCTCGTGAAGCAGTTCATCAAAGCTATGGACAAAGATGGTGACTGTTTTTAACATTTAAGAAATTTCCCGCGATAAGTGAAAGCAGGTTCTCGATGGTCTTCCAAAATCCTACTCTTTTTCGAGACGAAAATTTGGTTCCAAAGATGAATCAGACCGAAAATACAGCATGGCAATTTTCTAGAATATCTCTCGCAATTTTTTAGGAAATAAAAAAGTGGAGGACTAAAGTCCTCTAAAGAGTTGAAGAGTTGTTGAAATATTTCAAACAATTGCTTGATGAGTCTCAAATTGTACTTTCTACACTCTAACCTTGGCTGCTTTCCTCAAAACCTTGGAGACTACAGTGAGAGAGAAGAACGAATCAAAGAGAAACCCGCTAGATCATTCGAAGAGAAAAGAGTTAGCTACAAGAGAAAAAAGTGTAAGAGCAACATCAAAGAAAGCCTGAGTCGAGTCGAGTTTGAGTGAAGGGGATCAACAGATTTTACACTCTTTGACTCGCCAAAATCTATGCGAATCCAATCTAGAAAACATTTTTATAAATCTTCTCACTCGCATTAATATGATTTTTTGACATTTTCAGTTATTTTTTTTGCGATTTTCACAAAATCTGTGGTAATGAAGTTCAATAGACTTCGAATTTGGATTCAGTGCATCAAAATACAGAAATATAGGTGAATATGATCAAAAGTACAAACCACTTTTTTTGTATGCCGCTGTTATAATAGGCAGTAAAATGTGTACTACATAAAAGAATGATTGAAACAAAAGAAATAGACCTCTGAGTTTGGATGTTAAGAAAACGCAGGGGCGAAAAAATTTGGACCATATACTGCCTCACTATTAATCTATTGTATGCTAAAATTAATTAATGAAAATGTTACAAAAATCACGGTTTCTGCCTACAAAATTGATACCTTTCACTTTAACTCATCGTAATTTTTTTGTTAATTGATAAAAACATTACGCTATCTCCGTAAATATTGTGTAAAAAAAGAAAAAAACTGAAACATGTAGTAAATAACTGTAAATAACAATCTGAAAATATGTGTTAATTTGTTTTTCGCCCCTACGTTTTCTTAATATTGGTTTCCAAACTAAGGAGTTTATTTCATTTATTTCGATAGTAAGTACAGTTAACCTTCATAAACCCGAACGGGGTACAGCTGTACCCCAGACATGAATTTTTGGGTATATTTTCTTAAATAATTTTTTTTTACTTAATTTCCTTCGAGCTATGTTTCTTAAATATATATATAAATTGGTATACAAAATTTTTTATAAATTTCTTTTTATTGTAATTAATTATTTAGAGTTTTTGCAAAACATTCAAAAAATATAACAGTTTGTAACAAGTGTGATAATTAAATCATTATTTAAAATGACACTAAAATGCTTGTTCTTTTTTCATAATTATTTTTGTTTTTATTATTTCTAATCATTTCATATTATTTTCTCAAAATGTGTTCACTTATTTATCAATGCTGACAACTTTATTATGTAAAAATATATTTTTTTATAAGCAGAATGTGTCTTTTTTAATATTCCCTAAGTGTAACATAAAAAAATAATAAAAAGCCAAAAAAATGTTGGGGTACATTTGAACCCCACTCGGTATTTAATGTAAGTTTATGAAGGTTAATAACGCTAAATACGCTTCTGTCTTAACCAGATTGGTAATAATCCCAGTAAAGCAAAATAAATATCAGCACAATATTTCACTTCCGGAAATGAAGATAAAATTACATATTTTCCTTTGCTTCAATAGCTCATTCAAAACAAACAAACGAGTCACTCGATTAATATTATTATTATTATCGAGGTGTTAAAAATATAGCGAGCCAAAGCGGTTAAAAAAATACCGTAAATTCGACTAGACTTTGGCCGCAAGCCACCGCAATAGTAGTGTTGCAAGTCGCCCACGTCGTTTCTGTTTCAGTGTGTGTTATTATCCTCTTAATGTCTTTTGGAAATAGTACAAGAGGCCTAGTTTCTAGCGTCTGGAGTTCAAAAGACTGACGGGGAATTGTATGGTTATTTTCGTCAACTTAAAAGCATGGAGGAAATCTTTGAAGATGTTAATTTAGACGATGAGGCAGTAAAATTTACGATTTCTGCGTGTTGGAACTTGTAGATATCGTAATTATGAAAAGGAAAACTAATATCCATGAACGTTATAGTTTTTTTGAGACCTGTAAACACATACTGTACAAACACTGGTACATTATTTCAACGGCACATTACGTCGTCGTATATACAATTTTATTTTTATCGATGTTTAAATATACTATACAGGGTGATTTTTAAGTTGATTACATAACTTTAACCCTGCCAGCACAATTCTTTGAATTTTAAGCATGACAGTGTTTTAGATGTTTTAAAAGAGCACCAGAAATGCCAATTTTGTTATAAGAATTTTCTTAGACAAAATTATACAGGGTTAACTATGACTTAGTACAAATATTTTAAGAGGGGATAGGGAAAAATAAGAATTAATGGAATCACCCTTCAAAAAAAATCCAAACTTATTTATAAAGCCAAAAAAAATTATTTTAAATCCTTAGATTAATGTAGAGTAGGCAACCAACAAGCAAGTTACTCTACAAGCATGCAACAGTCGCTCAGTCGGTATCGCTGTCATGTCTTAATTCAATTCCTGTGTTTACGTTGTAATTTTGTGTTCTTCTTCAGTTTTTAGTGCCTTTTTAATTTTTAAACATTTTATAGTTATTAAATAAAGAGATTTGTGTTGGGTGCAGATACTTTCCCACAATATAGTTCGCCGGTTTGGTTTTCTAGGTTATGGGACAAGACTGCCGCGGTTACATTAAAACTTGTCTATTATCTATTCCTTTCGTTCGATTTTGTTATAATAAATAGGCATTTTATCTAATTGTACCTACGGGAAGTGTCTTTTATCGGTAGTGAGTGGCTGTAATGAGCGAATATGTAGTTTTACCCTTTTATAACGAAATAATGAAAAAACGAATGTAAAATACTGGAGCTAACTGGATTAACTGTTACCTATCTATCAAATAAGAATGTTAATTTTTGTCGTTTCTACATTTAGAAACGCTACAAAAAGACGACCGCATGGTAGTTGACATTGCTGACAGATGTAAGCTTTATCTATGAATCTAAGCCATCTCAGTCGATTCTTATCATAGGCGCCCACTTTCCGTAGGAAAAAAGGGTTCTGCCCCATTTTTTATATATTGAGCTAAAATTCTGGATTAATTTTTTTATTGTCTTTTAGGCCTCCCTGAACACGTGGTTAAATTTTTTGTACTTAGTCATAGTTAACCCTGTATAATTGATTTATAAAGACTGATATTTTTCGTGGAAAACGTTTATTATTTTGTTACAGAACAAATATGTTCTTCGTTAGTTAATATACAAAAAAATAGATGTATGTACGTACATGCTTTTGAAATAATAATGACACTCCATCAAAACAGTTTTTGAACTTCTGGAAGTTCTGAGTAGAAATGTCATCAAAAATAACTAAGAACTAATGTCAAAAGTTGAAAGTAGATTTCATTACAAATACGTCAGTAGTTCAAAAGACATTGCAAATTTCATTTTAAAGAGTGTCATTATTATTGCAAACGATTGCACATAATAGAGTTATTGTGAAATTATTGTAATTATTAAAAAAAAATTCTTACATATATTTTAAAAAAGTTACATGGAAAAAGTATATAAATGGTTAAAACTATACAGGATGTCTTGCAAGTCGTTACAATAATTTTAATAGGTGATAGAATACGTGATTTTGAGTGGATTGGATCAAACATACGTGTTACAATATTTGTGATAATTTTTTAATATTTTTTAATTTAACCGTGCTTTTCTACAATTATTGAAGTTTAGAAGAAAAACAAGCCTTTTTATAACAAATATTTCTATACTTTTTTTTATTACGAATGAATGGATTATTTAAGGGCGCCGTTTTTATATCCAAATTTTCAACGAAATTCATAGCTGTTTGTTGAGGCAGTCTAAAAAAAATTGAGTAAGTTAGAAAGAATATCTCTTCACTATGTCAATTATACGAGTTTTCTCCAGGACATAAAACACTTTCCAGGCAGACAAGTCATTTAGAATAAAAAAAGAGCATAATTTTCACCTATTATGTTTTATTATAAAATCTCCTGATTTTTACAGGTCAACTGCACATTGCCAAAATTGTTTACGATATTATACGCATGCAGAATTCTTTTAAAAAACTAGTAACACTTGAATTTATGTAAATTATCAAGTATTTTTCACGGTGTATATAACACAGTGATAAGGTACAAATTCACGGTTTTTCATGTGCTCTAGTACATTTTCCTTCAAAAGTTAAAGGAAATGATTCAATTTCAGCATTATATTTTAGTACCTACTACGCTAATAAGAACCTCCACCTACTGGGTGCATTTTTTTGTGCGTCTTTAGATACGATTATTTGTCCTTGAAACGCCAGCCTGAAATTATTTAACTAATAAAATCCAAAGTGCTTCATATACCAAGAACTTCATAAACATAAACATTCTAAAAATTATGGAAAATAATCTTGAATACAAATGAGAGACATGGAGCTTTATAACGATTTCGGTAATAGTGGTGGTTACTCTCGGTCGGCTATGGTCACGCTCGAGGCTTACACGTAACTATCGATAGTCGAGAGTAGTCGATTGATAGACATTATAAAATATAGAAATGGACGATATAGACCAAACAGAATTCGAGCTCCTTCAGTCAAGTGGCAGTGAATTTAAAATTAGTTCTAGTTCAGCAGAACTCGACCTAGACTCAATAAAGTATACAATACCTACAACAGAAATTCAATATGCTTTCAGCTTATATTCACTTAAAGATTACTACTTTTTTTTATTTGTAAGACTTCTTGCCGTAGCAATATTTGTTGTATTGTCTAGCAATATATCTTCCCTGCAACTTCAGCTGTCAAATCTTGACTTGCTCTTCTCTTGTCTCATCTTGCGAGACCAAGACGGACTAAAATAAGATCAAGAAAAAGCAAGATGCCAACACTAGACCCTACATAATAAGATATCAGAAGCATGTATTGATGTAGCTATTGATTTAACCATTATTTATAACCGTTCTTACTCTATTTATATCTCTATATTTGTAGAGTACTTACAGTTGATTATTTGCCAATAAATTGTCTATAAAAGCTTGATAGGTTTACCGAAATTATGGGCAACCTTGTAGTTAAATCTATTGATGATTATAACTATTTCTTATTTAACTCTTTCTTTACAGACAATTCAAGAAGCCATTTATAAATACTCAACATTTTGATTTTGCCGGTGATAAATTTTTCTGTATCATTAGTGGTAAACATTTTGGCAGGCTATAACTTCTCACCTGCTATTGGCAATAAATCTTTTCACATCACACCTAGAAAATAAATAAACTATTCTCTAATAGATTTCAAACATGCGAAAGTGGTCAACATTCCATTACATTTCAGTAAGTTTCCTAAAAGAACTTTTTAAATACCGGAAGCTACGTTAAATACATAAACAGATTAAATTTAATTTGATACATATTTAGTAAATTTTACAAAATAGTTTAGCGATTACGTTCTTGAGGTTAACAGATTATTTTTCTATATTTCTATTTGAAAAATAGTGTTCTTTTTTAAGCAGGCTATTTCAAGATCAAAGCACTCTAACTTATGGTAAACAGACCGACTATAAAAAAATTAATTATTCCACGAAAAGCAGTTAAAAAGGTTAAAATACTCCTTGGATCCTTGGATAAAAAAATATTGTCGACAAAATTGTATCTATAGCGGTTCATTTCACCTGACCATATAAAGCAAACTGGGTTAATATGGCAATTTCGTTTTAATGCAAGTTTAATTTTACGATCTGTGACTAAACGGTAGCTGCAGGGGTTTTTAAATATATACAAGATGACTTAATTTTAAATGAAATTACAGGAATGGATGCTTTATTAAAAAAAAATAAGTGTCTGTTTCTTTATAAATTTTTGTCTCAGATAGAACATTTCCGAATATTTTTGGAAAATGTAACATTTACGTCAATATATCTGAAGATATTTAATATAGATGGATGAAACTTGGTATAGTGATTTGACTAAAGTAAATTTTAATTACGAACAGTCAAAATTTCTACGTCAATAATTTTTTCTATTTTTAATAACATTGCATTTATTATTATGTTCTCGAAATCCATTTTTTATAAACTTTCAACTGCTTTCAATTAAAATTGTTTGAGAATACATAATCCAGTATAAGATCAATATTATTTTCAATAGAATAAAACCTATGGAGACAAATCTCCCATATCTACAACACTGATTTTTTTTTAAAGACAAATTTTCACCTACCAGTTAATTATTGACTTTCATCGACTAATTATATTGTAGGGTGTCCCTCAGGGTTCAATACTTGGATCCCTTTTCTTTCTACTATATTGTATATTAATGATTTAAATGATATAATATATACCATTTTGTTATAGTTTAGATAATTGCTTGAATCTTCAGAGTGGTCTTGAACATACGGATTATTGGTACTTAATATAGATTTTCCTATCATAATCCTTCTAAATGTAAAATTATTATTTTAAAAAAACAATCAATCTGTCCCTTTTTTCTCACTGAAAACACTCAACAGTTATTGTCAATACGCACCGACAAACCTTTTAAATTCGAATTTTTGCATTTTTACTGAAATGCATTAAAAAAATCCGTACGTAAAAGAATTGATTCCAAACAAGGATAGAAAATGGTATGGGTCCATTAAAAAAAAAATTGGTTGCCATGGTAACGAAATTACTAGCTTTGAAAGGAACTCAAGGTTACCAAAGGTGCAAGAAACTTTTGTCTAAACCATTTTTATACAGGGTGTTATAAACGTTATTCCATACATATTACATGTCTGCTGTAATTTTGTTTTTTTCTGTTTTCTTCTTTTTTGCTTTGTTTTATTAGTTGTATCATATTGTAAATTGCCCTGTAAGTGGGAATCTATTAGGCATTAATTATTATGAAAAATAAGTTTATTTTCTTTTCTGCAATAATTGAATACGAAATTATAAATACATTATATTTTATGCTCTGATTCCTCCTATTTTTTTTTACTTTGCTGTAAATCACCCCCTATAGAATATTCATATTTAAATCATTTTTCAGAATTTAAAATGAAATCACTTTTATAATACCGTTTTAAGTACTTTTTAAAAACATGGCGACGGCACCATTGTTCAAAAATTTTGACATAAAATAACTCTATTTACAAAACAATAATCCCAAATTGGAGCCGATAAATACTAAACCACTCCAGTGGAATTAAAACATGGTTTTCTGGCGATCAAGAAACATTATTTATCAGGAAGCAAGACTTGGAGTATATTTTCGAATTGCCACAATTTCAATAACAGTTAAAGTTACACCTGGCAACTGTTTGATAAATGTGGTTGTAGGAAATACCTGACGCAGACTGATACTACCGTTTAAACGTCTAATCCCAAGGGAGACAACTTTAAACGGTATTTATTGCTATCTTGTCTCTTGCCGCTGTTAATTTTAGATATCAGGGCTTCGTTTTAGAACCGAGAAATTTTTAACCCGCTTTCTGAATAGTTTTTTCCTTTATTTTTATCCTCTTAAACGCACGCATGACATTTTTACAACGTTTTAAATGTCGCATTTTGGACGATATAGTACGTAGGTGTTTGTTTAATACAGAGTGGGACAAGACAAACAAAACAAATGCTATAATTTCCAATAGCATTTAAAAAAAAACTTTTTTCACAGGGATCATCATTTAGCAAGTTCATACTCCTGATAAAATAAAAATCAGAAAGTTGACTCATAGTCAGCACTGTGATGTGTCTTTCAGCTGGGTTCAAAGTAATTGAATTGAGAAGTGGCGATCAAGACCGTAATAGGACTTTTATTTGTACAAAAAAGGGTATTAATATAGAAGATAATGGTCGTATAGGAATAACAATATTATAAATACAAAAATATATTGAAAAAATCTTAAATATACTAGTGGTTGATTATTTTAACCCCTTACAAAATTACTCCAGGGTGGAGCCATATTAGAAGAATAGAAGATAGCGTTCGATAAGTTTCGTTTCTCCAACTTAATATACAGAGATGAAAAAGATAAAATCAATTTCCCCCTTACATATATGTATACACGGTGTTTATATAAACTTTTTTTCTTATTTTGAAACATGCCTAGACTTTCTGTAAATTTAGCAAACAAATGAAATTTAATAATTAAATTAGAATATCCACAACTTTTTTTGATAGAATTGATATATCTCGAAGACCGTTAGAGATATAAGGAAACTTAATAAAAAACCTAAAATAACACGTTGAATTCAAATATGCAAAAATATAGTTATGCAATGTGATGTGTAAGACAATATTTTTTATATAAAACGAAATAATGTAACACAAATTGTAGACATTGTTTTAATAGATTTGGCATATGATCATGATATAACAAATTATGTAAAATATATATGTATATTGTTGTGCAATAATAAGACAATTTTGTTCATAAATCAGGTTAGATAATTTCTTAATCTAAAAAATAGTCACCCAATAGTAAACAACAAAATGCACAATGATACTACTCCAATGTGATACTTGTTTAGACAAATTGTTCATGTCACAGAGATTTAGGACTGTTCTGACTAAAAAAGATCAAAGTGTTGAAAACGGACTAAATCTCCTGATTTATGCAGTAGTTACAACTTCTCTTTGCTTTTGGTATCACTTAAATCTTAACAAACCACCAAAACACGACTACATCAAATACAGAAAAAGTCGTTCTGACATCATACCGTTGAGTTCAGATCTCAGCACGACACATGATCCATTCCTGAATGAAGACAAAGAAAAACATCATATTCACCCTTCTGCCACCCGCATAGCAAAACAAGCACCCACGGAAAACGTATGCACACACTTCCACTAATGAAAAACCTGAAAAACCCCTACCGGTGATCTCGGAACAGGAACCCACACTCTCACAATCCGCACTGGCGTTCGAACCGCCATTCATGCTTGAGCAAGTACGCAGCGGTTTACAAGTAGTAATTTGGTGTGATAACAACCGAAAGCATACCTCTCGGATGCCAGAACAGCGTATCGTAGTAGGCTTGGGTGCTATTTTGGATCTGTGTATTGTTGGACGCTGGCCAAATGCACGGCGAAGGACCAGTGGTACCAAAACCGATTAGCGGATGACGGCGGCTGATGTATGGTAGCGGGAAAACAGAAGAAAAACGCCAGCAATTTTTAGACATATGGCGGGTTATTTTTGGTGAAGGATGTTTTGGAATTGTTGCTAATTTGGATCTGGAGTGGCGTGGCGCCTGTGGTTTTTTTAGGACCTGGTGACCGAATACAGTCTGCAAAACACAACGTGTAACAGTGACGTTACGACAAATTTTCTGTTATAAAAATTTATAGAAAAATAAGAGTAGTGATTCCTAAGGACACGATTCACCAAAGATTGATCATGACAACAGCCTCAGATCAATTAAAATTCTTGGATTTTAAAGTGAATATGCAGGTTTTGGTTTAAATTATTTAATGATGGTCAACTTTTAGCGAATTTATTTATTTATTAATATATTCTAACAATTTATGCTTAAATTCCCTCAGTGGCATGGCACTCTTGATATCATTTGGCAAACTATTGTACTCACTAAGCCCTTTATATGTGCATATAACAACATATTCCTAGTTTGTCTCAAAATGTGTCTTGATATATACAGATTGTTATTAAATATTATATTATACTGATGCGCATCATTAGCATATACTATATATTGTAGTTATTTGACCACGTTACATAAAAAAATAAAATAAATATGTTTGTAGCAAGTCAAGATAGTTACAATGTAGTGTAAGTAGTTAAGGACCAACTTATTTAATATTTTAAAAATAAATATCATAGCCATATACAACAACCTATCCTTAACACAGATCCACTGAAGAGATGACAACATAAGTCTTATAGGGGTATATCTGTTGCATCTCATGATAATTCTCATTCCTCTATTTTGCAGTTTCTGGAGAGCTTCAATTTTATAAAGGTCAAGTATACAACAAACTAGCACGATAATCAAAATGTGGCTGAATAATTGTATTGTATACTGTTATTCTGGTTGCCATAGATAAATGTTGGGATACTTCTGAAAAAAGTATTTCTTAGTTATATCATTAATATACATTTAGAACAATAATGGTTCCAAAACACTACCCTGGGGCACACCATAATTGTTATTTATGAACGAGGACACACTATCACCTATTTTAGTCACTTGACACCTCCCAGTCAGATAGACCCACTAGTACCCTTCGCACACGAAATATAAACAATATTTTTTGTCCAACTGTCCAAAATATTTGCCACTGTATAGGTTTATTATTTTTCAATACGTTTTTATCTTAAGTTAGTGCCAATGTCAAAACTGACATGATCGGGGAAGAAACTACCCTAACTATGGAAACAAAATTTTTTTTCTCCAATTGCCAAAAAAATACGACTTTGCCATTTTTTAACGGTGATTAACAAAAGCACTATATCGTGAAATAAGGAACCAAAAACACACGATCGGGAAAAAAGTTTTTTTTTTATCAATTTGGATACTTTTGACTTGATATTAATAAACCTACAGTGGCAAATATTTTGGATAATTGGACATAAAATATTCCATGCGCGAATGATTTTATGTCTCGACCTACGGTCTTGAGTAAAAAACTCACACTTGTGCACTTAATATAAATTTAACTATTTTTCACAATCGCATTTTTTCACGATAGAGTGCTCTTGTTCATCGTCGTTAAAAAATGGCTAAGTCGTCTTTTTTGACAATTGGACAAAAAGATAATTTAATACGCAGGTAAATGCTTACTGCTACCACTTTACCATCTTTAACCAAGTTATTAAAATGCAAAATTTGCATAAAAATTCGCGAATTTCGTGTTTATGAGACTCACAAATGAAAATAAACTGGCAAGCCATCGGCGTAGATACGGCGGGGCGTATATACAAAGCAAATAACAACTTTCTGTGCTCTTCACAGATGCATATGATTGCAAATAATTGTGTACTGATTTATCCAGATACTTTCGGCTTGAAGTAAACATTGCACTATATTTCGAAAATGAGCGAAAAATAACGTAAATTCGTAATCAATTTATTAATCTCGATTGCTCGTTTATCTTGAAGATTCACTTAATTTAAAATTTCTCAGCAGCGCGACTTTTCGAATAATCTGTTAATGTTCGTAATTGCATACAAATCTCTTAAAGACAAAACAATGTTCTGCAGTTGATCAATGTTATACAATACTATTTTCTAATTTTGACGAATAGTACCAAAACAATAATAATGCATGTCAAATATTCCAGAATCTCCACTACCGACATAGAAAATAGGAAATATAGTGTTAAGAAAAATTGGTTTACTGCAAACAAATTGTTGTTTTTGGAAGAATCGTTCTAAACTGTAAAGACATTAACTGACTGGAGTTCAAGTTCGTACAAAAAAATAAGGATATCTTAAGTAAAACTCCAAATTATAAGGATAGGTTTATATTAGTGAATGATGTTAAAAAGTGACTGTATGGAAATATTGCATGAGACATAGACGGTTAATTTTTTAAATATATCTAGTACAATCTTCACTTCAATTCGAATCGCGACCCCACCATACCTACGCCACTGGCTTGCCTTGCAACGGTGCAGCACTAGTAATAAATTTCTATAAATATACATTAGGACTGCAAATTAACAATAAAGATGACCATCGACAATCTGGAATAAGTTCACGCCCACAGATACTAACGTTATGCTGACCTTCAATTTTTTCTTTCTACATAATATCTGATATGTGAAGGATTTTCTTTATAACTGATGCATCGTAATTAGTAGAGATAATTAATTGAAACTATCCTCGCATGTCAAAATAAGTGCTAAAAAATACACAGAAACAATATTTAGCAATGTAAAAGCAAATGTATTAATTTTATGTGATTTTAGGTCTTCCTGACTTTGAAATAAAAAAGAGCATTAGACATCACTCGGTATTGATTTTCGAAGGTGAATTTCGCTATTGTATTTACAAATCAGATTCCACTGACCGATTATTTGTTTGATGTTATGTTGGGCTGATTAACAATGAAATGCAATTCACATAAAACTTCTGTGTAAACCACTTTATATAATCCGTTTATCGAGTACACCGGCATCGGCTTTTACCTATGGTAATTTCGTTTCCATTACATATTTCAGCGTATTTACAAACGTTTGGTTATATTTTAAACCTAAATACAGTTCATTTGGACTAACACGAATTTATGAAACTAACCGTAACTAATGAAATCCAATCAAAATTGCATAAAGAATGGTATTTGAGCAAAATATTTCATTTCTATTGACCTTATAAAATTCAAAAACTGAAATTAGAAATTTCAAAAACACCAAGTATTAGCAATAAATATTTGAATTAGAATATCTAAAATAAAAATTATACTTAATGTAACTAAAATATTATACTGCATCATTCACAGCAACCTTAGACTTAAATGCATAGGAAAGATAACGAAGTGAGATATGGGTACACACAATGAAGAGAAAATTGAAAAAAAAATATTCGACCTCTTAAAAGAGAAACATATCACCACATAACTCACTACCTTGAAGTAGGCTGACACCGCGTTGATTTAGAAACGGAATGAATCGAGACCGCTAGTGGTTAGTAACAGCCTGGGTATAAATAATGATTACATACAGATCACGTTGACGAAAAGAAGTAAAAGAACAAGGAACAAATTTTTAACAGCGAATCTCTAGAATCCAACAACTTCCCGTCGACTTTGCCATGAGATTAAACTCTTCTGACTTCCCTGTTAATGCTACGAATGTATAACAAAAGTGACTCGCAAGCAGCCAACCACTTCACGTCGACGTTGCACGGGGCAAATCTTCTATTGCTCGTCGCACGCTACAAATTTCTACAAAGGTTAACCGCCAAGCACTCTATCTAAAATCAACAACTAGCAAGCTAGGCCGACTGAAACTACAAACTATGTTGTCGCTGCATAACATCAAAGTACTAAGTACTGTAAGTTATTCCCATCTATTTTCTATCACATTATTCTTTCCTGTAGCTTCAGTTCTCGGACAACAAAAGCCGCCAAATCATTGTTTTAGTTAGTAATATATTATATTATTAACATTGCCTGAATATCCTGAATAAATCAATTTATTTCGAGGGTTATTTTTTGTGGTTTGCCGAATTAGATACAGATATTAAAAGTAACATTTTTATCAAACAATATGTCCTATTATTTCGGAACGTCTTGCTTAATTGAATATAAAAATAATTATTAATCAATTTATTTACAGTAAGTGTTCTATCAGTGTACACACAAGCTATATTACGTTTTTTTTTATGTTTTTGTCGTTCTACAGTAGATATGTAGACACCTAAGCACATGTTAGGGTCCGCTGATAGAGCATCCCAGGAGAACAGATGTCTGACACGTGCCCTAAAATTGGGCCATCAATTGTATTTAAATCGATGTAAATAAAAATAAACCCGACCCCGAAATATTTTTCAGTTTCTGATTAGACGTGGCGGTTCTTAAAACTAACGGTGCTTAAAACTAACATGAAATCACCATAACGCAACAAAGTACATAAATAAATTTATGTCGAGCTGATTCATTTGATGAATTGCCAAAGTCAGCGCTGTATTCAATCATTGAGGCGGCGATTTCAAATTTTTGAATAAAATTCTGTAAGGATCGAACTAAAACTGAGTGGTGGAAATTTAATGAATCATGGCTGTCAAAATATTTACTTATACAGTGCAGTGTGGGAAAACTAGAGTTGACATCTTGCCTTGCTTTTTCTTGCAAATTTAAGAAGGGTTAATATTTATTTATTAAAATTATTTGACCAACAGTGTAATTGACCAATAATAGGACAAAGTATACAATTGCAGAACAAAACAAGAATATAACATGTGCAAAAAGAAAATACAAAAATAAAATACATACCGGTATAACAGAGGAGAAAATTAAATACAGCTACTCACTATGCTACAACTCACGAATTGTTAAGTATAAAAGCTAAGTACAATTCATGTATAGTACAATTCAGTATGTCACCGGAATTACAAATTGAATTATAATTATGTGTCATAAAAGAAACAGGAGATTACAATCCCACATTAGCAGCAGAAGTATAAAAAGTGAGAGCAGTGCATTTGCAGACCGTACTGTTAAAGTTCAGTTGGTTTAAGATATCAGGACAAACAATATATTACGTAATACAGCATGCAACAACTTGAAGCTATGGAAGTGCTTTCTAAACTGTAATGAATCGAATTTAAAACGTGTTAATAAATTTTTTTATAATCACATCCGCGTGCAGGAAATATACCGTCCGCACGACATACAAGAAATTTTAAAAACCTTTTTTGTACTGAATCAAGTAAATGGACCTGGTTATTATAAATAGTAATTTATAAATCATCAGCATAAACCAGTTTACGGCAATCAATATAAAATGTGATGTCATTAATGAACATTGAAAATAAGAGTGGGCCCAGATTGGAACCCTGAGGTATCCTGAAGAGGTTTAAGTGAACATCAGCTGAAAAAATAAATATTGCATTTCTATTGTAGGCATGTATTTATTTCAAGGACATCCAGCATATAAAATTATTTTTACAATCAATATTTATTGAGTGTAGGTCCAGTTCTGTCGAACTGAACTAATTATAATTTTATTGCCACTTGAATGAGAGAGCCCCGATTCTGTTTCGTCCATTATTTATAACTTATTATGTAAAACTGGCAGTGGCTATACTTTATAATGTCTACCAATCGACCACTGTCACATTATCGAGTTACGTGTGGACTCCGAGCGGGACCGAAGTCGACCGAGAGTAACCACCACTGTTACCAAATAATAAAGTTTCATACCATGTTTCTGATTGTATGCAACAGTCTGCAGACTTTGTGAGACTCTAGCAAGATTGCATTTTACTGTAAGCAGTTTTTGAAATGTATTTGTGGAAAAACTATTTTTTCATTTTTTTGTTACTTGTAAAATATACAGGCTCCTTCAGTTTTGGCACCCACGCAGACACCCTGTATATTGACAGAAAAGATGGATTGGCAAAAAATATATTTAGAACAACTTAAGAGTCTAGTAGTATTGAAATAATGTCTTCTACAAAAACAAATGACTTTTAACATTTAAATGAACTATGCGACCGGGTTATTTTCGAAGAAACACGAGCAAATAGTAAAAAACAGTCTTAACTAATAAGTTTCACGTGCAAAAATCTATGAAAATATCAATTTTTTAATTTTATTTTACTGTACTCGTAAATTATACAGGGTGAATCTTAAATAAGTACAAATATTTTAACCAGCAGTATAGTTTTGTGTGTAGAACACATAATTAATAGTTTTTTTACAAAAAAAAATCAGAAATAAAAAAGTGAAATTTTAAATAAATTTTGTAATTTTTCAGTAGAAAACTTGTTGAGGACCGCTGGCCTAGACCGACCCTTCATACTTTTATGAGTCATAGTGCTGCAGACTGAACGTGTGGTTCACAGTGTTGCCAGTATTACACAAATGTCTTTGCTTCAAGGAAGAAAAAATCTTAACTTTTAGCGAATTTTGTCAAGTGTAACATTTTATATTATTTTTTATTATCAAACTGTCATTGACTGTCATGACAGATTATCGGAAGCCCAAGTCAAACTTGTTAACCCCACATAATGCATGAAAATAGCAATAAAATTTGCTAAAAGTTGACATTTTTTCCATTTTAAATAAAAAACGCGTGCATAGTTTTTCGTTATTCTTCATAAAATAACTTAAGGAAATTGTGTTTTGTGTCCCTTTCTAACAGTGTACAATGACATTTAACTTGTGAAATGTGGATTACTGATTAAATAGTTAATTTTTTTACAAACAGGTAAGCTTGTGTGCACGTTTATGTATAATTTTTGAACATTGGACATAGTAATATCACGTAATATCTTCCTAAATATTTTACGGTAGTATTGAACTTGCGAAAATTCATTTTTAATCGTTGAAGTATAGTAAGGTTAGTTCAGATGTTAAAATTTATGTTAATATTGCTGCGTATCATACTACATACCCAATTTTACTGTACTTATGCTTAAAACAAGTATTTTTAAAATAGAACTATTACATTAAAGGAAACGTAATATTTATATTGGAGGAGATATGGCAACCTCGCAACAAATCATATGTTTCATTACGTTGTTGGATGAAAAATCAGCCAGCGGTCCTCAAAATGTGGGTATTTTTTTAAAAAATTAATATCTCCGTAAATATTAGAAATTTTTAAAAATGGCTTTCAATAGACTGATTTAAATGACGAACTACACCAGCAGTTAAAATATTTGTACTTATTTAAGATTCACCCTGTATATTATAACATACATTTAGTACTAGATATAAAACTGTTTATTATATATTTACAGGCCCAGCTGCCGGTAGACCGTATATAACCTATATTCGTGGAGAGGTTTGGCGCCCTCTCTGCGGGTATGGTAGGGTGGAAGAATCTTGGCTTGGGTCAATGTGAGAGATTGATACCGGTTGATATTTGACTACCCCCCTAATTAATGAGGTTTTCCAGGTTTCCCTCATTCCTGCACTGAATAGTGGTTAGGGCCTACCAACGTAAGTCGTTCCTGGGCGCAAATGCGGCCTGCTTAATAATAATATGCCGCCCCCTCTCCCGCACAAGTCTCCGACTTCTGGGCTAATCCCTGTGATTAGAATGAGGGGTAGAGATATTATTATTATTATTATTATTATTATGTGCAAATTATTGTTAAATACATCGCCAAATTCGTTTTAAAGAGTGTCATTATTATTGCAATAGATTGTACATATGTTTTACTTTAAAGCCTTCACAAAAAAAAGTACATATACGCAAATAAATCGTGTATTTACATATAATTATGTATTTCACTGACATAATTTGAAATTTCTGGCTCAAGATATGTGTAGAAAAATTAGTTGTAAAAAATATTTACCTGTAAATCTCCTTAAGCATTTTCTAAAATATTTGTAGAAACTACTAACATTCACTCGAAACATATATATTGAGAACTTATGCTGTGAACTGATCCAAGAACAAACAGATTTTCGATACCTTGACGGTAAAGCAAAAAGTACGTCCAACAAGCCTGTTTTAAGTAACCTTGTGATGGAAGTTAATACAATTATTATTGTTTTAAAACGTTAAATTCACATTACCCAGGCGAAAAAGTGGCAATGTCATACATTGTTAGTTTTAAATTAGATCGGAACTACAATTATTAATTTTTTGCAGATATTATGACAAAATATAAGATAAATATTTTAAGGGATATTGTTGAGCCTTATTTATTTTGCAATATTCGAAAGAATATGAAAATTGTGTAATTTAAGAAAATAAATGTTATTTTGATTTCTTATCATACAGTGTTCCGAATTGCAGAGACTATTTACCAAGTGATACAGCTTTTGAGAAAAAAAATCAATAATTTAATTTGAACATCTGAAAAATTGTGTTTTAATACAAAAAATGTAAAAGACAAAAGTGTGCAAATCAAATTTGTTATCAAATGAATGTAGGAGACATTGTTTTATTATAGGGTTCCAAATATTTTTTAATGAGAATTTTTCCAAACAAACAGCATAAAGTAAAAAATATATGTGCCAACCAGTATAAAATATTTTTTTTAGTTAATGACCTTAATTATTATTCTTTAATCGTTAATACCTACCGTTTATCTCGAAAATTAAGCATTTCCTAAAATTGTTATGAACTTGTTTTTTTATTATCACCTGGTAAAGTTTGGACACCCTGTATTTAGTAGTAATAGAGAATTCACCTGAAATACGAAGAACAAACTACCACATTTTTGATAAATATCCCATAAATATATTATTTGTTAAAAAAATAAACTGTTTAAGCTCAACGTCTATAGTCATGTGCAGTTGTTTATGTTTTCTACAGACACGTGAATCTATTTTTACACATCACTGCTTGTACAGATACGTTTAACAAAGCCTAAACGATTCTTTCGACGTGGATGAATGGCAAATATCTAAAAAAAATGTCAATAAAGTAAAACCGTCTTCAGTATTTAAAGAACTTTTGTTGCACCTCTCGATCTTTGAAAGTAATGGATTGCGAAAAGGTAAACTATACTATTTTTACAGTAAGAATGTACTAGCGTCATTACGATAGACTATGCGGCGTTGCCATATGTATAATTTTTTATCAAATGTACCTACAAAATTAAAAAAATGTAACTCCAGTTCCAGGAAACATTTTTCATATCTTCATACCGGATACGAAAACTAAAGTGTCCAAGTAATACGAAAATACCTCGCCCTGCGTTCTAGTCAAGCCGATCATGGAAGATTTTTGTTGCTTACAGAGGTGGTAAATGCATGAAATTTCCTGTTGGTATAAATACTTTTACTGTATTGCCAAAGAAGATTGCTTTTTTTCTCAATATATCACAGCCTCAACAATATACAGGGCACTGTTTTCGACGAGTATCTACTTCAGTTCTAGCCAACATAGGAGTAGACCTCTATAAAACGGCATGGTGGTTGGAAGTCCAACACTGTGTGTGAAGGCTATATTGATCCGTCTCTTGAAAACAAGAAAAAAATCACCACAAATGTTTTTGGAGGCGAGATTGAAATTTTTTAAGCTACTTCAAGCGCTTACAAAGACAATTTAAGGATTATAAATACAGACCTGCTGCATTAATCTTACGAATTTCCAAAGTTCTGTTGTTAATATTTATAATAAGTAATTCAATTTAATTTAAGTTAAATTATCTATTGTAAAAAAAAAACAGTTAATAAAGTATTTAACAATACTCCATTAAATTAGTATTATTGTTATTAAAGAAAAATTAAATCATACGTATTGTTAAATATTTTATTCAGTCTAACGAGAAGTTTTTCTTCTTTTGAACGATCTTGGTTTGACAGGCATTGTGCCATATCACCTAACTTATAATACAGTCGTGGACCAAAAGATTTTTAAATCAACGCAAACTTTTAACAGTCTTTTAATTTAAGAAGCTGCCCCATTTAAAATTGAAATACCAAACATATAATATAAATCTGGCAACATAAAAATTGCCTTTCCTTGATAAAATCCTGTACACTCTTCACAAATAAGAATTAGTTACAACTAAGGTTCATATCCTAAAATTAGTATAAAAAGCAAATGTGATACCTTGGTAGGATTGCGCACTGCTCAGCTCTTCGGCAATCGTCGCCAGTCCCTCACTGATCACATGCTCCCTCTCCTCGTCACTATCCGACTCACTATCACTGCTCTCGTCGCTGTCGGAGTCGTCACTAGAACCTCTATCGCACGCCGCGAACGCGCCGTTCTGGCACCGACCCTCCGTTTCGGTGTTGCGGGTCCTCTTCAGCGAGTCCGTGGCGCAGATCTTCTGCACGTCCTCCGCCACGGAGTCGAAGTCCTTCACCGCGGACTCGAAACTCAGCTGGTCCTCCTCGTAGCGGCTATTTTTGGCCGGGGAGTTGTCGCTCTCCGGCATTGTGGGCTGCCTTTTGGACGAGGCGAAGTGCCTGGTGCCGTTCAGGTTCTGCTTCTCGAGGACGGCGACGACGGCCGCGACCACAGCGCTGCCTTTGCAGACTTCCCGCATCTCGGTGGTTTATTTTTGAAACTCCTTCTGGCGGGTATACCGCCTAGACGTCGTCTGGACGGAAAAGCGAGTGCTTTTCCTGGTGGAGTTTGTGGACTGGAAGGTTCGTTTGTGCCGTAATGGGTGTATTTATGCTTTGATGCAAATGAAAAGGGATGCTGTTAAGGTTCACTGAATGTAGTATCTACGTGTATTTAAAATTTTAGCAAATGCGAAACAATTTTATGATTTATATAGTTCTGAAAAACACTAGCATAAATTCAGAGCCTGATAGATTTTCAAAAAATATTACAATTTGTTCATATGCACCATGGGCGTATCCATTTTCAAGATACAGGGCGTTGAAATTAATTTCTTAGAATCTAGTTTCGGTCTTCCACAAAATTCGACCGAATCAACTGAAATTTTGTTATGTGGGGTTTCTGAGGATGCTAAATGCTCTGGAGTTATTAATTTTTGGCTATATCATACAGGGGTTCGCTGCCGTACTTTTCGGGATCATTTTAAGTCCTAACTTTTTTGAGGTTAATCTTTTTACCCCTGTTATCATTTGCTATTATGGCAAATTCTAAACAACAATGGCGTTCTTGTAAGAAGTGCTAAAATTTGCCCGTTTTCGAGAAAAACCAGGCATAGTGCGCCAAAGCCAAGCAGTTAGTATCCCAAATTGTTGTATTCGTAAAACGGCGGACATTTCGAACGCTTATTTTCATTTTATTTTCCTTAAATTTTAATTTTCTGTTAATAATAATATAATTAGTTATTCTTGTTGTTTTTCTTATTTCAATGGTATTCAGTATGTGATAAACTTTTCCAGGAATAAACTAACCTTTACGTAATTTTTATCATTACCTTAAAAGAATAATTTTGATTTTGAGTTTTATTAATGAAACTAATAGTAATAATAACTAGATGCCAAAGCCTACTTGACAAACAATACAATTTGGGATACTAGCTGGTTGACTTTGGCGCATTATGCCTGGTTTTCCTCGAAAACGGACAAATTTTAGAACTTCTTACACTTTTTTGTTTAGAATAAAATTTGCCATAACAGCAAATGATAAAAGGGACAAAAAGATTAACCTCAAAAACGTACTGTATGATATAGCCAAAAATTAATAAATCCAGAGCATTTAGCATCCCCATAGACCCCACATAACAAAATTTCAGTTCCAACTTTGTGAAACAGGACCGAAATTAGATTCTAAAAAATTATTTTCAATGCCTTGTATCTTGAAAACGGAAAAAGATACGCCTATGGTTCTTTTGAGCAAATAGTAATATTTTTTGAAAATGTATTAGACCCTGAATGTATGTTAGTATTTTTCAGAACACCCTGTATATATATATTTTTTCTTCAAAAGTTAATATTACTTTCTGGAAAAATTCAAAATAAAATGAAATTATAGGAAAGTTGAAACGTTCCCTCAAATTTACAATTAGAAAAAATTGTGTACACTCTTGTATTAACAGACTTAGACTGCGAAGATAATATAGTCAAAGTTGTCAGACTTTAGAAATGTAATTTATTTAATTTTATATAATGGCTTCATCTTTGGTACACAAGTAAAACTAAGTGAATAACCGTTAGAATTATTATCACGTGTTGTACAAACGCTAGCTCATTGTTTCATCTCATTTAGTCATTGTTGTTGTAGACGGCGAGGTATTTGGTTGGATGTTCAAGTGAGTAAAAATACAAGGACAGTGTTTTACAACGCTGAGGGAAATGAGGCGCTTTACTTTGTTTTTAATCTGGAATATGCTAAGCGGTCATGCTGTATTGTAAACAAATATCTTGAGATGTCCCCAAAAAGAATCTATAGGATTCACATAGGGCGATCTGTGTAGCTAAGGTTCTTGACTGCTTCGTCCAATCAAATCTATCAACGACAAGAGTATAGGTATATTTAAAAGCATATGAAAATTGTTTTAATAGGTTCTCTTTATACTACAGGGGGAAATACACAACAGATAACATTTACCATTACAGAATAAATTATACAATTTATTTTAACGTTAACACTATGAACGAATTACAGCTCTTTCTCGTATGCGCAATGGATCTCAAACGGCGGTTATAGTTGGGAAGGAATAGCGGTTACCCGCTCTTGTTTCTTGTTTTAAACTCGATTTGGTAAATTACTTATGTTGGTGTAGATTGATTAAAATAATTAAAATTCTAGATATCACACCTTAACGTTTTTGTAAATATGTTTACATTTAACAACATTTTTACAACTAAAACGTAAGATTTTACTCCACATTATTTTACTACTTCTAAAATAGTAGTGTGTCAAATCGAATTAGCGCTCTGCAATGCTTATTTTATAATCTATTCTTTTCGTTTTACCGAGATATACAATTATTTCCTCCCTAGTTTTCCGCTACGCTAGGTAAGAGGAAATCCAGAGCAGGGCAATTAACCGGAAGTTGTGGCCGCCCGTGGGACTGTGACGGATGGGGAATTAAGTCGTTTGTTCGGACCCTGGAAAACATCCCCGTGAACGCGAAGGGAAGATGTAGCGCTCAAATAAATCGAGCGGTTTAACGAGACGGACCTGTCTACCTAGCGTTCGACACCAAATTGAAGGGAAAGGGTTTGTGGCAGATTTGTTGCGTGTAGTTGAAAAGAAAAATGGCTTGCGAGGCAACCAACTTTTGCGGGGATAACCCAGATTTTCAAAACGCGAATTCGTGGCATTTCTTTACTAATGCTTTACTTAATTTTGTGCTTCTAGTAGTAGTAGAGTATATTAACATTAAAAATTAAATAGAAATGGAAATAAAATGAATTGAACATCAGGTTTTTCCAATAATTCGATTGGCATGGAGAACTTTCATGTTTCATATACAGGGTGATCAGAAAATCGGTTAATATAAAAATCGTTCAAGAATAAACTGCCTTTGTTTTTAGAGATGGGACTTTTAGTTCATTTTGGTGAATTCATTCTATCAGTCTCATTCACCTAAGAGAATCATTCACTTGAGTAATTCATTTGATTCAGTATGGGCGAGAATTGTATTTTTGTAATTCGACCACCGATCGTTCAGTCTCGACGTTCAATATCGTTACATGACTCGCGTGGTATCGTAATTTAGAGGCATAGGTATAACATACAATGCTTTCGAGATTACAGACAAATCTAGATTTTAGATTACAACATTTATAGGTAAGCATTTAAATATATAAAAAAAACTAATTTCATAAATAAATTCTAAACATTAAAAAATTCGCGTTTAAAAACAAAATTTTAGAAATTTTGTCTAATTTTAATCGGGCTCGTTTTTCTGTTACTCTGCTTCGCAAGACACCGAACTAACCATTCTATATAGTTGATCCGACTGAAAGCGGTCATTGAGTCACATCTCTGATACCGTCTACGTCTAATCGTCAGCTGCAATTTTTCATTTAATTCAGTGAACTACTGAATAAGTATAGAAGGACTGAATTTGACTCGCCTGAATTACATTGTTAAATTTTTTAGAATCAACGTTGCTTTTAGTTCACAGAGAATGATTCAGACAAGACAAGAAGGAATGATTCATTCAGTGAAGTGAATAGTTCGTTTGTACTAGTTCGTTCGCGAACTACCCATCTCTATTTGTTTTTAACAATACAAAAATATGTTATTAAGGAAAGTTGCTTAGAATTTAAATTTATATTGTAATTTCCATTTGTGGATTAATCGGCCGATTTTAATAGAAACGGACAGTAAAACATATTTATATTTCATACGGCAAAAAAAAACATTCTTGATTAAAATTTTTACTTTTTTTATAATGCAGTTAGCATGAAGAATAAAACCGTTTGACAGTAACTTTCATAATGGAAAGCGATAGGACTTCTGAGTAATATAGCAATAATATTGAGTTATTCTTAATATGCTTATGTTGCTGCAAAAAAAATATTATTAATATTTATACACAAATTGAAATTATAATATAAAATAATTTCAATTTTAAGTAACTTTCCTTAATAACATATTTTTGTATTGTTAAAAACAGAGGCAAAAACTGCCTTGCCTTCTTGAACGATATTTATATTTACCGATTTTCTAATCACCCTGTACATGCAACATGAAAGTTCTTCATGTCAACTACACTTTCAAGACAAACAAAAATTTTAATCAAGAATGCCTTTCTTCCGTAAAATGAAAAATAAAAATATTTTCCCTCTTTTCCACTCTAACCGTGGACATACTGTATAATGATGGCTGTAGGTGAATTTTTCTTTTTGATAATCCACTCCAGATACTGTCACACTGAAGAATTTAAATTTTATAACAGAAATGTGAATAATCAGAAGTGAATATCGATTATACCCTGCTACAGTTATACTTGAACCAATAGAGAATAATGTATAAAAGGCGTCTCATTTTTAAATACCAGGACTTTTTAGTGTCTCATTTTAAAACTAAAAGTTTCTATAAACATGGGTCCTAAAACGAATCCTTTCTAAAATACAGGGAGCTGAATTTTATTTTACTTATTTATTTTTTAATAAAAAAACGGCTAACAAAATAAATCATGTTGTAGTGAAAAACTTAGTATTTGAGAGCAAATAATTCTACACTGAAAATCATCTCATATTAAATCCAGTAGTGGAGGTGTATGAATATTTTTATAAAAAAAAGTATAACCAAATTGAAAGGCTAGGATAGGAAGGCTATATAGAACAGAGGCCGCATTTGATGGTAATAAGGTAACAGAATTCATCAAATATCAGATGAGTGATAAGTTTCTTCTACTGAAATATTATTTCTGACGTTTGGGAGCAAGTATTCATTCCAGTTGGTAGTGGCATCAGTCTCAACTTCACTGGTTTGAAGAATTGTAATATTAATATTAATTATAAACATTAATTATGTATTTTTTCTTTAGTTTTATTGGGTTTTTGCCACATTTCTGAAAAATAATAAAAATTAAATAAATAAGCCCTTGCGCCAAACGGAACAGTCAAGGGTTATTTTTGAAACTAAGTTTGCCTAACCAAAAAATCTCACACTGAAAAAAGCAGATAAGTAAAAAATAACAAAAATCACATCACTATCGCGCACTTCCGTAATATTGACGTTTCGAAAAACTCTCTGTTTTCGTTTTCAAAATAGTAGTAAAAATATTAAACGTATGTCAAGTTTAAAAAATAACCCTTGACTGTTCCGTTTGGCGCAAGGGCTTATTTAATTAATTTTTATTATTTTTCAGAAATGTGGCAAAAACCCAATAAAACTAAAGAAAAACTAAAATTATGCCACAAATAAATAGCTTCAGACAATATATTAATTATGTATTTTGTTGGTGTATTTTGATAATAGAAGTTTCTCCAAAAAACTACCAAATTGCAGTAATGTAAAAATTGCAGTGATTTAAAAAAAATAATTCACAAGTGAATAAAATTGTTAGTTATTATAGAGCTACTAAAGTAGTTTTAATCTGTCACAATTGGATAAACAAATTTTAAGTACATATATTCAGAATATTTTTGACTTACTTCTCTTCTGAGAGAAATACTTAATTAAATAAAAAGGTACTGAAACTAGTCCTTTCCACGTCGTGCTTTTTTGACGAACTATTTCGAGATCTTGATAGGAATATGGAATTAGGCATTCCTTTATCCGTCAGTTATTTTTAGAATATCTCGTATGTGGAAGAACTTCGACGAACAACAATCAATCAAATTATGCATTCTGCCAGTAAAACAATTACCGTTAGATTATGTGACTGTTGGTGACAAGGTGACGCTTTTACATAATAGATACCGCATATGGTTTTCCTGAAAAGGCCGTTGGACAGCGCAACTCCAACTAATGTAATCACAAGCGATAGCGTTAATATATGCGAAATTTAATATTCAATTTTCACGTCGACATGCGACAGTTTTACTAGTAACAATATTACGTACAGTTTTCATAATATTGTAACAAAATTGAAGTTTAATTAAAAAACAACAAAAAGCACTTCTTGCTAGGCACATTGCCTATTTTATGCATATACAGGGAACAATATTTTTCATAAAAATATAAATATATACCTACAGAAGCCTATAAAAGCTTACGTTTCTTTTAATTGACTTTTTATTACTTAATTTTGAGTTCCAACACAAAATTTCGAGTTTGATTAGATTACACAAAAAAAATAAATTTTAAGTAAAAAATCAAAGTTCTTTTCATAAATTTATACTTATTACTGATTCTTAGATAATTTAACTGTAATATTTAGCATATAAAGATAATTTAACACATTTAATTATAATGATGCTACTCAATTGTATTCTTAACTTTTTTGCATTTTTGAAAAAATAACAATAATGTGGGATTAGAATAGCAAAATGCGTTTTTACAAACGCTTTTTAAAAATATTAGTTTCTATGAGAAAAATTTAAATCGTAATAATTAATAACAGAACACGGTCATGTGATTCAATGGGGTTCGGCAAAAATTTTAGAGAAGGAAGATAACGCGACAAAAAGAAAATTAAAAGAGACCGCGATTATTTTGTTGAACGGAGATAAGTGTGTGTCAAACTGTTCAGTAAACATCGATCGTTGGCTACAGTTGTGTCAAGAAGAAGTAAGTAAAAATAAAATAAAAATCATTTAACATCTCTATGGAAGCAGATAAACAAATTTGAAACTGTCAAACTTGACATACGTTTAATATTTTTACTACTATTTTGAAAACGAAAACAGAGAGTTTTTCGAAACGTCAATAATACGAAAGTGCGCGATAGTGATGTGATTTTTGTTATTTTTTACTTATCTGCTTTCTTCAGTGTGAGTTAGGCAAACTTAGTTTCAAAAATAACCCTTGACTGTTCCGTTTGGCGCAAGGGCTTATTTAATTAATTTTTATTATTTTTCAGAAGTGTGGCAAAAACCCAATAAAACTAAAGAAAAACTAAAATTATGCCACAAATAAATAGCTTCAGACAATACCAGATTTTTGTACCTAAAAACACCATAAATGCGATCATTTTACGGCAATTTTAAAATATATTCTTCTATTATTTAAAAGAAATTTGTTGCAACAGTCGAGGAAAGGTAATATAGCAATATTTAATCAAATTTACCTTTGACTTTAATTTTTTTAATGATTTGTGTTGCTTTCTTGTTAAATACTGTATTTGAGTATTTCTTCAGCTTTCTTGGCAAAAATAAAAAGTAATTATACTTTGTAAAATTTTTTAAAACAAGGTATCTCAAAATAAACAAAACTGACACAATATTATATTAGAAATAATACCTACTCGATGTTTTCTCGACGACCGACAAAGAAAATGCCGATACAAATCCGGGCCTTCGATAATCCAGACCTTTTGTGATCATCAAGGGAGGCATCCTCGGCTCGATAACTTTTCTGGAAGCCTAACATATTTTCCCCATTTTTTACCGTGTACTAGATGATTATCTCTCAACCCTTGGAATGGGAGCCAAGGATAAAGGGGATACTCCGATTCTTTATCCTCTTTCGTCGTTAAAAACAGATCGGACTTTTCGTGTTTTGATTGTTAAATAAAACATATACAAAGTTAACTATCATTAAGTACAAAAAAATTAACTACGTGCTGAGAAAGGCCTAACAGGCGACAAAAAATATATTTTGGGATTTTAGCTTGATGATGGTACATGGCAAAGAAAATATCCACTTGGAACAGCTACTATGGCATGGAAATAGACCATGTCATGAAAGATAATAAATACATTTCTGTCGATCGTTTGAAAATTTTGACGACGAAAAACAAAAACATTTCATTACCACAACTGGCAAAACATAGATGACATTGTTGTGTTGATGGTTGCATAGCTGAGATAGCAAAATTTAAATTCGTGTCTGGTGAGCGACCATGGGAGAAGTTAGGAAAATGTTTCTGCTTTATAAATAATTTTAGAAATTTTTTGAAGAACGATTCTCTATCTTAAAATATACTTAGTCACAGTTAATACTGTATACATCGCACTTTGTTGTCGAGAAAAAAAAATATTAAAAACAAAACATAAATTCGTTTATTATTATTTTTCTCGTAAACGGTTCATTCTATCGAAAATAAATAAGAGTACCTTTTTTTAGTATAAGGTTTAAGCTAAACAGATTTATTATTTAAGTCTTTATCATACAAGGTGCTAAAAATGTAGGCATTAAGTTGTAAAGCTTAGACCGCCCGTGGTAAACTAAAAAATTAAATATGTTTCAAGGACACTATTTTATGAGGTCCTTAATAGTGGCCATCACATTAAATTTTTATTAAATTATATTAAGTACTTTAAAATTTACTAAAAAAAAAACGATTTCCAGCTCTCACACACATCTCTGTCGGGAGGGCTTATAGGAAAAAAAATGGGAACTTCAGATTTGGTACACAACAGTGTATAGTGAAGGGCTACTTTTACGTGTATAAATTTCTCTTGTAATATACAAGCGTTAGTGGCATTCGTGCCGTTAAATACTCATTTTTACAAAAAAAAAAAAACTGTACGCCACTGATTTTTGGGACAAATTCGTATCGTTCTGTTAAAGCCAAGATAATTCTGCTTAAAAAGTATCTTTTGGACTTTTTCCTCCTGACGCACCGCTTTCAAGATAAAAATTAAATTATTAATCATTACAACAGACCAAAAAAACAATAATCTAGGTGGCATATGTCAGTTTGTCAATAATTCCATATCATACTTACACAAAAGAAAATGATTTGCCTTTATTCGATTTCAAACATTAACTGTACCGAATGGGGATGTCGGATCGCTTTATCCTCGCTACACATCTTTCGGTTCTCAGGAACACGTGTTTTTCTCTTCAGATGTGAAATCATGCTGATTATCAATCATCACGCGATTATCAACAGATCTCCGCTCACAACACATCTGATACAGTAAATGTTTCCCCCCAATGGATGTGAAAATCGACCTCAAAATAGATACAGACCCGCTGGCTGTGTTGAGGAATTTATTTGGGGTTGGTGTCACGAATGGTGTTACCCTTACTAAACGTTAAACCGTTTTAAACCATTTATTTTGTGTTTACAGACTGTTATGGAATAATAAACTATCGGTAATAAAGTGCTGTACTGCCAATTGCATGTCTCCTAAATATAGGACGATTCTTAACCTGTACCCATAAACTTGAAAAATTATAGCTGTGGACTAACAATGATGAAAAAAAATGTAGCAAATATTTTTGTGATTTAGCGACGCAGAGAGACTGGTAATTTGCGGCCGAGGCCTGGGCAACATGACGGAGCCATTATACCTAAGTAAATTGTCGCGACTTTCTCTACTCATTTCACGCCCAGAAGGTACAAGCTTTACAAGCCGATGGGTAGGCCAATTGGATAGCTCCCTCGATCGCCCGACCTATATCCGCTTGAGTTTATTTTTGGGATAACATAAAAACTATGGTGATTACGACGAAATCGCACTTTCAATTTTGTAAAATTTACGTTCTTTATTTGAAATAAATTGGTTTATCATAAAACATGTTTTTTTCACTATTTGTCATTATTTGTCCTCTCCTATAATTTCACAAATTTATGCGTATAGTTTACTAAAAGTAGTGGATAATCAGTTGAAACTGAATTATTACGAAATGTGTTCAACTCATATTTATAACTTGTCACTATATGTATTTCCTGGATTCTATCTTGATCTAATCTAAAATTAGTTATCTATTTTAAGCAGGATTTATATGATGTAAAGCTTTTGACTTGTTTTTCTTAGACTTTAAGAAAACAATTTTAGATAGTTGATATATCACATGATGTCTTCTAAATATGTTTCTTTGGTATTTCAAGAACAAATGGTTTCTTTTGGAATCACTGGAAATCGTGTTTATTTATAGATTACTGAACACTTCAAATTAATATATGATTTTTTTTAATGGTACCGATGTTACAATAGTTTGTAAATTTGGTCATTAGTATTTATTAAAATAAATTTGAATTTAACATTACCACCTACACATACCATTTCATAACATTCACTTCCCAATTTAAATTGCAGATTCTGGGCCTGACTTTATATGTAAATTTATTTTATGAATGATACATCAAACAATGCCTGTTAGGTGAGACGCCATGTTTTCACTGAATACGTTAATAATTTTAAAAATTTACAAAAGTAAAATATATACGATTTTATGTCCATTCGAACAGGAAATACTTAATAAGTCGGATAAAAAATTGCCAGGACTGTAAATATATATTAACTTTTTATTGGCTTGTCTTATTTTTCGCACGATGTTTTAACCAAATTTGTAATAACGTTCTATGTTTCTCATTTGTATGCAAGAGACTCAACAACACAACAAACATCTAAAGTTAAAATTACGTTAATTACCTGAGAATTGGTCAAAATATGTTCATGACCTATTCCGTATAAGGAAAGTTTATCCATATTCGTTGGCCTTTTTCCTTATGTGGGGAAAAAACTAAAGTAATATGCAATAATTGGTCAGCAAGAAATTTATTCCAATAAGATAATTGGACCTACAAGAAATAAAGACCAATTCTATGTTAAAACATCAAAATATAAAAGACATCGTTACCAAAATATACCCTAATTATGACTTACTTGTGCCCAATTTTATAAGTCTGATTAAATACATTCTAATAGCGAACAGAGATAAAAAGATAGAGTAGGAATATGGATATTTATAAGTCTGCATTTTCAGTTTCCATTCAACAAACTGTACAACCCAGGACATTTTTTCATATAATATGATGACCAAACTTTCATAAAAATAACGCGCCTTATAAAAATACATTTTTATTATTGCCTTTTAATAATATTAGTGAAAAATACTCAAAAATAAAAACAGAACGTATTTCATAATAAAATATGTTTAACAATCTTTCAGATGTATTAACTAGTACATTTACATATAAAATTCAACTCTTGAATCTATTTGCGATTTAAAATTCAAATTGAAGCCAATAATATTGTGTGCGTATAATCCAATCAAATAAACAAAAAATAAATAAATATTTCGGAACGAAACTCAATTCAAATTTCAATCAATAGTGGACTAGGATCATAAGGACATATGATGTGTTTATCGATATATTGTCATTAGATTGATTTACATGATCTGCAGTGTTGGTTTCGATTTTGATAGGCGAAATATGAGCATAATAATTATTTTTTAATTCGTTTTCTTACAACTCTGTAATATTGTGTGGTATGCCGCCTGTACAACACAAAACTTCAACACCCTATTGCATGAAAATCTGTCTGAATACATGTAACAAGAAGCTTACTCCCTAAAAGACTTTTCTAAGACAAATTTACGTCGAAGTATTATTAACAAGGTAATTTGTATCATAATATAAGACAATATTTATATTTGATAGGGCAAAATAACTAGTTTACTAGTTTTAGGTTTATTTTTCTTATGCAGTAGTCTATTATGCTTAAACGTTGCTTGGGAAGAACCAAGGAAGAGTCTTGCAAATTTGCGAGACATTGCGAGAAAAACTTCAAAGAAATTGTTGTCTTCTTTCGCAAAACAAGACAAAACGCGGAAATAATTCGAGGAAAAAGACCTCTTCTAAGAGCATGTACGGTGTTACCCAAGTTCGAATATTCATGAAAATTGGGATGAAACGCTAATTTGGCGAAGTTTCGTGAATTAATCAAGCCACAATTTTCAACGCTTATAACTAGTACCATTAAAAAAGCTTGCGAGTGGCAGGTACACGAACTGAATAATCATTAGGCGGTATACGTCGACCTAAGGGCTGCTAATGAGAAGGAAAACTTTTAAACAATGGTAGAACAATACCCGAACAAGACCAACACCTCATTTATATTTATGAGGGAAAGCGGCACGAGTTGTCGACCGCGCAACAAATTAAAAAAAATTGTAATGAATTACAAACCAACAAACTTCGCCCTCGAGGATGTATACATGATGTATCGAAGTGATGCATAACTTAGTACTGTCTCAAAAAAGAGGTTAGGTTTGGGACATAGCAGAGGCAGTCAAGACTAGAGATGTGTTGCGATTTCACTGTTCGCTACTTTGGAACTTCTCTGAAGTCGGAGCCGGAGCGGAACTGCTTCCGTTGGCAAAATATCATTGCTCCTTTTCGGAACGGGGAACGGGATAGTCATAATCACTGATTCCAAATTGCAATGCCTGTGTGTGTTACTGTGACAGACAGCAGACAGTCGCAGTCGCGGTGGAGACTAAGGCGGACGGGATACTAAACGGTAGGATTCTTCTTGCTGGGATATTTTAGTCTTTATGTGTGTTATACATATAATCGAACATATTTCCTTTCTTTTTCTTATAATTTGAAATTGTTTGATTTTTGAACTACTTTCAGGTTCCAATTTCCAACATTTTTAAGTTGTTATTTAAGTTTTGTTAGTAGTTGACTACTTTATAAAATCCCCCAACATGGATAATAGAAAAAAGTCGTTTCTCTGGACATTTTTTATGCCTATTGACGAAGTCAAAGCTTGTTGCAATATGTGCAAACAAAACATATCATATAAATCTTCCACGACTAATTTAATATGACATTTAGAGAGACGTCACCCCACAATAAATTTACACACAACAAAAGCTGAAAATGCTTCTGTCTCAACAGTGGTAACTTCTTCAAATATTACTGCAACGCCCGCACCAGTAGAGTCGGAGCCTAGCATAGTTAGTTATCACGGTTCCCAGTTCCCGCTGAGCCGTTGTTATTATACAGATAAAAAGGTTGGCACAGTTCCGAAAAGAAGCAGGTTTTTTGGCACTGTTCCTTGACCGGAACGGAGCAGCCTGGCACTGCTCCTGCAAAGGAGCAGAGTAGCCCATCTCTAGTCAAGACTTGAAAATATAAAATAAGAACTCCTGTCCCAATATGTGAAGTTTTAGCACCAAGGAATTATTAAGTTCTAAGAATGTTGTCTGAACCGGTTATGTACCCTTAAAAGGTTTTAACAAAGTTTAAGCAGTGGTTAGTCATGGAAAACTCAAAAGAAAATGATCTGGGTTCCTAATAATAATAATTTATAACATCGGAATTAATCGTTCGACTAAAATCAAAGACTTGGGAGTGATCTTCCATCAGGAATTTTCTTTTTCATGTCATATCGTGTTCAAGGTGGATGAAGCAATGAAGGCTTATATCTCACTGCTGTAAATCGTTTACTAATATCGAGTCACTTGTTATTTTGTATTTTTCATATGTCAGAACTAAACTAGAATACTGTTCTACTGTTTGGAAGCCATTTTATTTACGTCATAGTGTTACTTGAAAAACCACAAAGAAAATTTCTCAAATATTTATGTCTTAAGACAGATAATGCTTATTCTGTAAGAGGCACTCCGTATAAGCACTGATTGATAGATTTATGTTTCAGAGTTTAGATTTGAGGAGAAAATTAAACTCAGTCACTTTCCAGATTGATTATCCTGAGTCAAATTGATAATTTTCATTGCTTGCGAACAAGAACTAACTTTTTATTTAAGTCACCGGTATACAATATGTGCAACTTATATAATGGCAGTGTCGCATCTCCGTGATATAAATCATACCAGCTTAAAATCTATTTTGTTAACCATTACACGTATTGTTAAAGGAAATTTCTGTTAAGTAGTTATATAAATTATTTTCTTTATTTGTTTTTTTTTCTTTTTCACCTATTAGTCATTATTATACTTGTAGTATTACTTTACCTATTGTTATATATAATTGTTCTATTATTGATCTTATAAATAAAGCATTATTATTATTATAAAAAAATGTCAATAATGAAGGACTTTTCATTTGTTAATTAAATGATCAACTACAAGATTGACTCAAAATGGTGACCTTGAACTTCATTAAACCTATGAAGACGACGAGCCAAATTCTCTTGCAGTTTTTGGACTAGCTGTTTGTCCAAACGAGCTTCTCTTGAGCTTCCACTACGTCTCATAGACCACTGACGTAATGTAACCCGCCCACGGAAAAAAGTCCATTAGTGTCAAATCAGGACTTCAGGCTGGCGTTCTATAGGCCCCCTCTCCCATCTATCATGTATTCCACGTCTAAGTGATCACGTACTTATTTGCATTAAGTTTCTGTTTTGTCTTGTTCTATTTAGAGAGATCAAGCTTTGGTGGTTCGAAGATAAGCAACTTCGACAATAACTCTTCACCACTTGGTGTACAATTAAACAGTTTTTAAAACATCTGTAACAAATGATAGGCGCCTCACTTTATCTCTTTTAAATATCAATACTTCAGTTTCGAATAATTTTGAACTAAGACTTTCGAAAAACAATTTTTTTTGATAGAATTGAAATATCTCGAAGACAATTAGAGATGGATATAACGAAGCTTGATAAAAGCCCCTATAAAATTACGAGTACAATCCAAATATGCACAAAAATATACAAGATGTTTCATTCAAAATAAGTGGCGACTTGGCAATATTTTATTTGAAGAGGGGCCCCCAAAGCCTAAATTTTGAAAATTGAAATCTCTGAAATATTCTAATGGCTTCAAAGTAAGGCATCATCAGCCTGTACAATACGGAATGCAAACAATCTAAATAATTTCAAGATATTTTCCTCGTACGAAACGTCCCCACAAGAATTCAACCCATGCGGATCATGGCGCCTCTTACCCGACTGACCCAGATCTTACAGAATGCAATTTGAACTAGCAACTCGACTAGCATAGTTGTGGGAAGCTTTACATCCATTATAAAAGGATTTCTATTAACTTAATAGCATACCTCAGTATGGCCAACGCGATTGTACTATCTAGTTGAGAATTCCATTAGATAAAAATTGCTAGATTGCGTGGCTGGCAGAAGTGCATAAGCTGGTAGATGTTTGTGTATACTTATCAAGCCAAACGCATAGTTTCACCGTTATACAATGCAATAGATAATAATTGTGGAACACTTAAAACACTACACGATATGAATATGTTCACCGATTTTGAATAGGAAATTAGGAGGCCAAAGAATGTTTACTGTTTAAAATGAAATCATCTACTTATAGTAACTCTACAGTCTATGATGACTTTTGAAAGAGATAATAGTACATTATACATTAAGAAAGAAATGCATGATTTTTCCAGAGGTGCAAAATACACAGAAGGTTAAAACTTCTCTCCTGAGGTGTATAAGTATACTATGGTAAAATGTTTAAAAAATTGGAAATCATGACAATGGTGACTGCCATTTCTAACAATACACAGAGTGTCAGAACAGACACATAATAGGTGCATATAGGAGTTCTCAAAATATTGCAATTTAACCAAAGATACCTTTGTACAAAGTGGGGTCAAATGATAATATCTCGCCCTAAAACACTTTCTTACTTTCGTTAAATTTTAAAAAAACTTTAAGGTTAAAAAAAATGCATTCATTAAAACAGGATTAACAATGTTTATTAGACTACTACTACTACTGACTTTTTGATTTCTTCTAATAAACACTATTAAAATCTTGTTTTAATTAATGCATTTTTTCTTGAAAACCTTTAAAATTTAACAAGAGTAAAAACGTGTTTCAAATTAAATTCTACGCGAAACAAACTATTCCATTTATAGAAACATGAAAACTATTATATAAAATGGACACAACAAATCTACTATACGATTTCTTAGAATATAAGAAATCTGGCATAAACAAAAATAAAATTCGTATAAAATTGATGGCCTAATGTAAACAAAAGCTATACTTATTACAATATAAACAACGATTGTAATCAAGATTTATGTTGTGCGGATGAGTAATCTTCGTTTGTGTCTAACAGTTGGGCAGTCTTAATAAAATTTATTGCTGTCTTAGAGAGAGAAAGAGAGCGAGAACTGATACATTAAAGATTTTATTTCAAAATTACGTTACTCAGTTAGAACTAACAAGAAGATATTAAAAGAAACTGATATCTTCTTTACATTTTACACTACATCATACCTTCTGGCTACGGCAAACAAATTATAAAATGCAAATGTGCCGTAATACGTTATCAGAATACAACAACACAACATAGATATTAAAAATCATGTCACAAATGTTTCACAATACTTAACCAACAATTTCTGCGTGACCTTGTATTTGATGGTTTGTTCAAAGAATGGTCAAGTTACATATAAATGACCCCAGACAAATACTAATTTTATAATAACAGCTGAACCAGACTGAGACATCCTTAATCTTTCACTTGCTATTAGTTGTTTTATAAACCGTTTTGCAGTTATACACGAACTGCAACATATTCCAAGCCAATAATAATAAATACCTTCGCTGATCATTAATTTTATTTCCCACGCCATTTTCCAGCTCTCCCCGAAGCTTATTTTGCTTCAAGTACAATGCATACGCCTTCCTCTCGTTTTTATTACCCTTCACATTATTTTATTTACGAGTTCTCAGTCGCTTACTTTTATTTTCGTTTTCTTCTTTGCCGTACTTATTTTACTTCAACAAACCTTTTCAGAAAGCAGACATGGAATCTCACGTTATTGGACAACTTGCTAACAGCTTGTTTGCCTGAAATACGCTTTCAGAAAAGTTTGGTAAGTACAGGAATACTAGTCGATTTTTTTACGAAATCCGCATAAATTTCAACGGGTCCAATAAATCGATGCAATAGTGGAAAAAATACAAGATTTCCTTACGCGAGACCATATTGAAGCCGAAAAAGAACAATTAATAGTTTCAATACATACGTTTGTCATTTGCATTTGGTACTTGTGCTAGATATACACGAAAATTATTTTCGGCAACACGCAAAATTTTAATCGAAAGTTATAGTTATTTATAAGGTAAAGGAGGTGTCTGAGAAAATCCTTTTAGTTTATTTTTCCGGAAAGCAAAGGTCCTACAAAGCATCTACACTATGGACTCAATGTTGAGAATTGATTTCATGTAAGAAAACTCAAGATATAAGCAGATTATCTCAACTAATTGCATTTTTGAAAAGAAGTTCAGAATTTTTACAAAGGAAGAAGTTTATAACTACTGCAGATGATGAAATATATTTACTCATTAAGGATTTTAGGACCCGTTGTCGTGAAAAATTAACTAGCTAATGTTGGATCATATTCAATACAATGGAAATGTGGATACCAGAAAGAAATGTGGCAGGCATCAACTGTTTAAATATTTTTCGATATGCTGAACTTCGTCCTCACGTGGTTTTTTGTATTCTTCAGATAAGGAAAATACACCTCCTATACTGTCAGAATTAATACTTTTGGAAACATTCCAAAATGATTGCAACAAAGCTTGGACTGAAGAATTCCGAAGATTACTGTAATCTTCGGAATTCTTTGGAAATTGTTTTAGAAGGTGCTTAGCCACCATTCTGGTTGATGGTAATGCATATATGCAGATGCCAAAAGCGTCATGGAGGCTAGAAATCTTCTACTGCAGAAGGCTAGCTGAGAATTCTTTAGAGAATAAGAAATAAATAGTAAAGAAGTTTTTTTTATTACAGCACTAGTGCTGTTTTAAAGATGTTTTTCTTGTTTTGACTGTAAAATGTTTTCATTAATATATATTTAATTTATTAAAATAGCCGTTTCCGAATCATTTTATTAAGACAATCTTTTTTCTCACTAAAATAGATATAATACATAAAACACTGTATATGACAAAAGAGAATGTTACTTTATTTTTTCTTGAATATATCAATGAATGTAGTCCTTCACACATCGTTAATATTAATATAACAATACAATTCCCAGTCGTATTTAAACAGATATAACGTTTCCACAGTAATACGATTCAGGATTGTGAAACAAAAGACCATATTCATTTACCGCTGTAACTAGACTCTTTCACATACACAGCATGTTTAAATGATCTGCACCAGTAATTCTTAATACATTTATCTTGCAGTGGCTGAAAGAAATATAGTTCAATTTTAAACGACGGCACTATTAGCCTTTTATTTTTTTTATACGGTGCAGCAGTTCCTTAGCTTTTTGGAGTTACTATCTGTCATCGTACCTATGTGAATGCTCTGAGATCCTGGTAGGTCAAGAAAAAAACAAAATAATTTTACACAAGACAATATCGACCGGAAATTCTATCAGGTTCTGACAGTTATACGCGACATTCTGCACTCTAAAATCCACTAAATACGACAAACTTGTTCCATTTCCAAGCCGTTGGAAATCTTCCCCAGACATGTAACAACTGTGAGTCGATTACAGATTTAGTTTCTTGGCTCTCGATCGATGCTCACCGAAAAGAGAGTAAATAGATACCAATATACAGGGTGATCCAGTAATAATGTCTTAATTTCAACCTTCTGAAGGCCCAAGAAAGAGAAAGATAAAAATCTCAAACTTTTATACTGAGGCAAATGAACTCATGTATCGAGCGATGAAATGAGCAACGCCACACCTGCGTTGCCACGTTACGGCTAAATGTTTGTGTTCTTTCATAAACTATTATCCACCAATACGCATATGTACGAAACCGATAAAATCTACGAAAATAAAGGGGCATGCTGAATTTTCTTATCACTCATTTTATAATATTATAACTCATGGCATTAACTTAGTCATACAAAATGTTTTGGTTAAGTACAAGTTTCACATTTCCCGAAGTCAACTTTCATTAAAAAGAAATAAAGCAGAGATATTAGCCAGGGGGTAACCACTGGAATCAAAATTGTGACAAGATTTTGCAAAATGTACATTTCCTAGAGATTTCACGGAATTTCAAAGTTTTAAGGCGATTGCAGAATGAAGACATGCCAAAGCTAGGTCTGGAGCAGGTCTGTACGCGAATACTATTACTATTACGAAAAACGTACGCTATACGTGCGGTAGGCAAAGTTTGCAAATTTATTCTAACTTTGTGATTATGATTGCACTACTGGTTGCACTTTTGAGATTCCCTCGACTTCATCGTAGTAACAGACGTTACAAGTTATTGCAATAATGACACTCTCTCAAAACAATTTTTGATAAACTTTTCGTTACATCGCTATTAACGAGTGAAACAATTAAGAACTTATGGCAAACAAGTCACCAAATTCATTTTAGAGAGTGTCATTATTATTGGAACTGATTGAACGTAGTGAAGCTTATTTATATGATGTACAATAGCGAATTTTTTTAAATTTAGCAACGTTGCACTCAGGCAGTCATCGAGTTCGTTTCGGAGCTGTATGAATCAGTCAGTGACAGCATGAAAAGGGGTTCAATAATATGAAAATATTTCTTTTCAGTGTAAATGTGCATTTAAACATTTTTTTTAATCGCATCATAGTATTATACTCATTTTTTACTATCACCTCTTAAAACTAATGACATCATGACTGTATAAAACCAGTATATACAGTATGTCCAACCACAAACAGCCGTGATCGATATATAGAAAAAATATATACAGAGTAATTCTGAAAATTTGGTTACGTATCAAGGTCAGTAGGGCCTACCTTTTAAATATATTTTCACGTTTCTGTCACTTCGGGTTATAGTGGAAGTCGATACCAACTTGTTTATTTTGTCTGTATATTATTGCATTTTTAGTTAAATTTGTATATAGTTGTCTGTGTACACCTAAATTCAGTTGATTTCGAATTATTTAAAGATTTAAGTAAAAAGTGACGATTGTAGACCTGAATATTGTTTTCCATATATCAATCGCGACCATTTGTAGTGGGACACACTGTATTATATAGATGTTTGCAGCTTTTATATGATCACGGAGTTCCACTTCAGAAGTGATCTCATCTCAGGCGGCAGACAAGTTATTTTTTTTAACAGTAGAAAATGTGTTACATAATAGTTACTTGTCGAGATTCGAAAGTATGTTTATACTGAACGAAAACGAAAGTTGCGGTCCGAGATGAAGCAAAGGAGGCTATTGGGTTTGCGAAGGTGTTTGGGTACGTGTTGACATGTTTTTTTCTGTACTTTAGATGCAAATCAACTTAAATATATCAATTAAACGGGTGTAATTACTGAAATTAAGATAATTTCCACAAACAAGTACTTACGTACACGGGTTATGCGGGTTACACGGGGTATAGCATAATGCAACGTCTAATATGAAGGGTGCATTCTTTACCAAGAGATAGAACGAGTAATCTTACGAAATAACATTTTATACTAAAAAACGGATAAATGAGGGCTAATCAAAATAATTGATAAAATGAGTACATATTTTGAACTGTAAGTATCTTCTATTTCGCTTACTCTTCATTTTAAATTTGACAAGTTACTTGTTAAAATTATGTAAAATGATTATCTTTAAGAATAACTTTCGACATTACACACAGGGTGTCCCGAAATTAATGCAACATAGAGCAAGAATAGGTTCCTCACGACAAAATAATGCGATACAGCCAAACATACCTTAGCCAAAATTGTTAAAAAGATACAGTGTCAATGTTAAGATTGAGCGCTCTATAAGACGATATAAAGTTTTCGCTCAATAACTCCTCAAGGGATAAAGATAAAAATATGCGGTTTTTTTTAATAGACTACAAATATTATTTTACATCGACGCTGTGTTTTGAAATTTTGAAAAACTGTAAAATTATTTTTTTTAAATGAATTTTGCTCTTTTCTAAAATTTCAAAACAGAGCGTCGATGTAAATTAATATTTGTAGTCTATTAAAAAAAACCGCATATTTTTATCTTTATCCCCTGAGGAGCTACTGAGCGAAAACTAAAAAAATATTTCTTAGCAATAAAATGCTGACCCCTTGCGGTGGCATTGATAAAAGAGACGATCACATTAGATTCTAAATGTCCAACACTGAGAGAAGTGATTCAGGCTAACGGTAAATGCTCTATCATACGGAATATAGTTTTCGCCACGTTTTCGCTCAATACCTGCTCAACGGAAAATGATAAAAATAGGCGGCTTTTTTTTAATAGACTACAAATATTATTTTACATCAATGCTGTTTTTTAAAATGTTGAGTAATGTAAATTTTTTTTTATTTAAAATTTTTCACTCGATGTAAAATAATATTTGTAGTATATAAAAAATAGAATAACATATTTTACTATATATATATAGTTACCGAACGAAAACCGAAAAACTAAAATAAAAGGACAGATTTTATAAAAGACTTAAGAGAAATGTTAACGTATTGTAGTTTAATAGCTTTATTATAATTACGAATTTGTTACTTGAAACTAAAAATATAATGTTTTTCAAATACAGAAATATAAATTATTTTTAATATAATATTCTGTGTCTGCCTACTGAATAATAGACACCAGCTAAGACATTGCTAAATAGACGTATTCATTAAAATATAATTAATATTTTTAATAAATATTAAAAAAATGGGGAATGCAAATGGGTAGTTGAGATTTTTGGAATACATAAAAATGTTATTGAAATATGGTTTTGTTTATCTAATTTTATTTTTGTCACATAGTATTTTTTTACATGGCATCGATGGTTTGCTTCTCAGCACTTCAGTAAATAATAATATACTATTTGTTGCAAACCCAAACTTAGTAGAAAACACATAGAAAGAAAAAATGTGACAAAAGCATTTTATTCTATAAATGAAATTATCTCTTTATTCCATATTTTCTGATTTAAGTTGAGCCCTATGTCAAGTGAAAGTATTTATATTTTAGTATTAAAGGAACAAACAAAAAAATAAGCATCGCAATTAGTGGATATGTTTTCAATATTTGATCCAATCTAATTGGCCTATTTACACTTTAATTTCTCTTCAATAATCCATACATAGTCTTTATATTTTACATTTTGGACATAAATAAATATACATTTATGGTAATATCTCTTATGTATTTTCTATGATCTACGATAAGTTTTCTTTATTAAAAAAATACGAGCAAAAAAAACTAAAATTTAATTTTATTCGACATAAAAATTATGGAAAATATAGATATTTCTGACTTTCCGAATGAATGCATTGTCCTATTCTGAAAACGTATACTGCACCGCAAGTAAACTTAGCTTACACACGAAACACGAGCATATGTAAAATTCAATTTCTTGAAAACCGTAACACGTAGCGAAGTGAACTTTTTTTAAAAAAATTTTTCATACTATCGACTACATTTGTCTCGATATAACTATAGTTCTATTTTCAATAATTAATGTAGCTCTTCGCATAGTAAAGTTTTTAATGCACAAATTTACTGGCATTGATTTTGGAACAATTTTTTTCGAAAAGCCTTTAAGTTATTAAAAATTGGTATGTACTATTAGAAGCGCTGTAGTTTTTTATACATGTTGTGAAAAAATTATGAACATAACTTGAATCGTTAATTTGCAAACGCGATATATGTTTCGTAAAACATAATTGACAAATAACGTCCGAAGCACCGACAATTTGAATTTATAAAGTTAGACCCTACTGAAAAAAGTTGTAAAAGTCCATTTCAGATGTCGAAATTGTCCCTCTAAAAGATGGTAAATGTTTAATTTAGTTATATTTTTATTAAAAAAAACGGCATAATTGAGAACCGATTTTGCTCCACTAATAGAGTTATGATACCTTTATTTCAGTGTATCTTTCGTTTTGTCTCCATCCCAAATGCATTAGCCTCTAGGCAGCACATATTTCAGCGTTTTGCCACAACACGTCAACATAGTCTTACTCTGCGCAGCTATATATCTGGTTTTAACAAAACTTGATCACGTGTTTCACCGTTAGCCTTAAGTTGTTTTCGGTATTTGTAAATAACTATCTAAAAAATCCAAATATTTGCATGCATTTTGGAGAGAGGGGTTTTTTGGGGGCGATAAATTCAAATTTGTTTCTAATTTTGACGTTGCTAGTAGATGGCGCCATTTATGCACATCATGCATCTTTTAAATGACAACTTTTTTGCGGCTTCGTGTATACATCTGATTGTTAAAGCAATCGATTCTTCTACCTTTTTTGTCTGAAAAACGTGTACCTTGTTGAAGTCTACTCTTTGAAATATTCAATGCACCGAGTAAAAACTGTCTTGGTTTCAGGTAAAGTGCCGCTGAAGATATAGTAAAATGCTGTTTGAATAAGTTACTCAAAATGGTAAATTATGGCGTTGTGCAAAATTTCAAAAAGATTCGCAATGTTTGATGAATGATTTGATGAGATTTTCAAAAATGGTTTCATCAAAGCTCAAAGATTTCATCAGAGCACGCCGATCTTCTTCAAATTCTGCACATCGTCATTATTTAGCATCCTGAATAACTTTTTCAAATAACATTTTGCTACATTTTCAGTGAAAATAGCACTTTATCCGAAACCAAAACAGTTTTTACTCGATGCACTGCATATTTCAAATAGGATTATTTCGAAAACGGTCTACTTTTTTTTACTTAAAAAAAGTACACTTTTTGTATGAAACTGAATGTCAACATTAGATATACATATCCGTGAATTTTGCATCCATATGAGCGTAGGCTTAAGTGTTAAAGTGTTATATGCGCGGAGTGCGCATCAGGTAGGTGTAAGAGGGCAGTGGTGGGTCATCGCCCTCCAAAAGGAGAGCATTCTAATTTATGGAGAGTATTACCAGGGGAGAGAGGGGGTGGTGTACATTTAAAGTAAACTGTTAATGTGGTAGGTTCACTCGACGTCAATTTATTTTTGATAATTTTGTGTGCTTTGAATCCTTCACAAGTAGCACGCTTAGGTAATCATGCAACCCTCACTCCTGTACTCATCTCTGTGCTGCGAATTAGTCACTCTGTATTATTTTCGACTCCGGGTAATTTATAATACAAGATAAAATTTGGAAATAACTATCAATTTTATTATCTAACGCCTCGAAATTGGCAAAAACTGTTACTACTAAAATCAATGAATGTTATGTAATGCAATTATTTTTGTATATTTTGATCGCCTTCAAATTTAGTACGTCTATGAACTGTTGCACTCTCTAATTTTTAGCGGTTGTGTATAGATAGTACGAATATAAATAAAATAACAGTGGCGTAAATATAAATTACATCGGTTATGTTCTCTGAATTTGGCTTAAATTCTGAGGTAGGTACTTATCACTTTAGCACTTTGATAATAGACATGTATCATCGGTATGCAATACAGTTTTTATAATATACGTAACGTCTATTATAAAAGCGACGTAATTTGTATTTCTACCAAAACAGCTACTTTGCTAAAGCCCAAGATATCTGACAACTTCAAACTAGTATACCCGGTATGCAATCATTAACACCAAGCCTTAACAGCAACCCACTTGAAAGGCACTCAAAATTATCAGCACTACACTCACCACAATCCGCAACGGATAATCCGCACTCCGACGGTACCAAACAAAGTCTTCGCCGAAAATAAACGCACTAATTATTGCAAACTGTCGACTTCCATGCACATGGCCGCGATCCGTTCCCAAAACAAAAGCCAGCCCTCGAATGTATGCACTTAGATAAGCCGCATCGCGACACGCTGCACCTCCGCCGACGGTATGGCGGCCGTATGCACTTGGGGCGAGGAGTTTGTGCATATGTTGATGTCTGGATGTGCGGCGAGTGACAGTTCGGTAGGATTTTGCCTTAGCGCGCGGCTACTACTTAAAATAACTCGGTAATTCTCATTGCAGCGACGACGTCGCGACCGGACCCCGACGTTTGTTTACTTAAAGCGATGCGTGGACTCGAAGAGAAACTTAATAAGCCCAATTGGCGTTCAGCTGGCCCGTGGTTAACGACCATGGGCGCGTTGTCGGGGGGGTGACTCACCGAAGAACCATTTCCTTCCTGTTCAAGGTGAATCGAAGAGGAAGGAAGAGGTCTTTATTGACGAACAATAAAAAAGTTCGAGGTTTACGTGAGTAGTCAGCAGCGCCACTGAGACATTTCAAATTGATTGATGTATTACAAAGGTAGTATGGTTCGTAAGTAATGACCCATGGAGACATACTAGATTTTTCATTTCAAAATATTACAATTTAAGCCAACTTGCCTTAATAAAATGTTGGTAATAAAAAAGATACAGGGTGTCAAAATTAGAATTTAAAATAGCTATTTATGTAACCAGTTATGATATTTCATAACGTGTTACATACAAGATTTTTTCTAATTTTGACGAAAACTGGGAAATACAAGTTCTTAATTTTGATCATTTACAAGTATAAGTTTAAATTTTCATGTCATTTGACATTTAATAGACGCTGATCTATTCTGTGACGCTGATCGTTACTATTAGCATTTATTAGGAGAAATGTGTGGTTTAAATTCAGATTCTGACGATATACCGAGCGATATCGAAGAAGCGGCAAGAAATGCCGTATGTTCACTGATTCTTGAAAAATTCAAAGTGATATATGACTTGGCTTATAAAAAATTTGAAAAATGGCGTGAACAGAAGAAAGTAAAACACGTCAATGAGAAAGTAATATTAGCATATTTTGATAAGAAGTACTACACAGTACTCCATGTTGAGAACTGAGCTGTCTTTAAAAAAAGGTATGGACATTAAAATATACAATAGCTTGAAAAGGCAGTCCGATGGATATCACGCTAAGAAATCAAACGTTTTTTCAAAAGTAAATTTAGGAATTAACACTATTGGTCAGTTATCAAAGATGATTGCTCAAATGATTGGTTTGCCGAATTGTGCATTATTCACTGGGCACTGTTTCAGAAGATCTTCGGCCACTTTACTTGCAGATTCTGGGGCCTATATTTTAAAATAAAACAACACGGTGGTTAGAACTCAAATTCTGTTGAAGAAGGCTATGTTGAAAATTCTATAGAAAATAAAAAAATAATTTCCGGTGGTATTATTGGAGAACCGAGTAATACCAATAACATATCACGGAATATTACAGAAAATTCAACAAATAAGATTTCTTCTAGAATTAGTTTCACTAACTGTACCAACTGCGTAGTGAATATTTATAATTAAATAATAATAATTTATAAATAATTAATAAAGTGTTATTTATAAAATTACTGACTTAAATAAATGTTACTTTATTTTTCGATTGTATTTTGTTTAATTCTTTTTTGCAATTAGTTTGTCGATAATCTGCAATACTGAACATATTTTTTTTACTTTTATTCTCTAAATTCCTAAACAGATTTTTTAAATTGTCAGGTTGTACTCTATTTCGAAATCCTCCCAAATATTGTCGTTGCCCAGCACGTCTATTAAAATTTAATTGCCAACAAATAACAGTCGTATCTCTCATGTCTGAGTATGAAAAATTATTGTGTCTCGGAATTTTTTGATTTTGTAAAGTAATTGATTTGAACTAACACCACTACATTCAAAAACACTTATTAAATTTAACATAAATTTTGTCTAGTAATTGTTAAAATTGAACGTACTATTGATGCCTATACTACGTTAAAATATTGTGCAAACAATGTAGGTTTAAGAATTTTTAATAAAAAATGTGATACCGTTAGATCCATAAAAATTCCGCTCACATTTACATCACAAATAAGAAAGATGTGGCGGCCTCTAGGGAATACGTCGAAATAGAAACTTCTATTCTCAAATTTTTAAGTTGATACATTCAAAGATGGTGTAATTATTACAAAAAATCACTTTTTAATTTCCAACTTTGACACCCTTAATCTTTTTTATTATCAATAAATTCAGGCAAGTGACATCGTAATATTCTGAAGTAAAAAATCTAGTCCATGGGCCATTACTTACGGATCATCCTGTATGTATCGTTCCTCTAGCAGTATATTATTGCATTTGCAACGTTTATTAGTCAAAAGTGTAACATAATTTCTTTCGTTCGGTTAGAATTTACGCTTAAACATAACCTATTCTTTTATTATAAACCAAATGAAATATGAAGGAATTATGACTACAAAAATATTTACAACTTGCACACTCACTGCTTACACAGTATAGTACATCATTATTTATCAAAAAGAAATATCCTGTTGTCGGTGGCACTAGTCCATTTTTATGACCCGGCCTGGAACGAAGACCGCCCAGTTCGGGACAGCCAAGTGAGATATGAAGTAGCCAGCTCAGAATGGTATTGTGTGCGGAACATTTATTGCCCATTTATAAAATATCTTGATGTTTCTTCTGCCAGCGAACCAATAAAGAGCGTAATCATAATTGAATTTGGTGCAGCCCATATACTCTACTTATAATTCTGTACGACCGTTTGCGCGAGATATATGGGCGAAAGTCGAAAGGAGCGAAGGGCTTGGTTTTTATAGGGCATTATCAACAACTGTGCGTCCAATTTTTAGTTAAGAAACGACTTGATACTTAATTATTGACGAAAATAGCTACAGTCCTTCAAAAGTCAGCTGGCAAACTGCTGTAAAACGTATGTACAGGATGATCACGTGAAAATTCCCCCTCCTCTTTTCTCCGTTATTATTCGAGATGTGTAAAAATGGCAGTAGATATTTTTAAATATTGTTTAAAACATCACAAAAACAATTGAATATGTATTGCATTTCCAATAGCTTTTAAAAAATACATATATACTCGCGTCAAGAATTCAGACGTCTTACGTTACGGCTGACGTTACACATTTGTTTTTATTGTCAACGTAATTTTCGATATTTGGTTGCGTTAAAAACAATAATTTTTTGCAATTTAGTGCAATATATAATGCAAACTTTTAGTGTAGTATAAAGTTGTATTACTATCAGTTGCAGTTTCTTAAATATTTTGATGAAAATATACTGAATTATTCATTTGTTCGCATGACGTAAGTCGTCTGAATTCTTGACGCGAGTATAGTATACAGGTACCAGGTACTTATATTTTACGATTTTCGAGATATTACATGTTTATTGTTAATATGCAGCATCATAAGCATCATATCTCATCATACAGGGTGTAACAAAAAAGCAGGTAATCCTATTAACTGCGCATTTTTGACGGAAAAATATAACAATTTAATGCTGCTTATATACACGTGTTTATTAATTGAATGTCGATACTTAAGGGAGTGTTTTAAGAAAACTTATAATAAAAAAGTATTTTTTTTTAAAAACTGTAACACCCTGTAGTTCAAAAATTAAGAGGTTTAGGACATATGTTGATATTAAGTTTTCTTCTTAAAATGACCGAAGGATTCACACCCTTAAGTAGCGGCATTCAATTAATAAACACCCTGTATATGCAAAAATGCAACCCTTGAAAGATGCAGGGTGTTTAAGTTGAACATTTAAAATTGTTTCTCGCTGTAATTTCTTCAAATTATCGCCATCACTTTGATATTTTATAGTTATACTTCTTGTTATTAACCAAATCCTCAAAAGTACTATTGTGAATGACGCCTAAAACAAAACGGGTTATTTTATCCCCCCCCCATCCCCCCACATTTTCCTGCTGTACGCCTATGGACGATCTTTTATAACGTAGAATGTATGTATGTAAAATTTTCTTTAGAATATTTTATTATTCTTGATAGTCTTTCGTAAAACTCTTAATTTACGAGATAAGTTCGACTTGATAACATTTCAAATTACAAAGGAACAATTTATGATGTTCTAACTTGCTCTAAAGCATTCTTACTTATTTTATACACAGTGTCTCTGAATATAGGGCTAGTCAGATGTACCATTTTTACACAAATATATTTTTTTATCAATGCAAATTTGTTTATTAAAGAAAAAACAAGTATTTATGAAACATATTACATATTAAACAGAAGATTTATATTATAATTTAATTAAAAACTGTAATTTTAACATACATTTGATTCACCTGTATACATTTGACACGAATTCTGAAACAAACACAATTGTAGCCTTGAAGAAATGGCATGTGGGATTAAAATATGAAGTATGTAAGTATTTGTATTCAATTAAATCATATCAAATTACCTGAGTTATCATTAAATGCGTTACTCGTCATAACTAAATTTATTACCTGATTCTTATAAATGATGCATACCACCATTGATAATGTCACGGACGGACATTGCTGTTAATAAAAAATTAAAATAAATTATTCAATAAAAATCCATTACTCATGTTGGAATCAAAACTGAACAGTGTAACGGTCGTTGTATACAATATATTTTACAATAATTACCGATACACACTCGACAAATATTATTATTGGTTGTCACTCGTACGAAGTTACAGACATTTATTATATTTTATGAAATGAAAAATCAATCGGCTATGGTTGCAGTAATAATTCTCTCATTTGCCAATGCAGTAATACTTATTTTTAGATAACTAGACTGAAATCATAAAAGCACTTACCTCCTTTATCACCAGCGGAAATTACATTTAAATGGCTTACCTGTAACAAAGAAAAGCTTTTAATATTAGGAACTAGGTGTGTACCAAAGTCAAATATCTTATAATGGAATGTTGTACTTAAAGTTGGAATCGCTACAAAAGCATTGAAATTGTTAAATAAAAACTTTTTTAACAATTTCGTTAGAGAACAATACTTAGCTAATAATAGTGAAGTAAATTAGTTAGGTTCAATTATTAATTTTAGCATACGGAGTTATTAACGGCTAAGGTAAAATATACAGGGCGTTAAAAAAAGTGTAAAATATTTTAGGTGGTAACAGTATAAACCAAATAAGCAGAAAAGTCTTAATAAACATGGGTCCGCAAACGGTTGCGGAGATATGGACCACTATTCGTTTTTCAAACATTTTATTTTATTAGGAATAAACCGACAAAGGAAGCTTTTAACAAACAAAAAAACAAAGTTACAGAAAGTGTTCAAAGTGCCCTCCGTTCATTTCCAAGCAGGCACGACATCGTCTCAACGATATTCGAACTCTTTCGAAAACACCCTCCTTGGTTTGAATTTATTGACACTTTTGATTAATCCGTAGCTGCAGCTCTTCCAGGCTATTTACAGGAGTACCATACACTAATGTCTTCAAATATCCCCAAACAAAGAAATCTAGAGGGTTCAGATCTGGCGTTCTTGGAGGCCATAAAACAGGTCTGGCTCTTCCTACTCATCCATGTGGCACGTTTTTCATTAAACATTTGGATGGGTATTATAGGTGACAGGTTTCTAGGTCCTGTTTTTTTACCAAACCGATTAACAGGCGCTGCTTACCTCAACTTTCTGCAGAACACACTATATGAGTTTTTGGAAGACATTCCTTTGAATCAGAGGAAACAAATGTGGTTCCAGCATGATGGTGCTCCAGATCATTTTTCCATGGCCGTTAGAGAGCATTTACACCAAACTTTTCCACAAATATGCTTCGTTTCCGAGGTACAGGGTGTTTAAATATTAATTTTTTATTTATTTTTATTAATTATTTCAAAGAGTTTTAAATATATTGACTCGATATTTGAAACACACTTTGGAGGATAAATGTGTGTGTGTGCGTGATATTTTTACGTGCACCAGTGACGTACGTGCGACACAACATTTTTTAATATAAAAAAAATTGTACGCCACTGACTTTTTTCCCGTTTTAATATTTTTTAGAAATCCGCCATCAATTCTGAATGAAATTGGTCTCTTCAATTTTCGTAGGATGTATCGTTTTTGAGTCAATATCGTAAAAAAAATTGTGCCATTTCGGAATGCAGACGATTCCGAATACTGAAATCCGATTGTAGTATTAACGTCTTTGTGATAGTATTTACATCAGTTTCTCAAGTGTCAAAAATAGCTTACGTGTATAGCAACTCGAAGTTGATTACCATTTTAATTAATTTATTTATAAAACAAAATGCTTTAGCAGGTTCTCGTCTGTACGCAGAACGATTTCCCGGTAGACATACGCCAAATGCAGCTACTTTCACCGCGGTAGTGCAACGCGGGCGCGACACGGGAAATTTGCAACCGAATGGTGAAAGAGATGGAGGTCCAGGGCGCCCACGGCGTATTGCGGCAGTTGAGGACATTTTAGAGATTGTCGAAGAGAATCCCCGAATAAGTACCAGGCAGATTGCTCAACAATGAAAAAGGTGTTATAAAATTTTTAAATAGCGACTGAATGCTTTTCCACGCACAAGGTCAGGTTTTACCAGTTTTACAGTGTACCAGTTTCTAGTGCCGTGTGGAAGTGTATTTTTAAATCATTTTGAACTACTCTTTCTGATTTTTGTTACAAAATTGTATTTGTAAAAGTACATTGAATTTTTTTTGGATGTTCTAAATCGCCATGTAAAAAATCAGCAATGGCTTACTTATTCAACGCAGAAGTGTAGTATTTTCAGTTTGGAAAACTAAAAAATATGGAACGATTCCAATAGTTTCAACTTCAACTTGTATCCGTTTCAGAACATACCTGCCGAGTTCATGATATTTAATACACAAAACCTGCGTATCTAATCAACAATTACAATAAAAACGTTTTACATGCACTAAATTACTCGAGTTAATCCTTTTTATACGTACAATGCACTGTGTGTTTCGCAGTGTTCGAATATCGAATTCAGCAGTCGTTCGCAAAGTTCTGCAACAAAACGAGCTGCAAGTGCATTACGCTGGAACCGCCGCAGTTTCCTCCAGGAGGTTAATGCATCTAATTAAATCGACAACCGCCAACTTGTGTCTGCAACGCCAGCCGCGCATTGGGATGCATTCCAGTGCACGGCACTTTGCCACGGACACAACGGTCCACGATGGCGAGGGGGCGGCAAAAATCCGTAAAATGGAAACGTCATTCGCGTTCGCCCGGCTTCCGTTTAGATTGAAGTTTGCCGAATGATGGATTGGAGCGCGAAACAATTGAGAGACGAACCGTAAGCCGGCTTGACAGAGATTTATTTATGCAAGGATGTAGTTTGCTGGGAAACGTGGTATTGTGCGGCACTTCTATATGATTTGAAAGCCGTGAAATGGTCTGATTCTCTCAACTTGTGTACAGGGTGTTCCAATTTCGTTGTAACTGCAGGGCAGGGGCACCAAATGGCGGATCCGGACCGCCTACCTATTTTGTGCGGACCCAGAAGAATTTAAGAATGTCAATATAAAAATTTGTGGTAATTCAATTTAGACCATCTCCAGATTTAATGGCAATAACTTGCACCAACTTAACTCCAGATTTCAGATTGTTCGGAGTAAAATATCGGAATATCATACATTATTATTTTCCTGCATAATGATATACAGAGTGATTCAGAAATGAAGTCAATATCGTAAAAAAATGTATGTAAAATGTTTTAGCAGAAGATTTGCAGAGATCTACCTAGTATCAGTATTTGGATCTTCTTCAATTTAGTGTAGTTTAGTTTCTTCCAACTTAGGCGTTCTAACATTCAAAGGTCTTCCAGGAATTGGACCCTTCTTAAATGAACCCGACTCTGAAAGACATTAAAAAACATTTCTAAACATTCTTGGATTTGGAGTTGGATAATTTGGAAATCTTTACATATCCAATTCGCCCAGCCTCAGTACCATTTCCATCTGTAAGGACATAAATGTAAACCATATTGGCCATTTCAGCATTGAATATGCATGTCATTTTTTTTTAAATAAACTTAATTTGACAATACACATTATTAAATAAGATAATACAATGGCGCATATGGTGACCTATTTTATTTGTAATATTATACAAGGTGATATTTTTTAGGCAAATAATTATCGATGGTACCCACACCTCTGGCCCTTGGTAAGTTTCTAAAGATGTCAACACACGATGTATCTGGACAATGACCCCACATTTACAAAACAAATGACCCTTACTTTTGGCCACAGAATACGCCTATATACCGCTATATTTCGTATAACTTTTTTCAGTACTAAATTAAGTCCTGTGTCAATACAAAACGTTCTGGACATTCACCTCTTATTCACACTTTGCTTTTGGTATTTTCTAATGTCATTTTCAATAGCCTAATCAGTTTAGTTGGTACCTCAAATTGTTTCATTATTCTACTTAGTTTATTCCTTTTGATATAATCATATGCTTTTCTTAAGTCCACGAATAAGACCATTGCGTTAATTCTACATTCATAGCATGAAGAATCATCCTTTACCATGAAGATTTGGTCTGTTGTTGATCTCCCCTTTCTAAAACCCGCTTGGTACACCCCTATTTGTAGTTATGATATGAGTTCTATTATCTGTTTTATTAACGATGCTGCAATGCATGATATAGGTTGTCTATAGTTTCTGAAGTCTGTTGTATCCCCATTTTTAAAATTGGTATAATCATGGTATCTCTCGAATCATCAGGCATACATTATCTTCTCCAAATATGTATAATAAATACTTATTATTTACAAATCATAATATTGACAAAGTAATAATGGATTTAGTTTATAGTTCGGTTCATCTGAAGATATTTGTTAAGTGATTTTATATAGAAAAAAATTAATTAAAAATAAAGGTCGATTTTTGCTCGATATTAGTGAAACCAGCAACAATAGCAATTGGGTTATGTGAGTAAAAAACATGAGACCATAAATTACAAAAGCGGAACTACTCTCCGGGTTAATCCAGAATATAATTACATCTGAAACTACATCTAGTGGCCACTGACTACTCCATACTGGCCCAGACGACACCTGTCACACTGCAAGTACCATAGAAAGCTCCCGATCTCTATCGCCGTCGGCTCTAATACCCCGATCACAAATGGCCACTAGATGTAGCTACGTACTTCATAATATGTACTCAGGTCCTCCTCTGCCAGGTTTAACAGACATGAACAGCTGCTGCCGGGGTTAGTTGACGATTGCCTCATTTAAGGCATAGTGATGGAGTTAAGTTGGAAACCGGTATATGTCTGGTGGCACCTCTGACAAATGACTTTGGCTGTTTGCTATAGGTTTTTCAGATGTAATTCAATACTATAATTTCGCCTTAAATTATATCTTACGTACTTAATTTTCTCTGTCTCGTTCTTCCGTTTTCCCTGGACTGTTATTATTCTTTAAAGTTTTTATGAATATGTCCATATCTTTTTTTTTTGTATATATAAGCTTTTCTACTTCACTTCATTTTCCCTCCCAAAGTCAGATTTAGACTGTATAAATATAATTCCCATTTAAAATTACCTCCTGTATACTCATAAAATATAAAAGGACGTTAGAAACATAATTACATTTCATTTATATTTTATTGAAATTCCTCAAAATAATATTAATATTACCTGGTGACCCTTGCAAAAAAATTGAGTTAGGAATTTTCATAAAGCCGTTGATAAATGAAATAGAAATTCCGTTTCATAAACTCTAAAAGCTATTCTGTCTCCCTAAATACAAATGCGACAAACATAATTCACACCGTATTAAAATATGTATAGGGGCATCACACTGGTGAAAGCGCTACCCAAGTATATAATAAGATAAGACACCGCGTCACAACTGACACCACTACCAACCTAAAAGATCAAATGGGATGGTTACTATAAGCCCCACCTGGGAATCAGCTAGCTACAACACTATTCCTTGTCCAAAGTTTTAAATAATTGAGATGCTTGAGTGCAGATATACAGGGTGTCCCAGAATAATGGTCAAATATTTTACCAGTGTATTCCACAAGCCATTTCAGGGGGGGATCTTCATATAAAATTTTTCAATTTGGGTCCTTCCTGTTGAGATATTCGAGTCTCAAAATGACGGAAAAAATAGTTTTTTTATTGTTCCTTAAAAACGGTTACACTTAGAAATTTCAATTTTAGTACACATTATCAGCTAGTTAAAATCTATTTTGTGGTGGTGTATATTTTTTAGTTCATGTTTCTAGGGGGCGGGAATAAGCAACCTCTATATTTATTCCTTGCATAACTTTTTCCTGCAATGGCCGTTTTCAACAAAAGTTTTTTTTAAGTACTACGCCTAATTATCCTACTTTTTTCCCTTTTGTATTTTTTTCATATAACGAACAGTTTTTGCGGAAAAAAATAAAAATATTTTCCTTACTCATCTTTTCACCACCGGTTACTGATAACCGCAGTAGGCAGTTGCTATGTTGATGTTTCTCTGTTGTCTTCTCAAACAAATCAGTCTCGACAGTTTTTGAAAATATTTGTAAATTACTGACTCTTCCGTACAAATATGAGCTAATACATTGACGGAATATGCATACGGCAGGATTGGCAACAGTTATAGGAATACCTTTGTTTAGAAATATTTGTAAAAACTGTTAATTATAGACCTAATGGCGAGTTATTTGACAAGACAACAGACGCCTACTGCGGTTATCAATAACCAGTGACGAAAAGATGTTTAGAGTACGGAAAACTAATTTTATTTTTTTCTGCGCAAACTGTTGGTTGTATGAAAAAATTACAAGACAACAGAGAAACATCAACATAGCAACCGCCTACTGCGGTTATCAGTAACCGGTGACGAAAAGATGTTTAGAGTAAAGAAAACTAATTTTATTTTTTTCTGCGCAAACTGTTGGGGAAATTCTGAAAGAAATAAATCTAGGAGTTGCTTATTTCTGCTGTCCAACATGAGCCAAAAAATAAGCACCACCACAAAATAGCTTTTGACTAGCTGATAATGTGTACCAAAATTAAAATTTCTAAGTGTAACCGTTTTTAAGAAAAAATAAAAAAAACTATTTTTTCTGCCATTTTGAAACCCTAATATCTCAACAGGAAGGGCTCAAATGGAAAAATTTCATATGAAGATCCCCCCCCCCCCTGAAATGACTTGTGGAATACACTGATAAAATATTTGACCATCATTCTGGAACACCCTGTATATAAAATATTTCTCAATCTCTCAAAGTATACAGTAATGATTAAGCGATTAGCAAGTTTCAATCCTGCAGTTATCAAGTTTCAATTCGCGGAAAGCAAAGGGGATGATTGTATTGATCACCTACCCGATTTGTTTGGACTTGTGATTAGTGATTACACAAATACACATGCGATTACCAGAATAAATAGAGATTATTGGTTGATTATTGTAATTAACACGGGAACATGTGTGCGTGTCATCAAATTATAATTAATTATTCAGTACCTTTGTATATTCATTTCAAATGGTATTATTTGGATATTTGGTTTTAAATATTTATGAGATTATACAAAGCAGTGCTGTCGTACAGGCATTTTCTAACCTTTTACGATTTTATTATCATTATCAACAAAAACAAAAGCATTTAGCTAGTTCGAGATACAAATAATATATTTTCGGAAACTGCATTAAAATAAGACAAATTGTATTATGTACAAAAATTTTATTTATATTTGAAATCGTTTGAATCAATACGAGGCATTACTGGATTGCCTACAACGAATTCAAGGGGTGGTGTAGTTCGAAGAAAATTAAAAGTGTCCGATGCGGTATTACTGGTATATTTCGACGTTATGGTCAGAATATTCCATGTTAAAAAACACCCTGAATGCTAAAGAAAATGTAAATATCAGAAAATTTCGAAAACTAATATCATATTTGAAAGGCAAATCAGTTGGACACCGTCTAAAAAAGTCCAGAATTTTAACGAAAGACAAATATGGAGAGCACTTGATAATAGATTTCTGCTAGAAAAGGTGCACTGACAGCACTGGATCTAGCATACATTTAACTCACTGCATTACCGGCACTTTCAATTTACATCTAGTGCAAAATAAATTATAGTAGTCCTGTTTATAATACACTAGCGGAAAAAATTAAGAGATCAAAAAAAAATCTCAATTTTTTGCGATTCTTCAAATGGTTGTATCTTTGATAAAAATGGTCGTATGTGAGTGAAAAAAAAGCAATTTGAAGCTTGAAGTGTCTAGTTTATGGCTTTCCAAGCAACAATTAGCGCAAAATCTTAATGAATATCATGGAAAGAAAATTGTTCGAAATTTTTTGCACTCTTATTTTTAGTGTCCGGACTTCAAAAAAAAAATGTTTCAACGTAACCACTATATGGATTGGATAAGTTGTTGATTTAACTTCAATTTCTTTTTTTATCGGCTTCGATACGATCATTCCTCGCTGATTTATCAGCCTTTGAATGAAAATGCGTAATTTTTTCTTCTTTCAGCAATATCTCAGGAACCAATGGTCGCTCAGAAAATGGAAGGGGGGTTTCGGAAACTTGGATCCACTATCTACAATGTTCTGGTATGTATTTTCAGGAAACAATTTTTTTTTTCATTTTTAACACGACTGAAAAATTTCGAAAAACAGGACTTTTTCAGGTCTTTCAGAAAATCACCACACCAAAATTCTGCATTGAGAATATTGGGAAAATGACTAAATGATATATGACTAATGTTAAGTGTGGATCTTATAGGTTTTATTGTTTCATTCGATTGAATTTTTGAAAAAAAGAAATTGAAGCCAATCCAATCCATGTAATGGTTAGGTTAAAAAAAAAAATTTTAAGTCCGTACACTAAAAATAAGAGTGCAAAAAATTTCGAAAAATTTTCTTTCCATGACATTCATGAGGATTTTGCGCTAATTATTGCTTAGAAATTTTTTTTATCGCAAGATCCATAAACTAGACATTTCAAGCTTCAAATTGCTTTTTTTTACTCACATACGACCAGTTTTACCAAAGATACAACCATTTGAAGAATCGCAAAAAAATTTAGATTTTTTTTTGATCTCTTAACTTTTTCCGCTAGTGCAGTTACCATTTTCATTTTTATATAACTTAAAATGTATATTGTTTAATTAATAAAATCATAAATAAATTACAAATTATTTGGATATACATTTGTTTTATGTTCTACAACGAAAAAGACGTTCTAGAAAACTCAACGAAAATGTTGACTTTAAAGAAAGTTTATGAAAAAAGTAATTGTATAAATGAGATTCTGTTATATAAAATATGACATATCAATGGAAGAGTTCGGGATTTGACACTTGTTAAATAAATATCGATTGATTTTAGCACGATATTTTGCTTTATGAACAAAAATAAATCTTTACCTTAATATGACGTAATTTGGAATGTGAAAAACCTAACATCCCCCCTTCCCCCGTCCTAAAACTTACCTACAGAATAAAGTGGCAGGGAAGTGCTAGCAACTGGCTCCATCTACATTGTACAGAAAATCTAACGCCAGCGTGTTTGGCGCTACCGCAAACGTACCTGTCAAATTTTTGTTAAATTTGTTGTGCTTCAAAAATATTACATTCATAATTTGATTTTACAAAATTGTCTTGAACGCCTCAAAAAAGATTTTCCAATGTTTTATCAGCAATATTATCATGTCTTTTTGAAACACTCTATATACTGAGTATTCTTCAGCTTTACTTATAATCAATTTCAGAAAGTTAAGGGTATAATGTTCGGCCATACAGTGTAGCTTTTATCAGGCTCCTCCCATCAGCGGCAACTTCAACGGCAAATTTAACTTTGTGCCCCTGTAAGTTAGGCAATTGTATGCAGAAATTTAGCAAAACATGTCTTCTTGGCGGACAGATTTCATGAATATAAATGCAAAAAATTGAAATCTGAGGCAATTGTCTATTATATGAAGACTTGATTTACTAGCCTACAGCTTTCTTCTTTTATAATAGTGCCTAACAACGTCTCACCGCAGTGCTAAATGTGGGCAATATTGCGACCGAAATATTGTTCAGACCTAATTTTTTTTGAAAATATGGCTCTGCTGTCTGCTGTAAAATAGACCTTTATTAGTTGATTAAAACTTGCTCCATCTTAATACGAATTTCCATTGAGGAGAAATATGAAAGCGCGTGGACGTCTAAAAACGGCTTTGTAAAATTGCGAACATTACAGCCTTAAATAAAATCATATATTTCCTTTATGTGTCGAAAAGCATCAAATTTGAAAGTATATATACCTACATCAACGAGATATATGATTATTTAGATTAGTAAATAAGGCAGACAACAGTATTAAAATTCTGCTTTCCCATTTTATGCCTATTCCCATTACGTTCCCATTAATTTATCATTTTACAGTGAGCGCCATAAACAGCGTCACGCTGATACGCGTGGCAGACCATCACTCACACCACTCGAATTTCTGTCAAGTCATTGCTTTCTATTTCATCGAAAATGTCTGGGCCCTAATTTCGCATTATATCAAGTTTATGAGTCTGAAGTCTTTATTTCGAACCCGTAGCTTTGTTTAAGCGGAAACTTTGCAGTTATCGACGAGGGGAGAGGCGACGTTAAAATCATTTTCACCGCCTGATGATGAGGGTAAAATATAATGTGAGTGGAATACCGAATATAGAATGTACGAAAAAAAAAACTTGAATCTAGAATACAATTTTTTTCTAGTACTTACGTTTATTTGTTTGTGTACTGTCTCCTTTTGAAGAAAACAGCTTAATCTTGTATCTTAAAAACTATTAATACAGGGCGTCCGTAAGTATTGGCCCATAGAAACAAACTAGATTTTTCACTTCAAAATATTACGATTTAAGCCAATATGCCTTAATAAAACGTCGATAATAAAAAGATAATGTGTGTGAAGTTAGAAACGTTTTTGTTCAGAAACGTTTCTTATAATCGCGGCCACGGTGTCATTTAGGTGGAGCCTCAAGTGCTCAATTTAAAGAATACACCTTTTGCACCACCCGTAACTATAGGACAATACTACAACATTATTACTTCCTTAGAGATCTCTGCTATTAGTTTAACTTCAAAAACGAAGCTCCATAATAAATATTTTTTTCTTAAAAACTATAGTGTGCCACCTTGAATTTTTCACAGAATATGTAAAAAGACATGCGCTTTCGATCCCTGCTATCAGTTTTTTTCAAAAACCCGTACGAATTGTAGAATTTACGCTACAGGATGTCAAGTTGCAATTTAAAAAGTGAATTTTTGTAATCATTACAATGTATGTATCAACTTAAAAAATTTATGAATAGTTGTTTTTGGATATGACCTGCGTCACCGGGCGAGCCGCTACTGACTCAAAGAATAACATTACATGCGCTTCTAGATAACTGTAATTACACCTAAATCATTGAAAGTTTACTCAGTTCCGCCAACTTTATAATTTTTATATTCCCTCAGCTTCCGTTTCATAATGCATCTTATGTCTCTGTCAAAACAACAAGGATCTACTTTTCAAAACTAAGAACTAGATTAATTTACACGGATAACCAGAAGCAACCGCATCAGATTCATCCCGCTTCTGGAAACTTTCCAATTTATTACTTCCGGTTTGCTCGAAGTTTTACTTTACTCAAAATTGAAGGATAAGCTTGTAAAACTTCTTAACTAAGAATTCCCTCGGGAAACCTATACCAAAAACGAATTTGAGGGAATACAGAAGGTCAGTAAGACAGTTTGAGGAAAGTTTTTTAAAATCTGGCGGTATTTGTAATATTTGTAGCTTTAGATATACAGGGTGTCCCGAAATTAGAGCGCAATATTTCTGCCATGTATTATATATGTGAAAATAAGTCAAACAGTTCCTATAAACATGACCCGAAACATGCTTTTATTTCATACTGTACTGTAATGAGTCCGAAAAATGTTTACTTCCAGAACTGCTTAAAAAAACACAATATTCACATTTTTAAAAGATTTTATCTTTAAAACTACAAAATCAAGCCTATAAAAACTAATTATAATTATAATTAACATTAACTGTGTAATGTGAATTTCCTTGCAGGCTGAATGCAGCCTATAGAGACAGAATCTTCACTAGACACGGTAGTGGTGGTGGATATAGTTTGTTGCTTGGTCTGAAGAACCTGTATAAAGTTTTCTCCATTTTGAATCATCCTTGCTGCTTTTGTTTTGTTTTCTAAGGAATGTTCAATGTATTGTTACGCAACAGATGAGCTTTTCCATGCACCATGACGCTTCAGTGTTGATAAATCAGCTCCCGCATTCGCCAAAAAAGTGGCAGATGTTCTGCGGAAACAATGCCCCGTATATTTTTATGGGTGTTCCAACTTCAAATATCCCGCAATTTTTTTTGGTGCCCCCCAATGGTATGTATGCCCGATCTTTGGGAAACACATGTTCCTCTTCTATAACCCAAAAAAAGAAAATCTTCCCTCATATTTTTAGGTCGAAGTTTAACGTATTCTCTGAATATTTCCAGAAAGTTTATTCCTTTATTGTCGTCACTCAATACAGTGAATACCCGTTTTGTATTCGTCTTAGAAATGGGAATGGTTATAATTAGTTTGGTGCCACAATCTTCAATGTCTTTTAGGGTCATATGGTATAACTCTTCTCGCCGACAACCACCAGCAATGCCTATCATTGCGATTACCTGTAACAATAGAGACAATGGTTTAAAACTGATTGTCAAATTGATGAAATTTCAACTAATGAAGCCAAGGCACACATTGTATAATTCAAAACTAATGAAGAGGTTAAACTTATTTACCTTCATCAAAAGATACTCTTCTGATCGGGCTTCCTACATGAATCTATTAACTTCTCTTGTTAGAACTTTTGATTTGTTTGCCTGATGACCAACTGGCCTTTTTAAGAAAACCACCAGTTTTGGATATTTTGAAATATCACCTCCTTGTTTTACCATCAGCATAGACTTGAGCATCGAATATTTTGCCCACATTGTCGCAGATTCATCTTTGGAGATATCCAAGAAGTACGCCAAAAGGATATTCTCATTGAGGCCGTTTTCCACCTTATAGGTTTTTCCCCACACGTTAAAGAGCTGGTATTCCTTCTCATAACGAGCAAGACTTCGTAGGCACTAATTTACTGGTTACTTCAGCACATTTTAGCTCGATTTCTTCCATTTTTTACGAAAATTATCACAAAATACGCACGGGATGACAAACTGTCAAATATGTTATTTTTGTTTTTGCATCACTAAGCTAAATCGAAAGCTATGCGATAAAACAAGAATCGAAACCACGCGAACACCTACATACAGGCAGGTTATGTAAAATAAAACAATAAAATTTAATTTTTAATACAACACAGTATGAAATAAAACGTTGTACGATACACGGCCGTGAAATGTCATGAAAGTACAAATCTAGATGTTTACGGACGAGGTGACGAAGGAGCCGAGTCAGGAATTTCTAGACGATTAATATACCATTTCCCGGCCTTGTAACGTAAATAACTATTTAAGAACCGCCCAAAAGGGAATCTTGAAGATGGTTTTTCCAGAATATCTTTCGAATCAAAATAAAATCACGAAATTTGGTGGGTAGCATACATTTCGCATGCTACAAAATTTTCTGTTCTTACAACTTAAAATATTTGCGCGGAGGCGTCGCAAACGTCCCATTTCACGTTCTAGATACAAAAATAACAATTTTCACAGTTCGGGCACTTTTTTCACGATAATGCCACTTTTGATAATGATACTAACTTCAGATAAAGTGCTGAAAAATGATAAACAGTGGCAAATACTTTGGACAGTTAGACAAAAATATTGTTTATATTTAGTGCGCAAAATCATTGTTTTATGGCACTTTCCCGTGTAAGCAGACAATGTCTAATTTAATTTCTGTAACTTTTTTGGTATTTCAGAAAAATAACTGCTTTCTTGGCATTCGCTTTATAGGGTTGTAACTTCACAGGGGATGTTCAATTAAGATTTTTTTACCTATATGAAAGACCCATCAATTTTTTCCGTCACCTGAATGTTTTCGCACTTATTAATTTACACCCTGTATAATATATAATAATTAAAATTTGTTGGGGTCATTTTACAATTTCTACAAAACCTTAAAATTTCGCAACACTAGCATTAATGGTCCCAGAGTTATTTTAGAGTGAATCAACACCCATATGTTTACCATGTGCTCAGCATGGTGACACTATTTATACAATACTACAAAATTCAGCACCGATTTGTGAGCGTGTGTTAAATTTCTGATGACATCGACGGATTGTGTGCAACTCCCCGAATGCTAAGGATGCTGGGCATTCTGATCAATAAAATACATCTGGAACCGAAATGCAACGTGCGACATGGTTATTGAAACTTGTGCCAAGCCTTCCACACAAAGTCATTAGTTCCACAAGTTGCAAGTTATGGCGTGATAAGACACATTGCGGCAATGAAACGTATCATTGTGATATTTCGTGGTTTATATCAAATTTGTCAAAAGCGTTTATAAGTAGGTAACTTGAACAACTTGGCTGTTTTCATCTAACTCATACGTTACAAATAAAATATTGTCTTTATGTACCATTAGCCTTCTAAACATACCAAAAGTATGTAGTTTGTGGAAAAGTGATAACCTAATCTATAAAAGTGTCATAGAATTTGCCCCGCTCGCACCCAATTCGCCGACTGTGGTATCGCGAAACGCTAGATTGCCCCGATCTCCCCTATGCGATGCTGGTAAATAAAAAAAATAATGCCGTGTATCGAGGCGTGACTGGAATATTGAGAATCGACGAAAATGGTTCGAGAAATGGATTTAGAGATGCTAGAAAATACCTGGAATATTCGTCTATAAAAGAAGAATAAACGTCTTGAATAGAGAGTTGTTATTTGGATATTTCGGAGAGGTCAATTAGAATTCAGAGCGATTTAGATAGTGACTAATTAAATAATGTTTAGTTGAGTTGTAATTAGTATATTCGGTAGTGTACAGTGTTAATAAATATTAGCAAAAATTAACTGTTTGTTTTTCTGGTAAAAGAAGACGTGGGATTGGGAAATCCGTGACAATAGGTTAGTTTTGGCAGTCATTTCCTATAACTTTTAATTAGGATCAAGGATCAAGTCGTTGGAAAATAACTGAATGTTTATTGTTTAAAGTCCACAAATGTCATTAAGAATAAATAAAAGGATTAAACTCCATAATCCTTTAATACAGTTAAAACAAAAGCAATACCTAAAATGAGGCAAACGCTCTAGTACTACATACATATTACAATCTATTCTCTCCGTCGTAGGTTTCTTCTTAGCTGTAAAGGCACATTCCCCAGAAATGCAGGCCCAGTAAACACACATACGTTATTTAAACGTATTGTCAACGTACCATTGGTTGATAATTCGTGTAACGTTACAAAATCAACCATTATTTTATGGTTAGAAAAATAACGGTCTAACATAACGTTTAAAATACGTACTTTTTTAACAAAAAATGTTGGCAAACCTTTTGTAACGTTAAATGAACGTTATTTAAAATATTTATACAAAACTTATTTATTTAAACCTTTATAAAACGTCTGTGTCAACTGATTAATATATTGACATTGAACAAAAACGTGTTTGTAACGTTTTAGACTAACAGGCATAAGTAATGTTTACAAAACGTATCATAAACGTTTTGCAATTAATAAATATTTCGGAACGATACCAATCTAAAGTAAATTTTATACAATATAATTTAATAAAAAGATATTGCGTTTAGAATATATAGGTATTTATATATACAAATAACTAGATAGCAATTATTTTTTAATAAACCTCACAAGTGTTATAAAACAGTACAATTTAAACGTGTACTATACGTTATAATCATTCATTGAAATAAGGAAGCGAATTGCCGTTTTTTACACGTGTGAATTATAATGCCGTTAAACGTTCTATACGAATTTAATAATATTATTGGTAGATAAAGATCACGTGTTACACACATATCATTTCGAGTTCTTTTTTATAAAAGTTTGTCAGTTGCATATTCATCACTGTACGTACTTACTGTGATCCGTGAAATATTTCCCTATTTTATTTTGGTAAGTATACCTACTTCTATAAGTATTTAATTTTATTTTATTAATATAAGAATATTAGGTTTTTTTACATTACATGTTACAAATAATTATATAATGGAATCTAAATTTATTCCACTATAACTTTTCCTACTTATGTTTCAAAATACTTACAAAGACGATGACAAAATTAGTAAAAGTAGGCGTGTGAATTTTGTACTCGTACATGCCTACGTTAAATTACTTTGTAAAATGGGCAACAATTATTATGACTTGGTAATTTTTTTACTTTATACTAAAATTTAAGATACAGTGACATATTTCTAATCATGATTGGTAATGATTTAAACTTTTTTATTTTCTTTCTTGACTATCTACTTCGTGGTCATATTAAATGTATATTAGGTTATTATTAGCACTATTATTATATTTATAACTATAATAGATTAAACTTAGATATGTTTAAAGTTTAGACTTTCTTTAAATAATCTATATTATCCAATGTAAGTGAAGTTATTGATATGAAACTTGTTCAGACCTAATTTCATTGTTTTTAGGTTCCAATCAGTAGCATAAATAAGATATACTATTTTGGTATTTTTATATTTTGTTTGTATTATGTACGTATTATTATTTATTTAATAAACTATTACTGATATTAAAACCAATTATTTATTGTTACCTACCTAAATTTCAAATTAAACAATAGATATTGATATTTTCTAATACTCTTATTTATAGCCGTATAGTGAGTTCAACATTCGAGCCACACTATTGGAATATCGATAATAATTATTAATAGGAACAAGATTAAATGAGAGAAGATTTTGTAACTATTTTATTTATATTATATTAATTCCCTGATAATTATTTATTTAATACAGAGTGGTCCAGAATGTACCGTAAATACTAGAGCATATGGCATGAGGGTACTATTTTACATAAATTTTTGTTCAAAACTCAATTATAAGAGAGATATAACCCTCTGAGGGATGAAATAAAAATATTTTTTTTTAAATGTCTTTCAGATACTTTTGAATAATGGGTTCATGGGGTGAGTATATGGTATTAGAATAATTCATTTTTTGTTACCACTTATTCAATCACTTATGTTTAAGGAGTAATTTTGGATAGCATTTTTTTAAATTTGAAATTATGTATTTCAAAAACAACGTTGTAAAACGCGTTAAAAAACACGTCCCTAAAACATCTTTTTGAACATTAAAATAACAAGGTTTAATTTAAGTTAGTTAAAAACCTTAATAAAATGTCATTATTAAACGTAAAACTTAAAGCTTATTAATACTAAAAATGACCGTTCCACATTTACTAATATTAAACGTTTGTACTTTGGTTACCAGAAACGTGTAAAACCGCGACATTTTTAAGTTGATTGTACGTAAAAAAGGCACGCCTTTTTCACACGTTGTATGGGCATTATAAACGTTTTTCTAACGTATATGTGTTTACTGGGGGAAGTTCTTCTTGTAGGTAACTTACGCTGTTCAATGTATGTTCATAAAAATAAGGTCCAATTAAATGGCTAGCGATGATGCCGCATCAGACATTTATCTAAAAATGGCCTTGGTTTTGGACTGGATTTACAATATGGGGATTTTCAATGGACCAGTAGTGTTCGTTGCGCCTGTTTGGCAAACCATTAATGACAAACCGACTTTCGTTCGTCCAAAGAACGTACCGAAAAAGATTCTGATCAATAGTTTCTACATTTACTACAATTTGAGCTATAAATATAAATATAAAGATTGTTTCTTACCTTTCGGTCAATTATTTGATTCTTCCAAACAGAAAATGCATCTTCATTTCGTCGCAAGGTCGCCTCTAATCTTGTAAAGGTTATATGATCAGGAATGCGGCGCTCTGAATACCTTTCTCGACAGCTCTTCTGGAATTTTTTTGTGACTCGCCGTAAAGTAGCAACATATTAACTTTTTCTGAATGAGGAAACATGTTGTAAGCACAAAAGTTATACGTTTGACGTTCGTATTGAGTAATGACAAGTATATTGTAACATTTATGCACTTCAAACAATGAACATTCAATTATTTTCCAACACCTACTTAATCCTTCCACCGCTAATGTGATTTTAGGTGGTATATCTTTTGAGACTCTTTAGGACGATATTGGTAATAACTTTTAAACGGGAAGTAATACAGAAAAAATTCTGTAACAAAAGTTTATTAGAAACAAGAGAGCTTTTTAACAGGAAAAAAAATTGGGTATGTTTCTGGAAAAAATATAATTGATGACGTCATTAGTCGCTTCTGTCAAAATCCAAAGATAATACTTTCGATTGAAAATGGAGGTTACCTCATCTCACTTAACACCACGTGTCCCAAATTGTATTTAAATTTTGTATATCCTCACCATGCTATCAAGTTTGAGACATCCTGTACAACTGAGGTAAAATTTTACATTTATTTCTCTCTGTGTAAGTTTGTTTAACTAAAATTACTTTATTTTTATGTCTCTGGATTCTCTACACGTAGGTACTTGGAAATGTAACAAAGAAACGGCAATTTCAGCCAATTCTCTTCTGTAAATTCAAAATTCATCTCTTTCGCCAAATAATTTATTCAAATCTACTTTGTGTGTTCCTTCCACATTTTTTACATTTTCTCCTAATTCGTATTGCGGTTCCTTGCTCGACATTAGCGAAATTTACTACCTAAACATAAATTTTGTCCATTATGCTACACCGAGCAACGACGCTCTCAGTAGGCCTTGCCGTGTCGCTCGCCTCTGGGATTTTAGAAATTCCCGACATAGCTGGTGTAAAATCTCGTTTATGTAAGCTTAAATATTTTGTCGGTAAAAGTTTGTACAGCCGAGCTAAGGTGTACTCTAATCCAAGAGGCACGTCACGTATTTTCAGTTAATAGAAGAGGAAATTCCGGCCTTGTACGGAATGCAGTTGTGTGGGAGCATATCTAAGCGGAAATTTCGAGGAAGAGGAATATTGGACAACGCGAGGCGATTACAATTAACGATATTTATGCTTAGTATTCAAACCATAGCAGAAAATGTTAAAAATTTTTTATAAATAAGTACGTCGAAAAATATATTGGCCACTCATGGGCATTTCAGATGGAAATATAGAAGTTATTAGAAATTTTAGGTGTTTCCAAATTTAACATGTGTTATTCAATTTACTTATATTCACAGACATGAAAAAAGTTGATGTGATATACAGAGTGGTCCATTTTTCATCTCGAAAACCGTTTAAGAAAATCTGTATTTTGCATAAAAAAGTACATTCTGTTTATTATTTTTTTTCAGTTGGCGTCTTTAAAACAGGTTCTACATTATCTTGAGCAACACGAAAATATTTAGGTACATTTTTTTAAACTAAAATTGAAAAAAAAAATGTAATAAATACAAAAGATAAGGGCGACATGTAGTATATTGCATGAAAGGAAAAAGAGGCATTTTTTTGTGGCCATAGCCTGCTTCAATACAAAAAATTTTTATTCGCCTAGAGGGCGCAGCGAACCACATACGATATTTCAAAAATCTGTTTATCAGGTGGAAGGTATCAATTTTGCAATAAAAATTTATCATAAAGTTGGCCATGGATCTCAAATTTGTTTTTACGAGCATAAAGGCATCCAAAAATGCAACAAAAAAATAATTAAAGATTTTTGACGTGTCCCGCATATTAAGCGAGATACATGGGAGTGGCCCTCTTATGTGTGTGCCTGTATATATGTTTTACTTCAGCACCTTTGAATATTCGCAAGTGGCATGAGATAACATTTCTGTTATTTGCTAAACTCTATATTATTCAGTTCTCAAATATCTAAACTTACTTGTGTTTGTAAAACGCACTATTTCAAGAAAACGGCGCCCTTAAGTAAATATGGATTTGTTTTTATGTCTATGCATTTATTATGAAACGTTCCTATCTAACGTATTACTATAAGTAGATTAGTAATTTTATAATGATGCTCTATATGTTTGGTAATGTAAAATTTAATGAAACTTATCAGCGAAGTCCTGGGAATATAATAATATCTAGCTTCACAAGCCAACCGTATTTCGTCTTTTAAGCGACATAAAAGAGGAAAATTACTGCATTAATAATTTTAACGAGCCAGCGTGAACTCTTGTCTAAATTACAAAGCGTCGGATGTTCATTTGACTCTATTTCACGCCCTGCCATTCTCAATTAGATTTCTCTCTATTGAAAAAAGTTGACTCGAGTGACAACGTCTGTGTTTCGTGAGGAGAATATTTTTGTACACCGCATATTTTTCATCTAGTAAGCTCTCACGATTGAGCCAGTCTTACTATATGTTCAAAAATGGATTACCAAGAGGCGACGTTTTAAATCGTAAATATTGAGTGAGTAACTTTCTGTGTTTCCTTAATGTATGCAGAGCTTGAAGCATTTTCTGCCAGCTTCTATTTACGTTTAGTCCTCCCTACGTTAAAATTTACTGTTTAAACCGCATTTTCTACTGAATTCGAAAATACAGGCCTTTGAGATTGGCTCTCATTGGCTAGGAAACTATTACTTTGAATTAATTTAAAGAAAAAAAGTTAGATTAGAACTGAAATTATTACTAATTTTGTACAGTCTAACATTGGCGCATCCGCCAAAACTTAAAAAATATTTACAGCGGCATTTTGTAATAACTGGATCCTAAAATTTATTGAGAGGTGAATGATCCTACAGAAATGTACATTATGAATGGAAATGCAGAACACTTATAAATTTGCTATACAACATAATATTATGTATTTGTCGAAGTGTAGCTATAACTAAAATCAACCAATTTTTGTTGGAGCCGATTTGACAGTTGTGATGAATGCCTGGCAATAATATCAACAAACGCAGTTTTCATGTACGCCATGTCTAGTACGTGAAAAACCTCCAACAAATTGACAGATGTTTTCATATATAAGTGGTAAAAATTAATTTTAATTGTGATAGTAGTATATAGAAGACATTCCGAGTCCAAGATGATGATGACTTTGCTAAATGGTGTTCGTTTGAAAATACGTGAAACACTACACTGAAAATGTACTCCTACCATATTTTTTTAATTAGGAGAAATAGACTTTTGGCATATGGAGTTTGCCGTAGAGAAGTGTTATGTAATATAAACAATAGATAATATTCAGGATTTATATAGAATTGTGCTGATAAATATACAGTATGCTCCAAAAGTATGGAATAAATTCAATAAAAACGAAACAATTATTTTTTGGGAAAAATCCTCGAACAGGTCGATTTTTAATTTAAAAAATACATATTTTAGCGTAAAATGCGATTTTCAAATGTCATTTGTTTTCGAGTAATGACGTCATCGATTTTTTTTAAATGGCAACACCATATTTTTTTCCTTGATTCTGAAAAATCGTTTAATTGTCTATCAGACAGTACTAAAATTTTGCCCTCTTACATACGAAAGTTTTCGAGTAAATGACGATTGAATGTTAGAAAACGTAAATTTTATCCATAAAAAAAGTAACAATTCTGAGGTATGTAAAATAAAATACAATTGATTAAATTTTATACTTAAATTAAATGTTCGAATTGCCATCCACCAACTTCTTGACAATGCGCAAGTTTGTGAAGAAATTCTTCCTGCACATTATGAATGATTTCTGGGGTAACTCTGCGTATTTCGTCCCGAATGCGATTTTGAAGTTCTTCTAAATTACGTGGTTTATTAATGTACACTTTTGACTTCAAGTATCCCCATAAAAAATAGTCAAGAGGTGTAAGATCTGGCGATCTTGCAGGCCATTCTATCGGTCCGCGTCTGCCGATCCACCTCCCAGGAGAACAGTTGTCCAAAAAATCTCGTACAGGGCGCGCATAGTGCGGAGGTGCACCGTCTTGCTGAAACCATATGGTATCGTCAGGAATGTCAGGGTCATTATCGTTAGGAAAAATTACTGCAAGGGCTGGAACAAGGTCATTTTCTAGAAACTCTAAATATCTTTGTCCTGTAAGGGTTCCTTCAAAGAAGAAAGGCCCTACTATTCTGTCGTCAACTATTCCAGCCCACACATTTAATTTCTGAGGGTGTTGGATATGTGCCTCTGCCATCCAATGAGGATTTTCCCGACTCCAATATCTGCAAGTTTGACGGTTTACTGTATCATTCAGACAAAATGTGGCCTCATCTGAAAAAAGTATTTGCCGGTGTAAATTTCTATTTGCTTGACATAAATCCATTAGAATTTTGCAAAAGTGTAAGCGGCGATCGGGATCATCTTCATTGAGTTCCTGCACAAGTTGAATTTTGTAGGGATGATATTTTTCCTTCCTCAAGATACGTAGCACTGTGCTCTGACTAGTGTCATTGTTTAATGCAACCAATCGTGAAGAATTATGAGGATTATCCACCATACTTATCAAAATGTTCTGTTTCTGATTTTCATTAATGCTTGGACGTACAGGTTTTGGAATATTTACAACATTGCCAGTTTCTCTAAATTTAGACTCTACCTTACTGACTGTTGATTGGCTGATAGGGCGATCTGGATATTTTTCATTAAATAAATCGCAAACTTCCTGCTGAGTTCTAGTCATATTCCCGCATCCGATAAGAATTAAAATTTCAATTCTTTGAGTAACAGTTAAATGTGTCATAATACTTTAAATTGAATAATAATTTCTATGTCGCTTACAATACTTATTAGAAAGTCGGTGTGACAATGACATTTTGCAAAGATTTTCACCTACGTGATCTATAAAAGAACAATGGAATTCGAAAAACTAAACTTGATAATGTTTTTGCTTTATTTTAATTGATTTACGTTTTCTAACATTCAATCGTCATTTACTCGAAAACTTTCCTATGTAAGAGGGCAAAATTTTAGTACTGTCTGATAGAGAATTAAACGATCTTTCAGAATCAAGGAAAAACATATGGTGTTGCCATTTAAAAAAAAATCGATGACATCATTACTCGAAAACAAATGACATTTGAAAATCGCATTTTACGCTAAGATATGTATTTTTTAAATTAAAAATCGACCTGTTCGAAGATTTTTCCCAAAAAATAATTGTTTCGTTTTTATTGAATTTATTCCATACTTTTGGCGCATACTGTATAAGTAAGAATACAGCGCATATTAAGTATAATTGAGAATGAAAACAAGTCGCCAAGATATTTGGATATGTACAGAAGATATGCGTCTTTTCGTCGTTTTTTGTAAATTATAACAATAATATTTGTTCAAAGAAAATCTTGGGGAAAAATCCGTTGGGTCAGATTCCGTACAACATAGCAGACTCAAATACTCAAAATTTAACGATCTTTCAGATGAACACCATTTCCACGTTCCGGGAATCAAAAATTTATGTAGTAGGTATCGCCACGCTATCTATACAAAAAGATTTGAACTAACAATTATAACTGCAATTTGAAGCTATTCGATAGACCTAATATCCCCAGTTTCCGGAACTAAAATAAATTTCTTAATTTCCGAAATATTCTCGTTGGTTAATAAAGTAACCGAAGAACGCCGAAAACAATGCCCGAAATATTCCTTTGGGTTTAATAATTTAAGATAATTTGTTATCTTGTACGGAATTTGACTCGCCCTGTATATTTAATCAATGTCTGTTTAATTTATTTCCGAATATTCGTTTTCTAACATTCTAAATATTATTTTCTTCCTCGAAATTTTCAATAAAAAATAATTATAAATCTGCAATATTAGCTTGTGCCCGATGTATATTATCTAATTTCCTTTATACGGACAGAGATCCTCCGTAATTTAGTTCCTTCGTATTATGCTCTCCAGCGCAATCGTTCCAATCTCTCATTGCTGCAAATGATCCTGAAAAATCCCGGCTATTAAAAATTCAGTCCTCTTTAATGTCGCATTTCTTTGCAGACGCCGTATTACACAAACGAATAGATTTATCTTCCAGGCACTGTAACTTTATTTTCATTACGCAGAATGTTGCTTTGTACCTCCGGTCTTTTCTTTTCGTTCTGATAATGCAGCTTGAAGAGAAAAGTTTAAAATTTAATGGGTAATAATTTCACAATAAAATATCTATACATGCCACACTGACATTATGAATGGAGAAAACTTTTTTAAATTTCTTTTTACTTTATTAAAATGTTTTGTCAAAAATTGTATAAAGGATGCCCCATAACGAGCGTGCATTAGACGTATTTAGAAAACCGGAAATGATAGAAGAAGATAATATATTCGTTAACTCGCTTATTTTAAACGCGGATGATTTTTTTAATTCATTTTCGGATTCTACGTGTAATTTTAAGTCAAACTATGTTAAATATAGCATCAAAACTCGACAGATTTATAGTTATTTCGCATTCTACTTTTTTTATATAACGAACTTGCTTATTTTAAATGGAACACCTTGTGTTTTATTTTACCATCTCCTTCTATATTTTATTTCATTTCTATCTGTATAAATAAGATGGTAAAATAATATACGACTTTTTCACTTAAAATAATCGAGTTATTTATTGGTCGGTCAGTGGTTGCGCGGTTTAAGGCGTCAGGACTTGAATCGAGGTGGATAGACCACTGTGAGTTTGACTCCCGCAGCCGGTAGATCGTAGATCAGCTATATTCGTGGAGAAAATTGGCACCCTCTCTGCGGGTATGATAGGGTAGAAGACTGTTAGCTTGGGTCAATGTGAGAGATTGATACCGCTCGACATTTAACTACCCCCTTAATTAATGGGGTTTTCAGGTTTCCCTCATTCACTGAATGGTGGTTAGGGCCTACCAACGTAAGTCCTTCCTGGGCGCAAATAATAATATGTCGCACCCTTTGCCGCACAAGTCTTCGACTTCTGGGCTTATCCTTATGATTAGAATGAGGGGTAGAGATATTATTATTATTATCTACTAATTTGAATTTGTCACCTAGGTCGCAAATTTTTTAGCATCCTGTGTAATCTAAAGAAATCTGGCCCTCCTCTGAACATTGTGTCGTGTCTCAGTATTACTTCCACAAAATTATTATTTTTTAAATTGGTAATTACCTGAATTATACTGAAAAATTCATAGTCACGATGAAAGAAAACAAAATAACTCAGAAACTGTTGAACTCAACTGAACTGCTGAACTTAACTCAGAACCTATTGTATATTTAACAATGTTGACTTAAAATTACACGTAGAATCTGAAAATGAAATATAAAATATCATGTTCCATTTAAAATAACCGAGTTGACGTCAGCAGTATTGAAAACCCCTAAAAATTTCTGTTTGGGACACCTTGTATACATATGTAAAGATAAAAAATAAAATAAATTCGAAAAATCTATTTTTTTTTAATTAATAGGCAATTTTTAAAAAGTAAATGATAGTTACATATCAAATGAAAACGGTTTAAATTTGTATGCCTGCGTAAACTTATATCTATTCCGTTTATATAATATAATAATAAATATTGGTTATATTTAATGCAAACTACTCCAAACTTCAAGACTCTTACACTTTCTTGCATATTTTTAGAACGCCTTTTTCGGAGTTATATTTAATTTAATTAATGTTTTATTCAATTAGATTTACAAGTGTACGTTTTAAAATGAAAATACATTCAACATATTCTACTTTAAAAACCGCTTAGGCACCACGGGAACTGCGGGTTTCAGATATTTTCAGCGGGCTTATATCCTTTTATTCTCCATAGCCTCAGTAAATTAAGGTACCACTGACTGATAACGCTGATTATACCCAGTTAGTTTAAGGCTGTGCTTTTCTTATTATATACTCGCTTTGTACTTAAATTTCCTCACAAATCTCATCAACGGTTAATATGAGGATATACAAAATGTAGTAAAAAGATATCAACTCTGCACTGAAAAAGAAGATCATATTGAATCATTCTTATAAATTTACTTTTTTCATATCTTTCATTTGAAATATTTGAAGAGGTGTCATATTTCATTAATTATATGATATTGCATATTAATAATAGACATGGCCTGTACAATATATTTTTGAAAAACCCAACTAACAGTCTCTCCAATAACGTCAATAAATTTCTGCACTTTAAAATACTCTATTTTTATATTAAGATCGCCGTATTTCTTGACGTAAATTGATCAAATTAATGGCGTTTTTTAGGTACAGAAATCTCGTAAAATAAAACGCTTAGAACAAAAGTAATATGAAAAATAAAATTCTAGATGCATCACACATTATCTTGCTATTCTAACCACATATTTTAACAATTATTTTCACTTAAACAAAAGTGAACAATCTTATATGCAGAACTATGTAAGTTTATGTTACAACAATATTTACATCTACACTCAAATTTAAAGAAAAAACGTATTTTGAAAGATTTCTGTACTTAAAAATTTATTGGTAAGACGCTGTCTGCCGTTATATATTCGTTTTACTTCGTTAGCTTAGAATATTCGCAGGTGGCATGAGATAACATTCCTGTTATTTACTAAACTCTATATTATTCTCTTCTTAAATGTCTAATATTATTTTATAAATCCACACAAATATATTGAAAGTGAATAATAACGGAGAAAAAGAGAGGGGGAGGGAGGCAATCATTCCGTGATCAGTCTGTACAACCAGTTAACAAGCATTTTTATAAAATGCCACAATTTTTACGTTTAATATTAATTATTAAATCAACATTACAAAATGTTCATAAAATTGTATAAAATAAAGTTAAAACTAGGCTATTTGATATCAAATTTATAAGTATGCTTAAGAAACAACTCAAGATCAATATGAAATTCAACCATGGCATATCAGTCAATGTGTTTCTGCATTTTCAGAACCGCTAATTGTTATAGTCTGATACATGAAAGCAATTTTCATTAAAGAACCTAATGTTTTTTTGATATTTGTTACACACACCATAATACGCCATTCGCATAAAAAACCGTACCGACCAAAAGAGTTCTTGTGAAAGGAAATATAAATATATCCGCACAAATATATTGAAAGCGATCTCTGAGCGTGATAATGATGCAGCAACAGCTGGTGTTTGCCAAAAAACTTTCACACGCCAACTCTTGTGAATATTCGCTAAACCTTCGATCTTTTTCAGCATTTCGTTTTATTTGCTTTCCGAGTATCCCCTCCTGAAGTTAATATATCGACGTTGAGAACTTATTCAATTTTTGAGCTTCGAGCATACTTTTTTTACATATCCTCCGATCTGAGGCTGTTAGTAAACAAGATTTCAAATGCTACAGAAACACAAATGAAAGTTGAGAATTCTTCGCATTGGTACAGCAGAAGTTTTGATAGATTTATTCGTAGAGAAAAAATTGTTTCGGAGATTTCTTTGTTGGAAATGTAAGTTTAAATGTACGAAAAGTTAACAGTATTGGCGAGGATTTTTTTGGAAGCATAAATTATGTACAAGTGAGAATAAAATTATGCATGAAAACCACTGAAAATTACGAAAGCGTAGAAGGGCCACATCCTACTTTTTTTACAAAATTTCGTTAAAAGTTTGTGAATTCACACGTCTCTTACGAAATTTCGTAAAAAAGTGTAAATATCAGATTTTTCACAAAAAAGTGTAAATTTTGTAAAAAAAGTGTAAATTTCTTAAAAAGTTTGTAAATTCACACGTCTCACGAAATTTCGCAAAAAAAATATGTAAATATCAGATTTTTCGCAAAAAAAGTGTAAATCTCATAAAAAGTTTGTGAATTCACACGTATTTTTCGAACTTTTGTAAAAAAAGTGTAAATATCAGATTTTTCGCAAAAAAAGTGTAAATTTTGTAAAAGAAGTGTAAATTTCGTAAAAAATGTGTGAATTAACACGTATCTTACGAAATTTCGTAAAAAAAAATCCCAGCTTTTCCGTAAAAGACGTGTGAATTTCGTAAAAGATTGTAAATTGCAAATGACCAGTCAGTGGCGTATATTTTTCTTTGCGATAATATTAGTGAGGATGCCCCCCGGGACGTCACTGTAACTCATAATTATCATCTAGTTCATGCTAACTTAGCATCTTATTACAATGAACAATAATGCCAAATTGAACAAAGTCAATAAAAGAATTTTTGAGATATTAATAAAAAGTATTTTTTTTTTTGAAACTTTAACAGCTAAGATGCTAAATTAGCATGAACTAGATGATAATTATGAGTTACAGTGACGTCCCGGGAGGCATCCTCACCAATATTATCGCAAAGAAAAATATACGCCACTGACTGGTCATTTGCAATTTACAATCTTTTACGAAATTCACACGTTTTTTATGGAAAAGCTGGGATTTACACTTTTTTACGAAATTTTGTAAGATACGTGTGAATTCACACATTTTTTTACGAAATTTACACTTCTTTTACAAAATTTACACTTTTTTTGTGAAATATCTGATATACTCGCGTCAAGAATTCAGACGTCTTACGTCACAGCTGACGTTACACATTTGTTTTTATTGGCAACGTAATTTTCGATATTTGGTCGCGTTAAAAACAATCATTTTTTGCAATTTAGTGCAATATATAATGCAAACTTTTAGTGTAGTATATAGTTTTATTACTATCAGTTGCAGTTTCTTAAATATTTTCATGAAAATATAATGAATTATTCATTTGTTCGTATGACGTAAGTCGTCTGAATTCTTGACGCGAGTATATTTACACTTTATTTATGAAATTTCGAAAAATACGTGTGAATTCACAAACTTTTTACGAGATTTACACTTTTTTTGCGAAAAATCTGATATTTACACTTTTTTTGCGAAATTTCGTCAGAGACGTGTGAATTCACAAACTTTTTAAGAAATTTACACTTTTTTTACAAAATTTACACTTTTTTTGCGAAAAATGTGATATTTACACTTTTTTTAAGAAATTTCGTAAGAGACGTGTGAATTCACAAACTTTTAGCGAAATTTTGTAAAAAAAAGTAGGATGTGGCACTTCTACGCTTTCGTAGAAAATCAATAGATGATTAGGAAATCTCTCTTAAGTATATTAATATACTTAAAATTATATTTGATATAAATATTTACATATTCTTGTCATCCAAGCATTCTTATACTTAATTCAACACTTTTTTTCTTATAATGACACTAAAGTTTACTTTAACAATTATTTTGTTAAAATATGTAATAATATTAAATATAGAATAAGGTTATGCTAAATCTATAGCACGAATTAAAAGTATATGTCTGGTGTGCCGTTAATGAATGACTTTATTTTATAGACTTTTCTGTTTTCTGTGATCCAAATTTATAAAAATAATTAAATATTACTCTATAAAGGAATATAATATATATTTAAAACAAAATTTCATGCCGGACTAAAAAGTCACAGCTAGAGAGAAAGAGGTAGCTCTGCTACTGCGGTTTACTCATGGTCCTTACTTTCGGGTTAGACAGACTTAAAACAACTAAAGTTATTCGTCGGTCACCTCACCTGTGGCATAGCTACTGATAAGAGCTAATAAGCTCGAAACCGGTATATGTCTAGTGGATCACCGACACCGACTGGCTGTTGCTAGAGGTTTTTCAGGTGTAATTCAATGCTGGTCAGGGCATTAGCGTGCAGAGTAGTTGTTCCTGGAATTCCGTGTTTGCAAAACATCAATAATTTTATATTTGATATTACTTTTATTCTACATGTTTTATTTTTCGAGGTTACATAAAAACACCGCAAATTTGATTATTTTAAGACGAGAAATACGGCGGCCTTGAGTATATTGAGTTTTCTTGTTTACAAGTCAATCTTTCAATAAAGAATTACTATGATTAAGGAATAGTAAAACTAAACTAGTGTTGGAATAAGTATCTTGATACTAGTATAGTTTTTTCCGTGTGTATGTCATTAAAAAAAATGAATGTCGCCCAATAATTAATGTTGTTTTTTATTACCTACCCTGCAGAATGCATTTAAGAATATATATAATGAGGTAATTTATAATTCTAAAATAATCGAGATATTCGCATAGAGAGTCGTGGTCTGAGACAACCTGTATACATAATGTTGTCTTATAAATTGATATAATGTAAAAACAAGACAATGACTACTCAATGCTCAGATATTCAGCAATAAAAATAATAATCATACAATTGCGTTAATGAATTATGGACAAAGTATATACAAATTTGGTACAAAATTTTGCAAAATTATTAATACCGTTTATGACAAAACTAGTGAAATGATATGCACAAACATGCTATTGCAGTGATAAAGACGCTATAAATTTCATTGCACAACGTTGCGCGAACTATTTCTGAAAGTAAGAGTGTTCTTACATGAAAACTTCCCGAGCAAATCTTAAGACTTGCGCGTGGATGTACGGGCCGCTTTAAACCGCAACTTAATTAAAATCTCTGCGAAATTGAATTTCGTGATGAAAGCAAACACAAACACACCAAACTAACCGTTCGAGAGACTGGCTCGGCTGCTTCCTTGTCCGTCTTCTCCATGAGGGAACTCCTCGGCAGCGGCTTGGGCGGTTTGGCAGCCGTCGGGGGCGGCGACTGCGGCGGCTTGGCGACGTTCCCGTGGAGGCCGGGAGAGGAGAGCGGCGGCACGACGCTATAACTAGATATTAAATCGACGCACCCGGAGTTTCTCAGCGGTGGCGGAATGGGTTGACCGCTTGCGGTTGGTGAGGATAAGTCACGATGTGCTGCAAGGGGTGACGGCGGTTAAGGGAGACTAGTGGAATTCTGGGGAGTTAGAGTGCTGCTAGTTGCTAGACTAGTCAGAACGTGTGTCTCGAACAAATTGTTAAGAAATTTTATTGAAAAATATTTCATAATGTGCCGTTTTGCACTAGAGCCTTATGTACTAAAAATTGTTCTCAATAACCGATTTTGCATGGTTTTGTTTTTGGAAGATCTTGCATGGCAAACCACGCTTGCCTCTCATAATACGTCTGTAAGCATTTGGATCAGCAGGAACAAATTGATGTTATTTACATCAACCTTAAAAAAACTTTTGATCAAATTCATTATATATTGTTGCATAAACTTGAAGAAGTATGTATGACGGATCATTTGCTTTCTCTTTTCCTATCTCGTATTTAATTGATCGCCATCAGTTTTTCGAAATTGGGGGTTTCTAGTCGCCAACATTTGCCCCTTTATGAGGTGTGCCTCAAGGATCATATCTTGCACCACTGCCTTTTTTAATCTTTATACATGATTTAATTTGTGCCCATAACAATTTGCATCTTAATGTAGGCAAATGTAATATGGTTAGTTATCATAGAAAGTGTGACCCTATTCTTTTCAATTACAATATTGATTACACCACTTTAACCAAGCTTGATGAGGATAGGGGACCTGGGAATAAAGTTGCAAATGTAGCAGTCCTAGACATATTCAATAGGTGACAAATCCGGCGATCTTAGTGGATACGGTAAACGCTTAATCTGATGTTGATCCATAAAAGATATTGTTTGTCGGGCAACATGAGCTCTACCATTGTCTTGCCCGTCATGTTGCCTTTAATAAAAACTAGTGGTGATCTGCTACCATACGTGATAGCATTCCATACTATAACGCCTACTGTGTGATGGACATGACACTCTCCACGTCACCTTACCCTTGCACGACCATCCCCAGGCAGAAACCGGATTCGTCACCAAAGATCACCTGATTCCATTCTTGGTCCCACTGAGTACTATCTCTACACCATTGTAAGCAGCTAGCTCTATGTTGGCAAGTGACAGGCATCACCCAATGTAGATCATAAGACAAAAGGCCAAAACTTCGCATTCGGCGATATAGTACGCATACCGACCACACCAATCCCCCTATGTTCTTCAAACCACTAATTTGCAATAGTCCGGCTGCTACTAAATCTGTATCAGAGAGATAAAAGTCGCAATAGACGCTTGTGGTTCCTCTACGACGGCCGGTGTCTCGCTCTTGTACGTAAAGATCTGTTAGTCTAGAAGCTTCTTATCTACTTCGCTGGGAAATCTGTCCAAAATCTATGTATCCTAGGCATAATGAGCTGTAAAAAATGTCGTTTGCAACAACCTTCACAACACTTTTATAATCAGCATTGAGGACAAACAATTTTTAGCACTTAGGTATCGTAATTGTACTACATTTAATGCCATTAGGATTTTTTGAAATATTCAAATATATAAAGAAAACAAAACAAAACACCTATAAGTAAAATATTATATCATATAACATTCATATTTAACCAAAATTTTTTTGATACATTTAACAAACCGTACAAATATTCCAGTTTTTAAAAATTCAACTAATTTGAATATTTTAAGTATTTGATTCTAACACTTTTTTATTATAAAATAAATAAGTTCAATTTTAAAGACGCATTACGTCTTTCAATATTTTATGTATCATGATGACAAAAACACACTCCACACAAATACTGGTTTATTATAATTTTTATAGCATATTCTAAATTTTCCCTTTTCTCTTCAACGGCTGTGTACATATCATTGGGCAAACAAAATTTGGATATGCCTTGTTGACATATCTGATAGCAATAAGGAACATCAGAAGCCTCAGCCAGTTCAGTATTTGCATAACAATTTGCCACGAGACAGAATTATTATTAAATAAAATTTTGATAAGGCTATGACTATTTCCCTTCTTGATATTGTAAACTCTCCAATTAAGCTAGCTAAAACTAAATGCAATTAAGATTATTTAACTAATGAAAATGCAACAGCAATTTTGCAGTCTAAATTTAACAACTTTTTTATTAATAACAGTTTTCTCTTTTTATTTTAAGTATTTATGCACATTATTAATTTCTCTCTATACTTATCCCCCTTCTGACTTCGTACTCTTTTTGTGAGTAAATATCAAGTACGGAGGTTAACGACTCACAATTCCACACAGCATCTAGGTCATTTAGGGTCATTGGGGTTTGAGGTAATCGTTGCAAATGACCGTAGATATCACCACACGTGTACCCAACGAGAAAATTGCTAAGAGATAGCAATCCAGACACTATATACACACCATTTACTTCCGAAAACATCGCAGTTACTCTCTTTTACTAGCTTGGAGACTATTACTTCAAATGATTTATCTGAACAACACTCTCTGCTATGGAGTCCAAAAGTTAGTTCTTTTATGATGAAATACAAACAGACCAGATTTTTTCAACACATATATTAAATGGATATGTAATTCTACATCACAAATGAAATGCACACTGAGTAAAATGAATATATCCTGCTGCAGCTGAAACTAAAATATTTCAATGTTTTCATGAGATCTAAAGCGATCTCATCAATAAGTTCAGCAGCTGCATTATTCGATCAATATACAGTGCAATTCGAGAAATTAATTTTTTCCGGTTGCAGTAAAAACATAAAAACGTCAGATTTTTCATCTTTGATTCTAATAATTTTCTCTTTATCTACCTATTCCCTTTCTGATCAGCACAGTTGGCCAGCATAATTAAAAAAATAAGTTATTCTAACAGCATAATGCAAAACAGTATATTTGGTTAAATATGATGCAATATGTATAACAATGCTTATATATGCTTAATACACGAGCTGTGCAATTTGTGTATTTACAAGTATTTTTAGCAATTTTTTTTACCTTTACCTTTACCTTGCAACACAAACTGGCCCTGCCTCTCCCCAAAAAATTCACTATTCCTACCATTTTCCAGATATCCCAAGTTGGGGTAACTGGAACTAATGGTGGTGCTCGTGATATGAGCGTTGTAAAACGGAATGGGATAGTACGGCTTGGGATACCAACTGAGATTCTCCACCAGATCCTGGGGAGGTGCCGATGGTGAATACTTTGGAGGTAAGGCGGGAGGTTCTTTTTCTTTAACAGGATCGAATTGTCTGGGAGGTCTCGAATCCAAACTGTACCTCCTGGACCTTAATGGGGAGGAGACAGGAGAGCGTTTGGATATGGTGGGAGAGGAACCCTCTCTTCTTTCTATCACCACGTCCCAACCTTTCGGAGGGACTGTGCTGGTTCGAACATCATCGGAACGCTTTCGGCGAATGGGAGGCGTTGGAGCGGGTTTTAGACGTAGAAGAAATGTCACTTCGTCCTCTTCGGAAGTAGAAGAGGAAGACGAGTCCGTGAATTCTTCGATGGGGTTCATAATGTCTTAACTGTAGCTAGACGCGTAAGAAACGCAATAGTATGGTTGTTATGGATAAATGATATCTAGATTTTAGTCAACATGCTCTATATCTGTATCTTACAGCAATAGTTAAAAATGATTTGAAATTATTATTAAGTTAAGTGGGGTAAAGGTATTTGTTTAAAGAATTTCTAGTTGGTTTTATTTAATTTTAATTCACCCAACGCGAAAAACCGAATTGCAGGATGAATAATACAATACAAATTAAAGTAAGTAAAAACAAAAGTAATTACAATTCAAAAGGTCAATTCGTAAAATAAACAGAAATTAGTGTATGTATATATGTATAAAGGACAGTGACAAAACACATTAACTACAACTGTAAAAATAGCAAAGAATGGAATAAAACAACTGAAAACAGATTAAAAAGAACACCTAGTTCCAACAACAGAGCACTCTATTAATATCCATAAGAGAAGTATTGAATAAGGCGTTAAAGCGTTAAAATTTTGCGCTATATCGTTTATAAAAATAATATAAACAGTGGTTCCAAAACTGAACCCTAAGGCAAGCCTGATGTTACATTAAAAGTATCAGATTTATAACATCGATATTGCATACATTGAACCCGATGTGATAAATACGCTTTAAACACTAGCAAAAGAGCATTGTTGATACCAAAGCTATTAAGCTTGTTGAGCAATATACCATGATCCAATTTGTCTAATGCTTCGGTGAAGTCCGTATATATAATATCAACCTGACCTCTAGAATCTAGAGTCTCAACAATAAACTAAGTAGACCGTCAATATTAGACACAGCAGATCTACCAGGCATAAAGCAGTTGTATTTATTTGTATTTGAAAACATTGTTAAAAGTTTTATGCTACCATATTAGCTCCAATTATTCCTGGATATGTCAGAAAGTTTTTGTAGCTCAATCCTTTAGAATAATATGGAACATTTTACACATACCAACTGAAATTAACAATGGAAAACGCAAATTTTGGGGATGATATATGCAGAGTGGCAGATGATAGATAAAATCCTGCGGAATTAAAAGGGCAGTAACGCATGCCGTCCTGAAAAATTGCCGCTGGCGAACGTCGATCCGTCGCGTATAACTCTTCCATTTTCAGATGAGTCATTAATCAAGTGCCACCGGGTAGACACAAACGTATCTGCTTTTTATTTTACGCATCGATTTTAACGGAGTTCTCGTTATGCTGGACGTTATTAGACACAGAAAAAAAAAAGATATAATCGAATGATAATCTCGTACAAACAATTTTTACTCAGCTGAGGTCTATTATTTTCAATTATTCTTTTACTCTAATGCTCATGCAATATTATTAGTGCTATCGAATCTAAAGAGAGCTACATTACTGCATAATTTATTGTTGAAATTCCTTTCAAGCATTAATTGAAATCAAACGTAGTATTTAAATTGTTCTTACTGCTTTATTGACAAGTTTACCTCGCTAGATGTTACGGTTTTCAAGAAATTGAATTTTGTATGTGCGTCGTGCGTATAGTCAAGCTTTGTATCTGCAGAATATGTTTTCGGAAATAGGACAGTACATTCATTTGACGAGTAAGAAAAATCTATATTTTCCATAAAGACAAACATATTTTTTCTATATTTATACTTATTATCATTGTGTTAGATATACAGGGTGTCTTGAATTGTTGGGACCAAACTTTGACAGGTGTTAGAATGTTTTAATTTATGAAAACAAGTTTATATAAATATGGGTTGGGAAACACTTAGTTTCCAAGATACAGGTCAACAAAAAATTTTAATAAAAAAAAAATAATTAGTAAATATTGTTTCTTAATGCTACTTTTTCGGAGAGAATCTTGAAAATATAATTTAAAGACCTATAACTGGACCTATTCGATCTACTTCTCTAGTACAAATATTTTTCCACGTACGCCTGTGGTATTGAAACTACATTTTTTGATAACAGATTTGATTTTTAAACTTTCATGTCTCTACATTTTTTTATTTAAAGCTCAAGTTACTGACATTGACAAAAATATGTAAAATATTTAAAAACTTGAGCTACATCTCAAAAAATGGCAAGACATAAATAAAGGTTAGCAAATCAAATTTGCTGTCAAATCAACGTGGTTTGAATACCATACGGTAAGTTGACAATTATTTTCAAGTGAGAAATGTATCGGACCTAAATAATTTAATAATTTTTTCAAAAAGTAGCATAAAGTAAAAAATATTTGCTGTTTTTTTTCAAAATTTTTGATACTCTGTTTCTTGGCAATTAAGTATTTCCCAAAAGTACATTTATATGAACTTATTTTCTTAATTTAAAAAGTTCTATCACCTGTTAAAGTTTGGTTCCTATAAATCGATACAACCGGTATATCTAACACAATCTAATATATAACATTCTCGTGTCACAGTTTTAGACGCCATACTCCTCGGAAACGACTTGACCGATTTTTATGAAATTTTATATGTATATTCATTCGGTAGGTTTGAGAATCGGTCGTAATCTATTTTTCATACCCCTAAGTGATAAGGGTGGTCCACCCCAAACAATTTTTTTTTATTTTTTGGACAAAATTTTTTATTTTTATTTTTTTATGATGTGGCATTAAAAAAAACATACAACCCTTAATTTTCATCTTTCTATTACAAGCCCCTATTTTTTAAAAACCATTTTAGTAATTTAATCATTTTTAACCCTGGTCGATAACTGATCGATTATCACTAGATCAGTTATCCCCGCCAGGCATCTGCCGGTGACACTTCTCACCCAGTAAACAGCACGGAGTAGGGATGAGAACGAAGCCGGTATCCTGTCTCTCTCACAATAAGCCTTCTCTCACTCCCTACACAGTTTTCGACCATTATTATTGTGTATGAATGGAGCGTAATAGTGACGTTTACAATTATCATTTTACCTTCTAAGTGTAATTCTCAAGTAAATTTATTATTAATTTGCTGGGCCATAATTATTTATTTCCTATTTTATCAATAATAAAATTATTAATTTTAAGTGTAGTTCTCATTATTAGTTAATTAAGTGATCTATATAACCTCAAAAGTACGCAACACGTGTCACGAGCTCCCGCCAACAACGGCTATTATTTTACTATATGGCTATTTTTTTGTACAGTGAACAATGCCAACAAGACGTAAAGGGGCTAATTTGGGCCGTCAAACAAGTAAAATTGCAGGCACGCGAAATAATTCAAAAAATGAATATTTCGTGTTTTGTTATTCTTATAGGCCGTCATCGTTCACAGTAGAGATGGGCAGCTCCCGAGTGAAATGGTTTAAAAGAACGGGTTTCGACACTAAACTGCGAGAATCAGTTCTCGAGAAGTTGACAAATCAGTTCTTTGCGAACTGATTTGTATCGATTGATGTAGAGTGCGAGAGATATTTTCAAGTTTAGACGTCAGAAGGAACTGTTCAGTGAATAGTGAACGAGTGTTCACAGCCTATGTGAGCTTCAAAATCATACGGGCGATCTGAATTCTGAATAACTGATTGGTGATCCGATTACGGAGCGTTAATATCTTTCTTAGTTAAACATAATATCCAAGAACTGCATACCAGTGCACATAAGCGTCCGTATCGAATTGTTACATTAATAAAAACGATATAGCCATTAATTATAATTATATGAATTTTATTAACAAGTAAAATACAACTTTACAAAAATATAAATTAAATTCTGTAATAAAAAATAAATAAAAATCAGTATCTAAATGATTCGAGATATTTTGGAAAAAAGAGGCTTCAAATATTTTGATTAAGATTTCTTATTCTAAAGTCTAAACGCTAAACGGGTAGCAATCGTAAAACTCGGAAGAAACCGACCGTCTGCGATTGACGGAGATGCGGGATTCGGAGAGAAGCGTATATCTGTGCAGTGTTTGACGTAAAACCAGTTCTTAAAGAGCTGGTTTTAAGAATCAGTTCTTTTTAGTGATTCAGTTCTCGAGAACTGAATTGCTAAGCCCATCTCTAGTTCACAGTGCTCCTTTCCTCTTTTAGTCATATACCACATCTCCACACACTTACAATAAGTTAGTTATTTTTTATTTAATTGCCAAAGTATTCACTAGAAATAATTCATATGGCTAAACAACGTTTGTCGGGTCACCTAGTGATAATATAAAAATATAGATTTGTCTAACCCGTCGAATGAGCATGCTTTGATAAAATATTTGTGCTTTGTTGAAAAATGGTTTCATCAAACCTCGCCGATCTTCTTGAAATTGTGCACATCTCCATAATTTATTTACCATGCTGAACAAGTTTTTCAAGTAATATTTTGCTGTATTTTCAGCAGAAAAGGCACTTTACCTGAAACCAAAACAGTTTTACTCGTAGCACTGAGCATTTCAAATAGGAGTATTTCGAAAACTGTTACACCTAAAGACTTCAACAAGTTATACCTTTTTCAAATAAAACAGGTAGGAGAATCGATTGTTTCAATAGTCAGATGGATACACTAAGCAGCAAAAAAGTTCTGCCATTTAAAAGAAACACTAGCGCCACAAGTGGAGCCCTTTACTAGTGCCGTCAAAATTAGAAACAAATTTGAATTTCCCGGTCACAAAAACCCCCGATTTACAAATTTTATGTAAATATTTGGATTTCTTAAGGTTATTTACAAATATCGATAATAAAATTTTAACTTTGACACCCTGTATCTTTTTTATTAAAAATCCATTTCGAATGCCCACATTTAGCTACGACTTAACATAGAACCTTATAATTTTAAGACAGAGAATGGCGCCATCTGTACGGGTATTTAATTCACTTGTTTTTTTCTTTCAGCCACATCTCAAGTCCAAAAAAAAACAGACTCCGAAAACATGAACAAATTATATCACTCCTAGTTCTATTTCAGCGTCACCTATAATAAATCTGTCTTAAACTAAACTAACGCTTCCTTTAATTTGTATGCATTAATTGTCGCACAGTAAATCCCTCCTTGGCCAAAGAAAAAAATAGGGCTTATCATAAAATACAAAACCTGAAGTCATAACAAACACGGCTCGAGAACGTAGCAACGGGTGTCAAAAACGACTTAGAGCGGAACTAATTATATCCGTGTGCCTTTTATTTCGGTAGATTCCAGTCTCCAGACAGTAAAGGAGAGCGACGAGCCAGGAAAATGCACGGCTGAAGATTGAAATAACGAGGGGCGATTTATTAAGGTCATAAATATAATAAATTTCGAATTGTATCATAAATATTTGTATTTAGGATAAAGTGTAATTCATAGTAGCGTTGATATGTATATTAACAACTGACTTATAGGAAAAGTATAATATATAGAATGCCTCTCAGTAATCTGGTCAAAAAACATGTTTCATTATGCTTTTTTACATAATATTTACTGCTAATTGTTTTTAAGTAACAAAATTAAAAAATTTAAAGAATAGTGTGATAATATAATGTACTACCATTGACTTTTTAAACTACTTTGGAACTATTTATATATACAGGGTGAACCTTAAATAAGTACAAATATTTTAACCAGCAGTATAGTTCACTGTGTAGAACACATAATTAATAGTTTTTTTACAAACAAATCAGAAATAAAAAAGTGAAATTTTAAATAAATTTTGTAATTTTTCTGTAGAAAACTTGTTGAGGACCGCTGACTTTCATACATTTATGAGTCACAGCACTGCAGATTGAACGTGTGGTTCACAGTGTTGTCAGTGTTACACAAATGTCTTTGCTTTTCTTGATATTAAACGCATACGTCAAGCTGCTATTTTGTTATTTAATATTGTGTGTACCTTTATTTTTAAAATTTGTTTCACTGATTAAAGTGCGAAGTCACTTTATGGTTCTGGATTCGAAATAAATGGTTAATACTGACTCGTTTGGGGTTATGTGGCGAAAATTAAATTTAATATGCTGTGTGAAAATCATAGTTTTTCGTTATTCTTCATAATATAACTTAAGGAAATTGTGTCTTGTGTCTCTTTCTAACAGTGTACAATGACATTTAACTTGTGAAATGTGGATTACTGAGTAAATAGTTAATTTTTTAACAGGTAAGCTTGTGTGCACGTTTATGTATAATTTTTGAACATTGAACATAGTAATATCACGTAATATCCTCCTAAATACTTTATGGTAGTATGTATTTAACTTGCGGAAATTAATTTTTAATCGTTTATAGTAAGGTCAGTTAAGCAGTCAAAATTTATGTTAATAATACTGCGTATCATACTATGTACATACCCAACTTTACTGTACTTATGCTTCAAACAACTATTTTTAAAATAGGATTTAACCGTAATTATATTAGAGGAGATATGGCAACCTCGCAACAAATTATATGGTTCATTAGGTTGGTTATGAGAGCGGTTCTCAAAATGTGAGTATTTAAAAAAAAATTAATATCTCCGTAAATATTAGAAATTTTTAAAAATGGCTTTCACTAGACTGATCTATATGACAAACTACACCAGCAGTTAAAATATTTGTAGTTATTTAAGGTTCACCCTGTATATATAAAGCTGTTTACAGGCCTTTTAGGCCCAGATCTGTCATGTTCCTTCACTCCGTTCTGTTCTTCACCTTTCTATTCCAATCCGTTACATTTTTTCCCTTAGATCTATTGCTACTGCCTCTCTCCATCGCTTCCTCGGTCTCCCTCTTTTTTTATTGAACAACAACCCTACAATTTTTTTAAATGTTCTTTCATCTTCCATACGTTTTAGATGCCCTAGCCACTGCACTCTTCTGGCTTTTACAACTTCGTCTATTTTTCATGCCTGGTACATTGCATATAATTCCTCATTATTTCTCCTTGCATAGCCTTCCAGCGTCTTCTTTCCCCCTAGAATTCTTCTTAAGATCTTCTTTTCTCACCTTAAAAGGTTTTCTCTTGACTTCTTATTGAGGACCCAGGTTTCACTGCCATACAACGCCGTCGGTCTCAAAATTGTTTTATACATTCTAAATTTTATTCCTCTGGACAAATGTGTTGATTTCATTAAGTGGTTGACTGCTGCCGGACTTGTGTTTGCTTTTATTATTCTCCTATTAATTTCTTGCTCCTCATCACACTTAACTATTATCAGCGCCCCAAATACACTTATTCTTGAACTTCTTCAAACTCCATCTCTCCGTGCTGCGTTCTCAATTTGAAATTGGTATCTTTTTTCTGTTTTCCTATTGTCAAAAGCTTACTTTTCTCTTGACTCCACAAGTTTTCTCGTTACTGTTTTTAATTCCCTAGTATCTCTTGCTTTATGGCCACATCATCTGCATAACTTACTATTTGGTGACTTTTAAACATTATGAGTGAGGCCTTTTCCAGTATTAAATTAAAAAGAGAAACGTTGAGAGCGGGTCTCCTTGTCTCAGTCCTGTGTCAATAGTAAAACCTTCCGAACATTCACCTTTAATTTTACTCTGATTTTAGTATTTTCTAAGGTTATTTTCAATAGTCTAATCAGTTTGGTTGGTATCCCAAATTATTTCAATATTCCTTTGATCACTGTTGTAATCCCATATTCATGCAAGCATGTAATAAGAATTTCCATCACCATGAGGATTTGGTCCGATGTTGGCCTCCCTTTCTAAAACCTGCTTGATACTGCCCTATCGGTAGTTCTGTTATAGATTCTATTCTCTGTTTTATTAACGTTGCCATGATTTTATACCCTACAGTAATGATATACCCCTATAGTTTCTGCAGTCTAATGCATCTCCCTTTTTTAATTTTTTAAAAGTGGTATAACATTCATAGCATCTCTCCAATCTTCAGGCATATATCTCTTCTCCAAATCTTTAGGATCATTTCGTATATTTTTTGTCTTAAACCCTCTTCTACGTACTTAATGTAACTCTGCCGTTATTCCGCTTTTGCCTGGACTTTTCCTCTTCCTCCTTCTCCTCCTTCGAACTATTTACTTTTATTAAATTTATTATATTTTACAGAATTTTTGATGTGATTTCTGTTGCACATGCGCAGAGTTACACCAATCTAACCACTAATATTATTCATTTTAGTTGTGTTAAGGTATCGTCAACATTTTTACAACATTCTGCTTCTGAAGGAGATGCTTCATGTGTCCCATACTTTTTATGCACACTGTATAACCGTATACCTTTTTTACGACGGAAGTAGAATTCCTCTTAAATTCAAATACACTACACACGCGCATAAAATAAACGAACTCCCATTGCGTTCTCGCTACCATAATTTAAGAAAGTATTAAGTGGATTTTATAAGCTTAATACGTCTTAATATAAAGTTTGTGACTTTAGTGTGTTATTTATGACTTGAGCTATTTAACGTGGCATGTTAAAAGCTCCCTAATAAAAATGATTTAAGGGGTAGTTATTTTTTTGTAGTACAACCCATTTGTCGATTCACATGTAAATTTAGAGGGTTCACTGTAGTTTGGTGCAACTCAAACTGTCCGCAACATAAAGCAAAGAATAAAATGTGAACTACAATTCGGATCTGCATTTTAATATGTTTTTTTTTATTGCAGTTTTTCTCAGGAAATATACAGGATAACAGTAGTTTTATTGCTGTTACATACAGAACAAAAACAACATTTTTCTGTCCTTGTTCTCAATTTAATCTTAGAATTGTATACCTATTTTAATGGAATTAAATTAATAAAACATTGTTAAAAACTGTTTACTTATAAAATAAAGCGTAAATAGCTTAATTATATTTTTAAAATACGGTAAGTATTTTACTGAAATTTATTTCAGTAAAATAGGCATTGTTAACAACGACTAATAGTAACGACAACACGGTAAAGGTTTTATCTTCAGTACATATAAATAATTTGATTTAAATGAATTTATATTAGAATATAGTAAATGTATTCCCTATTCGATTCGATACGTGTTTCATTAATCAAGTTATGATCATATTATAATATAGCTAAACGACTCAAGCTTACTATATGCTATTCCCTAGATAATTCTAAGTAGAAATTTGAGTAAAATTCTATAAGGAAATAGCAAATATATTCCCTGTTCGACTCCACACGTATTTCACTAATCAAGTTACCATAATGTGGCTAAACAACGACCCCAGTTTACTATATGCTACTCCCTTGATAATCCTAAGTAGAAATTTCAGTGAAATTCTGTCAGGAAATAGTAAATCTATTCCCTGTTCGACTCGACACGTATTTTACTAATCAAATTACCATAACATGGCTAAACAGCGACTCAAGTTTAATATATGCTACTCCCTGGATAATCCGAAGTAGAAATTTGAGTACAATTCCTTCAGAAAATAAGAAATCTGTTCCCTGTTCGATACGACACAAATTTCACTAATCAAATTACCATAATATGGCTAAGCAATGACTCAAGTTTACTATATGCTACTCCCTGGATAATCCTAAGTAGAACTTTTAGTACAATTCTATCAGGAAATAGTAAATCTATTCCCTGTTCGACTCGACACGTATTTTACTAATCAAATTACCAAAATATGGCTAAACAATGACTCAAGTTTACTATATGCTACTCCCTGGATAATCCGAAGTAGAAATTTGAGTACAATTCCATCAGGAAATAATAAATCTGTTCCCTGTTCGATACGACACGTATTTTACTAATCAAATTACCATAATATGGCTAAACAATGACTCAAGTTTACTATATGCTACTCCCTGGATAATCCTAAGTAGAAATTTGAGTACAATTCTATCAGCAAATAGTAAATATATTCCCTATTCGACACGACACGTATTTCACTAATCAAATTACCATAATATGGCTAAACAATGACTCAAGTTTACTATATGATACTCCCTGGATAATCCAAAGTAGAAATTAGAGTGAAATTCTATCAAAAATAGTAAATTTATTCTCATTTCGACTCAACACGTGTTTCACTAAGTTACCATCATCTGGCTAGACAACTGCACGAGCTTACTAAATACTACTTCCTGGGTAATGACCCCTTCTTTGCTACACACTAACTAACATAACCGCGCGATATAAGGTTACGATTAATTAGATTGCTCGCTAGCAGACCGGCTAATCCATTACGTCTAGAAAACATCTCGTAGACCGCACGCCGGCGGATAGTTCGGTCGGGCGCAAAAACAACGTTTCATTTAGTAAAAACAACACCGGGGGTGGGTATGAATCAAGCGCGCCCTCCCCACCGACGAGGGTTTCCCCGAGAATTGTTCTCGACGTCCCTGACAGACAGCGCCGAACGTGAATAAGTCGAGTAGAAAATGTCGGCTGCCAAGCGGCAGTCTGGGAAACGGAATTGATAAAGTAACTAAAATGTGGCGATGTTTCGGGATAATAAAATACAAGGTAAATCGCAAGTAGAAGTTTTTCTTTATCACGACATACAGCTAAAAAAACTAAGCAAATTCTTCTGGCAAAATTGTTCGTAAATCTCTAAAACAACCGAAATATCTGGGTATGAAGGTATCAATAAAAACAAACGAAAAAATGTATAATAGTCAAATTTTCTACTAATGCATACGCAATTTTTAGAAAATTTGTACCCTTTAGAAGGGGTTGCTATAAGCCTCCCCAAAATTATATTTTGCTACAACTTATTTATTTGGCAAATATTGAGTATCCAAAAAATGTATAAGCTAGCCTCGTTTATTTTGAAACTTTTACCTTTCTTACTTTGTTGCTTTAAAACTAACCGTTTATCATTATCATTTCTTATAATTCTTCTTCTAAGACTTCTTGCCATAGCAATATTTCTTGTATTGTAATTCAAACTGTCAAGTTTTATCTTGGTCTTGCCTTGCCTTGTGGTCGCATTTCCTTTATGATACTTACATCACAGTGTACTTTGAAAACAACTGAATGATAGCTGTCATAGTAGTTAATATTCTCACAAACGGTTAACTTTCTCGATTTCAAACAAGATTATCATTATTTTATATTAGCATTAATGAATTTGCAACCCTTTCAAGGGGTAATATATATTAATTTTCTTAATATTTTCAGGTATCACCCTATTTGAGCTTTCTAGCGTAAATTCGATCAGTTTTTGAAATATTTTTTTTTCAGATATAGACCAACTGAGCAAAACAATACATTTTTTATAAATTTCTATTAAGAATTGAAGTATAAAAATACCAACACTAAAATACCCTTAAAAATTTTACTATCTTGAAAATTATTGGTAAAAGTAACTGGTCTATCAAATTTCAAATTAGTATAAAATCTAATACATCTCTGAAACTTAATTTTAAAAGCTATTACACATGTGACAATGTACTTCCGACACTCCTGTCAACACATTTAATTGTCTCTCCTTAATATCTCAGTCAAAATTTCATCCGAAACATCAAAAACCAATTAGAAACTTAATGTCTTGAAATATTTCTTTCCTTACAATAAAACTAAAATGAAATATATAGCTAGGTGAGTGCCGTTTCAGTTGAAAAAAAGCTAGAAATACATCTGTCTAATAGAGGTAAGTGTCAGCAGTTTTGGAGTAGTGTTTACATGTTTTTCTACTGTTAATTTTGAATTCCTTAAATTACTTGACAATGCGTACTGAAATTCAAAGTCAAACAAACTCTGTGACAAAGATTTGAAAGGTAAGCCATGAACAAGAAGAGATTTCGTAGATTTTTCAGATTATTATCGTCTCTTAAATATGTAGAATTTTCTAAGTATTTACAGCACATTACATTGCATTTTTCTGAAATACGTTGAATTAATTGATATTACGATATTGCAGTATGTATGCACTAAGTACTATTACGGTCAAACTTAAATTTTTTAAAGGGTAACTTTACAAAGTAAACTTCAATAAGTAGTGGTCAAAAATCCAGAAAAGTATTATGTAGCTAAAAATAAGGGTTTTTTGTTATACAAATATGGAGTCTTAGGAAAGCCATTGGCCAGCTACAGCGCGTCAAAGAATAAAAGAAAAACAGTTTTTAATTTCTAAATCAGTTATACATCATCTTCACTTCCTGTTTCTTGTTTTTTGTATTCCAAATCGATTAACAACAAAATTGATTTATTTGATCAAGCGCATTTTTAAACATTTATATAACAAAACACTCTTATTTTTGGCCATAGTATTTGTGACCTCTACTTAATAAACACCCTGTACTTTTCCACAATAAGATTTTTAGTCGTTGTTTGAATTTTCAAGCTATAGTTTTGAAGCAAAAATATTCCGCGAAATTACGATTTTCATAATTCAATCAAAAATTAACCTCTTTGAACTTTAAAACAGCTAATGTTTATTCAGTAAAGCTGCTGTTACATATGTGTAAATGACAACCAATTTGGCAGACACCAAAACAACCATACTTATTGCACAAGAAAACAACACAAAAAGCGGGCGACCCCGATGTCCTATTAATAAACACAGTTGAATGCGCTTATTTTAATATGCCACCAACTACATTAGAAATTGGCAACAGCTGCACTCGAGGAGAGATCCGCGTCCGCACCGCCAACTTCTCAAAAATCGAAAGAAAAGCACCGCGTCGGAAAGAATAACGGAACATCGCGGATTGTCACCGCCATCTCAGACTGTTTCCGAAACAAACGCCTGCGAATTACGCTGCCACGTGTTTTATTAATCATATCGGTCCAGGAACACTTTAACACATGGTGGTGAACGAAACGTCAGCGGGTTAACACGGCGAGGCGGCGTATAAGCGACTAGAGTTCTATCTTTACGATTACTACACTTCTATTCTAAAACGTCTCTAAATTCTAACAATGCTGACTACAAATTATTGTCAGGTTTAATATAGGGGTCAGGTGTCGTCTCGTTGCGCGTCGAAGCGACAAACATTTCTGAAATAGTACGCGTACGCTCGAGCAATGCTCTTATCGTCCTACTTTTTATTTCACGCGATGAGCAAAATTCAAATTTCAATTTTCCATATTGGGTTTACGTCTCACCGGATGAATTTGAAAAAAAAATGTATGTTTGGAATCGACTAATCTGGTATGTGAGCTATACAGGATGTTCAGTTTGTACTAAATAAAACTGGGAAGGGTAATTTCGTCATGGAAAAATAATGGTTGTAGTTCATATAACATTTCTCTCATTAAGGCTTACGGTGAGTGCTCTATCAAACGATATATAAGGTCTGTTCCAACAACCGTCGAGAACTGGTTCAGGACCGTGAGAAATGTTTGACCAACACCGTCTTACGTCGCATTCGCCGAGAGTACATTAACAACTGAACTGACTGACTAATTCTGAACGGTTCGGAATCGATTCTTACTGTGTTGAAACAAACCCATAGTTTTCGCTCAGTAACTCCCTAACGGATAATCATAAAAATATGCGATTTTTTTAATAGACTATAAATATTATTTTACGTCGACGCTGTGTTTTAAAATTTGGAAAAAGTGTAAAACTAATTTTTTTTAAAATGAATTCTGCATATTTTCAAAATTTCAAAACACAGCGTCGACGTAAAATAATATTTGTAGTCTATTAAAAAAAACCGCATATTTATATCATTTTTCGTTGAGGAGTTACTGAGCGAAAACTATATCCCTTTGGATCGAGCGCTCACCGTAAGCCTTAACGTTGGGTTTCCTTGATACATGGTGTTAAAATGTTTCTTTTAAGGCTGTATTCGCACTACCTAATTAAGCTGTCAACCATTTTTATCCTTTATTCTTCGACAGAATGACAACATTTTTAAACTGTAGGTCTATTTGATAATTGTCTATGACTTCATCGTGTTAGAATTTTGATAACAATTTTAGATAGAAATTATAAAAATAATAAATAAAACAGAACTTCTCCAAAGATAAATTTTTGATGTCTCTTACATATATAATTTTGTAAAAAAACATTCTCTTCTCCGTTTTGAACTCGTAAATTATTGGCAGCAGCTATGATGCGTTTGCGTAAATTATCAATAGTGTACTTCGATGCGATACACTTCATTTTTTAAATATCCCCACAAAAAGAAGTCCAAAGAATTGAACTCCTGACTTGTGACAGCCATGGCATCGGTCCTCCTGCTCCTCCAATCCATCGTACTCCTTGAACTTCAAGAAGGTATTCCTAAACATTTCATCAACATGAGGAGCAGCAAAATCGTGCAAGAACTACATTCGGAGTTGGACAGCTAAGGGCATATCTTCCAGAAGCCTAAGCAGATCATTTTGAAAAAATTCGAGATACTGAACCTCATTCATTCGATTTGCTAATATGAATGGTCAAGTGATCATCGACAATCCCTGCCCAAATATTTTTAAAAAAGCGTTGTTGGAAATGACCTTGTTGAATCGTGTGTGTCAAAACGCCAAATGTGAGTATTATAAATGTTATACATACCATTCCGTGTAAAAATAGCTAATTCGTAAGAGATAATTTCTCGCGTCACGCCCGCGTTGCACTATAACGGTAAAATTAAAAACAAATTTATAAATGTTTTTACTTTCAGGTATTTTTTTAACTTTGATAGTTTATCGTTACTTTAATTGAATATGATTTTGTTGTTACATGTTTTCTGTGAATATATCATTTACATTTGTAAACATACATAGTTATAAATTTCAAATGAAATGAAATTTATTGTAACAGAGTATTTTTTCTCGGTGTATACATCCAACAGAAAATGGATAAGAGAAGGTTTTGAATAACAAAGACAAAACAACAAACCCAACGTCGTATATTGAACATTCCCCGGATTTCAACTAAATATATTTTATATCTCATCCGATATTGGCAGATGTTCTATTGAACCACTTTCGAGGCGAAGTAGTATCGTCAGATGCACGTGTTTACAGTTCCATAAAAATCCATCAAGATTTATCGTGGACTTCCTTCCCTGTAAAGTTCGATATCAAACTGCTACATTGTTACGTGTACCGGAGGCACACAGATTTTGATGACGTTTAGTATTATTACGTTTAAAGGTCCTTCAACCTTCCTTCGTGAAACTGTGTGTATTTGAGAAACACATTTTCCAATATAACAATTGTTACAATCATAAATTTCATTCTATCTTTGCTTCATATGCTTCAAAATTGCACAGACTAGCCATCCACAAAATAATCCATTTAATTCATGAGATGAAGGCAATGAAGGCTCGCGAGCAAGTACAAAACAAGAAGCCCTTAACTGGATGGATTTATTCTATTGATAGTTGATAAAGAATTTGTTATGGGGTACGTTCTGAGGCCAACGTATTTTCGTATAATCTTCAAGACGCTGTCACTAGATTTCTTATTCGTAATGCAGGACGACGCTCCTTCTTGGTTTTGGTGTCGAGAAAAAAAAACTAGTATTACAGATTGTCGATCGTCAATGTTTCCAATGTCTAATATGTGCAACTCACCTGAAAAGCACGCTCCATGTAAACATAGCTGCAATATATAAGCCAAAGGAGTAATATACACAATTATTGTAGAAGTTATTCCGAGTTTGACAATGAGATGTTCATCATCTACGGCAGTTTGTAGAAATTTTATTACATCTTCCGGGTTATAAATGTTGGACTTTTTTGTTTTGTAACCGCTTGTTTTAGGAAAGCTATGAGCTTGCTGTATCTACAAACAAAAGTTCAGTTGATGCTACGTAATTTTAAACTGCTCCTCAGTTCATATTTCTTTAGAAATATTGATATTCTCATTCACCAGTATTGTACTTTTAAGCATTGAATAATACGACCATAAATTTGAAGGCTACATTTTCTTTGACTTTTTCGAAAAATATGCAAAGTAACGTTGAAATAAACGTTAGTGCAATAGCACTGCAGTTGTACTGTTGTATTGTAATTGTATGGTGTTATATATTATTTACTCTGTTTACATAAAATTACTGTAGACTTAAGAAGTTGGGGAATTTATCCGCTGTAAGTTGGCGACATGCAAAAACTCAAGATTCTTGTCCTTCAGAGAGGTTATGTTTATGTTTTGTGAACTACGTCCCTATCTACGGAAATTGTTGGTTTTTATCATTTGCCGAATAGTAATTAAAAGCCTACCCTAGATAAAATATAAGCCTACAATCTGCAGGAAGGTCTATGGTCTATGGTCTAGGAAGGAGATGGTCTATTTGAATGTTTGGTTAAATCACAGTATACTAGTATACTGTGGGTTAAATGAGGCCCCACTAATTTCAGCAAGTCATAAAACACTGCCACTGTCATTCGGGTGAAATGAAAAAATACTCGGCATTCTCATTTTGCATTTCTTTATATAAATTATAGAAATCAGCTTGCATGTGCTATCTGCGGTTAATAGCTCGCACCCACCATCTCCGAGTTCTTCTTTTCATTTTTTTGCATGTATAGTTTTTATACATATTGACGTAGCTGCGAATAATAGCAGCAAAAGTAACTGTTTCTAAACCAAACAGTCCTCTTCATCCATTTTTTTAGAAACATGTGAATCTTCTGTTTACTGTCAAAAAAAACAGTTTTCTGATTGGTCCTTGTATGACTGCTGGAAAAGGATTGGTAAAAGCTAAAATGCTTTTAGCTTCTGCCATAGAACTGCAGTACAAAGGCGTTACTGTTAAGTTTATCTGAACGTTACAAAAGTCACCCGTATTTCTCGCCGTTTTACGTCAGTATCTTTGAATATTTGCAGGTGGGATGAGTTAACATTCCTATTATTTGCTAAACCCTAGATTATTCAGTTATTAAAATTATTTGTATTTTGTAGAAAACACTATTTCAAGAATACGGCGCCCTTTTTAATAACTTTTCTGCAGTACCAATGCAACCGCTCTAATCTTATGTGAATGAAGCTTAATACGTCTAGTGGACATTTTGACAATGGTTACTATGGTACTAAAAAAGTCAAACATACAAACTTAAATTACTTTTTTGATAATCATTAAAAAAGTCTTTTTGAATACAAAGAGCGATTCAAAAGAAATTATTTGTACTCCTCCTTAACTGAGAGAAGCCGCTGAAAGTTTAGTAAAAGATTTGTAGAAGAGCAAGGTAAATATGTTTCTTTTAATCTTACAGTAAGTTTGAAATATCAACATTAGATATACAGGGTTAACTATGACTTAGTACAAATATTTTAAGAGAGGATAGGAAAAATTCAGAATTAACGGTATCACCCTTCCAAAAAATTCCAAACTTATTTATAAAGCGAAAAAAAAAATATTTTCAAAACCTTATTAACCCCTAATTTCTCGGCGACTATGCCGCCTGTCAGCTGCGAGGTTAGGTATATTCTGCCAAAGTCAAAGTTGTCAAAGGTTGCCGCGTTGCCACGTGTAACGATTTACGGCGCATTTAAAGAAAGTTTTATTTATAAAATACTAGATTATTTAATGAGAAACACGATATGGTAGCACTGAGAGTAAAACCTACCTTACTGATACTTCCATGACTGATATTTGGAGATTTCAAGAAAGTTGAATTATTTTCTGTTTTCTAACTTGTTTACATTATAACTTATCGTTGTAAAAATTGTTGTACGTGCTGGGGATTTCCCTCGACCATTTCATAAATAAAAAAATACTTTTTTTCTCTGGGTATATCTATTATTGTAGTTTAAAAATGCTTTATTTTTATGTCACTAAGTAAAAGAGAAGTTACAAGGAATTTTAAAAAGTATGAAATTGGTTCTTTTTTATTTCCAAGTTAGGTACATACGTATTAAAACTACAGCACGTGTAAAACAACATTCGTGGACGTTGTACAATACGAACAAAGGTACGAGGATTTGGCATATTCTGTCTACATATTTGGAAAACGTCTTTGATATTCTGCTGCTGCACAATATGCACTTTCTTCGCACTTCCCATAAATTAGTACCATATCCGTAATTTCCGCGATTACACGAATTTGAATGTGCGAAAAGCAAATACTGAAACTAATATCAAAATATTTGCGATACTTGACGGATCTTCCGATGCTGGCGCCATCTGTAGGTCATTAGCGCAAAGTGCACTAAAGCTCGTTCCATTTTTTAACTTATTATAGAATTAAATAATAATACTAATAATAGTAACGATATTAACAATAATCGACCATGTTTGCATATTGTAGTATTAATATTTTAAATTTCCCGAGGCGTTTACAGTGCTCTGTAATATTACTTTTCTGACCACTACTGCTGTTTGACATTTGGAGAGTACTAGAAACAATGCAACCAGCATAGGTTTATATCGACTGACAAGTGCTATGTACGTGTAACCCCGTGTCACGGAGGAAGTGTCAAAACAGTACTAGGATGAAGATAACCCACGATTGTACACAAAATATTAGAATATTGATTATATTGATTGCCATAACAATATTTATCTGAAGAATATTAGGTTCTCGGTAGTGGCGGACCGAAGATTGAACGGTTGTGTTGACATTGTAATTTTAGTTTTCCGTTTTTAGTGACAGTGTCAGTTTTAAACGTTTTATTTATTAAATAATGGATAGTTGCGATATATTGGGACATGTCTAGTTTTCCAATTCCAATTTTCTTTGTGGCGAGTAATTCTGACGGACCTGTAATGAGTGAAAATGAAGTTTTGTCAGTTTGGAACGAAGGAACGAAAAACGAATGCAAAATACTGTAGCTAAACGGATTAACTGTTATCTATCAGGTATTCTTATTATTAATAAAAATGTTTACTTTCGTTGTTTCTACATTCGGCAACGTTGTGAGAAACGACCGCATGGTAGTTGACATATGCAACCATCTTGGACGATGACTGATCGACATAGGCGCCGACTTTCCGTAGGAAGAAAGGGTTTTGTCCCATTTTTAAAACATCGAGCTAGAATTCCGAAATAATTTTTTTATTGTATTTTAGGCCTCCCTGAGCACGTGGTTAAAATTTTTGTACTTAGTCATAGTTAACCCTGTATGGTTGTAAATGAAATAACATTTTATCATCTTGTATAAAAAATAACTATTAAGTTCGACTCGATCGGATATAAAATGAATTGTAGCATTTTGCAGTCTTAAAAATTACACTCCCTGACAAAAAATAAATCATAGTCGATTCTTCGACTATTTCAATATTTCCAGATGTTCCAGCCGCTGTTTCCAAACGGAATTCGCAAAATAATCCATTAATTTGTGCGAGGAAGTCCATGAAAGCTCGCGCACAAGTACAAAACAGGCATCCTTTGACTGGATACGTTCTGAATTACTCTCCATCTTCCGCATTCATAGGCCTTAAATTACCTTAAAGCTGCAACATAAAATTCAGCGCGCTTACCTGGAAACAAGCCAGGCGAGCGCTTCTAGTTTACATATCTCGAACAAAAACGGATTTGCCGCGCACTGCCGGCGGAATGGGATGGAGGGAAGCCTTCCGGATCCGCAATAAGCCCTTATTAAGTTCAGAACAAATACGCGGAGCGGTACGACTAGTCGGTTTATACGAAATTTGCAAAATATGCGCTTCTGGAACAACTCCAGAGAAACCGACAGTACGAGGTGAGTCTAACATCTATTCCCACGTACTGAAATATGCTGCAAATATTTGAAACCTGTACTGGGGTGGCCAGTTCTTGATTTAGTGAATTGTCGAAGAAATTGGTTAAGAATTTTACACAATTGCCTATGTCTGTTACCCATTTTAAGGAAAGATATGGTATAACTTCATCTTATCGATATAAAGGAATATAAAAAATTCAAAAGACGCCGTAACTAAATCTTGGGATGGAGTGGTGCAATATAATTTCAAGGAAGTAACATAAAAATCATTGGAATATGTGGATATACAGCGTGTTTTTAAATAGCAAAATTGAGAACACAGATTTCCAAGTCGCATAATAAAAAAGATACAGGGTGTGAAAGTTAAAATTGTATTTTCGATATTTGTAGATAATTTCTTAAAAAATCCAAATATTTATATAAAGTTTGCAAATCGAGGGGTTTTGCGGGCGAGAAATTCAATTTTGACGTCACCAGTAGAGGGCGCCACTTATGGCACATCATATTTCTTTTAAATGGCAGAAATTTTTTGCTGCTTATCCATCTGACTATTGAAACAATCGATTCTCCTATCTATTATATTTCAAAAAGGTATACCTTGTTGAAGTCGTTAGGAGTAACAGTTTTCGAAAAAATCCTATTTGAAATATTCAGTGCACTGATTGAAATCTGTTATCGTTTCAGGTAAAAGTGCCCTTTCTACTTGAAAAAAGTTGTTCAGAACGGTAAATTATGGAGACGTGCAAAATTTCAGAAATGATCGGCCTGCTTTGATAAAATCTTTGTGCTTTATTGAAAAATGCTTTCAGCAAACCTCGCCAATCTTCTTGAAATTTCCCATAATTTACCATTCTGAACAACTTTTTCAAGGGTAGGATTTGCCGCGCATGCCGGCGGAATGGGATGGAGGGAATCCTTCCGGATCCGCAATACAAGCACTGAAATGTACGATATGGAATGCGTTTAGTTCATTTGCGCATCCAAATATAGGTACCAACCCTAGGAGCAGACAAAAGGACACACAAAGCACATGAAACTCATCAAAGACATACTTCATTGGTTATGTATGTGGATGCGAGAGAGACAACCATCTGCACGTACGATATGAATTGTGTTCTTAATTTCCCATTATTTTGTTTGTAAACACGTCATTGGCGTACAGTGTGGTTTCTTCTTTTATCTTGTATCTCGTTAGTGTCATTCTTTGTGTATTTTTGTGGGTGTTATTGTTGGAACATGTCATGTTTTATAAGGGACTGTAAAATTAACCAGCATATAGCACGAAATAATTCTTCATATCCAGAATTCAATTTCATTTCAATTCACGATCAGCTAAGCCCCTACTGCTCCGCCATTGCTAGAGGCACAAAACAAAATATGGCGCTGATCATGAATAATCCATTCGCCCAGCTTTAGCGCATTCCAGTCATCATAATATAAAATTACATTTCAGTGAATACAAGCCGCTATTTGAACGCAACGTTGTAACATCTCACATAAACAATTTACATCTGTAAATCACGGAAATGGGTCCTTGTCTTTATAAAACTGAATCCTTTAAGATGTATCAAATACGTATATTTTATATGACTTTTCGAATTATTAGCACTTCGTATATCCGCAATAACATTTCTAAGAACTCGTTTATTTTTCTGAATCGTAAGCAACAAATTTGCAGTCTCTCGTCTACTAACTCGCCGGCATACATCTTTCTTGAACACCGTGAGGACGACAAAGAAAGCAGTTAACGATACAACTTAGATTATTACTTGTTTACTTTGCTGGAACTGAAACATAAAATTGTACAGCGGCCCTTGAAGTTGGTCGACTCTGATCTACTCTATGAAATGAATAAAACAGAATTTCCAAAATAAACCAATAAATCTATTTCTGCATTTTTTGGATTGCTTCTTCAGATGGCCTCCTTTAAATTGAATCAAATATCTAACTATAAAAATTATTATAAAAATTAAAATTATTTGAAGGAAAATATCGACAATGACAAAAAGTGACAGCCTATCAATGAATTAAATATGGCAATACCTACTTGAATAATGTTCACCTTTTATGTAAAAGTTTTTATATATTTTTAGGTATTAATAATATAACAGTAAAAAATGTTACAAAAGCTAATAATAAGGAATATATGGGTAGATATTGTGGGTGTAATTCAACGCAGGTTGGGGCTTTTGTCCATTGAGTAGTTAGTTTCACACAATATTATTAATACCTAAAAATATATAAAAACTTTTACATAAAAGGTGAATATTATTCAAGTAGGTATTGTCATATTTAATTCATTGACAGGCTGTCACTTTTTGTCATTGTCGATATTTTCCTTCAAATAATTTTAATTTTTATAATTAGATATTTGATTCAATTTAAAGGACGCCACCTGAAGAAGCAATCCTAAAAATGAAGAAATAGGTCAGATATCATCTATTGTGGTTGAATTGTCGTGTTCCCACTGCCAAAAAGTGAAGTAAGATATTTATAGAGTGTTTCATTAAAGCAGGTTAGTAAATTAGATTAATTTATTCAGATAATTATTGAATAATGCTTTATCTGTGGAATTGTTCATTAGCATACCTAAACGTTTGGTATCAGAGAACATACATATGACTTCATTGATAGGAATTGTAGGATATTTGATTTATATTAGCTTAAAATACCTTTCTAATACAGTAAAAAATAAACAATAAACGCTGCGATCTACCACATACGATACCTATGATATCAATATTCCTGATTTGTAAACAGGGTGGAGATCATACTCACACATGACGGGCACCGTATCGACCATCATAACCCCCACTGGGAACAACCCCTTCCGGTTTCGCACCTGATTTAGCGCATAATCGTCCCGTTCCTCATTTGCGGCCGCGTGTGCGAATATGTTTACCGATAACGCTTTGAGGCCGCCACGCGGCGGAAGGGGTTCGCCTCTTTTTCAGCGCGGCGCATCGCGCCATGAAATATTCACGCCCAATTAAAACTCTGATTTACTTTACATTGCGTTTACGCGGTGTGCAGATCGCTGTGAAGTGCAGCATTCGTCAGTTTTGCAGGGAAACACTACGGTAAATATAAAAGATTTTCCCAATATCGGAAAGAAATCTAGGTCAACAGAGGCCAAATTTATTTATTAATACAGAGTGTCCCGAAAATAATGGGACACAGAGTAGATTCCTTACATGAAAATAATGCGATTAAGTCAAACTTACCTTGGTCCATTTGTGGCTAATAAAAAAGTTACAGGGCGTTAAAGTTCAAATTTTGAATTCGAAATTCTTAAAATTCTTATAAAGTTTTCAAAGAATTCTTTTGAAAATTTGGATTGGGGGGTTTTGTGGGACCAGAAAAACGAATCCGTACTTAATTTTGCTGTAGACGCGAGAAGGCGCTACGAAATGTAATCTTGATTGATAAAAACTGGTTATAACTTTTTTATCAGTGTGTGTACGAAAGTTTTAATAAAAAAATATTGTTTTCCTATCTATTTTCCACAAATAAGGTATACCTACTTGTTTTATGTCGATAAATTTAACCATTTTAGATTTATTTCTTGTTTTTATATTGGATACATAAAATAAAAGTAAAAAAATAAACATAACCCACAATAGTTATTTTCGTATCTAGAACACGAAATGGTGCTTTTGCGGTCAAGACTGTAAGTTATTTTGCCGCGATAAGCGAGGCAAAATATCCATTCTAGAATGCAAAAGTATTTCGCGTTCTAGATACAAACAATATTTTTTCGAAAACCGCAAATAAAATAAGGTAATTCTGTGTACAACAATTTAATTTATATTTGAAATCGTTTGAACCGTGTTTGAATCAAGACGGTTTAGGCGCAGTGACTATCATAACGATAGCAACCTAATAAACAAAAATTAGTTGCTTGAAAAAGTAGTGTCAGAATTATATTTTGTAATTAGAGTGTCAGAAAAAAATGTGTTAACCAAGTAGTTGGCGTCAACGCAATAAGGAGTGTGCCAAAAGAAATAGCAACTTCTCTCAATTTGCCTCATCCGAAAGCTTATACAAGGCACTACTCGAGACGTTCTTCCGCCGCTCTGTTAGTTGACATAGGGGCCGATATTAGTAACATTAAACGACATGGAGGGTGGCGTTCTAGTACGGTAGCGGAGACATATATAGAAGATGCTATACAAAATAAAATTTCAATGGCAAATATATTGTTACCATCTTCAGCGGATCCTACGTAACTTGCCAATAGTACAACGGGTGCAGTAAACTTAAATAATTACAGCAACAGCCTCACTGAACACACCCAGATCTAAAAACTATACGATAACTAACAGCATAAATTTAACTCACTGCAATATCGCACAGACTTTTCATTTGCACAAAATAAATTGTAATAGTCCTGTTTATAAGGTTACCCTTTCTAAACCATATTTCAACATCTTTCGGCTCACTTCCGAATCCTGGAAGACTGTTAGAATGTCAGAGTTGGAAGCCATTCAGCAAACGAACACGAACACGAACTTAAATAAAACCCCAGTACTAGTACAAAGTTTTTTCCATGAATATCCTACACGATATGGGTATAATTTGAAAGACACAGTTCATAGGCTAGAATTGTATAAATCAAATCTCTCTTTAAAAATATCTCAATGCATTTTCTGGGCAATAAAGGAATGTTGTAACCGAGGGGGAAACCACTGAGGTATTTTGCTGTACAAGCTGTAGGTAATTAAAGGTACTTTTTGCATTTTTTGGGTATTTGTGTGTATTTATAGGTATTTTTCGGTATTTTTAGGTACTTTGTGTATTTCTGGGTACTATTAAGGTAATAATGGGTATTTAATGGGTATTACGAAGATAATTAACGGATATTTTAAGAGAAAACTAGTATTTTCCCGCCAATTTTTAAATACAATGACGATCGCGCATGCGTTATGCCGATGGCACAGTTTAAATATAAGTAAACAACTGACCGACGCAATGGCAAATATAAAAATTATTAAAAATAGGTACAAAAACATTTTCAGTAAAATTTTTCGGAGCCACTGTTAAACCATTATGTAGCCTTTTATTGTCTTTGTAAGCCTTTAGTTTAGAAAATAATATAGGGTGATTCGAATTAGATACATTCTATTGCAAAAATAATTACACTTCCTCAAATCAGTTTTTTGACTACTGTGATAGGTTTTCCTATCACATTCATATTCTATCTAACAAAAAAGCCAATTATCTAATTCTAATCATACATGATGGAAAGCAAGCTGGGACTAAAATTGAATTCTCCCTCGATACCCATGTATTTACACTTGCTAATGAAAGATATTGGTTGTACTGGAGACATCGATGGTACCCAATAAGTATTTGGGATCCGGACAATAATTTTAGGGACACCCTGTATAGACCAAATATTATGATTTCATACACGAGGAAAAAGTTTGTTTTTAGACAGCTTGAAGGGGGCATGGTGTAGGTATTGGCACCCTTCTTGGGTGCGCCAATGAATTTATGATACATTTTATGTAATCCAAAATGTTCTTTCCAGATCTATTCAGATCGAGTCAAAGGAGCCCTTAAAAAAATCTATATTATTTACGTAGATCTCTAATTGGAATAATTTCTAAGAAAATGAAAGACAATTTTGGAAAATTAAACGTATATTAAGTAAAATCGTGGGACATTTAATGTATTTTTCGTTTCTTAGATATCTGGGTATTTAAGGGTATTTTTGGGTACTATTCGGTATTTCTGGGTACTTAACGGGATTTTTAGATACTTAAGGGTATTATTGGGCAATAGTCATAGGTATTCTTTGGGCGCTTGAGGGTAATTCGTTGTTTTTTGGTATTTTTGAGGTATTTGCTTATTTGATGAGGTATTTTTTTGGAAAAATAAGATATTTACGGGTAATATTTTTCAAAAAATGGTATTTCATTGTACAAATTTTAAGCATAGGTTTATCCCTCAGAAATAACCAAAAATCCACCGTATAATATCGCTAATAATATTTATCATTGTATAGATAAATACTTAAATTATTGCAATTATTGTTATGTCTTTTTGTATTGTTATTGTTTTGTGCTCACAATTTCTATGTAAATGCTTACCTACTATTTCTCGTTTAATTTTTTAAGCATCGCCCAGCTTTTACGAAACATTTTAAGCAAAAAGTTGCCTCAATTTTTTAAATTTATTTTGACGGAAGTACCGAGAGTTTCTCGCATCGTCGCGTTGCCGTCATATCAGATCGGATCCCTCCCCATACATTTTCCAAGGCTGGCAAGGACGCAATTTTAGAAACTTTTCGCTTAAAATTACTTCCTCCATCCACTCCCCGAAGTCCCTTAAAAACGCAAAAATATTATTAATGCCCCGCTCGTTTCGCCCCTCCCTCCGCTTCCCGTTTCCTTTCTTATCATCGAAAACCCGACGTGAGATTCCAAATCATAAAAATTAACGGTTTATTTGCTCCGAATTCTGATATGTCGAACAAAAGGGTCCCGGCCGCAAGCCGCTCGCCGATTGTGCCGCCTCCATTATATACCTCACGTTAATGGGAGCTCATTTGGCATTTCTCATTTCGGTTCCAGCGGAGTATTCTACCGTCCGACGGCAAACACTGCCTTTCAGCGGGCCTGGCGTTTATTTAAATTAATAAATATTCCCCATTTTATATGACTCTGTGACGCCGAATAATTTAGCAGTGCATTAGCATTCCGGGTCGGCTCCGGCGCACCGACCGGAGTTGTCCCTGAACTGGATATTCCCCTGGAATGTACAGGGATATTTGCTTAACGTTTAACAATTTATAATGTCCTAAATTGCTCTGAAGTATTTTTATACTTGTTTTATACAGAGTGACTCTGAACATACCGTTAGCCAGATGTACAATTTTTGCACAAATAAATGTTTTTTTATCAATGTAAATTTCTTTATTAAGGGCGCCGTATTCTTGAAATAGTGGTTTCTATAAATACAAATAATTTTATATTCAAGTATGTCATCTCATGCCATTTGCAAATATTCCAAGGTATCGAAGTAAAATGACAGACAGCAAATCAACAAATTTTTAGGTGCACAAATCTTTCAAAATACGCATTTTTTTCAATTTCACTGTAGATAGACTTACATAGTTCTGCATATAACATTGTTCACTTCCGTTTATAAGTATGTGAAAATAATTGTGAAAATGTGAGGTTCGAATAGCAAAATAATGTGTGTCTTATAAACGCTTTTTAAAAGTTATTTTTTTATTTGAGGAGAATTTATTTATTTATTTATTTTATTTATTTACTCTTAAAATATCCAACGCGTATAACCCACTTAAAGGATAAGTAGTTAAACTAGAAAAGTTACAGTAAGAGAAAAAAAATACTTAAAAAGATACCTACATATTAAAAATCGATTGTATAAAATAAAATATAAGTAGTATAAAAGTGTAGACAAATAAAAACAGTTTAAAATATAGTAAAAATAAAAAGTAATATACCTGAAAGTTAAATTGTCAGATAATATAAAAATAACATAAGAATTAAAAAACATATTAAAATCACTAAACAAGATAAAAATGAATAAAAAGAAACAAGAATATACACACGCACCTATTGAAAATACTTTTTTATACGTACACCAGAAAAGTTAATGTCAAAACCCTCCATATTATTGCTATTGCTCAGCATTTGATACAAAGGCGACTTTAACAACATATTTGTACGGGCAAAGGGTAACATAAACAAATCACAATTTCTAGAGTTCAATCTGAGAACTCTAAATAATAAATCTTTGGTAATGCATTCACATCTAATTTTAAAATGGATTATTTTATATAATAAAATAATACCATGCATGGTACGTCTACTGGCAAGACTTTGTAGATTAAAACGGGCACAAAATAATTCCTGTGGAGTACCTTGAGTAGGATAAACTTCATCTAACATATATGTGGCAGATTTAAAAAAATCTTCGTTGGACTCTTTCCAGTAATGATGTATATGTAATATAAATTGGATTCCATATAACTGAACCGTATTCAAGTTTGGATCTCACAAAAGTTGTATACAATAATCGCAAAGTAGACTGATTCCTGAAATCTTTAGAGTTTCGTAAAATAAATCCCAAACTCCTGTATGCATTGGATAAGGAACTGTGGATGTGCTGTAAGAAACTCAACTGAGAGTCAAAAATAACACCTAAGTCTTTAATGCTATCAGGCCTCTTGAGAATGCTGTCTTGCAACATGTAATCAAACACGATAGGTACTTTTTTTCGATGGAACGACATAACATTACACTTGCTGATATTAAGAGGCAACATATTTCTGCTACACCAGTCGTTAAGTGAAACAAGGTTATTCTGAAGATTCTCACAGTCCAAAACAGAGTTAATTTGACAAAATAATTTTACGTCATCAGCGTATAATAGGTATTGTATATTAAGATCCTCCGCAATATCGTTAATAAATATATCAAATAGAAGAGGTCCAAGTATGGACCCTTGAGGAACACCTGATGTTTGGAGAAACGTGTCAGATTTGAATCCACGATATTGCACATATTGGGATCGATTACAGAGGTATGACTGAAATAATTTTAATAAACCAGTACAGAGGCCTACGTTGTTAAGTTTATTTAACAACTTAGAGTGGTCGAGCCTGTCAAACACTTTAGAGAAGTCTGTATATATGACATCAACTTGACTTCCAACATCGAGAACTGCAGAAATGTATTGAGTTTTACATAATAAATTAGTAATTGTGGAACGACCTTGAATAAACCCATGCTGTTCGGGAATAATAATATTTGAGGTATGATGTGACATAAAGCTGTGCAAAACAAATTCGAACACTTTACAAAAATTATTTAAAATAGCAATGGGCCTATAATTTGTAAATTAATTTTTTGCTCCTTTCTTATGGACAGGCGTTATACGGGATACTTTCCAAATATCTGGAAATACTCCAGACACAAGTATAAGAGGCTTGGAAAATATTACAGCACAATCTCTAAGTAAGAATGCCGGAATTAGATCAGGGCCCATACACATATTATTTTTTTAATCTTTTAATAGCTTTTATTATATCAGTATCCGAGATTTTCATTAAATGCAAAATATGACAATTGTTACTTTCCACAAAGTTATTAAATTCATCTGAGACAACAAATGCATCAGAAAAGAATATAGCAAACGTGTTTTAAATATAATTTAAATAGTAAGTGGATAAACAAAACATCAAGAATTTTATTTTTGATATTATTTTTGTTCTATTTTATTTTTCGATATTTCTGTACCTAAAAACACTACAAATTTGATCATTTTAGGATGAGACCTTAAGGGCGCCGTTACCGTGTATTAGCAGAGTAGTCTACAAGACAGTAAGATTTTAAACCTTTGGCAGATACTGCTATATAGTAATAGCTAAACTATTTATAGTTCAAAAATTATGGCTAACTGTGTATTACGTGGTCTTACTGTGGTTAAATATGACATAGATAATTTTAAGTTTACCTTTCTCTTTTACAAAAAATTTAACACTTTTTTTGACTGCAGCAAAATACACATAAAGAATGAACTTAGGAAAAGTTTGTGTTCATTTTTCTTACATATACTTTTAAATGTGAAAAATTAATTGCTGAAGTTTATGTAAAAATTCCATAAAAAGAGTCACTTTTAATAAATATTTTAAGTATAAAATCGCCACATTTTGGACATAAATACTAACACTACTAAGTTGAACTTTCTAGTGTTCAGTAATGTATTAATCTTTTTGGCAACTTTAACAGGGTTTAAAATTACATCGACATTTCACTATTTTGCGCCACAAATACCGCCACCTTAAGGAAAAACAGGGATTTAAGAAATGGATTAGTTATTATACAGGAGATTTATACTAAAATTTTATTTCAATTTTTAATTTTATCATTTTAATTTAATAGTTTTAATTGTTTATCTGATATTTTGAAAAACCTAAGGTAATCGCCTAAATTTTTCAGTCGTATTTGTAATACTCAATATTCTCAATTGATTCAGAATAAACGTCGTCCTTCACAAATTGCCAAACACTAAGGTCCAACAGACTAAAATCTGGGGCGCGTTGGTGGCCACTCTATAGTACCGTATCTTATATCGAATTAATCGATTTGGAAAAATTAAACTTAAATATTATTCTAACATTTAATTCAAGATGAAGTGGAGCACCATCAAGCTGCATCCAAACATTTTGATGAAGAGTAAGTAACTGGTAAATTATCGAGTAAAGTGAAAAAATCATTTTGCAGAAAGTTTAGAAATGTCGCGGCATCTCAACTTGATAGACTAGCTATGTGTATTAGTGCAAATATGTTTAATAATTAATATGTTTCTTAAATCCCTTTTTTTCTTTAATAAACGAATTTACATTGATAAAAAAAATTTATTTGTGTAAAATGGAACATCTCCCTAATGCTATGTTCAGAGACACTCTGTACAAAATAAGTTAGAACACTTTAAAGCAAACACAAATTGTAAAATTTTAAAATCTTTACAATTTGAAATTTAAATATGTTACCCATTTTGCTGCCTGCAACTATCTCTTATGATGCATGCCCAAAAATTTTATCTAGAAAATTAAGTGTTTTACAAAAAAATATCAAGAGTTATAAAATATTCTAATTAAAATTTTACATGGGATTGTAAAAAATCGTACAGGCGTATGTCACAAAAAAGTGGAGGGATAAAATAACCCCCTGCCTCGTTTCCACGTTTGTTTTTTAAGCATCGTTTACAATAATATCCTTGAGGATTTGGTTAATAGCAAGAAGTAAAAAATTACTTTAACACCCTTTATCTTTTAAGGGGAGCATTTTTATATACAGTATGCGCCAAAAGTATGGAATAAATTCAATAAAAACGAAACAATTATTTTTTGGGAAAAATCCTCGAACAGGTCGATTTTTAATTTCAAAAATACATATTTTAGCGTAAAATGCGATTTTCAAATGTCATTTGTTTTCGAGTAATGACGTCATCGATTTTTTTTTAAATGGTAACACCATATTTTTTTCCTTGATTCTGTAAGATCATTTAATTCTCTATCAGACAGTACTAAAATTTTGCCCTCTTACATAGGAAAGTTTCGAGTAAATGACGATTGAATATTAGAAAACGTAAATTTTATCCATAAAAAAGTAACAATTCTGAGGTATGTAAAATAAAATACAATTGATTAAATTTTATACTTAAATTAAATGTTCGAATTGCCATCCACCAACTTCGTGACAATGCGCAAGTCTGTGAAGAAATTCTCTCTGGGGTAACTCTGCGTATTTCGTCCCGAATGCGATTTTAAAGTTCTTCTAAATTACGTGGTTTATTAATGTACACTTTTGACTTCAAGTATCCCCATAAAAAATAGTCAAGAGGTGTAAGATCTAGCGATCTTGGAGGCCATTCTATCGGTCCGCGTCTGCCGGTCCACCTCCCAGGAAAACAGTTGTCCAAAAAATTTCGTACAGGGTGCGCATAGTGCGGAGGTGCACCGTCTTGCTGAAACCATATGGTATCGTCAGGAATGTCAGGGTCATTATCGTTAGGAAAAATTCATTTTCTAGAAACTCTAAATATTTGTGTCCTGTAAGGGTTCCTTCAAAGAAGAAAGGCCCTACTATTCTGTCGTCAACTATTCCAGCCCACACATTTAATTTCTGAGGGTGTTGGGTATGTGCCTCTGCCATCCAATGAGGATTTTCCCGACTCCAATATCTGCAAGTTTGACGATTTACTGTATCATTCAGACAAAATGTGGCCTCATTTGAAAAAAGTATTTGCCGGTGTAAATTTCTATTTCCTTGACATAAATCCATTAGAATTTCGCAAAAGTGTAAGCGGCGATCGGGATCATCTTCATTGAGTTCCTGCACAAGTTGAATTTTGTAGTGATGATATTTTTCCTTCCTCAAGATACAGCACTGTGCTCTGACTAGTGTCATTGTTTAATGCAACCAATCGTGAAGAATTATGGGGATTATCCACCATACTTATCAAAATGTTCTGTTTCTGATTTTCATTAATGCTTGGACGTCCAGGTTTTGGAATATTTACAACATTGCCAGTTTCTCTAAATTTAGACTCTACCTTACTGACTGTTGATTGGCTGATAGGGCGATCTGGATATTTTTCATTAAATAAATCGCAAACTTCCTGCTGAGTTCTAGTCATATTCCCGCATCCGATAAGAATTAAAATTTCAATTCTTTGAGTAACAGTTAAATGTGCCATAATACTTTAAATTGAATAATAATTTCTATGTCGCTTACAATACTTATTAGAAAGTCGGTGTGACAATGACACTTTGCAAAGATTTTCACCTACGTGATCCATAAAAGAACTATGGAATTCGAAAAACTAAACTTGATAACGTTTTTGCTTTATTTTAATTGATTTACGTTTTCTAACATTCAATCGTCATTTACTCGAAAACTTTCCTATGTAAGAGGGCAAAATTTTAGTACTGTCTGATAGAGAATTAAACGATCTTTCAGAATCAAAGAAAAAAATATGGTGTTGCCATTTAAAAAAAAATCTATGACGTCATTACTCGAAAACAAATGACATTTGAAAATCGCATTTTACGCTAAAATTATTTTTTAAATTAAAAATCGACCTGTTCGAGGATTTTTCCCAAAAAATAATTGTTTCGTTTTTATTGAATTTATTCCATACTTTTGGCGCATACTGTATAGGTAAGTAGGGTTAAATCATCATATTCTGCCGCCAAAAATACGCACTTTATAAGATGATCTGCTTTTTTGTTACACCCTGTATGATCCTACATATCACCATTTTTCCGAAAAATATTACCGCTTTTTAACCACCTACGGTGTCGTGTATGACTTTTTACTTCCTGCAAGTACGCGCTATAATAAGAAGTTATCTTAATAATTAAGCTAATTTTCCGGTTATTTTCGAATGCATTTTTAATATTCCACTCTCACAACCCAAAAAGCTACCCCACCCCCCTGCCAGATGTCGTGTCATATCCACATAGAATTAAGCCGGTGGTGGTTCAATGCTAACTCAATTCCGAACTAAATTGGTATAGCCGGCTTCTGATATCCAATTTATTATGCATAATAATAACAGTTGGGCGATTGCTAATTACGACGCAAGAGAATTCTCGCAGAGAGGACACGCCAAACAGGGTTGTTTGTTCTTATTTGTTTCGTTTTGTGAAAAAATTAAATACAAATTATTAAATAAACTTTTTAAAACGATCCTTGTGTTTACAAAGCTGCCAGTTGAAGTCATGCAAAACTTTTCTCAATAATACTTTTATCGTATTCAAGAATTTCAATTATTTATTCAATTATTATTCAAGACATGCTAAAAAATTTTTTAATGTTCTACAGAGATGGGGTGACACAATGAAAAGATGTCACCCTGCACTGATGAAAATGGGTGGAAATTATCATGTTATGTTATGCTTTTTCTACATAATATTTACTGGTAACTTTTAATTTACATTTCATATTAATAGTAAATCAGATATATGTGTTTTTACGTAAATAAATTTGAAAATCTCAGGAATAATCTAGTAATACAATGTACTGCTGTGGAAGTATATCTACAAATATTTGATACAAATAGATTGATACCGGTCGACATTTGACTACCCCCCTAATTAATAATGTTTTCCAGGTTTCCCTCATTCCTGCACTGAATGGTGGTTAGGGCCTACCAACGTAGGGTTTTTGATGTTGGAATTTCGATGTAAACATCAGTCAATTTCATTTTATACAGTTCGTCACTTTGACATGCGCCTAATACACCAATTATGCATTTACACCTTTATAAGTAACTCTCTGAGGGTATGGTAGGGTGGAAGAATGTCTACCCCCCTAATTAATGAGGTTTTCCAGGTTTTCCTCATTTCTGCATTGAATGGTGGTTAGGGCCTACCAACGTAAGTCGTTCCTGGGCGCAAATGCAGCCTGCTTAATAATATGGAGAGAGGACCCTGGGCTAATCCCGTGACTAGAATGAGGGATAGAGATATTATTATTACTTGCAAAAACCAAGGAATGTATATTAATGTTTCAAGAATAAGATGCCATTTTCAGTGAAATCATTTCCACACATTTTCTAATGCGAATTAGATATATACGCAATACGTTTTTAAATTATGAATAAACAATACACTTTTAGAGAAAGGAATTGTTAATTCAGATTTAGAAGATAGATGGACAAATTCCACTAAAGAAATGTACCCAGAAGTTATTTCTGCTCCTGACAAAGCCTTCCTGACTATTTAGATATATGTAACTGAATATATATTTCGCACAATGTATTTATTATTCAATTTTAATAATAAAATCTACTATATTTCTAATAATTTGTTAGTAAGAGACGAAGTATAATATGCAGGATGCTTATTATATTGACTTAAACCAGTATTTTTGTACTTTTTAATAGAATTTTTTAATCCGAGCACTATTTTCCAAGACACTAAAAATAAACAGTTTTCCCTCTTTTCTTCATTTGCCGACACATTCTTTATCTAATATATAAAATTCTCGTGTCACAGTTTTAGACGCCATACTCCTCGGAAACGGCTTGACCGATTTTTATGAAATTTTATATGTATATTCGGTAGGTCTGAGAATCGGTCGTAATCTATTTTTCATACCCCTAAGTGATAAGGGTGGTCCACCCCAAACAATTTTTTTTTATTTTTTGGACAAACCCTTAATTTTCATCCTTCTATCACAAACTCCTATTTTTTAATAACCATTTTAATAATTTAATCATGTTTAACCCTGGTCGATAACTGATCGATTATCACTAGATCAGTTATCCCCGCCAAGCATCTACCGGTGTCACTTCTCATCCAGTAAACAGTACGGAGTAGGGATGAGAACGAAGCCGGTCTCCGGTCTCTTTCACGCAATAAGTCTTCTCTCACTTCCTACACAGTTTTCGACCACTATTATTGTGTATGAATCGAGCGTAGTAGTGACGTTTACAATTATCGTTTTACCTTCTAGGTGTAATTCTCAAGTAAATTTATTATTCATTTGCTGGGCCATAATTATTTATTTCCTATTTTATCAATAATTAATAAAATTATTAATTTTAAGTGTAGTTCTCATTATTAGTTAATTAAGTGATCTACATAACCTCAAAAGTACGCAACACGTGTCACGAGCTCCCGCCAACAACGGCTGTTATTTTACTATATGGCTATTTTTTGTACAGTGAACAATGCCAACAAGACGTAAAGGGGCTATATTAGTAAAATTGCAGGCACGCGAAATAATTCAAAAAATGAATGTTTCGTGTTTTGTTATTCTTATAGGCTGTCATCATTCACAGTGCTCCATTCCTCTTTTAGTCATATACCACATCTCCACACACTTATAATAAGTTAGTTATTTTTTATTTAACTACCAAAATATGCACTAGAAATAATTCATATGACAAAACAACGTTTGCCGGGTCACCTACTATATCTATAAAAATAAACAGTTTTCCCTCTTAATAATATTAATACATTTTTAAATTGGCTTCTATTACACTATTCAGGTTAAACAAATTAAGAATATTTGAACTAATTAATCAACTTTTTGGTGTATACATTTTTTTTAACATATTGTTAATTATTAAAAACCTTTATACATAGATATTCAGTCATATATATGTGAATTTTTAGTTATTGTAAAAATTTTCTCTATGCATATTTTTCAATTGTATAAAATATAAGAAAATTTAAATTACTCAGTAAAATCACATACATTTTACAATTCCAACCTAAAAATTACAATCTATAAATCAATGCAAATCATAGTGTAGGAAATTTACTATGGAATTTAGCATAATAGGAATTTTTTCCATGTTTATTTCTGTAATATTATTTTGTAGTTATTTCATATACAAAATTACACACAATTTTTTATTAGTATGGGCCAAAATAAGACATTTTTATGACTTTGACTCAATTTATTATTAACTATATTTATTGACTTTCATCCTGAAATTTCGACATAACCTTACTTAATAGTTGAAATAAAATCATTCGAGTTGAGAAATGTTATAGAGAATTGGCGACTGAAGGTGGACTAACCACTTTTCATGCTCACTAGAGGGGTTAAAATAACTGCGAAAGAACATTATCGTAACACCTTTTAGCAACGACGCGTGAAAGGATTGCATTTTAGTCGATTTATCAGGGGAGTTGCTTTTAAAAATACCTGCAGAAAAATCACCAACGTAATCTTATTTCAGCGAGTTGCCGATCTGTTAAAAACGTCACTTTCCAGAAAATTTCGATAACTTCGCACCTTACATACTGAGAAAAGTGTTTAATAAAAATATATTTACTAATTTGCTTCATATATATCGCAAATTTTTCGTGAAAGTAAATAAATCCGAGTATGAAAAGCTCTATTTGAACCAAGAGACGGTACAATTATTATTTAAATACATTTCTTTAAAGAAACTAATCATTTGTCGAAGTGGTGATGTTAAAGTGCAATGTTTTATTAAAAGTATGTTCATCGGCACTTTTTACAATTTGTGTTAATATTATTCCTGTTTTTCAACTATGCTGATGTCTCAAGAACTGTTATAGATAGAGATATTAAGTGTACACTGAAAAAAAGATTTTACAATAATTGCAGATCTATATATTAGAATTTGTTGTGATTATATCCCCAAACCCAATTTTTAATATTATTTCATTTACTATTATGCATACAATATCTCCAAACACTACAACAGTTTACCAGCATTTTCCAAAATTGTGCCAGATTTGTAGGGGTACTCCACTTACCTTACTCAAACCATAAAAATTAGATTCCGTTTAATAAGTTATTTGTTTAACGAGGCAGAAAAGTACATGATTTAATGCCGCGGCTGGTATTTAATAGACAAGGCGCAGCCGAGTCTATTGAAGCAGCCAAGGCATTAAATCTACTTTACTGCCAAGTTAAACACAATTTTAATTGTATCATAATAATAAACAAAGCTATTTATTTTACATTATTAAATTGTATGATAATAATTTCATAATGCAATAACTTGCACTCGTTGCATACAATCATACTTTTCATAACTGATTACATAAATAGCTATTCTCCAACCGTCACCAAACTATTACATTTTTTGACTGTCAGGAGACTCTAAGGTTGACATTTTTCTTACTGAGGAAGAAAATAATATCTTAGCATTAAAAATGGTATCTTAGCCACAAGTCTTCACTTTTATCCTAAGAGCAAAAGTTAAAATTAATAATTAAGTGAGGGATTTCGGTTGGAGAAAAAAATATCTTGTTTTATTCGGTTTAAAAGTCTTTTTTGTCTTGCCAGAAATGTTTTAATCCTAATACAATAATATACTATATTTTCTTCATTGGTAAGGTCTTCATAGTCTTTCAGGTGTAATTCAATGCTGGTCGGGTTCCGTAGAGTAGTTTGTTTTCTGAAATTCCGCCATCATAATGAATAAATGATTTGCGAGCGCGTATCAATTTTTAAAAAGGATTTGGTTCGCATTTCCGGCGTAACAAAACGATGTCAAACTTGAACATTTCCCGGACGCCCTTTTCCAAAGCGCCTTAAAAATTCAAAAGAAGTTTCCGTCAGGGTTGCCGTCACAACAATAATTTATTTTAAAACCTCGGTTGGTATTCATGTAACATCTGCGCCGCATAACTTTGCTTAATAAGGGATTTAAGAAGCGTGGCGCACTTCCCAGCTAATAATAATAAAGGGAGCCGTGCATTTTTATTGGTTTGCACGGGCGACTCGATTAAAATGATTTTATCAGGGGAGGCGCGAATAATAAATGAATCAAGCCATTTGTTTCGCAGGTTAAGGAAGAAAACGGTGCTATTGATTTTATTGTCGAAGGCGGCGTGCAATAGTATGAAACAATTGATTCGGCAGTGGGACTTGGAAATTAGGACGTGGTCCGCTTGGAATATGAGTTTGGAATATGTAGGACGTATAGTTAGATATTATCAGAGTGATGGTATTCGCATGCGAAGTCAGTGACGTCGCTAAGACATTTAAAAGATATTTAACTGTATTATAGTGTCTTAGAAAAGTAATGCATAAAATCAATATTTCTTCCGTGACGTTTCTGTCTAAAATCCTCGGATAGGTCGATTTTTATTTTTAATTCCGCTTATTTTGATGTAATACATGATAAGATGGCGCTCCGTAGATGACGTCATCGATAACTTTTTTAAATAGCAACAATACAGGGTGTGTCTAAATGATATGCGTATATTTATGGGGGGTGATTCTACATCGAAAATTAATGATAGTTTGCTTTATAAACTATTCTATTAACAGTGGCGTGCGCACGAGCACTGACTGTAATATTTTTGAAGAAAAAAATTGTACGCTAATGGTCTTCTCACAGATAAAAATTATATTTGAATTCCCCGTTCAAATTGAAAAATAAGAGCTCTCTTGAGATTTTGGACAGCAATGCGTCGTTTTTGTGAAGAAAAAAAATAAAAACCGTTGGATTGTCGGAGAATTCATATACCTAATTATTAAAGAATATAATTTTGCAATAAATCTAGTTGGCTTGGAACTTTTTGTCGTTACAATCTGTTTGTTGTGAATATCTTATTTTGACAAAAGGTGTATCTGAACGTTATTTTTTGCAGAACGAATAATATTATTGACATACGAAAAATATTTTTTCTGCCTAAACTACTCTATTCAAAATTCTGAAAGTATAAAAAAAGTTTCTAAATAAAATTAGCTGCTAATAGAAAAAAATGAGAGTAATTGTACAGGGGGTTCAAATAATATGTGCTTATATTTGCATGATACATGTTTTTTCTTATATTTCTAATGACTACAAAAGATTTTAAATAATGTCAAAAAGTGTCGGTTAGACTTATTACTGCGTAGCCCAAGAATTGTTAAAATCGATCAAGTCCTTTTCGAGATATTCGGAATATACAAAAATTTTTCGCGAATTTTGGCGCTCTCTAGCGGCTAAACGAAGCAATTTTGGAAATAAGTAAATTGGGCTAAATCGGCTTATTTTGAACCCAGGAGTCTGTGGTCTTCCGTTGTACAAGTCTTTTCCGGACACCTTGTATATAAGTTTATTTTAAAGTAAAAACGGTTTCGGTTTAATCACAGTTTTTAATTACTCTAATCTCAAAATAAATTTAAAATTGTATTCTGGTTATACTTCTTCATTAATGATTATAAAGTCCCGTACACTCACTCAAATATTCCTTTGTTTTACTTTACGGTACTTCTGTAAACTAAACTGACGAGTAATACTTTGCAAAGTCGAAAGATCCTCCCAAGTATGCCTGATTTGTTGATTTTGTTTCCGAAGTGTTTATTTATTAACGACTATCCAAGATTCTAGATTAACTCCCGCTACGCCTTGCGATGTAACGTGCAATCTATAATATTAATATTGGACCAATAAACTCGATATATCTCGAGAGTTGCCGAGATCCGAAAGTTCGTTAATTAACTTTATAAAATCCCGTGTCGATTAAATCTTCATTTACGAACTCTTCGTCGAGTTTAGCGCAAAATTTGAGAACAGAATACAGCAATTACCAAGTAGTAAGTGATGTTGCTAATGAAAATATTGAAAACCGCTGTGTAGAATATGGTATTTGAAGTCACTTAACTATCTGTTGAAGATTTAAATATCAAATATCAAAATGTATTTTACAGAGTAAAATTTCTCAAAAATATTTGTAATTACCGAAAGTACAAAAAGAGTCACTGACGAAGATGTCTTTATTTCACATAATTATTTTTAAAGTTTTGGCGAATGCGCTAATGTTACCAAATACAAAATCAAGAGTGACCACAAAATCCGCCCGTTTTTGCGTATGTGTAGCAAGAACGGGGAAGGTCGTCCAGAGGTCTCCGTGGGCTTAAATTGATCGTCATGAAAAATCTAGGTGAGCATAATTCGATTTTTCCAATATTTTTCCGACTTACCCCTACTTAAACCACCCTTAAAGTCGGGGAAAACTGGTCAGAATTTCGTAAAAGATCGAATTATGGGGCCCGTCTTCGTATCATTTGTCGGGTAGTGGGGGAAACAAAGTACTTCATGAAGTGGATATCATTCCCCGTCTGCTATCGGCAATAGTGGTGGTTTTACCCTCACGCGGGGGGTGTTTTCACCTTAAGCATTTTTAGGAGGGCATTCTTGATGTTACCCTTGCCATGTGGAATTCCGCCAATTTTTACCCAGATTTTGGTGACAATTTTTTCTGTTTTCTTGTTTTAGGGGTGGTTTCCACCCCTTCAGTAGGGGTAACTGATCAGAATCCGACAGAAGAACGAATTATGGGGGCATGTATTTCATATCCTTTGGAGTTATAAGGAAGAGAACATCATTTGCCGCCGGTTTTCGGCAATAGAAGTGGTTTTACCCCCACGCGGGGGGTGTTTTTCACGTTGAGCATTTTTGGAAGAACATCCCTGATCTCTTCCTTGCCATTCACGTTCTCTCCAATTTTTACCAAGAATTGATCGGCCATTTTCCACCCCTTAAGTAGAGGTAAGTCGGACAAATATTAGAATCGAATTATGCTCACCTAGATTTTTCATGACGATCAATTTAAGCCCACGGAGACCTCTGGACGACCTTCCCCGTTCTTGCTACACACTACGCAAAAACGGGCGAAAAAAAATGTTTTTTTTGCGGTTACTCTTTGTCACACACCTACTACGTGAAAAAGAAAGGTAAACACCCAATAAATATTTTATTTTGATAATTTTTTGCATGTTTACTTCTCTCAGTGAAAGTAAAAAATGATTAATTTTCAGATTTATTTGCAAAGTTTTTTTGTATATAGTTTGTACTCCGCTAACATAGAATTCTCTTTCTGCTCACATTTGTTTGTAAAGCTTGTTGCAAACGACATTTTTTTACAGCTGATATATGCCTAGACTACGTAGATTTGGACAGATTCACCAGCAATTGCGCGAAGCATTTTTGTCGGTCAGAGAAACTTCTAGAAGGACTAACAGATCCTTACGTGCCTAACCTGGGAAATCTGTCCAAATCTACGTAGTCTAGGCATAATCTGCTGTAAAAAAATGTCGTTTGCAACAAGATGCACAATACTTGCAGCACAAATGTGAGCTGAAATTTTTAAATCAGAAGTTACACGTTATCAAAATACGACCTATGCAAATATTTAGTGGGTAATGTTTACCTTTCTTTGTCGCGTAGGATATTTATCTAGTACCCAACATTTTAAGAATTACTGACTTAATCAAGAATAAAGGATACCATAGACGAAAGCAAAAAAACAGTAGGTTTATAGTAAAATATTTAAATAAGTTGTTTATAATTTCTTGTTTTTTCGAGAAACGTGAATGTTTTTAATTTCAAAATTAAAGCTAAGTAATAGCTTGTTAGGTAACAGATAGGTATATTCATTTTTAAACTATAAATATAGATATTACAGACTCAAAATAGTTGCAGACTGCAGACTAGCTACTATATAATTTTAAAATGATTTTGCTAAATCTAAGCTTCAAGAGAACTTAAAATTGCTTTTGTTAAAACGGAAGAAAGATTTTAAATTACGCAAGACACATTTTTAAATACCTATTTGACAGTCGTTACGTATTGAAAAAGATTTTTTTTATAAATATCGTGTGCGGTGAGGCCTATTATGCTGTAATAATATTTTCTGACTTATTACATAAACAATTATTCGGCGAAGAAGATCGGCGAGATTTGATGAAACCATTTTTCAACAAAGCGCAAAGATTTTATCAAAGCAGGCCGATCTTTTTGAAATTTTGCACGTCTCCATAATTCCTCCGTTCTGAACAACTTTTCCAAGGAACATTTTGCTGTATTTTCAGTAGAAGAGGCACTTTACCTGGAACCATAACAGTTTCTATGGTCAGCTCGATACACTAAGCTGCAAAAAAGTTCTGCCATTTAAAAGAAACATGGTGTGCCACAAGTGGCGCCCTCTACTATTGACGTAAAAATTAGAAACAAATTTGAATTTCTCGCCCGCAAAACCCCCTATTTACAAATTTTATGTAAATATTTGAATTTCTTAAGAAGTTATTTAAATATATCGAAAATAAAATTTTAACTTTGACACCCTGTATCTTTTTTATTATGCGACTTGGAATCTGGGTATGTTAAGTTAAATCGATTTATATTTACCTAAAGAATATGTGGTCTCATTTTTGCTACTTCATTTAAAAACATCCTGTAAATATATTTGGGTAAATCTCATTTATTTTCACAGTACAATCACCTCTTGCAAGAATACTAGTAATACCTGAGACACTCTATACCACTATTTCTTGGAGAAACAAATTAGTTACCCATGTAAAAGGAGTTGCGACTGACCCCAAGCAACAACAAAAAATTACTATCCGTATCCCATCACTTCCCAATAAATTCGTCAACGTCAAAATGGAGAGAAAAGAACAAATCCGATATAAGAAAACGCACTTTTCAACACAAATCGTACTACCGCATTCGGACAGATCCAGTTGGAATAACTTCGTCACGCTGACGAATCGCAAACGATTAAGGACAAAACTGTTACTGCAGGAATCGAGACAGACGCCATAATTCTCCTGCTGCCGCTGGAAAAAGCGCTTGTTACGAACCACGATATATCACCCCACTTTAACGTTTCACTGTTCCAGGGAATTAAAAAAGAAGCAAGTTGCTGCGCTTTTTTACGTTCGTTAAATTCAGTCGTTTGTAACATTCTGAACTCTATTGACAGCAGAAAATGCAGCAATCGAGAGTATATAATTAAAAAAAAAACAGGGTTAGTTATTTAAATCCTCCTATATCATTCATATGCTAGAAATCATCATACGAGTATAATAATGAGAAAATATAATATTAACCAAATTGTGGCCCCATTTTTTTTTTGCAATTTTTGCATAAACTCATATTAAAAAATAAAAGGATGACAAGAATAGAAAATGGCAATTCCTGAATAATGTGGTACAGAAAAGTGTAATGCTGCAAAGCAATATAAAAGATCAGGACATAAATTCAAAACAATAACAAACAAATAAATATTACCTACATAAAAGAATTGTGCAACCGTGACTAAACAAGCAATTATTTCATGTTGTACTGAAAAATATATATTACTTATATCTAGGTTCATATTTTTTCTATATAACTATACAGTGCGTCCATAAAGTAACGCATAAATTCATTGTTAGCTAAATAAATAAATAAAAATTCCTGAAACAGGTCGATTTTTGATTTTAATTTACTGCTTTTTCAAATAATAATTTAATATACAGGGCGACCTACCTTTGAATAATGACGACATCACCGGTTTTTTAAAATGGAACTCCATTTTTTCCCCATTTTCGGATTTCAGTTGCTGAGTTGGTTCAAAAAATGTACCACAAGTTGTTTCAAATTGGCACAGGGCGGGCAACAACACCAATGGTGTTTATAAAAATTTAATAGAAAGTTATACTTTACTAAATTCAGATAAAATGCTCCTCAAATTTTCATCAAAAAATATGAACCAACCATTGTATTTCTCACAATACCAGCGCACACATAGACTTTTTGTGGTCGTTTCTTATGGTATTCTTGCATCCAATGTGGATTTTCCTGAGACCAATAACGGGTGTTTTGCCGATTAGCATGCCCGTTCAAATAAAACGTTGCCTCGTCGGAAAATATAACGTTGGCAAAGAAATTCGATTATTTTGGTTCATCATAATAATATACGCATAGAATTCAGTTCTTCGGCAAACGTCGTCTTCAGCCAATTCATGGCTGAGACGTAAGATCCCTAGTAAACGCGTTTGGGGTGCTTTTTAATATTTTATCAAAGCAGTTGTAATAACAATACATAATCTCGTTTAATTTTTTGTACATTTATTCATTTGTAAATAACGTGTAATTTTGTTATTGATGCCCACTCTGTATCAATTTGAAGCAACTTTTGTAATACATTTTTGGAATTAGCTCAGCAAGAGAAATCCGGAAATGGGGAAAACAATGGGGTGTTCCATTTAAAGAAACCAGTGATGACGTCATTACTCGAATGTAGTGTATCACCCTGTGTATTAAATTATTATTTATAAAAACATCAAAAATCGCCCTGTTTCAGGATTTTTAAAAGATACTATTTAGCTAATAATGAATTTTTGCGTTACTTTATGAACGCACTGTATATGAAGCATGTCGTAGAGAAGAACTTCTGGTATGTCGCTTAATATAAAAACACAGGCTTACAACAAACTTACAATCTCCTGTATTATGATTAGTTTATCATGATTATTACTGTTTTTAAGAAATAAATACAGAGGTTTTAAATATTTTTGTATATTTAACTTTTTCAGCATTTTTTAAAATTTTTTGAAACATTCTGCAGCTCGTCAGATAGAAACAACAACAATCGTTCATCAAAAGAAAAGGACTCGACTCACCTGTTGGATCCAGTGCAGCAGGACCTTGGCGACGAGCGGGTCCGGAGGTGGAGGGGCAGTTGTGTTCTGTATCGCCGTCATCAGATTGTTTGCCGCCTCCCTTACCCCAGGAGGGGAGCTGCCAAAGCCGTAATCCGGCGAGTGAGCATTCAACGAACCGCTGTTGCCTAAAAAAAAAATAATAAAAATAAAAACTGGATACTATTAAAAGGTAGCGTTACACTTTGATGTAGATATGTCTGGATACCAGCAGTCCCAAACATTTTTTTTTAGTCCCATGCCACATATTCTAAAATCCATTCATAGAAAAAGAACGCTCAGACCTTTCAACTTTTATTTTGTTTTCGAAACATTGATGTTTATAAATTATTATAAGACGAAAATAGTGACTGTAGCTAGATTGGTACTATTTTGGAAGTAATAAAATAATGTGGTGGAAAATTGTACAAGTTTTATTTCTAAAAATGTTGAAAGTGTACAAATATTTACAAAAAACTAGGGGGTAAAATCTAAAATTTTAATTATTTGATCAAATTTACACCAATCCCAAATAATTTACCAAATCGAGTTTAAAATTTAAATAAGAGCGGATAACCACTATTCCTTCCCAACTATAACCGCCGTTTCCTATCCAATATGACATATGCTTTTAAATATTCCTATACTGTTCTACTGACAGATTTACTTGATGATGTAGTTATGTAGATGAGGTAGAAAATACCAGTTGGATTAAATGTGACTATCTTTATAGAAATATTTTTTGATGGGTGAGTCAGTCATAATGTCATTAATTTTAACCACGTATTCGGAAGGCCTAATACTGACAGAAAATCGAAAAAAAATTTTTACTCAACCTTTAAAAAATAAACAAATCACCCTATAAAATTCGGTAACACGACGCCCCCGGTACGCTACAAACTTTCTGATGGCATAATATCGTCTTAACACTTCAGCGTGTTATTTAACTTTACTATCATTTATTCGCACTTTCTGCATTTCCCTCATCTCAAATATTTGTGTTAATTGGTAGAAACTATGTAAGATGGGCTATTTTAATAATTTTATTAATAACAATAGCGACAAAAGCATTTTCATTTTTGAACTACAGTTTTGATTTTTTTCTACATCAAAAATTCAAAAATTTTTTTTAGAAAAGTTTTAAATCAGCCTGTATAGTTTCCAAACACACTTATGTCAAATTACCACCCTACGGTGTATTTTTTAAGATATATAGTTTAAAAATCAACCCCACATTAATTGATTTACATCAGATTTTAACATATTTACTATGAGATTTACACCATTGCAAGTAAATTCTACCAAATATTTGTTAAAATACGTTACTGTAAAACTTATCAAATCGGCACAGGTGAAATTTTACCCTTTTTCCGTGCGAACTTCCCTGGATCAAAAATGGTGTAAATTTCTTGTAAAATTTCCGTTTTGTTTTACTGTATAGGCATTTTCAACATCTAATAAAGTAAAATTAATAGAAAGTGAATTTCATGGTTTCTACTTTTCACCTTTAAATTTTCGTAAACTGATCCGAAACTAATAAACTATCGCAGTGCCCTAACTCTAGATTTTCTTTATTTTTCCAGATGAGCACTGTCGATCTTGATTACTCGTATTCATTCGAACGTACGCGAGAGATACATTGCACTAAATAACGAGCGTATTCTTCAGTTTTCCTTTGTTGGCGTGTCGGGACGCGAGTTTATTGAAATTTGTTGCAAACACAAGTAATAAGAGCCAACCGTCTCGGAGATATATTACTTTTGTCCGCGCCTTTTCTATTCGCTACTGAATGGGGTTGATCGATAAACAAGAAGGCTGATAAATGACAGCAGATGTCGATTAAATCCTCCAAGTTTTATCTGGGGTATTGTGTTTGCCTTGGGGCCAAATTCTGATACGAATTTTGTTTGCCGGCGATTCAGAATTCGGATAAGTTTGGATTATGTTGACATTTATGTCGGTCTATCTATTATAATATTACCCTAGTTTATATACAGAGCGTCCGGCAAAATATGTGAAATCTCGGGTGCAGATAGAACAGGAAAAAATAAGATGAAAGTTCCTATTTTTTTTCCTACAGATCCTCCCTACGGATTTTCTTGAATAACTTTAAAGTACTTAATATAATTTAATAAAAATTTAATATGATAGAGATTAATAAGGACATCTTAAAATAGTGTCTGAGACATATTTACTAATTATTTAGTATTTCTAGTTTACCAGGGGTGGGCTTTACAACTTAAAGCCTACATTTTTAACACCCTGTATGATAAAATATTAAATCTGGGTAAGTTCATCTTTAGGCTAAAAAAAGTACTCTTGTTTATTGTCGTTTAACGAGAAGAAGTTCGACCAATATTCGCATGCTGAACCCTCCCATAACCCTCAATATTTTTGTTAAGGTGCTTCCTGGGACACCACTGCGTTTTTTAGATTTTGTATTTTTTGTATATTGTATATCATTTATTTTTATTTTGATAATTTTTTGCTATGTTTACTTCTCTCGGTGAAAGTAAAAAATGATTAAATTTTCAGGTTTTTCTGTTAATTTCTTTTGGTATTTGCATTGGTCGTACTTTGATAACTCAGCATTCTGTTTTGAAAATTTCTACTCACATTTGTGTTGCAAGTGATGTAAAGTTTGTTGCAAACGACTTTTTTTACAGCTGAATACGTAGATTTGCGCAGATTCCAGGCAGGTTTCTCGATGAGAAAAATTGGTATTTAAAATCTGCACCCAATAAAAATAAGGAGATTAGTAAATATACAAATATTATTGCTCTCCTCAAAAGGAAATCAAGTGGTTATTGACCCAGAAAATACAGAATATTGTCCAAGGAACAGGTTGAAAGGTTTATCAAAGAGGCAGATGATGACAAGTACTTATTCCAAAAAGTTGTCTTCATTGTTGGTATTTGGAGCCTGTAGGAGAGAAGAATTAACTTATTTACGTACAGAGAACATTGAAGAAGTCGTTCATTAGTCACTATTCCCAATAGCAAAACTAGATTCCTAGATTATTTACAATACCATAGGGTGATATAGAAATCAATTATTTCATTATCATTAATCGCAACCGATTTGTTTATCACATACAGGAACTCAAAATATACTATACAAGCAATGATTATATACAGGGTGTTAAAAAAAGAGTGTAAAATATTTCAGGAGGTAATAATTTGAACCAAAATAAGCAGAAAAGTCTGAATAAACATGGGTCCCCAAAGTAACGGTTGCGGAGATATGGACCACTATTCTTTTTCAAACATTTTATTTTATTAGGAATAAACCGACAAAGAAAGCTTTTAAACAAACAAAAAACAAAGTTACAGAAGATGTTCAAAGTGCCCTCCGTCCATTTCTAAGCAGGCACGACATCTTCGCCTCAACGATATTCGAACTCTTTCGAAAATACCCTCATTGGTTTGGATTCCTTGACACTTTTGATTAATCCGTAGCTGCAGCTCTTCCAGGCTATTTACAGGAGTGCCATACACTAATGTCTTCAAATATCCCCAAACAATGAAATCTAGAGGGTTCAGATCAGGCGATCTTAGAGGCCATAAAACAGGCCCGGCCCTTCCTACCCATCTATGTGGAAAAGTTTGGTGTAAATGCTCTCTAACGGCCATGGAAAAATAAGCTGGAGCACCATCATGCTGGAACCACATTTGTTGCCACATTTGTCTGATTCAAAGGAATGTCTTCCAAAAACTCATGCAGTGTGTTCTGCAGAAAGTTGAGGTAAGCAGCGCCTGTTAATCGGTTTGGTAAAACAACAGGACCTATAAACCTGTCACCTACAATACCCATCCAAATGTTTAATGAAAAACGTGCCTGATGTCCAGATTCTATTAGAGCATGAGGATTTTCGTCGGCCCAAATATGCGTGTTGTGATTCACTAAATATCAACCAACTATTATAAGAAAATACACAACGTTTTTGAAAAATAAAAAAAGAAGCTATAAAACATAAAACATTCCATATCTCCGCAACCGTTACTTTGCGGACCCTTGTTTATTGAGACTTTTCTGCTTATTTTGGTTCATACTATTAACTCCTTAAATATTTTACACTCTTTTTTAACACCCTGTATAACATAGGTTCAAAAAGATTGCCGAATTTCTTAGATTGCCCAATGTTACTGAGTATATTGGGGACTGCCTTAATCGATGTTCTGTAACCTTCCTTGCAGGAAGCGGAGCTTGGCGTTTGACTTCTGAGGCAGAGGGATACATAGAAAATTCCATACAAAGGAAATACCACTTTCATTCCAAAAACTCAGTGCATCAGCAGCACCGTGATGCAGGTGGTATCTCTTCCAATATTGAAGTTATACGAAGTGAAGAAAAAATATATGTCCACCTAATGTCCAATTTTATCCGATTTGAAAGATTGTATTATTAATATTTATAATAAATACATCATTTAAGACTGAGTTATTCTATTTTACTTTTACGCACATGTGCGTAAAAAAGATCGTTTTAAGCACATGTGCGTAAAAAAGACTAGTTTAAGCACATGTGCCTAAAAGAAATGTCATTATTATACAACGATTTTACGAAGTTTTATTCTTGCTTGGAATAAGCGATATCCCCTATGAAATATCGATTAACTAAAATGTATGCAGAACTATGAGACACACATCCGAAGCAAAAACTATTATCATACGATATATCACAACCAACAGTTGTAGACAGCAGACAGATTGCATTGCTCGAAACAGGTTTATTTATGTTTAGGATTTATCATCCTCCCATTACTAATAGTGGCCCCATAAACCCACATTAGTTAACATTAATTTCTAAAAGACTCATAAAAAAATAATGAAACTGCAGATATACTAACCTACAAGAAATTGTCTTTTGTTTTATGTAGAAATATAAAACCACACTGATTTTTTTTTAATGTGACATTTTTTATATAGGGTGTTTTTAAATGAAGTAGCAAAAATGAGACCACAAATTTCTTAGGTGAAAATACATTGATTTTACCTAACATACCTATATCCCAAGTCGCTTAATAAAAAAGATACAGGGTGTTAAAGTTAAAATTGTATTTTCGATATTTGTAGATAACTTCTTAAAAAATCCAAATATTTACATAGCATTTGTAAATCGGGGATTTTGCGGGCGAAAAATTCAAACTTGTTTCTAATTTTGACGTCACTAGTAGAGGGCGCCACTTATGTCATGTTTCTTTTATATGGCAGAACTTTTTTGCTGCTTAGTGTATACATCTGACTATTGAACAATCGATTCTCCTACCTGTTATCTGAAAACGGTATATTTTGCTGTATTTTCAGCAGAAAAGACACTTTACCTGAAACCAAATCAGTTTTTCTCGGTGCACTGAGCATTTCAAATAGGATTATTTCAAAAATGATTACTCCTACCGACTTTAGCAAGGTATACCTTTTTCAAATATAATAGATAGGAGAATCGATTGTTTCAATAGTCAGATGGATACACTAAGCAGCAAAAAAGTTCTACTATTTAAAAGAAACATGGTGTGCCACAAGTGGCGCCCTCTACTAGTAACGTCAAAATTAGAAACAAATTTGAATTTCTCGCCCGCAAAAACCCCCGATTTACAAATTTTATGTAAATATTTGGATTTCTTAAGAAGTTATTTACAAAAATCGAAAATAAAATTTCAACTTTGACACCTTGTATCTTTTTTATTATGCGACTTGAGTTAGGTTAAATCGATTTATTTTCACCTAAGGGATCTGTGGTATCATTTTTGCTGCTTCGGTTAAAAATACCCTGTATATTTGAACAATTTAGACATAATAAACTACGATTTAAAAAAATTTACATCCACAAAAGGATGTTCTAGAGGTAGTTTCATGATATTTTACATAACACAAAGGATGTATATCAGTTTTCCAGGCGTCGAGATATTTAAAATTCCCATTGTGCGAAGCCACTAATGTACTCTATTGAAAATCGATAGCCACTGTAATTCGGTATTTAATAAGGCTATTAAAAGCAGCTCGTAGGTTTACATCATCTGTTGCTGGCCAGCCTGATCTAATTTTAACGGCAAGGACCCAAAGAAAATATTTTTATGATGTAGTCAGTTAGATTGACAATGGGGAAGTTACATCAATTTTACATTGGTTTGAAATGTATTACAAGGTAATCACACACGTTGAAAGGTCAGAACATGTGTCTGCCGGCAAAAATCACACAATAATTAACATTAATAAATTGGCAATAGAATGTAAAAAACCACGTACAGGTGCAGGTTACGGTGTTGATGATGTAAACAGGCGATTATTTCTTGTATTGTGGGTCATAGATACATAGTGTAAATACTGTGTAGGTAATGTCATAATTATTAGTGGTGGTGTGGTAAACTTACGGTATTGTTAAACGTAACTTATTTCTTTATTTACAATATAGATCCACTAATGACATTTCACATTAAACTACTTTTTTCGATGTACTTAAATCTACTTGTATTTCTAATTAAACTTACATTAAAATGGACTTCACAAACAAACAATGTCGCATTGCTTCCTTTCGTCGCACTTCATCGCTCTCCACCACATTTTTTTGTACAGTGAAATATTTTTATTAGGTGCTGTATGCTGCACTCGTACGTAATGGCATAATTCAATACTTTTTCATTTGCCCAGTGAGATGCAATTTCTGTGCCAATTTTACCAATACCAATACTAATGTATGTTGAACACAATAACACTTAATACACAAATGACAAATTAACTCATCTTGCATGCATCATGAGATTTAGATGCGTTTTTCTCAGAAACCATTGCTTCTAGCGACATCAACAAGGTGTACCTTTTTTAACTAGAAAAGATAGAGAAGAAAATGTTTCCAGTCCAAAAAGAGATACAGTGTAGCACAAAAAAGTCGTAGCGATTTAAAAGGGTTCAAACCATCGTTGGTGATGCCCTCTAGCAGATACACCAAAATCATCGAGATATTCGAATTTCTAGTACCAAGAAACCCCCCTATACCAAATTTCATAAAATACGGTCGATGCGATCGAAAAATAATAAAGAAAATGTGATTTATTTTTTCAACTTTGACACCCTGTAGATCGAAAAGGAGCAACATTCGGATAAGGCATATTTGGCTTAATCGCTCTATTTTGAGGTCAGCAACATGCCCTTAAGCTCTGTCCTATTATTAATGAATCACCCTGTATAAGGCAATTAACGACAATATCATTGATAAAAATGTTAAAGGACCCAGCTAACAATTTCCTGTTCTATAAAAATCGTAAGAACGTTTCCGAAGCAAATTTTATAGAGCAATGTTTGTTCTAAGAACATTTTCAAAACGTTCTTACAACACCTATACCATAAAAATGGGCACCGTTCTATAAAACTTTTTAGTTCGTTAAGCTATTCTGTAAGGTCTGCAGGAAATATTTATAGAATTGTTGAATAAATGTTCTTACAGGTCTTAAAGAATTTTTATAACAGCAGTCTCATAAAAATTCTATACCACTTCGTTATACAATTTTTGTGTTGCATGGTGTTCTACTTAGAGAACTTTAAAATCGTTTAATTGTATCTTTTAAAAATAAAATGTTTCTGCATCGCACATTTTAGAAATAATATGGATGAGCCAATGAGATCCAAGATAGAAGATGACCTAATCAGCCTGCATAAGAGTACTCGCACCATTACGAATTGCTTAGTTGGTTTGTCCATCAGGGAGAAATACATTTTAATGCGGAGAAGTTTTATCGTGAAATGTGTAGTACATAATGCTAATTTTTTGACGCGCCCTCAGTTAACCTTATATTCTCTATGATGTTGGAAATTTAATAAAAAAAAAATGTTTTCTAAATTGATGAATTTAACAACCAACTGTATATAAAATAGTCAGAAAGTAAGTATATCCATATTATTGATATCATTTCACCTATTTATATTGTATATATTTGTAATTAAGATTTGTTTTCTTTATTAACAATATGGCGATAGAAAGAAAGGCTTTATCTTGTACTTCCAATGGATTCTCATTAATATGACATTTTTGTGACGATTCCAATGATTTTAGAGCAAATATGCTTTGTAAGCAACTACTATAACAGACCTATGCAATTTAATATCCACAGTGTTGTCATATTTTATTGTGGTAATATCAATTATTTCAATCTTATTTAATAAAGCTAATAAAATTATTTAACTTTAATATCTAGAAGTGTAAATGAATAAGGTTTGGAATGGTCTAAATTAAATATGTTACTAAATTTCTATAAGGAAATCAGTTTCTATCAGTAATCAAATAAATCTTATCTAACGTAATGAAATTTTCCTTCTGCAAACAGATAATAATTTCTACAAGTCACGACTATGTTATACAAATTTCCCCATTATACTTTGATCAAAATATTTCGTACTTTTATAGGCAGGTCTCGTCAGATGGGGGTATGAGAAACCTACATATGTATATAAATGGTAGTTCTATAGCGTTGTTTATGGAACAAAAAGGCTTTTGTTACTTATTTACTCTATAATGATTTTATAACAACTGTATTACTATTCTCTATAACTGCTTTAAAGAGCTTTTTCTCTTAAGTTCGATAGCAGCATCCATATTTGTAATTTGTTTTCTGCAGCAGAATTGTAACTTAACAACTCCTTATACAATAGTTCTATAATTAAACTATAAGCGACATTACAGAATAATTGTATAAGAGTGTCTCAGGAGATGGTATAATTCTATAAAGCAGTATTTTGCATCGGTTTTACAGCAATTTGATTCGATAAGCACCGTTGCTGTAAAATTGTGTTATTGTACACACTTATAGGACTACATTAGCAGTTATCTTATAAATGTTCTATAAATTATGCTTTAAGAACGTATTTGCAACAAATTTAAAAAACAATTTAGTTTCTGAAGGCAAAATGGTCTCATGTGCCACAATAATAATATTAACAGAATATAAAGCCCTATTACTCTAAATTTATAGAACTACTTTGCTAGCTGGGGAAAGAAGTCCTAACACAGAACTTTGCGGCACACCGGATGTTAATAGATCGTATATTTAATATTTTGGCTTAAACTATTACCAGGTGGTCTGTGGCCCAGTTTGGTTAAATTACTTTGTGCACTCCCACAGTGCACCTGCTCTATGTCTGTTCTTATGCGAGATACCTTGTATAAAACACTTTCATTGATGAAAACGACCCTTCTGGCAAAGACCTGTTAAATTAAATCAGTATACCGACATAATTCCTACAGGGTTAATAGAGGATCAGAGTCAACCGGCAAAACAAATCTCGAAACTTTAGCGAAATATGGGACAGAGAAGAACCGTTTACTCCGTAATCAGTCAGGTTAATCACAATGACAGTGATTTCCTTCCCGTAATTGGTTTCCGAAGCCTTATCCGAGATTAAATCGTTTAATATTTCAATCTCACCCGGTCGCATGTCCCGGAAAAACGTCATGAAATGAAGGATTATCGCGTAAGAGTTCCAGTCGATAAGATATTTGAACGTGTCAGAATCCATAAGTACTTAGGACGACAGAAATAACTTATTCTTAACGAAATAAATTTTGTTTTTCTATGACTTTACGACATGCTTGTTTAAAATTTGTGTCGATGACCTCTAATATTGATTTAATTTAGGTAAATACGTGCTCATATGCACACGGAAAAAAAATATATAGTATTTTCAATGAAATACGTATACTTGACAACCATTAGTTTCACTTAATATTAATTATAGTTAAAAATATACTTTACATTAGAGACTAAATATTTGTAAATTTGATTTAATTAACTACAATGATTACATATAGATAATTATTGCTAATTCAATATAAAAATTCAAAATTGATTAAACAATTATTTGAGATTTATTGAAATATTTCTTTTATTTTTTCATTAATACAATATTTATCCATTAAATTTTAAAATATAATCACAACAGAGAGTATACTTTATCATAATTAATAAGTAGTATTCTTAAGAGAAATGTAACTCTTATTACTTCAAGTATATCGACATCTGATTCAATGATTGCTATTTTTGAAATAAATAGATATAGAATCGCGCCATCATCCACTGCCGCCACTCCGCGCCGCTAGCATAGTCGGTACCCTCTATCTTCGCTATTTGTAAGTCTTGTACATTCTCATAACGTTTTGTAAAAGCATAAAAGCTCGTTTAGTAGTAGTAATTAGTATTTACCAGTGACAATTAAATACATAGGTAAATCCGAGGGTAAATCTAAAATGGAGAATTTATTGAGTGATCAAAATCTAGAGGAGTTGATTCCTGTGTTTGCCGGTAAGTATTAACTGTATAAGTAGCACTAATTAACAAATAAATAGTAATATAATATAAACGTTTTGGTATTTTGAAATCGAAGGTAAATGCACAAAAATCCAATATTAGGAAAGTTTATGAATCGCCGTATTTCTCGCCGTAAAAAGATCAAATTTGTGGTGGTTGTTAGGTACAGAAATCTCGAAAAATAAAACACTTAGAACAAAAGTAATATCGAAATTAAAGTCCATCATGTTCTGTTTATCCACTTTTACAGTTTACTATTCAAATTCTTCTCAAATAAAATAATAATTCTTAAAAGGCTATTATTTTGCTATTCTAATACATTGTAATAATACTTTCACAATGCAGAACTATGTAATATGTTAGTTTATGTTATAATACCTTGTACAAATACTTCCGATCTCTCTACACCTAATTAAAATATCTGCCAATATTTTTTATTAAAACATATAAATGGATCATTTTTTGTGTTGTAGATGAAGCTGGTTTTAAATATCCTCATCTTAGAAAGGAATAAATGTTATTATCTAAATGGGACTTGTTTTTTGAAAGTTCATTAAAACAGAAGAAGTGTGCAGAACTTAATACCAGGGACAATACATTACAGGATTTCTTTAATATTCTGGAACGAAATTCTGAAAATCTTTCTGAAGGTAACTAGTTATATTTTTTAAAATAGGTATCACTGATTTCTGTTTTTGAGTAAAAATAAAATAGGATACAATAAACGACAAAAAATGTATTCCTATATTTAACTTTTTACTCTTTTTTTTGACTCAAAAGTATTTTTATAAATATCACTATTACCAAGGTTACCTTCTGCAAATAGCAGAACCAGAGGGAAAAGACTACTGGAAATTTACCACAAACGAATCCGCAGGTCTAATTGTGCAAGTATTATGTTTATTACCTTAGTATTTAACGTTTCCATTGTTTTTTTTTATTTTTGGAGTTTACTTGTTCCTTGTTGGTAACATTTAGGTAATAATGCAGATTAAAAGCATTATTTCATATTAAAGACCAAATGCAGCATGTTCTTTAATGAAATAAAATGAAACTATTATCAGATTGTATTGCCACTAGATTTTATTAATTGTTCCCCTAAAATTATCCATTCCTTAAATAATTTAAATCTAGTAACAGTCGACAAATTCCTTTAATAATTAAACCTCATGGCAATGATGAAAAATATATTTTTAAGTTTTTTCAAAAATCAATTTTTGTTTCTTTATTGATGTATTTTATTTCTATGTATTGCAAAATTTAAAAATAATAAAAAAAATTATCATTTAAATGCTTTTTAATGTTTTATAATCCACAAATATTCATAAATTATAAGTATATTTATATTTAATTGAATTTATAGGATATGTCGGAAATGATTAGAAAAAATGAAACAAACAAATGTGACAAATATAAAATCGTATACATTTCATAATATCCTATATTCCAGGCAATAATAATTCATCATTAAAACAGTAGACAAATATATATTTTTCAAAAATATTACAAGTTCTGTCTAAAATATCTTATAGTTGACTGAATGACAGTTTATTATTAAAACAATAATTGTTAATAGGGTAAAGAATGATAGTATTCCATTGAATCGTTGATCTTCAAAAGAAGCTTATAGTTAAAGCAATGACATGTTAATTTTAATTTTCAATAACAAAGTTATGTTTGGACTGAACGGAGTTATGTTCGAGGAATACTGAGCATGCACATATGTTAACAGGGTGGTAAGCTGTGGTGACGGACAGGCAAGAAAACAAACAGCCTACATTAATTTAGTTAAACGTGGTCGAATCACCTCTTCATTTCATTACACTTATTTTAGCTTTTTGTTTATTTTGTTAATATGAAAGTATTAATTTTTAGTAAAATCAAACCAGAATTTTGTAAAAAAAATATTATGCCACCTAGTAGGTCACAAAAAGAGTTATAATTGGATGATTTTTTTCTGTGGCAATAATGTTTACAACTAGTACATTCCAGCACCATTATTATTTTTTTTATAAAAGTGCTGGGTTAACTTTACACTAGTACAAATATATGAAAATCAGGGCCGTACTAACAGTTTACAATTTTCTGTCTTGCAAATGAAAAACGGCACTGTAATAGTTCATTTCAAATACATTAGTATATTGTATAAATAAAAAATTCTTTGTATTGCCGACAACGGAAAAATGTTGCATACATTTATCTCCGTGAAGTGCACCTTGCATTAGTGGCCTGCGATGTCGTCAGATGTCGTCTGTGTCGTCATGTTAAATAATATTTTATACGGTTACTGTACTCTGATTAGTTTGAAATAATTTTTCAGTACTTGCTTTTCGCAAATTTAATTTTTCGCGTATTTTTTGTGTATTTACAAACATGTCGTATTCCAATACCTAGATGATGGATAAGGTGCTGATTTATGGGAGTGTGACAAGTGCATATTATCGTGTGGCGGCGTAATACCAAAGACGTTTCCCGAATACACAAAATATTATGCTGAATACTTTTTGAACCACATTGAACAAATATTATAATGCCATGGCGGTAAACGTGTGGCAGTGTATTTGTATTTTTTCTCAACATAAGTAATCGACCTGGTCATGACCGCCAAACCAAGTAGGTACCTCGTTTTACACAAAAATAACAGTCGAGGGAAGGAGAGGTCCACAACAAGTACAAGAATCTTTGCAGGTTTTAATTTAAAGAAGTAAGAAAACAGAAAATGCTACATTTTTAAAATTCTCCAAATATCAATCCTGGAAATAAACACTAGTAAGTAAGTATCCCCTCTTAAAATATTTGTAAATATTTGTCATAGTTAACCTGTATAATACCCAAATCCTTTGTAGAACTGTGGGGACTATAAAACAGGATTGGATTTACGAGTGTAGGTGGTAACTTTGCAAATGCAGTATATTAAAATCGCCCAAGACACAATTTCGACTGGGGACACTCACTCAGCACATGATTGCCCTGCTCCTCGTTCTTCAACTGGCCCGAGTGGCACATATTCAGCCACCACCAGCGACTCATAGAGGCAATCTTCGCGCCCGGCCGCTGCAGGTCAGACAGACGGTCGGGGGCGGTGGAGGCCTGTCCCCGGAGCCCGCGCGCCCATCCCCACGAGTCACTCCGACCCTGGATTCATCACTCACCCGCGACACTCTCGCAACTTAATCCGAGACTCAGGCGGCTAGATTGGATGTCTTAGGAAGCGAGTAATTGGGAGCAGTACTAAATGTTTATATTCCACCCAGGAAGCGGAGATACAGAACAAGGTCAGACCGATGCGGAGGAGCTAAGTTGTAATGGGACTTTTTCAGAAAAGAGGAATGAGAAATTTAAAATATGTAAATACGAGGGACATTAAAAAATTCTTTTTTTTTTTGTGATTTTTATAGATCATCGTTTGTAGTTGTAGTAACATTTGTTTCCGTTTGTAATAATTTCAAAAGACAATTATATCACCTTGAAAAAAATCATCCCCCAACGGTCACACGACTGAAATCTGAGGATTGTTTCTTATATAGAATCGTTTGTAATGAACAAAATTAATATTTTCAACATATTCTCATGCGTAAAATACACAAAACCTTTCCTATGTTAAATAAGTATACTAAACACTTGACTAAACAGGAACTTTTTCCATCACTTTGATTTGCTTACTGGTACAGAGGTGATCATTTTGACCTTCCTTAACGTAGAGAAAATATACTTCAACCAAAGGCTACAAAATGGTTTGTAGTAGTTTGTAGTAATCTTCATTTCGTTTGCAATTTCTCAAAATCTAAAAAGTAACGTCACAGTACTTCAAAAGGAGGCCTAAAACTCATTTGTAATGGTTTTTAGTAACTTTAAAGTCGTCGGTAGTTCTTCGGAATCTAAAGTAGTCACTATACTTCTAGTGAAAGCTAAAGAATCATTTGTAGCTAATCAATCCTAACAACCTTTCCCTTTTTCAAAACCAGATTACTTAATTCACGGAAATACGTTTCACTTTGACCTAAACTAGCAACACCTACATCCTGTATCTCTTTCAAACGACTTATTTATAAGTTCCTACAACTTTAAGATTTTAGTGCTGTAAAAGTCGAAGAATGAGTTTTTTCAGTCATAGCACTTTTTTGAAACTATTAGAAACGAAAGAAATATTACTGGATAATCTAAGTATAAGAATCACAAATAAAAAATGAAAGTCGGGTGCCCATCTTAAGGGCCGCTACAGACTATGCGTGAATTCGCGATTCGTTATACGCGATTCGTGATGTGCGAGATATTCGCGTTTTGTTCGTTAAAAATCCATTCATTAACACACGATGCACGAATTCCTTACAAACCACGTATGGCGAATCACGAATTCAAGCATAGTCTGTAGCGGGCCTATCGATATTGAATAAGAGTAGGTACTTTTTGTATTGATATTGCAAAAAACATCAATATAAAATTAACGGGTCAATAAAAAGTGCACTGCCAAAAACACATTTTTTTACTGCTCCACAATGATTAATCATATCCAAATGATACTCCGATTGGTATTTAGACTATGCATTGCAATAATCTCATAAAAATTACGATTTCTTCTTTATTCGCATGGACGCAAATGCAAGGAGTAACTGAGGGTTTTTAAATTTAACATTTTTTTCGTGATGTGACATAAGAATGTAGATATGTATGTGTACCTATATCTTTAGAAAAAAAGTATAAAATGGTAAAAAATGTGACTTGAAATAAGGTACTTATTTTAAATCTAGTAAAACAGTTACGCTTAATAAAATAGCACAAAAAAATTTTATTAAATATAAACATAATTAACTACTTAAAGTAGTAAAAATTAAAGATAAAGAATGAGAAAAATTTAATTTGGGGCATTTTCAGGCAACAATTTTAGAAAAATATTAACAGTTTAACTATTCTTCACAAAATTTTACTAGATTCACTCATTATCTTACTAGTTTTTTCTTACATGAAATAAGTATGTATAGTAAGTATAAAAGTTAAATTTAAGACAATTTATAATAACTACTTATTGATTTTCAGTCCGAATCAACAAAATGCATTAAAATGTTCATCAGTAATTTCCTCGAAAACTATAAAACATAAAGACGTTTGTGTCTACTTTCAAAAAAATGTATAAGGTATTTGATGAAAATTACGTACATTATTTTATAAAAAAAATCCCTTATTTACCCTCTACATATCAGCTACTGTATATGAGGAAAAAGTTATCCCTTAAAATTATTGTAATCGATAATCTTAAAACCTGCACCAAATTTCTTTTAAAACTGACAATCCGGTTTGTAATTATTTAAGAAATAATAAATGTGTTTTTGGTAGTGCAACTGTTACTGTTTACAATACGCTACTACACTCCTTTCCGGGAGTACTAAGACACCCTGTAACAACTAAATTTCACGTATATAGAATCCAACTCGCAATCGTCCCACGAATATTTCTCTTTCAGCGTTGAAAGAGACGAACAATCAAACTATCCGGTAGACACTAATTCCCAGAGCCACTCTCACGGAGAACGTATTAATCCGGGCACCGTAAAACTCCAGCAAAAACCGATGCAATAATCCGGCTAGCGCTCCCTCCGGTGCACTAACCCGGAGGCGCGCCACAAACCCGGAAAAATATCGGAGACGAGGACAGTTCGCGACTCGACACTTGTTGGAGTCTATTGCGAAGGCGACTGGCCGTAACTTCGGCTCCGGCTGCCGGAATTTCAGATATTCCGGAGTCTGGAGCTGTGCGCGCGCTCTCCGTAACACTGGGTATATTTGTAAGTGGAAACCCGGACCTACGTGCTCCTAGTGCCTAGGTTAAATCGCAACGTGTTAGAAGTAGTTATAATTTTAGGTTTAGGTAAAGTGATTACTTTTTTTACTGTATTAGAAAGGTATTTTAAGCTAATATAAATCAAATCTCCTACAATTCCTATTAATGAAGTCATATGTATACTCTCTGATACCAAACATCAAGCTATGCTAATGAACAATTCCAATGTAGTTCGAAACAAATGTATTTAACAATAACATTTAGCATAAAGTATTCATCTATTTTTTATCATATAATAATAATAATACTCATTTATTGCCCAACATATACAAGATCCAATTACAGGACAAACACATAATATAACAAGAATTTTTAATAAAATATAAAAGAAAAAACAATTTCCATTAAGAATCACAAAACTATTAAATGTAGCAAAAAAAATAAAAAGACGAAATTAAGAAATGAGACTAGAAATATATAAAATATAAGAAAAAAGAATAGAAACACTTCATTTACATTAAGAATCACAAAACTATTAAATGTCGCAAAAAAAATAAAAAGACGCAATTAAGAAATGAGATTCTACAAATCTATAAAATATAAGAAAAAAGAATAGAAAGTAGAATGCTAAATACAAAAAGCATATATATATTAAAATAGATGTTGGTATTCAATAATAAAAAACGCAATTGTTTAACATCTATAGCATCATATTAATCACTATTAATTACTAGTCATGTAATCAACTTCTTTTCCTATTTATAATAGAATAAAGCATTGAAAAAACAATTACTCTCATACCTTCTTTTTTAATAGATATATTACAAAATTCATTGTTTTATTACTGTTATATAGTGTGTAACTTACATGAAATAAAATTCATAAATCATTGACTACATAATTTTGTAAAGAATCTATTCAACTTTTATATTTGAACTTATAATTTTTTACGAAATTTTATTATCGAGGATTATGAATTTTATTTCATATGTATATTTAAATTTACCGCCAACTGCTGCGTATTGAAGCTTATTACACGGCGACATCTATTGTATAGATTTTGAGTTATCTTTTCTCAAAACAGAGAACGTGCACAGTGCAGTTGCTATTTTTCCTCCAAATGAACGTAAGGTGGCGCTAGGTATGTCTGGAGCAAGTCGTGCTTCCCATGAAAGACAGAGAAACGATGACTCTTATTTAGTTACTCATATGTTCTACCTTAATACAGCAGTATGCTTTAATTCGATGAAGCGCAACGCAAGGAAGCATTGCAACATTATTTGTTTGTGAAGACCATTCTAATGTTTAGTTGGAAATACAATACAGATTTAAGTTCATGAAAAAATTAAATAGTAAAGCTGCAAAGAATCAATTAAACTTTTCTATTAAGCTACCAGTATACAGGGCGTTTATAAAATCAATGGTAGAGCAAACCAATATCCGGATGGATTGGATGGCTATCTAATTCACTCGGAATACGAAGGTAGTAAATATTGGAACATGACATAAACTTGCTTCAAATGACATGTCGAACCGTTTTCAGTTAAAGCATTCCCGACAAATCCGATATACGCTTTACTGCACTTTAAGAAGCTCTCATACAGATATTGGAAATGGTAAGATCCTTGATTTATGTTAGACTAAAGTACATCTAAAAATTATAGAGAGTTGAATGAGTTCTTAGAAAGTCGAAAATTTACTCTTAAGCAGAAGCGTGCGTGTTACTTTTAGAAAAGGTTGCAAATAATCAGTATACCTAATACAATAAATAAATAGTGAGACACTTTTTGTCTTAATAAAATTACAATTAATTCACTTTTAACAACTACAGAAATACTTATTTATACACGTTCATACACTCACAACATTTGTGGTTAAGGAAAAATTCCCGTAAATAATATACATCGACGCCAATGTATTGAGATGTCAAATGTCAAACAAACCTATAGAAAAATGGACTTACAAAATGCATTTGTTAAATAAGAAAAATCAATGCATCCTCGAAGTTGTCATACAGTGATTTCCACATTTCCAACACCTAGCAGAAATATCTGCACTATTTTATTGTATGATTTTGAAGAAAATCTAGAAGCATGTTCTATGTTTAAAAATAAGAAAAAAAGTTTATATAAACATGGGTCGGAAATACCTCGTTTTCAAGATACCGGTTATTTAAAATTTTCTATCTTAAATATGTACCTACTAGTCTTCATTTCTCGAAAACTAATCGAGACATTGAGACGAGATTTGGTACACAACAGTGTATAGTGAAGGGTTACTTTTACGTGTATAAATTTTTCTTGTAATATACTAGCATCAGTGGCGTTCGTGCCGTTAAATACTCGTTTTTAGGAAAAAAAAACTGTACGCCACTGATTTTGGGCAATTCGATATCGCTATCTTAAAGCCAAGTTAATTGTGCTTAAAAAGTGTCTCTTGGACATTTTCCTCTTGAAGCATCGTTTTCGAGATAAAAATAAATTTATTAATCATTACAATAGGTGGCATGTATCAGTTTGTCATAAATTCCATGTCGAACTTAAACAAAAAAGATAACACAAAGTGTCGAATGACTTGTTTTTGAAGTGTTTAAGTTAGTTTTTAATACATTTTCTCGTATTTTTTATACACGTAAAAGTAGGCCTCCACTATAGGTACACTGTTGTGTACCAAATCTCATCTCGATCGGTTTTCGAGAAATAAAAACTGTTGTATTTAAGATAGAAAATTTTAAACAACCTGTATCTCAAAAAACGAGGTATTTCCGGACCCATGTTTATATAAACTGTTTTTCTTATTTTTAAACATAGAACCTGCCTTTAGATTTTCTTAACATCATTCTGTAACAAAACTCAATAAAAACAAACCTAACATGAAACTTTTATTTTGTTTTATTGCACTAAACACGAATTAAATGATATACCTAAACAATTTTGATATAATAGCTATGCTTCTGAACTTATCTAGCCCCGCTCCCCCTTCTCTAGCCGTAGCTTTGAACTAATTAAATATACGAGAAAAAATACTATGTAACCAGTTAAATATAATCATGCATCACTAATGCTTAAAAAATACTTAAAAACATTTGGATTGTATCCATTTAAAATTAATAAAATCTACTGAAAAAATATTGTTATCAGTCAGAACACACAGCTACTTCTTCTGAAAACCCTTCTCACAAAATATAAATGTTACGCCTATGCTTACACCGCGATATGTTGATGAATGCTATTTATTCATGTGTGCGTTAAAAAATGTCGAGATAAATTAGATAACATAGAATTAATTTTCGTCTGACGTAGAGAGCGTTTAAATGCATAAAAAATGAGTTGTAACTTATATAAATTAACCTGAAATTATCCCATCCATTTGCATGAGGGCTTGCTCCAGCAATTTACTGGCTTCAGTTTGAGGTGACATCCCTGGTACATTGTCGCTCATTTGTTCGGCTTTTCCCATATTTTGCCAGGCATAAACACTAATTAATTAATTGTTTAGTTAGTCACAAGCATTACTTAGTTATTCATTGAGGTTAGTAATCTAGAGATGCGTATAAAAACAGAAACAATCGGCACTAAACAGGTGTCAGTTATTTCAGCACTTTTAACTAATGTTTACAATGGTCCGGTGAAATAAAAAACATCTGTTTTTAGCTATTAGTCGTAAAATAAACACGAACTTCACCAAGTTTATATAAAACTTATCACTCTCCGTCTTTGTTTACTATTTTGTTTGAGAGCAGAAAATAGCAGTGGTTGCGCTGCCATCTACAGGTCACATTCTAAACGTCTATCATAACTATGATAGAAATCTACTTTTTCATGTGGGCAAATATGCATAAGCAGAAAGGTGGCACCACTAACAGCAATAACTTAAAAAAATTATAAAATAATTATATTCTTCAAACTATTTCCAGTCTTTTTAATAAATGCAATAATAAATAATCTATAATGCTGGAAATATAAATAACAACCGCACCGGCAGAATGTTGAAAATTGTTCTACCCATTGCATCACTTTACAACGTTGCCATTGACAGAAAACAGTCAAAAACTTAAATTTGTTTGGGAATTTGCGTACATATTTTATTGTATTCAAACTGAATTTTGATATTAAGTAGAAAGTAGTTAGAGTAAACAGATGTATTACGTACTTGTGTCGTCTTACAAACATTTAAATGAGATCTTATACAAATGGCCACTATTGCCCATTAAATCTGGCAACGTTGTAAAATATTGAGGTTAGAAACCATATGTTATTAATCATTATTAATTTTATTTATATATTTTCTGTGCTAAATGTTGAAAAATCATTTATATTTAAAAATAAAATTGTAAATATTTCAACACCACCATGGAGACACAAAAGAAGTCCCAACAGAATACAAAAAGTATGTATATAATTTTAAAAATATATTTTGTTTCACTTAATTTTGCTTTTTATATTAACTTATTTTATTAGTTACAATAGTGTGAGCTTTCATTTACTCATTATTTTTAGAAGAAAAGGTGGGTGCTGATGGTTTAACGAAAAAAGAGCGAAGAGCCTTAAAGGTCCAAGCCAAGCAATCTGTTGAAAATAATGTTACAGTGCCCAATGAAAAAGTAAATAAACCTGAAATTAAAGAGAATACAAAGCCATTACCAACTGTGAAAGAAAATAATGTATCTGCTAATGAAATAAGTAAAAACGTAACAAATAGCATAAGTCAAGCACCTTCGGAGACACCTAAGCAGTTGACAGAAAAAGAACGAAGAAAACTAGAATGGGAGAAGAAATTGGCTGAACAAAAAGTAAAGGATGGTGGGAAAGATGGTAAAGAAGCCCTGAGTAAAGCGGAATTGAAGGCCAAACGCAGGGAGCAGCAGGAAGCCCAGAGGTTGGCCAAAACAGAAGCAAAACCCATAGTAAAAACAATAGAACCCGAACAAGCCACACCTAGAAAAGAAAATAAAGTGGAAGTGAAGAAATCTCCTCTTAAGAAAGAAATAGCTAAACCCAGTCAAGTCCATAAGGTGCAATTAGTGCAACATTTATACGGAACCGGATTAAAATCTGAGTGTAAACTCCTAGCCGTTTGTAAAGACGTTCATCCCGCTTTTTTTAGACTTGGTGTGCAGTATTCAAATAAGACTATTTTAGGATCTAACGCAAGGTGTTTAGGACTTCTGAATGCCTTGAGGCACTTAGTAGATGACTTGCAGACTCCTCCTAAACAAGAGTTCTGTAGATACCTAGAATCCGTCTTAAAGAACTGTACAGGCTACTTACAGAACTGTAGACCGTTCGCAGTGTCTATGACTAATGCTTTGAGACATTTTAAGTTGCAGCTCACTCAGATAGACAGTAATTTAAAGGACAATGAAAAGAGGGCTAGGTTACAAGACGTGATCGATATTTACATTAACGATGATATCAGGAAGGCCGGGGATGCGATCAGTATGAAGGTTAACGAGAAGATTAAAAATGGAGATGTTATTTTAACCTACGGTTGGTAAGTGTTTTTTTTTTCTTATAAGCAAACTGTTCAGTTATAAATTACCATTTGTTTTTTAATTATCGCTAAAAAAATATATTTTTTTTAACTCGAATGTTTTTTAACTCCTAAACTGCTAATGGGGCATTTTTATTCAATATAATTGGTAAAAATAGTGATATAGTAAACGTTACTAATTTGACTTTGAGTCAATATAATATAAATAAAATATTCGTTTATCAGTCATTTGGAACAGTAAAATTTAATGTAATTGTATTTTCACCTCGGTTTAGATTTATAAATATAATCAACATAAAATGAAATTAAATTTAAGCTTGTCAGCTTTATATGATTGGCTTTGATTTCTGTTCAAATCTGAACAATTTTTCCCCAAATTCGCTTTACGTTTGACTTTCTTGTAATGAAATAAATTAATTGCAATTACAAAAGGCATGCAAAGAATTGTATTAAATCACTGAAAATAATGAAATTTCTAAAAAATTAAAAAGTTAATTTAGAAACATTTAACTGATATAAGTAGGTATATGTTTTATTGCTCAACTATTGCTTTTTTAGTTCGTCTCTAATAAGGAAAATACTTCTTGAAGCCCGCAAAGACGGCAAGAAATTCGAAGTGGTGGTACTCGACGGAAGGCCTCTCTTCGAGGGTCGGGAAATGGTAAGAAGGTTAGTGGAGGCGGGAATAAAATGCACGTATGTCCTCATCAACGCCGTCAGTTACATAATGAGCTCCGTTAGTAAAGTGTTACTAGGAGCGCATGCTCTTTTGACTAATGGGTACGTGATGTCGAGGATAGGAACTGCGCAAGTTGCTCTTGTGGCGCAGGCCTACAACAAACCCGTCTTGGTTTGTTGCGAGACGTACAAGTTTAGTGAAAGGGTTCAGACGGATTCGTTTGTATACAATGAAATAGGTGAGTAATGTAGTAAGAATATTGTTACAGTTTTATCATCAGAAAAATGTATCAATGTTTACTCTAGGTCTCACATTACTAAATAAATTCTATGTTTGTGGAAGTTCCGGCACTCTAAAATTGTTAAGAGGGACTTTAATTGAAAAAAAAGGGAAATTTTGTCAATTTTGCAGTTTTTTCGAGTTTGGTTATAATTTTTTTTAACATCCTGTAATTTAAAAATTGAATCAGATTGTCTTTATTTGACGTTGAAAGTTTCATCAAAACAAATTTTTAAATTCCACGAATTTTGGGGTGTTGTTAGAGATTGGTGGAGTTTTTTAAAACACCCTGTTTTTTTCTATAATAATAAACAATAACATCTAAAAGTAGCAGTACCAATAATTTTTTTAACTTTTAAAATACATTTATGTCTATTATCTAATGTTATTAGTTTAAAAAATGAAAAAGGTCTCATTATGTGTATGATTTTCATTTTTGGTATATTTTTAAGCAATTTATGAACAATATGTGTTGGCCAACATATTTAGATAGCACTATTTGGTGATTACTCTTCTTTTTGGCAATTATATGGATTTTTTTTGGCAATATTTTAGGTATAACCTAAACCTAATAGATCTTAGCAGTTGTATCTAAATAAATATAGATCATTTTTTCTGACAAACCTTTGCTTCTTAAAGTAACGTCACATCTCGTTGACAAATTTGCATATTTTTTAGATGACCCGGATAAGTTGACCGTCATGGACAGTTCCGAAAAACCATCTCCTTTGAATAGCTGGAAAGACAACAGCAAATTGACTCCTTTGAATCTGCTGTATGATGTTACGCCGCCAGATCTAGTTACTGCTGTGGTTACGGAAATTGCAATTTTACCCTGTACTAGTGTCCCTGTCGTTTTACGAATTAATGCTAACGATGCCATTTAATATGTAAAGGATTTTTTCACTCATTTTCTTAAAGTATCTCAAAATTTTTGTATTCTGAATGAAGGATATTATAGACAAAAGGTGTTGTACTAAATATATGTTTATGTAAATTATTTAATTTCGTATTAAATATCATCGATATTATGAATACTTGTTTTTTTTTTTTTTTTGTCAACCATACACGGAATCGTTATCGATACAGTAAGTTACACAAGAAATTAAATACTTACACACAGTGTGCTCAAATTTGACCTGGAACACATTAAAAAATTAAAAATGTTTAAGTTAAAGTAACTTATCAAGAATTTTTTCAGTTAATCCTTTTTGTGTTGTGTCCTATATATCAAACTAAAATATGTTTTTTTCTATTTGAATGATTTCAAACTTTATAGGAATAATTTTATATATGTGCAAAATTTCAAATTCCTAAGCTTTACTTTTTCCTTGATTTTCAGATTTTTTCGCCAATAAAGTGCTGTTTTTTCAGAATGTGCAAAATTTCAATATTCTAGGCCTACTTTAATTTTTTGCTCGATTTCAAATTTTTCTCGAAGTAGGCATAAAACACTACAATTTTGCACCAGTCTTCTATTCTTCATTTTGAGGAACTTTTCTTAATAAGGTTTTGTTGTATCTCGTACAGAAATGGCAATTTACTAGCAAAAAAATAAGCTTGACACATTGAAATTTTGAACACACTCAGTTTTTCATTCCAAGAAACTTTTCTTAACATTCTGTATCTCATACAGAAACAATTTTACTGGTGAAAAAAATCTGTTATTTCCAAATTTCTATGGCTTACTGGATTTTGTGGATCTGAAATTATGGCAGATTTTTTAATCCCAGAAGACTGTTTACCAACATTAAAAAACATTTTGTCTCCTACAAGATTTATTTCACTTATCCGGGGACACCCTATACAATACATATTTTTTTCAACTTGAATGATTTCAAAACTTTGTAGGAATAATAATTTTAACAAATTTGGGATTTAGAGCTTTTAAGGGGTGTAGATCAATACTACATTGCCAGATTTTGGATAGAAAAATTGCTAATATGAATTTTGGAAAATCTTTGAAAAAATCATAGTAGGCCTTGAATTTCTAATTTGCTCTGCTAATACGATTGATAATAATGTCGAAGAAAGATTTATATCCAAAAAATCCTACAGCTTCATTGATTTTTACACAAGGGAAAAATTAACCAGAATTTTTTCAGTTTTTACTTTTATTTCGATCCTTTTTGTTCCGTCCTACATTATTCAATATTAATTCCAAGGCCTACCATATAATCAACGTAAAATATATTTTTTTCTATTTCAATGATTTCAAAACTTTGAAATTTATATATACAAATAATTTTATTAAATTCAAGATTTAGACCTTTTAAGGGGTGTAGATCGATATTACGTTGCAGGATTTTCAATAGAAAGTTCGCTAATATGAATTTTGGAATAAAGTTTTACATATAAAAAATTTAGTTATATGTACGACTATAATTAACAATAATTAAATTTTGCAATAGGGAGAAATTTAATAATAATTTGATTTGAATTCCAAAAAAGCTTGTTTTGATAAAATTATAGTAGGCCCTGGTAGTATACGATCACAAATGTCAAAAGTTCTAATTTAAAAAAAAAATAAATTCATTAAAATCGCACCGCAACTAAATCAATTTTTATATGGGTCTTCCAAATTTGAACACACTGTGTATGTGATTTATTTATTCATTATGTAGGCAAAGGCGCAAGATTATGCAACTCGTTGTTATAGAAATAAATCTTGAGATCTTGACAAGCAATAAAAGATTGATAAATTTTAGTGATAACCGGTAAATATTTCAATTGATGAGTAAATAATATACAAATATAAAAATAATTTATTTTATAACAGAAATATATGTAATAAAATAATATGATACATAAAAATTTTCATAGCACTAATTATCTTTGACGATATTATAAGCAATTAAAGACAACATATAAAATACAAATCATTGAGAGATTGAGAGGTATCTTTTTAAATGCATTCGTCTATAATGAACAATTTATGGCAATGTTAAGAAAATCCTCAAATGCTAAATTTATAACCCCTTTGAGTTCCTTATCCCTAGCCCGAAACTCTTCCGTGTACCTCTGTATTTGTACACAAGCGACTATAAACTGATCTACTGACATTTGTCGGTGATTTTTGTAGTCACTTTTGTTTATTAAAAATCTGACAAATTCCGGTGAAAACCGGAATCCCATTTGGTGAAATGCTTGTCCCAACTCATGTTCTTCGATACTGCCGGACCTGTCCCTGTCGTAATTTTTAAACACCGCCAACCACTGGTTTATATAATTATACAATAACTGAAACTCGTTGAGCCCGACAGTTCCGTTTTTATCAGTATCAAACATCCCTATCATAAGTTTACATGCTTGATCAGAGAAATTTTCACCCTGGCCATTTATCAAGGCGGACTGCAGTTCCTGCCAGTTTATTTGTCCCGAGCGGTCTCTGTCGACAGTTTCGAACCATCGTTGAATTTCTGGGTTCACAGGAGGCTGACCTGGTGGCCCATAACCAGAATGTCCACCATATCCTGGATTCTAAATTAAATAATTTTTGATAAATGTAGTATAGTATAGCAAATCATTCTATAATTTGAATGGTGAAATTCATTTGATACTTACATACATTTAGCTATGTAGCGGATTAAAACTGATCTTAATTAATCCTTATGACTTATTTAATGAGGTAAAAAAAACACCGCAGAAAATCCAATACAGCTTAATTGAATTAAAATTTTTAAATACGTCACACCAGTACAAATATTTTATTTCTGAGAAATATACTGATACTAATGACAATGACACAAACCTCACAAAAGAATGGATGTTTACAATTTTTTTACTACCACAAAATACAAAATTAGAAATATCAAAATGTAAATGAAATTTGACAGAAATGACAAAAGTCAGTCAAATTTATTAAGCAATTTTTCACAAACTGATGTAGTTCAAATATCGTGAAATGGATCGCATAATTGATAACGTCACTAATTATGCAACCAGCGTTACAAAATGTCATAAAATCGACGATCGATGCTAAATTACACCTATCAAATTCGACCTTATTAAAAAATATATATCAACAAGATACTAAACCATTTTAGTTTTTTTTATTGAATTACAACAGTTATTTAAGAAATATCACTTAAGTAGATCATGTCTATTGAAGATTAAATCAATTTTAAAAATAAGTTTGTATTTAAAAAGAAAAATATGTTAGGGTAAATGGTCCCAAACTAGCTATAAATATTTCTATCAAATTCAAAAGAAGCAAGGGATCCATAAGAATTATTATAACTTGATTTAAATGTACTTCAAACTAATGCGATTCATTTTTAACTCATATTTCACAAAAAAAAAAAACTAGTCTCTAATTCCAACTATTTGACTACCACTTGAATAGAAATATTTCTATTGGATTTTCCTCAAATTTAAAGACAAATTTTTAAATTATTTTTTCTATAAACATGTTAAAAATGCAATTTTTAACACTCCCTTGTAGCATTAAAAATATTGTTTTAAGGCACCAGTGCCTTAAAATGATCACTTTAAAGCACTGGTGCCTTAAACGTAAATGTCAAATTGTGCCAATAAATTTGCAATACATTTAATTTGTATTTTCTTTATTAACATGAACACTTATATTACAATTCACACAACTTGAAAAACCCCTTCATCGAATTCTTTAAATGTATTGCTCTTTTCCATATTTTTTTTTATTCTTTTGAAGGGAGGCAAAAAAACAACGTTTAAAAGTGACAAATCCAAAGCTTTCAAACTTTTCATAAATGATCAATACAACAATGGTTGCCACCATGGTTACTATATATAATTGGAAAGTGCCCACTTCGAAAAATTTGATATAGTAGAACTTAACTCGGGTTAATTCTTTTTAATACTGTGTGTAGAAAAAATATTGTATGTTATTCGTGTTGTGTTTTTATGGCACCGATGTAAATTGCAGAATGAGCGCAGCGACATGCATGCCTTAAAAATGCATTTTTAACACTCACATTAGAAATAACTATTGTTTGAATTTGTTGATACATTTTTGTGGAAATACTTTTTTTGTAATTTCTCGAAAGAACAAAATTGTTTCTAATTTATTTATTTTGTTTAAATCCGATATAATTATTTGAACTTTGATTGAATAATTTGGCCACAAAAAATGAAACAAAAGTCAATTAACTAGAGAAAATATCATTTATTAAAGTTCTATGGAAAATCTCACTTGCAGGGTTTTTATTTATATAATTTTTCTAAATTGCTTACAGATTATAATTAAAAATGACAGCACATATGACCAAAAGCTGGCACAATATATGAAAATATACAAAAAGCGGCATTTTATAAAACATATGAAACTTAATAAGTATAAATAGTTGTTATCTAAATATCTGTTAAGCTGTTGTACAATTTATAGCTACGGTAAGAAAGTCTTCAAATGCCAAGTTTATAACACCTTTCATTTCCTTATCCCTCACTCTAAACGCTTCCGTTAGCCGCTGTATTTGAACGCACAAGACTATAAACTGATCCACAGATATCATTTGGTGGTTCTTCAGATCACTTCTGGCTATTAAAAATTTGATAAACTCCGGCGAAAACCGAAATCCCATCTGTTGAAAAGCTAGACTCAGCTCTTGTTCTTCGATACTTCCAGAACGATTGCTATCATAATTCTTAAAAACTCCTAACCACTGATTTATGTAATTATACAATAACTGAAACTCATTAATACCGATGGTTCCCGATTTGTCGACATCAAACATTGCTATCATTAGTTTACAAGCTTGTGGGGAAAAATTTTCACCCTGGCCATTAACCAAGGCAGACTGCAGTTCTTCCCAGTTTATCTGACCCGAGCGGTCTCTGTCGACAGCTTGGAACCACTGTTGAACTTCTGGTCTTATAGGAGTTTGAGTTGGGGGGCCAAATCCTGGATAACCACCGCCATCGGCGCTATATCCAGAATTCTAAAATAACGAAATGGTGTTATTAAATGCAGACATAAATAAAAAGTAGTTAAGTATCTACGAACAGCACTTACCCCAAACATTTTGATGAGGATGGGTATTTCAAATTTTCAACTGCTAATCAACTTATCCTGAATCATAAATTATTATTATCTTAAATTTGCGTCACTCAACAATAAAATATTAAATTTAAAGCAGCGTTATTCGTTTTCTTCAAGGGAACTATGACATCATTTCTTTAGAACTTTAAAAACAAATCATTCCTATTCCATCTTGTCTTGTCAAAGTTTAGATGTCATATTTGGATTTTGACATTTATCATGTGTTTTCAGATTATATATAAAAATGTATATAACTATATTGTTGATGTATACGTTTTGCATGTAAAATTATGATTATTATAATGGTCAATAAAATAGTCAATTGGTTTTAAAGAAATATTTTATTTTTGATATTTTGAATAAAATGAGCATGAAGTGCCAGTTTTCAACGAATTTTTATCAGTACAAATTTCCATATTTTTCATTATAACGAATTCCCAATTGATAAATATTTTACGACTAACCTAACAACAGAAACTGTAACATATTATTCAGCAATTTAATATCCTCTAAATAACACTGGTAGCACTTCAAAACCTTCGCATGTAGCGAGACAATTAATAATTAAAAATTGAGATCTGAAAAGTTTCTTTTTTCTAGTTAAATTTAAGTAAAATAAATAAAACACATCTCCACAAATATTATATTTAATTAATAAAAAATAGTAATATATAATTAGTTAATTCATAATAAATGTAAAAATAATCCATATAAAATATTTTTTTAATTCATTAGGTAGAAAAAAATTGTCTATTGGATGAATATGATAGTTGTCGTTAATCTTCTACCAGTTTGTTGTGTAAATCGGATAAATCCTGAAACAAATTAATTTAAAAAACATAAGGTTTTATTAAATTACAAATACATATTTATATATATATATATATATAGTTTTTCTTTTATTTTTAATAGGTAGGAGAAAAGTGGCATCTATTTTTAGTTATAAAAAAAAATCAATAAACATATAAATAAAGTGCATCTACCAAAAAAGTTGCATTTTAAGACGCCGTCATCTAAGGTGTACTTAACACAACAGCAATTTTCTAATTGGCAACAGAGTAAAAACATAGTTTTAAATGTATATTTTCATTTGCTAGTAATATAAATTGCTCCAAATTGAACAAAAGGTTACCATTTAATTTTAACGCTGTTGCCACATTTTTTATAGCAAGCGATTGGCAAAATGAAATATAAAAGTTAAATACCGTTCAGTGGATGGTCCTGTATTTCTCTAACGGTTCGTTTTCCTTGATGAGTTTCTGGTGAACATCGCTTAGTGCCTGTTTTAAAAACAAGTGTTATCACGACACATATAAATATGTACCCATATGTACCCAACACCACCACCAGCTTCACTAGCATCAAAATGCAACCGCTCGGAACCGTCACAACATCCAAGATGTCTTTTTGTTAGTAACGATGCCAAACAGAGCAATTACAAACCACATTAAGCGTCCCGCCGGACAAGTCTCGACACCTTGGGCAATCAACCGAGATGTTTGAAAGAGTTTGTACAATATTTGAAAAAAAAATAGATGTGACATGTGAGTATTTAATAAAGTGTGACCATTTCAACAATCTCTTTAAAAATTGCCAGTTGCTAAAAAGACAAATTATAATTTCAAAGACAAACATTTAATTTAAAAATATAGAAATAAAGTATTATTTTTTATTAAATTCTGAAACATACAGGGTATTTCATTTATGCTACAAGCCATTAACACAGTAAGTAAAAAACAAATGAAGGTTAAATTAGATTTAAAATGAGTGTTGTGATTTTATTAGGTGCTAAAGTTTTGAAAATTGTATTATACTCGCGGGAAGAATTCAGACGTCTTATGTCATGGCTGACATTACGCAATTGTTTTTACTGTCAACGTGTAATTTTTGATATTTGGTCACGTTAAAAACAATCATTTTTGCAATTTAGTGCAATTTTAGTGTAGTATGTAGCATTTTTACTCTCAGTTGCAGTTTCTTAAATATGTTGATGAAAATATAATGATTATTTGTTTGTATGATGTAAATTGTCTGAATTCTTGCCGCGAGTATACTAATTTTCTGTATCAAAATCTAATAACAGCTTAGAATAATTGGATCCTACAAGCCTCCCCCACAAAATTTTATATATTGGAAGTATTTTGTTACCTTGTTAAATTTTTTCAGAATAAAGTCGAAAATAGGCCAATTTTATATTTTTTCATAAATAATCTACGTTTTATTAGAAAATACTATTTAATAATGTCGTATCAGTTTTCAAATAAAAAAACTGTACACCTAAAAAATAAGCACCTAATATGTTTACTCGAAAACGGTGCCACGTAAGAAAAAAGAGTAAAAAAATTAAAAAAAAATTTTTATTTAAAAAAAATCAGTGAGGTATCATTTTTTTCTTTAAAAATATCCAAAGACAAGCCTGTGCCTGTTTCTCACAAAACATGTATCATTGTTAACTGTTAAAGCCTGCAAAATTTCAATAAAAAATTCTAAGCGGTTTCAACAATATTTATTTTCATTTTTTAAATTAAAACTTTAACACCCTATAGATTGGAAACTAAACGCTTTCAGAATAGAGTATATTAAGGAAATATATTACAAATTACTTGTACTATAACCTCCTGCAAGAGATGTATAGACTTTCCAAACAACCTGTAGAAATTAATTTACAATATTTTGAAAATTCATAATTTGAAATTTAATTTTTTGAAATGGGTAATAGCTTTCTAAAATTTTTGAAAATAAAATTTATACGATATATACTTAATTAACATTATTCGAAAACTGCTTTTTCCAGATCTTTAAATACAAAAAATTATATTTTGAAACAAACTGTTTCAAAAACATCAATTTCATCATTACTTACCACCTAGTTCCTGTCATATCAAGGTTTTTTAAGCGGCCTACATAATTTACACAAAAACACACTTCTACTTCTCAAATAAGCGTATATTACGCAAATAAATGCACACACAGCAAATAGTTAAAGATCTAATGTTCAGCACACAAAAATCAAAAGCATAAAGTGTTCAAACCACATGCTACAACTGACCTTGAAATATTTAACAGTCTTAACACGAAGTTCCAAGGTTGCATCTTCGTCACAAATCATCAACGTATGTGGATGCTGTTGGAAAGCAGACACGGTCCACATGTGATTCACCCCTTCCTCGATGGCTTTGTACAAGGCGAAGGCCTTGTGCGTGCCAGTTATTAAAATCATAACCTGGAAGTCATCGTTATATATATACATTTCTACATTTAGCAGAATTCAAGGTAAAGTCATGGCAAGTGTTAGGAATTCAAGGGAATTCCGATATAATTTAGAATTCAACATAATTCAGGAGGAATATACATGGAAAATGAAGGAAATAAAAGGCTGATATGTTGCTAGTAGTGCCATTGGTTATATAAGTTACACTATATATCTATTAATACTATTATTATCTAATTGTAGATATAAGTAAAGCAAGAATAATAAACTTTTACCTCAATTATTATATATTTGTATCTTCAGATTTAAATTTAAAAGAAGTTTAGGAATTCAGCAGAATTTAATTTTAAATCAAGGAATTCATGAAAAAATCACGGAAAATCAGAGGTATTCAAATGGAAATCCCAGGAATTCACTGAAAATTTAAGAAAGGAAAGGAATCCTGAAGAAATTATAAGAAAATTTAAGGAAATCATGGAGAAATCAGAGGAATTCAAATGGAAATCCCAAAAATTCACTGGAAATTTATGGAAGGAAAGGAATTCTGAAGAAAATTTAAGGAATTCATGGAAAAATCAGAGGAATTCTCTTGAGCGGGGTGAGTCCAATGTACAAAAATAATGACTGCAATTTACCCCTCCGGATTTCCCAGAGAAAAAGATGTGAATTAAAGGTAAAGTTAGAGGAATTCATGGAGAAGTCTTAGAAATTCAAAAGAATTATATGGAGGTTACAGGAATTTCGAAAGAATTTCGAGAAATTCAGTGGACTTAGGGGAGAATTTACATGGAAATTGAAGGAAATTAAAGGGCATATAGCTAGTAGAGCTCAACTAATTGTAGGTACAAATAAAACAAGAATAATAGACATTTACCACAATTTTCGCATATTTGCATTTTCTGTTTTAAATTAAAAAAAAAAATCAGCAAATTTAATTTCGACTGAAAGAAACAATCAGTGAAAATCTGAGGAATTCAATAAATTCATCAGAAATTTTGAAGAATTCACTGAGGAAAACTGAAAAAATCTAAGGAAATCATGGAAGTTAGAGGAATTCCCTTGAGAGGTCCAAGAGGGTGTTGTCCAATGTACAAAACTATGACTGCAATTTATCCGTCAATTTCCCAGAAAAAAAATTATGCAATATTAAAAAGAGTATATTACACATCAATTAAAGAAAGTCAATAGTGATAATTCTAGATAACTCGCATTATCAAAAACATCCACTTATGACAAGACTAGCAACATTAAAAATCTATATCTCGGTTGAATAAAACAGATAAAATCGTCGAATGCATCGTTACTCTGTTAACTTACTTGCTCTTATCAAAACATTAACAAACAGTGATAAACAGGATTTATTTGCTTTGAGGTTTTGAATTTTATAGTTTACATTGTTGGATACAAAATATTTATTTCTTATCACTGATAATCATTTACAGAATAGTGAAAACACCACGAGGCATTGCTTTCATAAAAATTTCATAAACTCACCTCTTTAGCATCCATGACGGTACCGACACCGACAGTAAGGGCTTGTTTAGGAACTTTGCTAATATCGTTTCCAAAAAACCTGGCATTGGCTTCCAAGGTGTCTTGGGCAAGAGTTTTTACCCTCGTACGAGAAACTAAAGAAGAGCCAGGCTCGTTGAACGCTATGTGCCCATCGGGACCAATTCCTAAAGAAACAACATATATATAAAGGATACCAGAACAATGAAATAATTTTAAAAAATATATAACAATAACTTTTATAACACAATCTATGATCTTTAGTGATAATTCTCAGTTAATTTGAAAGCTTTTAATCCTTCCAAATCACTTCATCTCAAATTTGTCCCAATCTTATGTCATCCCTTTATATAACGGTATTACCTACTCGTTACAACGTAATTGTATTCTTACCTCCTATAAATAATTCAATACCACCAGCCTCTTCAATTTCTTTCTCGTAATTATTACATTCTGCTACTAAATCCTTAGCGTTTCCGTCCAAGATGTGAGCGTTCTTCGGATCTATGTCTATGTGCTTAAAGAAATTATTCCACATGTACCAGTGGTAACTCTCAGGATGATCCCTTGGTAAATTAACATATTCATCCATATTGAATGTTTTTACATACTTAAAGGACACTTTACCTGCTTTGTAGTATTCTATTAGCTTCTGGTACATCTGGTAGGGGGTACTGCCTGAAACAGGAATGTAAATCCCATTATTTAGAGGTGAAGTATAAATATTTTAATATTCCTATGTTCAATTTTAAATATATTTGTTATATACTAAAATGTATTAAACAGACTATAATTGCTGTTACACAAAAGTGGTACAAGGCAACGAAGTCAATGAACTACAGGTGATGAAAATTGAAGTAGGTATATTATAAAAAGTACAGAATTATTAAAATATATATTATTGTTGTTGAACAGTCCTCAGTATAATACTTAAGAATTTGCAACTGAACTTGTGACTTGAAATGTGGGTCTGAAAAAAACTCACCTGTTGGCAGCCCCAGCACAAAATATTTATCTGGTCCAGGATTAAAATCATTAATTCTTTTTGCTACATACTTGGCTGCCCATTCTGATACAGCACTAGCAGATTCTAAAATAACCAGCCTCATTTTTGCTCTTCAGCAAGATATGGTATACCAAACTGAAAAGAAAACACACTAAACCGCAACCGATTGCAATGCAGAACCGAACAGACCTGTTTGTGAATTGTTGTCAACTTTTTTTTATCTTGGTTGAATGACCTACACAAATGGATGTATCAGTTTATTGATAAAAATCACACAAGACGTATCCACTACCTAGCAACTTGTTTTATCTAGGACTATCAGTACTCAGTAGGTATATTATTTAATAGATATTCAACACAAAACATTACAGGTTGAGATTAATAGTTTCTATTTGCAAAAAAACAACTATTATTACCTATGCTTTTAAATTATTTATTATATTATTTTCACCTGAATAAAATAAGTAAATACTGTAAACAACACAAAAATAGAACAATCCTTAAATTTGTGCTTTAGAAAAAAATGCATACATATAAAGTCGAAGGTTAAATAAATGTCATATTTTGTCTATTTAGTTGACAGTTTTGGCATAAAAGAAACAAGAACAACCGTTGGGCGGACTCGAAATTAACCTTTAACCCGATTATTGTAAACCTTAGTTTCCGATTTTGTTTGTGAGATTCGAATTATGTGACGTCACAGTAGTATAGGTATGTAACCCGCAGTAGATTGTATCATTTGAATTCTATAGAAGAATGTTAGTTGTTAGTTTTGGACCAACTATTTTAAAATATTTTTCTCTTTAATGTCTGAAATAGCCTGACTTTTGTTTTCATTTCATAATATCATTGATAATAATTGGAGTATACGGTATATCCTATTCAACACAATGGAGCAGTACTGGTTGCATAAGCTTGTAAGTTTAATTTTCCATTCGATAATTAATTGAATCGGGAGAATACAATTATTATGATTCTCTAATTTGCCAGTGTTGCCGATTATTCTCATCACGATATTAAAATTGTCAATACAATATTAGGGGTTATGTTCTTACCTTTGGATAATATATTTAATATTATACAGGGTGTTAACTATAAGTTTGGCTAAACTTCAACGACATATTCTATCCATTACAATAATTGGGGTTTATTATATAACAATGTTGATTAAACGCTTAATAAGAGAGCTGCAGGGTGTTACAAACCAAAAATTTTCTTTAATTCGTGTTTCACATTTCTTATGTCCAATGTGACCAACTTCATCGCGATACTTTCAAATAATATTAAACCGGGGTGATTTTGGAATAACTAATTTTAATTTTCCGTTTGGCGCAAGGGCTTATTTAATTAATTTTTATTATTTTTCAGAAGTGTGGCAAAAACCCAATAAAACTTAAGAAAAACTAAAATTATGCCACAAATAAATAGCTTCAGACAATGTTTTTCTATATAGTCGTCCATTCTTTTCGAAGTACGTAGGTACTTTTAATATCTTTAGAACAGTAGTTCTCTGTGAGTTTTGGTGAAATTGATGTAACTTTGTCATCTTGCATTTGGATACAGAGGAACCAAATCATAATTATTTTGCTGAGAATTCGATTCCCTGATAATCTCATTTTAAAATAAGTTCCTGATTTTATCGCGTATGATACCTTTTCCATATTCAGAATACCTATACGGTTTATAAAATATTAGTTCTGATTTTTCCAAATTTATTTTTAATTTAGTTACACTTGTTACCCCTAATTCGGAAGTATGATTAGCAAAACGGTCTTTGTACTCGAATAATGGATTATAGAATAATGATTTAGATATTGCCTTTTTATTTACTTTAATTTCCTCAATACTACTCAAGCACGAACATCTTTTATATTTTCAGGGGTACATTTATTACCGTTATAAATATCGTTTGGAATATTTAATTCTATTGCTCTAACTAAAATTTTACCCTTTTGCAATTTTAAAAGTTTTGAACTTAAATTAGTAACACAAAGAGGATCTATGTTGTTATATCAAACAGAAAACATTATGTGGCAATGTTTGTTGTTAAAATGATACATTTTAGAGGCAATATAAATAATGGATTTTCATTTTTATTGGAAATTACTGTAACAATATTAGTGTCCATGAGATTAATAGTAATGTATTCATTTAAAATGATCGTGCAACGGTTATTAAAACTATTAAAAGGTTTTAGTTTTTTTAATGATACAGTTTCGCTTGGAATTATCATTACAAGACTTTTATTACTAATTATAACGTCGATACCCTCTAAGTCAGTATCGACAAAATGTAACTCCGATTTAACTGAAAACGTGTTAAAGATAAATTCCATCCAACAAGAACCTATAAAAGACATAATGTCGGCACGAACACCTTTGACAAATATACCAGAGAATTTTAATAAAGTAGGAAATTTATTTAATAAAGCGGAGTATGCTACATTTACTTGATTACCCGTGTATAAATAGCCATTACAACAAATATTATTATTTTTATTTTCTTTTATCTTAATCGTCTTAATCGACTGTGGAAAAATTCATTGTGATAGTTAACAGTATGTTCAGTCATACAAAAATTTAAATAAGCAGTTTAAATTTTGCCCAAGAACGTAAAATAAATATAATTTAAATGTTCTATTTAATTGAATCATTAATTAAATAGAATTATTTCCGCTTCGATTTGTAAACATTGGAAACTATAAACTATGTTATACTCATTTCCACACCACCTGGCGGTAGAGTAAGAAGCGCGTTTTTTTTATTATGGTATCCCCAGTAGGCCTAATCCACATTCATCTTTTTGAAATTACTCTACGTTTGGTTTCAGATCAGCAGTATGATCCGTTCTTTTATTTAACATTTCTTAAAATTTTTGGTTACAATATTATGCACGCTTGTATTTTTATCACTATCAATTATCGTAGGTGCAGATCAGCAGTATGATCTGTTCTTTTATTTAACACTTCTCAAAATTGTTAACTATATTAGTTATGCTTGTCTGTATTTTATCAATTATCGTAGATGCAGTTCAGCAGTATGATCTATTCTTTTATTTAACACTTCTTAAAATTTTTGGTTACAATATTATGCACGCTTGTATTTCTATCACTATCAATTATCGTAGGTGCAGATCAGCAGTATGATCTGTTCTTTTATTTAACAGTTCTCAAAATTGTTAACTATATTAGTTATGCTTGTCTGTTTTTTATCAATTATCGTAGATGCAGATCAGCAGTATGATCTGTTCTTTTATATAAAACTTCTTAAAATTTTATGTTATAATATTATGCACGCTTGTATTTTTATCACTATCAATTATCGTAGGTGCAGATCAGCAGTATGATCCGTTCTTTTATTTAGCACATCTTAAAATTTTTGGTTACAATATTATGCACGCTTGTATTTTTATCACTATCAATTATCGTAGGTGTAGATCAGCAGTATGATCTGTTCTTTTATTTAACTCTTCTTAAAATTTTTGGTTACTATATTATGTACGCTTGTATTTTTATCACTATCAATTATCGTAGGTGCAGATCCGCAGTATGATCTGTTCTTTTATTTAACAGTTCTCTAAATTGTTAACTATATTAGTTCTGCTTGTCTGTTTTTTATCAATTATCGTAGGTGCAGATCAGCAGTATGATCTGTTCTTTTATTTAACACTTCTCAAAATTGTTAGCTATATTAGTTATGCTTGTCTGTTTTTTATCAATTATAGTAGGTGTAGAGCAGCAGTATGATCTGTTCTTGTATTTAACACTTCTTAAAGTTTTTTATTATAATATTATGCACGCTTGTATTTTTATCACTATCAATTATCGTAGGTGCAGATCAGCAGTATCTTTTATTTTATTTAACACTTCTTAAAATCGTTGGGTATAATACTATGTATGCTTGTATTTTTATCTTTATCAGTTATCGTAGTTGGATTAAGACATTAATTCGCGTGGGTGTTATGGTCAAGTCTAGATCGAAGTCGTAGGTGTAAGTTAATTGTAATTGGATAATGCGTCACGTTTTACCCGGTACACCGGCAACACCTAACTACGGCAGCTGACAGCCGCAGCCAGAACTGAAACAGTTGCGCAAGTGTGTTGTGGTTGTTGGACGAAGGTGTTAATTTGTGTGTGTGGTGTCTTGTGATTGGTTGCTGCGTTACGTTTCACTCGGTTGACCGGCAACACCTAACTACGATAACTGACCGCCGTAGCCAGGATCGCCAACCGATCTCCTGCCGGTACAGGCGAAGCTACAAACACGGTGAACGAATGAAACAGTTACGCAAGTGTGTTGTAGTTGTTGGACGAATGTGTTAATTTGAGTGTGTGTTGTGTTGTGATTGGTTGCTGCGTTACGTTTCACCCGGTTCACCGGCAACACCTAACTACGGCAGCTGACCGCCATAGCCAGGACCGCCAACCGAGCTCCTGCCGGTGCAGGCGAAGCTACAAACACGGTAAATGACTGAAACAGTTACGGAAGTGTGTTGTGGTTGTTGGACGAAGGTGTTAATTTGCGTGTGTGGTGTATTGTGATTTGTTGCTGCGTTATGTCTCACCCGGTTCACCGGCAACACTTAACTACGGCAGCTGACCGCCGTAGCCAGGACCGCCAACCGATCTCCTTTCGGTACAGGCGAAGCTACAAACACAGCGAACGAATGAAACAGTTACACAAGTGTGTTGTAGTTGTTGGACGAAGGTGTTAATTCGCGTGTGTGTTGTGTTGTGATTGGTTGTTGCGTTACGTTTCACCCGGTTCACAGGCAACACCTAACTACGGCAGCTGGCCGCCGTAGCCAGGGCCGCCAACCGAGCTCCTGCCGGTACAGGCGAAGCTGCAAACACGGCGAACGACTGAAACAGTTACGCACGTGTGTTGTGGTTATTGGACGAACGTGTTAATTTGCGTGTGTGGTGTGTTGTGATTGATTGCTGCGTTACGTTTCACCCGGTTCACCGGCAACACCTAACTGCGGCAGCTGACCGCCGTAGCCAGGACCGCCAACCGATCTCCTGCCGGTACAGGCGAAGCTACAAACACGGTGAACGAATGAAACAGTTACGCAAGTGTATTGTAGTTGTTGGACGAAGGTGTTAATTCGCGTGTGTGTTGTGTTGTGATTGGTTGTTGCGTTACGTTTCACCCGGTTCACCGGCAACACCTAACTACGGCAGCTGACCGCCGTAGCCAGGGCCGCCAACCGAGCTCCTGCCGGTACAGGCGAAGCTACAAACACGGCACGACTGAAACAGTTATGCAAGTGTGTTGTGGTTGTTGGACGAAGGTGATAATTTGCGTGTGTGGTGTGTTGTGATTGGTTGCTGCGTTACGTTTCACCCGGTTCACCGGCAACACCTAACTGCGGCAGCTGACCGCCGTAGCCAGGACCGCCAACCGATCTCCTGCCGGTACAGGCGAAGCTACAAACACGGTGAACGACTGAAACAGTTACGCAAGTGTGTTGTGGTTGGATGAAGTTATTAATTCGCGTGTGTATTAGGGTCAAGTCAAGGTCGATTTCGTATGGGTATGTTATAAGTCGTGAAGTTGCGAATATGTATGTGGATGTTTATAGTGACTTAGATATTAGCTCTTTAGCGTTACCCAGGGTGCACCACGAGGAGGCGAGCTTACTTTGCACCCCATTGTTTTTTAACTGTATGTTTTGTGAATGTGAAATGCAATTAACATTGAATGTCTTTATATTGAGGAATTAAAATATTAAAAACGCTTATGTTCTGTACGCCATACATAGGTATAGTTGTCGTAAAATTGAAATGTATTTGGAAATAAAATCTACTATTTTAATAATAGAACACTACAAATGATATGAAATATGTACAAATTAGGTATGATTTACTAAGATTATGACGTATATTTTGTATATCTATGTATAGGTACATATATAATGAAATTTATAAAAGATATTTTAACAATATGATAGGAATACATACTAGTATTATACTCGTACTATACCATTTTCAATGATAAAATCAATAACTTCCAGTTTAGTATATTTTGCCTTGACATTTTTTCAAAAATTTACAAACAATTTCTCAACATTTTGATAGGTATGTCAATATTTTCCAAAGCAAATAAATTTCAAACCTTTTAAATTTTCAACTAAACGCTAATAATAATTTGTGTATGAACAATTTTTATGTACGTTTTTGTGTATATGTAGCAGAGCATCAGACACATTTATGAATAATCTTCCTATATGAAAAATAAAATTATATGTGAAGAACATTGTGTTACTAATTATTCCTTGTTTTCCGTTGGCATACATTACTCTTATTTATAATATCGGAGATTTAAAAAATAAAAGTTTGGCTTTTATACAAACAAATAGAGCAGTATCAGTTTAAATTACAAAAAATGATAGTATGTATATTAAAATTGCAGACAACCATTTTAATGCGAGTTATAAACATTAGTAATCACATATAATTCATCATTTCTGTTTAATTCAGCTTTCCGATAATTTGTTCCTTAGACGTGTTTCTGAAAATTCTCAAAATAAAATCCATTTAAAAACAATTTTTTGAAAAGGATTTCTTAAATCGCGGCAAATTATAGAAAATTTTGTTGATAATAAAACAATTGCGTCTGAATTCTTACCGCGATTATAATAAGTAAATGTTAATAAGGAAAACAATCATAAATCACGTAAATTTCCCATAAAGAATTTAAATTATATATAGTAAAATTATTAAAGTAAGGTAATTTTTGTAAACTGCATGCATTGATACATTTTACCAATTTAACTAAATTCATTTAGTGACAAAAAAAGAAATAGTGTGATACGCAATCAAATGCTTTAGTTAAATGTTGCATTTTTTAATTTTTACATGTGCTCCACATAGACATATTTTCGTATAAAACTGATATGGTATATAATGCTGTTGTATAGTTAAGGCACGCTAAACATAAAATTATTTCTAAAATTATTGTATAAGTTAAAGAATCAAATTGTAAAACAAATCTTTATATATTTATGGAAAAAATATGTTATAGCACTAAGAAACACCGTTAACAGTTAAAAAAAGTGGGTTGATCTCCTAATTTGAGGAAGTACAAGGGGTCAAATGAGTGCTGTAGCTTTTTAAGCTACCTTCCACATAATTTTAGATTACAGAAATCATACTCTTTTTAAGACCAGAGTCCGCTTTAATTGAATCTTAAATTAATAATACTTAAACAAGTGGGTTTAAAGAGGTCATAGCGTGTCTGTAAATTAGCCACAACGTTCTCCAGGCTTAAGTCCATTGGCTTGTCCGTGATTAACCCAGAATAACTGCTTTGTCGTATTTGCATATGCCTCTATGTATCGTAATAACGGTAATAATATGCAATCATGTGTATATGCAATCATCAATACGTTTATAAGCACAATAAGATAAGTAAAGACATATCTGATGCATACCTCATACCAATAACATATAGGTAAGAAAGAGATGGAGAGCAAGGAATCCGTTGATAGCCAATTTAGAGAGGGAGGCTCTTCAGAGACATGTCTCGCCCCTCGCCTCTATGAGAGTGCATAAGAGACAGTCTAATATAAGTGAAGTTAAGATGTAAGTGGTATGTTACTTCCTGCTCGGCCTATGCGGCTCGATTTGCAGGAAGCGACCTACATTACAGCAGGTACTTAAACGCAGACCTCTCGCCCAGGGCGACGCGTCATTAAATTTATAAAAGATAGTGCAGAAAACAACTACTCCGCGAACTAATGCCCCGACCGGCATTGAATTATACCTGCAGTATCTGTGTGAACAGCCAAGAACCCTTGTCGGCCACACCACCAGACATAGACCGGTTTCGGGTTTGTTAGCCAGTATGCCATAGGTGAGATGACCGACAATTGAACTGGCTGTTCCTTCATATGTGTTCACATATAAACTAAGTGAAGGTGAGATATAAGAGTTTAAGTACCTGCTATAATGTAGGTCGCTTCCTGTAAGTCGAACCGCTTAGGCTGAGCAGAAAGTAGCAGACCACTTATATCTCACCTTTACTTAGTACAACGACGGCATTGAATGATGAGCGTAAAATAGAAATCAAGAACTATAATTAATTTGAAGGTGTGGGAAAATCGTCAAATAGTTTAAAAAAATATTACTTAAATGAATCTATTAATTTAAATGATCCATAGCTAATTCATTTAACTTTATAGTTAAGTTCTTAAGAACTGCAATGTTGTAATGTCCGTATTATTATGGATTTTTCCATTTTTTTTTCTGTAGTACAAAACAATCCCAATGGAATTTAATAATTTAAATGAATTTACAACGCACCATGTATTCAAAGATAAAGATCAAACCATACTTATTTCCGAATATAATCCTTCTTTTTTGGTCGCCCTTGTATATATACCTAATTATGTAATAAAATGGTATCTACATTAATGCATTATTCACATTTATATTACACCATGTCTAGGTAGTTTCTTAAAATAGTTTTGCAACTTCCAGTGAGAAAGGTGGTCGGGATAAAATGTTAAACCATTTTTTGACGGTGTTATATTTTGCAAATTTTGTAACCTATTGCGTTTGCTATACCGAAGAAACTATAGATTATTACGAGAATCTGATTATTACAGGAAAAGAAAAAGCTAAGAGCTACCAGTTACCAAGTAATGCCCATGCGTATATTCCAGAAAACGATGGTCCACCCGTAGGCAAGTAGAACTTTTGGAAGGATTTGATAAGGTTCTTAGTATCTTAGTTTAATTTTTTCTCAAATGAATAACTTTTATATTTTCATTATAAGCACTTACATAGTTTTTTAAGATTTTGATAACTTTGAACATTTGGATTAAAAGGTATATTTTGAAGGTAATGGAGTTTTATTTAAGGTTCCTCCTTTCATTTTTCAGATTTTGGTACGTTTGACTTTATAGTAGTCGGTTCCGGAGCGGCGGGATCTGTGATGGCAAGGCGGTTGTCGGAAATAAAAGAATGGAAGATCCTCGTCTTGGAGGCTGGTGAATTTGGGAATGAATTCACTGATATTCCGAGAATGAGTTACGATGCTACTATAGTTAGTGATTAGAATTGGGGATACTATACTGTACCACAAACAACTTCTTGTTTAGGTAATAATTAGATATTAATAATCGGTATCGTATGTTTCCTTTTTCTTTTTTACCAACCAAGCATATTAGTATCAACTATGCTTGAAAAAGATCGACTAAACCATCCGACGGGAAAGGAAATTATTGTTAGGTTTTGATAATTAACTATAATCTTCTGTCATCGTTAGAAATTCCAAAACATGTCAAACATTATCATTAAATATCTGATGTAAAATTAATTGAGTCAGCAAAAGTTACATTGGAAAAAGTTCTTTAAAATAGATTTTTAAACTGTTTAAATTTTTTCAAATAGTGTTCAGTTCTCTCTGCTTATATTATTTTGACAATAAGGCAGTATGTATTTAGAAACTGACAAAGTTTTGATAACGTAATTCTGAAAATTGGTAATGTTGGGTTTTTTGGTGTGAAAATTACGAATTTGAAGCTTATTTTGACGTTGCTCCTAGAGGGTGCTAGTTATTATTTAGGTAAACCAAAACATATATTTTTTTATCTGTTAACCTGTGCTTTAAAAAAGTTAAAAATCTAAAAAACGTTCAATTCTACATACAAAATTTACTCTTGTTTAAGTCGCCTAACTTTATGGGTTTCTGAGTATGCGTGTGATTTATTATTTGTGCAATGATTGAGAAATTTTAGAATAAAATTTAAACCTTGAACACCTTGTATATCTTAAGCCAGCGACATTCGTATAAAGCATGATGGGCTCAAACATAATATTTTGGTATCTAGTATCTCCAGTTTAGTGCTGACCCATTCTTTCTGACTCACCCTGTATATATGATACATGTTTTGTTACGTTTAGTACAAGGTATTTTATAGAATGTCTTATTTTTTAAATGTTTTTGTGTAATTTTTGTATATCATTTTTATGTACGTAATTTAGTATTTTCTGTTATCACTGTTTTTACTTATTTTACTTTTATTTTTTTTATTTTCCACTGGATCTCTAAGGATGAACGACGCTAATTTTTTTTTATAGTTTCTAACTATACAGTGTCCTGATTTATCAAAATCTGATGACAAAAAAAAATATATTAGATGCATATTTTTTGGACTACATGAAATCTTTTTCGTGGTGGTGCTATTTGATAATGTTTTTAGGAATGAAAGAGAATCGTTGCACTTATCCAAGGGGTAGAGGTGTAGGTGGAACCACCCTTCTTAACGCCCTAATGTATGCGCGAGGTAACAAAATCGACTACGACATATGGTGCGCTGAAGGTAACCCCGGCTGGTGCTACGACGACGTGTTCCCGTATTTCATAAAATCGGAGGACTTCCACAAGAACGATCCCGATGCCGTGGTCGATGCCGCTTACCACGGGAAAGGTGGTCCCCTTTACGTCGATTTTCCCTTGCCGAGAGCGGAACAGTGCAAGGTCTTCATCAAAGCCAACGAGGAGTTAGGCTACAACCAGGTCGATCCCAATGGACCTCGTCCCACGGGCTACAGTCCCAACCAAATAAACGTGAAGCATGGGAAGAGGCAAGATGGCGGCACTGCTTTTGTAAAGCCTGTATTGGACAGACCCAACTTGGTGGTGGTGACCAAGAGCTTCGTCATGGAAATACTCATCGATGAGTTGAAGATGGCTGAAGGTGTGTTTTTTAGTTATGAGGGCAAAACGCACAGAGCATTTGCTTCGAAGGAGGTTATAGTGTGCGCGGGCGCAATCAACTCGCCACAGCTGCTGATGGTTTCTGGGATTGGTCCTTCGGAACACCTCACCAAACTTGGTATGTCAAATTGGATGCAACTAGTAATTGCGACAAGTAGTTTGATCAAATATTTCGAAATAAGCATGAAATTAGAATCACAAAAATATTGAACAGAGTCAAGTCACATGTATTACATAGAATTTTAAAATTACGAATTATAGGGAATTTAAATTACAAGAAATTATGTAGTTTATTCGGGATACTTCGGAAACGAACTTGTTTTCAATTATTTTTTATAATCTTGACTGACATGCAATTGGGCATCTTCAAGTATTTTGTAGCTTTTCTAGTTTAAAATAATCTATGATTTGTTTCCTTATCCTGTTTTACACTGAACAATGTTTCAGCACAGTATAGGGAGACCAGTAGAAACACTCGGGCCGAAATAATAAGTCGCGCATCCATTTGAAGCTGCAGAGACCTCAGTTTACATTCAAGTCTGGGAGTGCAAACATCGGTTATACAGAGCCGTATTAAAGCAATATTTTGTGTCTGATCGAGGAACGAGTCGCTGCGCAGCAGTTAGATGTTTAAATATATCATCTATGAACAGTAATTTAAGTTTCTTTAAATTTCCTAAAGACATAAATAAGTAATCTATAATATACTGTACAAACCATAAAAATACTTCTCATGAAAGTGAAGTTTAAAATATACATATTTATATTTTTCACAAATACAAATTTTTATTTTAGAGCAAAGTTCTGTGCAGAGGCTTCTAATAGAGAAAATTATTAAAAAAGCTGCTCAGGATTAGTAATAGTTCATACAAACTATGTCAAATGCATTTTTAAAATAATATGTTTTCTAACGATTCGCGCAATATATTACGCAAAGAGGCCGTTCCAACGTTTCCTGCATAAGATGGCTCATCTTCAAATTATGTAGATGATCATATTTCTTGTAGTCACTATAATGAGAGGAAACTCAAAACAAAATAATAAAACATAATTTTTTTCTAAATTTACATTTTACTGCACTTTTATCTCCAATTTAACAATTTTCAAAGTTAAGTAAACATAATTTTTCTGTTCTGAAAAATACTTGTTTTCTGGTTTACGTAGATCATTTAAGACAAAAAAAAATCATAATAAATTATTTATCCACTAAACTTCAAACGTCAAATTTTAAATTTAAAAAAATTACAAAAAAAATTTAATTATCACTAATAACAAAAAAAGTAAGTAAATAAATAAAAATGTTTTGTAGTGTAATAATATATATTTTAAACTCTTTTTTTTAAAGAGTCCAAAAAAGTAGATCGAATTTTCACACTGTATGTTAGTAGCAGTAAATGATAGTATATAACACATGTTGAATTACCCATTTATAACTGTATAATGAATTATTACATAATGTGGATAGATATAACGTAAACTTTCATGTGGAAGAACTACGCTTTCACGCACAAATAAAAATTCTTATTCCGGTCCTGATCACCGATTCTGTAAATTCTATCGGATGCGCTATCGCACTCACATTTCGAGGCCACCGCATAAAACTGAAAGCAGTTCAAAGTGCCGACAACGGAGTGAAACTGCTGGTCTACCTATGCTCTGGTTTCAGTCTATAAGCTATTCAATAAATATTTGCAATAATACAGGGTGTTTTTTAAGTAGAGGTAAAAAATCCAGGATTATATTTTGTGGTCAAAAATAAGGGTTTTTTGTTATATAAATGTTGAGTTTTAGTTTAGCCAGGACAGTTTTTAAATATCTCAATCGCTTGAGATAATTTAAAAAAATTGGGTGTGCATATTTACTATGACAGTAGGTATGAAAAAAATTACCAGGTTCCAGTGGCGGAGATGTGGGTATTTACAATCATTATTAGCCAAAAGAAATATACCACCCAGGACAATAATTCAAATAAAATAGATCATCATATGTGTAATTGTATTATCGTCACTTTTTGTTTCTTTACATTTTTTTTTGTATTCCAAACCGATTAACAACAAATTTGATTTACTTGATCGAGTACATTTTTACACAACTACTTAAATTACTTAAACATATCTTAGGGAGGCCATGCAAAACAATAATAATAAGAAGTCGTCATCTTATTTAATATTGTGTGTGGTCAAAGCTTATTTTTTAAAAAGATTAAGTTGCAATAATACATATGCTGAAATGGCCAATATGGTTTTCATTTATGGCTTTGCAGATGGAAATAGCAATAGCAAATTTCCAATTCATTCAACTCCAAATCCAGGAATGTTCAGAAATGTTTTTCAATGTCTTTCGGAGTCAGGCTCATTTCAGAAAGGTTCAACTTCTGGAAGACCTTTGAGTGTTAGAACACCTGAGTTGCAAGAAGCTATTCCACATGGAATTGAAGACCCAAATATTAGTAAAAATTAATAAAATGTTGAGTTTACTGCTGGCATATTGTTTACCGACGAATCTAATTTTTCCAGAGATGATATCTCGAACTTCTACAATAAACACGGTTGCTCTGATGAAAACCCTATTGCTATAATGGAATTTCTATTTCAACATCAGTTTTCTTTGAATGTATGGCTGGGTATTATTGGCAATTTTCTTGTTGGACCTTACTTTTTACTAAGAACTTTAACCGGTGCCTCCTACAGATATTTTCTTGAAAACGTTTTACCCGAACTACTTGACGATGTTTTCTATGCACTAAGACAAAAAATATGGTTTATGCACGACGGAGCTCCCCCACATTTTAGTTTGACTGCTCGTGAATTTTTAAATGAAAGATTCGGTTATGTCGTGATTGGATGAGACATTTAAGAACCAGATCAACTTTGGCCACCCAGATCACCCTATATGAACCCTATTAATTTTTTTGTTTAGGGACATCTCAAAACATTAGTTTGCAAGATTTTCATTGAATCTGAGGAGCACTCCAACAAATTATAGCTGGTTCTGATGTGATAAGAGCTACTCCTGGAATTTTTGCACGTGTTCGAGCTGCAATTTCAAGAATACCTGAAGCATGTAGTTTAGCTGAAGGTGTCCATTTTCAATATTTGTTATACTAAATCATATTAAAGTAATTCCATTGTTAATAAATTATTTTTTTATTATTGTAAGTAATCTACAATGTACTTGATCAAATACATCAATTAATCGATTTAGAATTAAAAAATGAAAAGTGATATATATTTTTTTGGCAAATAATGATAGAGGATATCCACACCAAGTTGCGGTGACTTTCTAAAGCTGATCATTCTTTGTTTCATACCACTTACTGTCATACTAAAATTGCACGTCGAATTTGCATGCATGTTTTAATAAACAAAAAGTAAACAAGTTTAGAACTGATCCATAATACACAATTTATTAATTTGATGGACGGGAACATCATGCTTTTTATGTTGATACACGTACTAGAATAACTTTACACAATTTATTGAATTAAACATTGTTAAACGTATTGTGAGAAATGAATTTTTATTTATTTTTTTTACAAATGTAGGTATTCCTGTAATCCAACATTTGGAAGTGGGAAGCGCTTTATCCGATCACGCCCTAATACACGGATTGACCTTTTCAAGCAACCTCAGCGAGCCCATCCCAACATTAAGAGAGCAAATAAAAGATTTCCTGAATGGCTATGGTCTCCTGTCTCAGCCTTTAACCCAACAAGTCCTCGCCTACTATCAAACTAACGTTGAGACGATTGCAAACTACCAAGACCTAGAAGTAAATTTCTACTTTTCCAACGCGTCGACTTATGCCTTTAAAAAGGCGCAACGATGGAAGGAATACATCTCTGAAGCGATCAAGGGTGTGGATAGCTCAAGTTCATTCACCATGTATCCCGCCCTTTTGCATATGAAGTCGACGGGAACCCTTAGACTTAAAAGCGCCTCACCCTTTGATTACCCATTAATAAGCCCCAACTGTCTTTCCGATCCTGAAGGCAAAGACATAGAAACGGCCTACCAGGCAGTGCTTTTCATTTTAAAATTCTTAGAAACAGAAGCTTTTAGAAAGATAAACGCCAAGTTGGAGATCAAACCCATAAAACCCTGTTCGAATATGTTCGAATATATGTCAAAGGAGTACTGGTATTGCGCCCTACGGTATATAACTAGTCACAGCAATCATCCCATCGCTACCTGCAGAATGGGACCGGATCCTACTCAAGGAGACGTTGTAGACGCCCAGCTAAGGGTTTATGGTATCGGCAAGTTGAGAGTAGCTGATACGAGTGTTATACCAGTTTCTACCTCCTCTCATATCATGGGTGTCGCCTACATGATAGCCGAGAAATTGTCGGATATGCTTAAATCGGAATATGGTGTGGTTAACAGGAATGCATGTTCTGATTTTAATAATGTGCATTAAAGTTGTTCGATATTTCTAAAACATTTAATTTATCTCACACACATACAAGCTATCTTCAGCCCTTACTAGCACGAGAAAACCTGACAATAATCTTTAAAGAAATTTTTTATGTAAGTTTTAACTAATGGACCTCACACATATTTTTTGTAATTTTAATTTCAATCAATCTGGATGAAACTTTGGAAATAAAGAGTTCTGAAATATATTAAGAAAATTATTCGTTTTTTTTTCATGTCTGCCATATACTAAGAAAATTACCTCTAAAATATTACAGAGAGGGATATTCAACAAATAACCTTGAACTGACCTTCAATTTCTTTTCCAAGGTAATTTGAAGGTCAACGTGTATTTTTAACAGATCTACTCTTTTTAAGAATCAGAAATAGTGTTGAATGTTTAGTTTCTCATCATTTTGTGAGGAAGAGATATTGAAAGAAGTTACCTACGAAAAATAATAAGTTGATTATAAATTTTTGAGAATAATAAGTTACCTATGTAAAAGACTAAATTTTTGCAAATTTTGCAAACAGCTCAAATTTTAGATATTATTATTTTGCGTTTCAAAGACATATAATCGTACATAGAGGTTTCTATTAGCGTAGTGCTTAAGTATAATGCTGACACTGAATAATTTACTTTGACTTTTAGAGGTAAAATGCGTTAGAGATGAAAAAGCGTGAAATGTACCTTATCACTGTGTACTATAGGCTATAGGTATTCATCGTGAAAATACTTAATAATTTTCATTAACTCTAGTTGTTATTAAGCAGTTTTCTAAAAGAATTCTTCCAGGTACGACAGTGTTTATAATGACATACAATTTTCTCAATATACAGTGGAAGTGCAAAATTCAGGAAATTTTATTGCATTGCAGGTGAAAATAGTGATTTTCTTCTTATTCTAAATAGGTTGCCACTGTGAAAACTGATATACCCTGGAAAAAACTTATATAATTAACACAGTGAAGAGATCTTCTAACTTACTCAGATTTTTTTTAGGCAGTCTCAAGGAACAGCTATGAATTCGTTGAAATAGTATTCTAAGTTCAAAAATTATAAATATGGCATGCAAGAGGAACATAAATTTATTAGCAAATACAGAACTTTGCCAACAGTGAGATAAAAGTATTTTTAAAAAAATATTACAAATTAGTATTAGAAATAGCATAACAATAAATACATATTAACAATTAATTTGTTTTTATTTATTTTGTAGTTACCGCTAATCCGATTTTTATTTTACTATTTTGATAAAAGCTACTCCTGGCTGCAATTTCAAGAATATCTAAAGCATGTAGTTTAGCTGAAGGTGGCAATTTTCAACATTTATTATTTTGTTATTATTTTAAGTAATCTACAATGTACTTGATCAAATACAACAATTAATCGATTTAGAATTAAAAAATGTAAAAAATGAAAAGTGATATATATTTTTTTGGCAAATAATGATAGAGGATATCCACACCAAGTTGCGGTGAGTTTCTAAAGCTGATAATTCTTTAGTCTGTTAAAGACTCAAAATGAAGTTCTGTGGATATATTATTTTCAATGCATGTAGAGTACAATACACTGGAAATAATTGTTATACCAAAACAATGGCACAAAGATAATAGGTTCAAGAGTTAAAAACGAATCTAATTAAAATACAAAAAGTTAAAAAACCTAAAAAGTTTCGTAATAAATATGATTTTATTCACAGTCAGCTGACTGACATTTTATTGATCCTTTAGAGCTGTAAAAACTTCACTTTATAGTTTATTCAAGGAAAGTTTAAAAACAAAACAATTCTTGATGGTACTTTTCTCATCCTGTATATGCATATGAAACCTGAATTAATTCAAAATGTACTCGTATAACTAATATTGCTTAAAAAATTAAAACTTACCTTAATCATCAGAAACTCTTCAGTTTTTGTAAAACTCGTTTTACAATTCAAAATTCTTGAGTAAATTTTCTTGTCAAATCACTTTATAGTTTCCAATTTTCTTAATTTTAATGCAATGTAGTAGGGTTTCAGAAAAACGACTTTTAGAAACTCGTCAATGTCTTCTTGTGTTATATATCCAACACGCTTGCTTTCTTTATTTTATATCATGTAACAACACTTTTCAGGAAAGCCATTATCTACCGTATTTTGATAGAGCTATCTTCATAAAAATTTTCATAATATAGTATTTAACGTAGCATACCTCGTCCACATAGATGAAACCATATAAATTTTGCTAATATTCAAAAAAAAATGCAAACATGACTTCCTCATTGACCGTCTTTATTAACCGTTTTTCTCTCAACTGTTGAATTCTGCAAATTCTTTTTCGTATTTCGCCTATATGTAAGAATGATTTCTAGATTTTACATACAAACAAGGCTATTTCCTCAATTCAATATTTAACTCAGCACTCGAATTCTTTGTCTAATATGTCATTTAAAATAAATTCAATAGTCTTTATTGAAAAAATAAAAATAAATTTAATAATATATGTAATAAACACAATGATATTCGATGCTATTTAGGCTTCATGGGGACCTTTGGCTTTGTCACACCTATATAACCAATAACTTCCATCGGTCTCAGTCCTGAGACGTCTTCTGAAATGACTTTCGTGCTCTTCACTTCAGTCTGAAAGTCTCTAGCACTGGCCACGGCAGCTTCCTCGGTGTATTCAGGAGGTGCAGTTGGAAAACAGTTTAAGCTCATTTAAAAATAATACTAGTAGTAGTAGTAATAACCTTACTGCAAAAGCAAAGCGAAGCTTATACAACTAATGGTAAGTATTAACCAATGTTGTTCTGAAGTTTACGAAATATAGCTAAGAGGACGCTATCCAGTATTAAAAAGAAATTGACTTCAATGAAATACCTTACTAGAGATATAATAAAAGTAATTTAATTAACAATTTATACAGGGTGTTTCAGGAGATGTACATACTTCAGTATGTTATTCTACGTTCAATTTTAGGCAAAAAAATGTCTATGAACTTAGGTCTGGAAATGCTTTGTTTAGGATATACAGGATGTCAAATTAAAAAAAAAATAATTACATTTTCATTAATAACTCTTGACTACTTTGAGTTAAATTCATGAAATTTTGTATGCGGAGGTTTCTTAGGATGGGAAATTCAAATTTCGCCAGAGGGCGCCACAAGCTCATCGCTTCAACTTTTTTGTGCCATTGTCATTTTGGAACAGAAAAACATTTTCTCCTACTTTTTCTACTTACGAAATGTACACCTTATTGTTCTTTAGAAGCAGCCGTTTCCGTTAAAAATTCATCTACAGATGATGCATGAAAATTATATATTAGAGTGAAGGTGTCTCGATTTTTGGCTAAACCGACTGGTGCTCTCTTCTCGTTTATATTTCAAGATATCTTAAAAGGGTTTGAATATGGTACAGGCACTTTTTTGAGATACATTCGATGTCATAAAAATAAATGTAATAATATTTTTAGTTTTTGTGATATGAAAAAATACATTCTAAAAATGTATATATTACTTATTATTTGTTATGTAGATTTGCGGAAAATATAAAATTTTCCGACTGATGAGAAAGCTTCGAAAACAGACGAGTTATTAAATTTTATTTGTTTTTATTGGAGTAACGAACTATTTTTTATTTGTGTTAACACGCTCCTAATAATGTAAAATCCCAAATTTGTTAGCTTTCAAAGTCTTCTCAGTAATAAAACTTAAATATCGTTGGTATTTTGAAAGTTTAATATTTTCTGCAAATCTACACAACAAATAATAAAGTATAAATTTTGAAGCAGTACCGGTACCATTAATTTAACCACAAAAAACAGCGTGATAAACACATCAAATGCTTTAGTTGCATTATTTTTATGTCTTTCCCACATATGCATGCTTTTCCTATAAAATTTATATTTACAACACTCTAAACGTATACCTACAGATTATTTTTAAAATTATCGTGTCACTTGAAAGACTCGTTGTATGTCAAAGAAAGCTTAACATATTTGTGAAAAATATATTTTATAGCATTAAAAAAAATGTTTACAAGGTGTCTCAAATAAAAGAAAATCTATGAACGTTAAAGGATTATTTACAATGAATACATTTTTCTAGAAAAATGGCTACTTCATATTGTAAACTTTTATAATAAATATATAAAGGATAAATCGTACCTACTTTTATTTTAAATATGCTTAAACAAATAAATTGGGCATGGCGTCTCTATAAATCGGACACCACTTTCTCCAGACTTAAGTCCATTGGATTGTCCTTAAATAACCCAGAATAACTTCTTTGTTATATGTATAAATCTTGCATGCGTGTACGTGTAAATGTAGACATTTTGAACAGTTTTTATGATACTTTTATTTGTAGTTAAGTTTTCGTAAAAAAAAATATTAAAATAGATTATGAAAAACCATAAGCATAATTGAAACTTTCAAGAATAGTACCTATTTCTTTTTGGTAGTAAATTTCTATACCTATATGTAAATTCAAATCTACCATAGTTATGATTTTTGACGTTCTGTCCTACCGTACTAAATTTTAACAAAATGATATAAATCGTTTTTACTATACAGGGTGTTAAAAAAAGAGTGTAAAATATTTAAGGAGGTAATAGTTTGAACCAAAATAAGCAGAAAAGTCTGAATAAACATGAATTCGCAAAGTAACGGTTGCGGAGATATGGAATGTTTTATGTTTTTTAGCCCTTTTTTTATTTTGCAAAAACGTTATGTATTTTCTTATAATAGTTGGTTGATGTTTAGTGAAATAAACAGTACGTATTTGACAGTTGTTCTCAGTGCACAAGTTTTCTTTTGCTGTGGCTGGTTACTCTAACGCATAATTAACAGACATGCATTTCATGTATGGTCGTGCTAATGGGAACGCCACCGAAGCGCGACATCTTTGTGTTGACGCTTATCCAAATCGCCAGATTCCTTCACAACGCATGTTTGGAATAATTCATCAAAGATTGCGTGATACCGGTTCCTTGAGCAAACAGTGCCATTTATCCGGAAGACCAAGGTCGGTATCCACTCCTAGAGCAGAAGAAGGAATTTTAGCACTGGTAGAGCAGAATCCAGGTACGAGTGTGCGGAGAATATCAGCCGATGTAGGAATTAGTGGTCCTCTTGTTTGGAGAATCCTTCACGAGCAACTGCTTTATCCATACCATGTGCAACGAGTACAGGCCTTAAATCCAATAAATGATCATCAAGCCCGTTTGGTTTTTTGCTGCTGGTTTCTACGTCATGATGCTGAAGACCCTCGTTTTCTTGCAAAAATTCTTTTTACTGATGAGGCCGGGTTCACAAGAAATGGACACAATTTCACAATACGCATATTTGGGCAGACGAAAATCCTCATGCTCTAATAGAATCAGGACATCAGGCACGTTTTTCATTAAACATTTGGATGGGTATTGTAGGTGACAGGTTTCTAGGTAATTTAAATAAGCTCATTCATTAAATATGACAGTTTAAATTACCAAAGTCTTAACAGCATAATAAAATGATACGATAACTGAGAACAATATAAAGAATGACATTATAACACGATATAAATTAATATTTGTAGAATATCAATTTATGAACTTTTGCCTTTGACAGAAAATTTTATGAATTTGTATATAGGTTAATTTAAATTATTGTGTTTAGTAATAAAATGTTATTTTTATATGCCCTGAAAATTAAATAAAAAAATTCACGAAACGATGGCAGTTTCTTTTCGCCTAAAATTTACTTATAGAAACCAGTCCATCTATTTTTTTTTTACAGTTTATCTTAATTCCATAAATCATAAAAGTGTATGAAAAGAGAATGACCCCTGAAAGTCAAAGCTTCAGGGGCAGAAGCGCATGTGTTATTTTTTGGAAGAGGTTAAAATAAATGATAAACAGTTAAATGTATGGAAATTTTTTGTTTTCATAAAGTCAAATACAAATATAAATGAAAAAGATAATTGCCAATATCTAAAAAAAATATAAAAATTATATTTTTTTTTTTTTTGATGGCAGAAGATTTGTCAGGGAGGACGCAATGGAAAAAAATATGAAAAGTAATTCAACACAATAAAAAATAAGTGAAAAATGATATTTTTTGATTTGGTGCATTTATGTAAAAGCCAGGGAGACCGACAAGCACCCCCTTTCCCCGTACTGACGTCCATAAAATTAACAGTTGCCAGAATATAATCGTGTTTTTTTGCTCACTTTGTAGACATACCTAATAATTATAGTTGACTATCACTTTACTTATATTACTAAGTGAATAACAAAATTTTATCTACATTAACGTATTATTCACATTTTCATTATACCATGTCTAAGTAGTTACTTAATATAGTTTTGCAATTTTCACTGAGGAAGGTGGTCGGAATAAAATGTTAATACAATTTTTGAGAGTGTTATATTTCACAAATGTTGTGATCTATTGCGTTTGCTATACTGAAGAAACTATAGATTATTACGAGAATCTGATTATTACAGGAAAAGAAAAAGCTAAGAGTTACCAGTTACCAAATAATTCCAATGCGTATATTCCAGACAACGATGGTCCACCCGTAGGCAAGTAGAATTATCGGAAGGATTTGATATGGTTATTAGTTTCATTTTTTTCTTAAATGAGCAACTTGGATATTTTCATTATAAGCACTAACACTAAGAGTTTTTTTGGGTTTTGATAACTTTAAAGATTTTGATTGAGCGGTACATTTTGAAGGCAGTGGAGTTTTATTTAAGGTTCCTCCTTTCATTTTTCAGATTTTGGTACATTTGACTTTATAGTAGTCGGTTCCGGAGCGGCGGGATCTGTGATGGCTAGGCGCTTGTCGGAAATAAAAGAATGGAAGATCCTGGTTTTAGAGGCTGGTGAATTTGGGAATGAATTCACTGATATTCCGAAAATGAGTTACGATGCCACTATAGTCAGTGACTATAATTGGGGATACTATACTGTACCACAAACAACTTCTTGTTTAGGTAATAATTATTAATAATCGGTATCGTATAAATATATCTTATTTCTTACCAACCAGGCATATTGGTATTAACCAGATTTAAAAAAGACGTTCCACTAAACAATTTGGACGAAAACAATTATTATTAGATTTTGATAATTAACAACAATCTTCTGTCATCGTTAGAAACTCTAAATCATGTTAAAAATTACCATTTGCACTCAAATCTCTAACTGGGAAAACTGAACAAGCCATCGAAAATAACTTTCTCTTTTTCTTCTTCTTCTATTCTTTGCACATAATTTTAAAACTAGATACATTTGATTTTTTATAATAAGAGTATTCTTAAAATTCAAATAATTTAAGCATTTAGTAACTATACTATACAATGTCATTATGCCATCTGTCACTCAGATATAACCATTAGTTTTATAAACCCTATAAATCTAACACCTGAAAAAAATTGTTAAATAGTAAAAATCCAATCATGTTGAAACTTGGTACAGTTATGTTTTAAATAAGTAAGCATTGCGAAGGAGTCAGTAGTGCTGCATATCGTAGGGGGCGCTCTTGGCAGTTTCTTGTAACTCATTTCCTATTCTAATACGCTTGACGGAAAATCATGATGAAGAAATTAATTTTGCGTAGAAAAGTTATCCATGTAACTGTACCTTCTTTCTGCAGCTCCTCCATTAAATTGATTTTGACAGTAAACAGTAATCATATCTGCCGCTCTGAGTTGGAAAACTGTTTATGTCGAGATATATTTTCAAAATTTGACAAAATAATACTAATAATTTGAAATTATTTACACATTACATTTACTCTTAACACAACTACACAACGATAATTACTAACTCAGTACAATAATTAATATTAACCTGACATACTTTTGATCAAATTTTATCTAATTTAAGCGTATCAAAGTCAGTTTGACAAATGGTAACTTGATCGAATTAGAAAATTTATTTCTATTTTAATGTGCGGAACATTTCAAATGCGTTTTTACCGAAAACGATGCATTTTATCAACATGGAACAAGTGTAGCTTCTATGCAAAATTAATTTCTCCATCATAATTTTCAGTCAAGTGTATCAGATTAGAACCAACAAAGAAGATACGATAAAAATTAATTGCAAAAAAACTGCCAAGAGCGCCTTCTACGATATGCAGCGCTGCGTACTACTTCACAATTCTTGTACTTATCTAAAACATAACTGTACCAAATTTGAACAAGATTGGCCTTGTCGCTTATTAATTATGCCCATAACAAGAAAACATTTTTTTTTCTTTGAAGCCCTGTAACTTCTAAACGAAGCACTTTTGAACTAAGCTAAGTTTGTCTAAATCAGTTATATTTGATTACAGGAAGCTATGTTTAAGCTGGGTCCCATTACTTTCCGGACACCCTGTAGAAATATGTAGTATTTTTTATTATCATTGGTTTAATTTATTTTCATTTTATTACTATTTATGGTTTTTTTCAATTTTTCACAGAATCTCTAAGGATGAACGGCACTATTAGAGTTCTTATTATAGTTTTTAACGATACAGAGACGACCATCGGTATCGTAATTTGTCAAAATCTTGTAACAAAAAAGTATTAAATGTGTACTTTTTGGACTGTGTGAGTCCTTTTTGTAACCGACGCTATTTCATGTTATTTAGGAATGGAAGAGAATCGCTGCACTTATCCAAGGGGTAGGGGTGTAGGTGGAACATCCCTCCTTAACAGCCTGGCTTATGCGCGAGGTAACAAAATCGACTACGATATATGGTGCGCTGAAGGCAACCACGGTTGGTGCTACGATGATGTATTCCCATACTTCATAAAATCGGAAGACTTCCACAAGAACGATCCCGATGCCGTGGTCGATGTCGCTTACCACGGGAAGGGTGGTCCCCTTTACGTAGATTTTCCTTTGCCCAAAACGGAACATAGCAAGGTTTTCCTCAAGGCCAACGAGGAGTTAGGGTACAACCAGATCGATATCAACGGGCCTCGTTCCACGGGCTCTAGTCTCTACCAAGTAAACGTGAAGCATGGGAAGAGGCAAGATGGTGGTACTGCCTTTGTAAAGCCTGTATTGGACAGATCCAACCTGGTGGTGCTGACCAAGAGCTTCGTCATGAAAATACTCATCGACGAGTTGAAGTTGGCTGAAGGTGTGCTTTTCAGTTATAAAGGCAAAACGCACAGAGCATTTGCTTCGAAGGACGTTGTAGTGTGCGCGGGGGCAATCAACTCGCCACAGTTGCTGATGCTTTCTGGAATTGGTCCTTTGGAACACCTTACCAAACTTGGTACGTTAAAATGGATGCAAGTAGTAATTGCGACAAATAGTTTAATTATCAAATATTTAAAAGTAAGTATGAAATTACAATCAGAAGAATATTTAATAGGGCCATCATGTTTAATGTGCATGATATATCCTGCAGTATCTGTGTGAACAGCCAAAAACTCTTGTCGGACACATCACCATAATATTCTGTGGTACCGTTATGCATGTTCCCATAAATTTGAAACTGCCAATTTTTAGAACAGAAATCAATAAGACAACTGCAACTTCTACTAAATGATGTTAATTAATAATGAATCGATACACTTATATTTCTTAAAACCTTTGAAGTGGAATGAAATGTCTATTTTGTGGAATGTTACGCAAAATAATGGTTTTGAATAAATTTTGAATGAATATTGAAACTGAAAGTTCCAAAAAATTAGCAAGGTAATAATTAAGTGGAAATTTTTTGACAGTTGATGAGGTAAACATATAAGATCTACACATTGGCGTCTTATCTATATATGAAATTTGGTGGATATACCTAGATATGAATTTCTTTGAAAATGCGTCGTGTTACATGTAAAAAATATATTTCTACCACCTTTACTGACATAAAATTGGCAAAGAACGATATATTGAACTGCTACCCATCTGAGTTTTAGCATTTGATGTAACTAAAGTTGATAATTTTTTTATTTAACGAAATATGTTTCTTTATCAATTTGCTGCATTTCACTATACACTTATTAAATTCAACGTACATACGCTTCGAACTAGTAATTGACATCTACCCTGAAAGAACCGTTTAAATAAAAAAGACAACAGCATATGCCAACAACAACAATACCTACATTGGCCGAGTCAAATTAATTTAAAATGTCACACGTGCGGAAACTTTTCCTAGAATTAATTTAAGCTCTTGTGATATTATAAATGATAATTTTTAAAGTTGGAGAAACTATGTTATGGTACACGTATCAGAATAACTTCAACAATTCTTTGGCTGAAAAATTGTTAAACCTGTTGACGAATATTTATTTTTTCTTACAATTGCAGGTATTCCTGTAATCCAACATTTGGAAGTAGGAAGCGCTTTCTCCGACCACGTCCAAATATACGGATTGACCTTCTCAAGCAATTTCAGCGAACCCATTCCAACATTAAGAGAGCAAGTAAAAGATTTCCTGAATGGTTATGGTCTCCTGTCTCAGACCATAAATCAACAAGTTCTTTCCTACTATCAAACTGACGTTGAGACGATTCCAAACTACCAAGACGTAGAAGTAAATTTCTACTCTTCCAACACGTCGTCTTATGCGTTAACAAAGGCACAACGCTGGAAGGAGAATATCTCTGAAGCCATCAAAGGTGTTGACAGATCAAGCTCTTTCACCATGCATCCCGGCCTTTTGCATTTGAAGTCGACTGGAACCCTTAGACTTAAAAGCGCCTCACCCTTTGACTACCCATTAATAAGTCCCAACTGCCTTTCCGACCCTGAAGGCAAAGACATAGAAACGGCCTATCGGGCTGTACTTTTCGTTTTGAAGCTCATAGAAACAGAGGCTTTTCGAAAGATAAACGCTAAGTTGGAGCTGAAACCCATAAAACCCTGTTCGAATAAATTCAAATATATGTCAAAGGACTATTGGTATTGTGCCCTACGGTATATAACTGGTCACAACAACCACGGCGTTGCCACCTGCAAAATGGGACCAGATCCTACACGAGGAGCCGTTGTAGATGCCCAGCTAAGGGTTTATGGTATTGGGAAGTTGAGAGTGGCCGACACGAGTGTTATACCAGTTTCTACGTCCTCTCACACCATGGCTGTCGCCTATATGATCGCTGAAAAGTTGTCGGATATGCTTAAATCTGAATATGGTGTATTGTAATTATCAGGAAATTGAATTTTCTGATCGTAAAAATGTACATTAAAGTTGGACATTTCTGAAACATTTATTTAATAATTATTAATAGCTCAACAGATAAATATCCAGTTACAGGGCAATAAGACTAACAGAATAACACATGCAAATTGGTAAAGCAAAAAAAGCAACAAAAAGAAATACAATGCATAAAGTAAAACCAAACTAGACATAAGCAATTAAATATAACGAATAGTAAGTTTGTACTTGCATTAAATCAAAGTTATTAAAAACGACAGTTCAAACTTTGAAAAGCCCTAAACTGAATACAGTACAAAATCAATCATAACCCTAAAAGAAATTGTTAAGATATCCAGAGAATTATGTAAGATATTGCCATTTTTACACATAACATATAACGGAGATGACGTTAGTTCTAACCAAGGGCAAATAATAAATTTTAAATTCTCTAGATACAACCCGTGGTACATTAAATATAAGCTTATCATGCAGAAACCAGTAGTCAATATTATTATACAGAATCTTCAATAATAACTTTACACAAAACATTGTTCTTCTACATTCTAACGCAGTATGGCAAAAACCTTGTTCATGATACACTCGGTAAAACTTTAAATACAAAAATTTTGCGAATCTGCACTAAACAGACTCCTCTCCCACTGTATGTTTAAGATAAAAGGGAGACCATACAAGACATTGTCGAAATCTGTACAAGATCTCAAAATAAACCCCAAAGATTTAGAAGCAGTCGAAATGTTATAATCATAATGAAGAGATAAAGCGAGTTTATCATCAAATATGACTCCAAGGTCTTCAATTTTACTTAGCCTTTCTAAATACGATAGGATGATTTTTTCTAGAGTAAGTTAGTATGTTACATATAGATGCATTCATCATCAGGCTATTAAAGACACACCACTGAATTAACACATTTATATTCTGAAGCTTTAGGCAATCATCAACCGAATTTATTTTAGAAGAAATTTTAAAATCATTCGCGTACAAAAGCAAATCTATAGCAAATAAGCTCGCTGTCATTAATAAAAATTACGAATAAGAGAGGCCCAAGGACAGACCCTTGTGGTACTTCCGATGTTCCAGGAAACTTATCGAATTGATTACCGATATGTGCGAAATAATTATGTAGTCAAAAATATTGCAAGAATATAATTTTAATTTTGTACCGGTTTATGAATTATCAATGTATGATAGTTTTTATTTATTACGCTGACTGTTGTAGTTCTTGGATTTTATTTATTTAATTTTTAACATGTCAACATATGTGGATGTATGAGTGTTCCAAACAGAGCAGCAGTATTTTAGCTTACTTCTGACAAGCGTGAAATAAAGCAAAGAAATCGATCCAAAGAATTAAAACATCTGCTGCTTCGAATAACAAATCCGAGTAATTTGAAGGCCTCCTTAGTAATATTTGCAATATGACTGCAGAAGGACAGTCTAATGTCAAACGTAATGCCCAGGTCCTTCACCTCATAAACACGGTCAAGCACAGCATTATCGATAGTATAATCAAAATTCACGATATTAAAAATCCTATGAAATGTCATGACCTTGCATTTAGCAATATTAAAACTTAACTTATTGACGTTACACCACTCGCTCAAGGAAGCCAAATCCCGCTGGAATAACAAACAACCTGGAGAGTGCTTAACTTTCTAAACAACTTCATGTCATCAGCAAAAAGCAGCTTCCTAGAGGAGATAGCACAACAGATATCCGATATGAATAATAAGAATAAGAGAGGCCCCAAGTTGGAGCCCTGACGTTGCAAAAAAAGTGGAAGATTTAACACCGCTGATTTCAACATGCAACATTCTATCACCTAAGTAGGATTATAACAAGTTAATTATTTGAAATAAAATTCTAAACGAAAGTAATATTGCCAACAATACACTGTGTGATTTCGTGGCAAAGGCCTTTCTAAAATCCGTGTAAATGACATCAACCTGTTTCTTCGAGTCAAGTGCATGGGATACAAATTCGGCAAAGCAGCTGCGATTGCTCTCAGTGCTACGAGGTTTCACAAAATCGTGTTGTTCAGTAGGCAAGATATTTTTAACATGCTCATACAAAAAATCATTTAATATAATTTCCAATAATTTTGAGAATACAGAGGTTAGAGAAATTGGTAGTTTTTAACATCATTAATATCTCTAGATTTATACACAGGACACACAACGCTTCCATATAGGGGGAAAAGTACCCGTTTTTATAACGTTATTAAAAATTTAATACAAAGGTATTAGCAGAGCATGAATACATACATCTTTTATCACTAAGAAAGGAATATTGTCAGAACCAGATGAGAGCTTATTTTTCAATTTTTACTAGATGCAATTATATCGTTAAGGGAAATATGCTTAATATTGAGATAACTACTAATATTATTACATTCAAATGCATAATTGTTATTAACCGCAGCACAATCCTGCAAGTAGACACTATTAAAGTGCTAAGCAAAGCCTTCTACAATTGTGTTCAGTGACGATATTTGTTGATTGTCATATGACATTACACCAGGTAAGCGAGAAGTATTTCTTTCCGAATTGACAAATAACCAGAATTGAGTAGGATTAGCATTTAATTTCGTTTCAGCATTTGCCATATATGTTTTGTAGGCAACCCGTATTTTAGCTTTTATTTCATGCCTTCTGCTGAGATTGGTAGCACAGGGTAATTAATAATTAAGTTTACTTCATCATACAGCAATACCTGTGACCAATCCCCATTATTAAACATATCATACATTCTGACAAAGTTAGCTTTCCTAAAATTAAACCTCGCTAGCCCAGATTCCATATTACATATGTTGTCTGAGCTTACCAGAAGACCTGGATGATCAGAATCTAGAGCAACTAAATTGTCAGCGCATGGCGATACTTTGCAATTTATACTGGAAGAACAGGCAACCAAATCCAATAAGCGTTCTCTAGCATTAACTACACCATTGACTTGCATGGTCGCCATATTCCAACATGTTATTAAATCTAACTGAAACGTTAGGAACTAAATCATTATTGCAAATCTCAGGAATTTTAAAATCACCGGCAATAAGTACTCGTTCCAAATGCTCCAGATATTCAAAGATATTACAATATAGATTGCAAATTATTGAGAGTTATTTTCACATCCACTAACTCAATTTCTTCCACTGACACATGATCATGATCAACCTGAGAGTGATATTTCATATAATTAGTGGTAGTAGTACAATAGGTGAATTTTTAAGAATGTTTGTTCTAGAAATAGGCAAATAGAACAATGAATAGGTGCGACCCTGAACATGAGGAATGTTAAAGTAAATATTACTACAAATGTTTGGGCAATCTTCCATGCTAAATAAAACTTTATACAAAAAAAAAGAAAGAATTGAAAAATAAATAAAGTATAAATTTAGTAGCAGTACCAGTACCAGTACCAGTACCATTCATTTAACCACAAAAAACAGCGTAATAAATGCATTAAATTCTTTAGTGGCATGATTTTTATGTCTTCTCTACACATGCATGCTTTTCCTATAAAATTGATATTTAGGACACGCTAAACGTATACCTACAGAATATTTTTAAAATTATCATGTCACTTAAAAGAACCGTTATACACATATTTATGAAAGAAATATTTTATAGCATCAAGAAAGTTTGTCTACAGGGTGTTTCAAATAAAAGAAAATCTATGAACGTTGACGGATTATTTACGATGAAAAATGGCCACTTCATATTGTAAACTTTGATAATAAATAAATATATAAAGGGTGTTCCAGTTTTAAAACAAAAAAAAATTCTGAATAAATCATACCTACTCTTTTTAAACAAATAAATTGGTCAAGGCGTCTCTGTAAATTCGACACCACATTCTCCAGTCTTAATTCCATTGGATTGCCCTTAAATAACCCAAAATAACTCTTTCGTCGTATAAATCTGGCATGCGTGTAAATGTATACATTTTGAACAGTTTTTATGATACCTTTATTTGTAGTCATGTTTTCGTAAAATCTCCTTTTAATTATTAAAATACAGATTAAGAAAAACCATAAGCATATAATTGAAACTTTCAAAAATAGTACCTGTTTCTTTTTGGTAGTAAATTAATACATATGCAAATTCAAGCCTACCATAGTTATGATTTTTGATATTCTGTCCTACCGTACCAAATTTTAACAAAATGAAATAAATCGTTATCAATATACAGGGTGTTTCTGGAGGAGATGTACATACTTCAGTACTACGTTCAATTTTAAGCAAAAAACTTCCTATGAACTTAAGTCTGGAAACGCTTCGCTTATGATATACAAATTTTGTAAGGGGAAGTTTCTTGGGACGCGAAATTCAAATTTTATGCACAATTGGCTGTATCTCCAAAAGGGCGCCACATGCAACCTTTAGGATCCTTTTAAATCGCTTCAACTTATTTGTGCCACGATGTATGTCATTTTTGAATAGAAAAACATTTTCTCCTACCTTTTCTGCTAAAGAAATGTACACCTTATTGATGTCTCTAGGAGTAACCGTTCCCGTTAAAAACTTATCTAAAGATGATGATGCATGCAATGCTCTTGGAGATATAGCCATTTGTGCATAAAATTTTAATTTCCCTTCCCAAGAAACCTTCGCAAGTCGACGAGTTATTTTATTGGAAAACGTTAAAATAAATTGTAGTGTAACATACCCGGGTTCGTTCAACATTGTTGAAAGAGGAAGTATTTGGCCAATAATCGAGAAGATACACCTGCGTTGTGTTTATTGATATTATTTATTAACTTACCTCGAATGTGCTACATATTTACGAAGTTAGGGAGATTTGAATAGTTTTAAATAAAAAAAACAAATTACTAAATACACCTCGTTTATTAGTTTTCTGTCAATGGTGTAATATCCTATCTAACCACCTATCAGTGCCGTACTCAGCCTTGAATTCACGGGGGAAAAGAGCATGACAGAGAAAACCCCGATCACAATTCAAAGAATTGCTGTCGCTATTGCAATGGTAATAATAATGATAACAATAATAAAAATGTATCTGTACTTCAGTACTTGAATACACGGTAATATAATCATAATTCTAAATACTAACTTGGTTAGTTAGCCGACTTGCGTCAGAAGGTACTGAGGTCCCATACGGGAGGCTACCCAGCTAGTAGTTGAGGGGTTGAACAAAAATCTCAAATCATATCTCATGCATAATATGTTTTATCGGATGTTTGTCCAGTCACGGGAGAAAATATTAATAGAATCACCAAGGCTCTTACAAACATGTGACAAGCAAACCGCTAATTCAAGTAATAAAGTAGTAGTCGTAGAAGATTAATAATAACTTACAATACCATTTACAACAGCATAACTTCGACTCAAACTAAAGTTATACATATAATTTCAACAATAAATCAACAAGTACTGTCACCTCAAAATTATAATAAAATATAATGAAACTGTAATAAAATATTGAACAGACAAGAAAATAATAAAAAGAACACAATGACGTTGAATCTTTAAATATAATATACAAAAACAAGTTACTGACCTGTAAAGTTAGAACAGATGCACCACTTATCACCACTGCCTTCCAGCCAACCTGCCGAAGTCTCCCAACCCAACTAACTACCCGTTGAATCTCGCTCCGCGTTCCCGTGTTTATTATTTCTTCGTCTACAATTTCCCCTCTAGCTACTGTGTATATAATATTCTATACAGAGTGTTATTCATTCAGCAGTACATATATAACAAAATAATATTTAGCTAAGCAGATTCCCACAAAATGATAAATAGCTAAATGTATGGACACTTTGTTTTCATAAAATCCGGTAGCATTAATACATTAATTCACATTTAACGACCTCAGAAATACTTGTTTTATAAAAATGAAAAATATAATCGCCGATATCCAAAAATTGATAAAGTTAAATTATTATTTTTGATGGCAGATTTGTAGAGGAGGCAAGGGTAAATAAAACATACGAAAAGTAATTCAAAACAATAAAAAATAAATGAAAAGTGATATTTTTTTATTTTGTGCAGGGAAGCCGACAAGCACCCCGTCCCGCCCGTGTCCATGAAATTAGCTGTTACTAGAATATACCTGTACAGTTTCGTTCACCCCTGTAGATAGATATACCTAATAATTATAGTCGACTATCACTTTACTTATATTAATCTAAGTGAATAACAAAATTTTATCTACATTAACGCATTATTCATAGCTTCATTATACCATGTCTAAGTAATTACTTAATATAGTTTTGCAAGTTCTAGTGAGGAAGGTGGTCGGCATAAAATGTTAACACATTTTTTGAGGGTGATATATTTCACAAATTTTGTGACCTATTGCGTTTGCTATACCGAAGAAACTATAGATTATTACGAGAATCTGATTATTACAGGAAAAGAAAAAGCTAAGAGTTACCAGTTACCAAGTAATTCCAATGCGTATATTCCAGACAACGATGGTCCACCCGTAGGCAAGTAGACTTTTTGGAAGGATTTGATATAGTTCTTAGTTTCATTTTTTTCTCAAATGAACAACTTGGATATTTTCATTATAAGTACTTAAAGTTTTTTTGGGTTTTGATAACTTTGAAGATTTTGATTGAACGGTACATTTTGAAGGCAATGGAGTTTTATTTAAGGTTCCTCCTTTCCTTTTTCAGATTTTGGTACGTTTGACTTTATAGTAGTCGGTTCCGGAGCGGCGGGATCTGTGATGGCTAGGCGCTTGTCGGAAATAAAAGAATGGAAGATCCTGGTTTTAGAGGCTGGTGAATTTGGGAATGAATTCACCGATATTCCCAGAATGAGTTACGATGCCACGATAGTCAGTGACTATAACTGGGGATACTATACTGTACCACAAACAACTTCTTGTTTAGGTAATAATTATTAATAATCGGTATCGTATAAATACATCTATTTTTTACCAACCAAGCATATTGGTATTAACAAGGTTTGAAAAAGACCACTAAACAATTTGGACGGGAAAAAATTATGATTTGGTTTTGATAATTAACAACAATCTTCTGTCATCGTTAGAAACTCTAAAGCATGTTAAAAATTACCATTTGCAGTCAAATCTCTCACGAGAGAACTGAACAAGCATAAAAAATTATTCTCTCTTGTTCTTCTTCTTCTGTTCTTTAGCACATAATTTTAAAACTAGATGCATTTGATTTTTTAAATATAAACCATGTATTCTTAAAATGCAAATGATTTTAGCATTTAATAACGAAACTATACAATGTCATCCTGCCATTTGTCACCTGAGTATAACAATTGGTTTTATAAGCCCTACAAATATAATAATATAGCTAAAAATGGTCTAACCAACATCTGAAGAAAAATTGTTAAATAGCAAAAATACAACAAACACGTGTCTTGCAAACATTTTTTTATGATTATTATTTTAAGATATTGAACTTTTCTTTCTTTTAACTGTGGTTTCTTGATTATGTTTGATTTTAATCATAAATTCTTGAAAATTGCTGTATTCATATTAGGGCTGTCAATCCCAGGATTTCAAAAATTCGGGTATCCGGGATTCTGCTAATTTTTAACCCCAAAAATCCCAGGATGCCGTCAGTTTAATTAATATACAGATATCCTATTTAATTTAGAGATCAGGTCTAAAAAATTGAGCATTGATCAAATTTTTACAAAGTAACTGCTTTACAGTCTAATACATATTTTTAATACGGCTTTGTTCAGCACGTAAAAGCTAGGTCTGAAAAAGTCTATGTAGCCATTTCAGCCAGGTCAAGTACAAATAAAAAAGTTTCGTTATTTTCTACTTTACCCAATGAAACGAAATTATATGAAAATGGTGTATCCTATGATTTTTTATTATCTCCAAAATTCGTTCCAGTTTGAATACGAATATGCTAGATGAGTTTTTCTTATATATTTTTGATTTTTATCCAAAATATAAATAAAAAATAAATTTCATATATATGATTATTCATATAATTTTTTTTTCATTTATCATTCTGTTCTTTTTAAATAAAGAAAACTTAAAAATAATATTAATTTTTCATAACATATCGACATTGCCAACAGCAATCAATACCGGAATACGGGATTATAAATTTCTAATTCCAAAATCCCAAGATCGAAATTTTTTTCCGGGATTGACAGCCATAGTTAATATATTTAAACAGTTTCGAAGATGACACAAAATTTTGGACATGTTCAATTTAACATGATTTTGTATTAATTTCTATAATTTTTAACCTTATCCTCTGTTTGCGTTCTGTTTGATATTCATGCATGATGTTACAGCCAGTACAAGGTATTTTATAGACTCTCTGATTTTCTAAATCTTTTGATGTTTTTATGTTATTTTTGTATACTATTTTATATTCCATTTTCACTTTTATAAGTAAAAATTGTATCATTTAAATTAAGTGAATTTTTCTAAGCAGTATTTTCATGTACAGAATTATGTAGTATTTTTTATTATCATTGTTTTAATTTATTTTCCATTTATTACTATTTATGATTTTTTCAATTTTTCACAGGAATCTCTTTTTAAGAATGAACGGCACTATTACAGGTCTTACTATAGTTTCTGACAGTCGTATCTGTATCGTAATTTATCAAAATCTAGTAACAAAAAAGTATAAAATGTGTAAATTGTGGACTTTGAGAGTTCTTTTTATAAGGGAATCTATTTGATGTTTTTTTAGGAGTGCAAGAGAATCGTTGCGCTTATCCAAGGGGTAGAGGTGTAGGTGGAACCTCCCTCCTTAATGGCCTGACGTATGCGCGAGGTAACAAAATCGACTATGACATATGGTGTGCTGAAGGTAACCCCGGTTGGTGCTACGACGATGTGTTCCCGTATTTCATGAAATCGGAGGACTTCCACAAGAACGATCCCGATGCCGTGGTCGATGCCGCTTACCACGGGAAAGGTGGTCCCCTTTACGTCGACTATCCCTTACCGAGAGCGGAACAGTGCAAAGTCTTCTTCAAAGCCAACAAGGAGTTAGGTTACAACCAGATCGATCCCAATGGGCCTCGTTCCACGGGCTCTAGTCCCAACCAAGTAAACGTGAAGCATGGGAAGAGACAAGATGGCGGTACTGCCTTTGTAAAGCCTGCATTGGACAGATCCAACCTGGTGGTGCTGACCAAGAGCTTCGTCATGAAAATACTCATCAATGAGTTGAAGTTGGCTGAAGGAGTGCTTTTCAGCTATAAAGGCAAAGCGCTCAGAGCATTTGCTTCGAAGGAGATTATAGCGTGCGCGGGCGCAATAAACTCGCCACAGTTGCTGATGGTTTCTGGAATTGGTCCTGTGGAACACCTCACCAAACTAGGTATGTCAAATTGGATGCAACTAGTAATTGCGACAAGTAGTTTCATTATCAAATATTTCGCAATAAGCATGAAGTCGCAATCAGAAGAATATTTAATAGGGCCGTCATTTTTAAAGTGCACGATATAGAATCTCTAAAATTAGAAAATATATGCAATGCAATGACATATAAGCACTCTATAGCTTTTCTTAATTAGAAAAAGTTATTGATTGCTCCTTAAAAATTACCACCAAAAAGAAAATGAAAGATATCTGTTTCCCTAACCTGTTACACTGAACGTCTAACTCCATAACCTATTCAATCAATATTTATAATAATATACTGTGGTACCGTTATGCATGTTTCCATAAATTTAAAACTGCCAATTTTTAGAACAGAAATCAATAAGACAACTGCAACTTCTACTAAATTATCTTAATTAATTAATTAATCGATACACTTATATTTCTTAAAACATTTGAAGTCGAATTAAGTGTATATTTTGTGGAATGTTACTTAAAATAGAGCTTTTGAATATATTTTGAATGAATATTGAAACTGAAAGTTCCAAAAAATTAGCCAATGAATTAGAAACCGATTCCATTATCTACAGCAAATTTGCTTTGAAAATGTCATGCCTCTACTTCAAAATAATAAGATGCCTTTATTTTGACTCGTTACCATGGCAACCAGAAAAATTTCCGGAAATTTTTTCGTGGAAAATTTTTGACAGATGAGGTGGTAAATATATATGATCTACACTATACGAATTTCTTCGAAATTGCGTCGTGATGCTTGTATAAAATATATTTCTCCTACCTTTAGTGACCTAAAATTGCCAGAGAAAGATATACTGAACTACTACCCATCTGAGTTTTAGCATTTGATGTTACTAAAGTTGGTAATTTTTTTATTTTACGAAATATGGTGGAAATACCTGGAAAATTAAATAAATTGTTTCCATACACTTGCGTTTTTTTTGTATATCTGGTATTAGGCTTTGAATTTCTTGTCTAATAACTTGTTGATTTTCTTTATCAAATTGCTGCATTTCACTATACACTTATTAAACACTTATTAAATTCAACACCACACTATGTTATGGTACGCGTATCAGAACAACTTGAACAATTCTTTGGCTCAAATATTTATTTTTTCTTACAATTGCAGGTATTCCTGTAATCCAACATTTGGAAGTAGGAAGCGCTTTATCCGACCACGTCCAAATATATGGAATGACCTTCTCAAGCAACCTCAGCGAACCAATTCCAACATTAAGAAAGCAAATAAAAGATTTCTTGAATGGTTATGGTCTCCTGTCTCAGACCTTAAACCAACAAGTCCTCGCCTACTATCAAACTGACGTTGAGACGATTCCAAACTACCAAGACCTAGAAGTAGGCTTCTACTTTTCCAACGCGTCGTCTTATGCATTAAAAAAGGCACAACGCTGGAAGGACAGTATCTCTGAAGCCATCGAAGGCGTGGACAGCTCAAGTTCTTTCACCATGTATCCCGGCCTTTTGCATTTGAAGTCGACTGGAACCCTTAGACTTAAAAGCGCCTCACCCTTTGACTACCCATTAATAAGTCCCAACTGCCTTTCCGACTCTGAAGGCAAAGACATAGAAACGGCCTATCAGGCGGTACTTTTCGTTTTAAAACTCATAGAAACAGAGGCTTTTCGAAAGATAAACGCTAAGTTGGAGCTGAAACCCATAAAACCTTGTTCGAATAAATTCAAATATATGTCAAAGAAGTATTGGTATTGTGCCCTACGGTATATAACTGGTCACAACAACCACCCCGTTGCCACCTGCAAAATGGGACCGGATCCTACACGAGGAGCGGTTGTAGATGCCCAGCTAAGGGTTTATGGTATTGGGAAGTTGAGAGTGGCCGACACGAGTGTTATACCAATTTCTACGTCCTCTCATACCATGGCTGTCGCCTATATGATCGCTGAAAAGTTGTCGGATATGCTTAAATCTGAATATGGTGTATTGTAATTATCAAGAAATTGAATTTTCTGATCGTAAAAATGTACATTAAAGTTGGACATTTCTAAAACATTTATTTAATAATTATTAATAGCTCAACAGATAAATATCCAATTACAGGGCAATTAGACTAATAGAATAACACATGCAAATTGGTAAAGCAAAAAAAAGCAACAAAAAGAAATACAATACATAAAGTAAAACCAAACTAGACATACGCAATTAAATGTAACGAATAATAAGTTTGTACTTGCATTAAACCAAAGTAATTGAAAACGACAGTTCAAACTACAAAAAGCCTTAAACTGAATACAGTACAAAATAAATCATAACCCTAAAAGAAACTGTTAAGATATAAAGGCAAATAATAAATTTTAAATTCTCAACCCGTGGTACATTAAATCTAAGTTTATCATGCAGAAACCAGTAGTCAATATTATTATGCAGAATGTTAAATAGCAACTTTACATAAAACATTGTTATTCTACATTCTAACGCAGTATGGCAAAAACCTTGTTCATGGTACACTCGGTAAAGCTTTAAATACAAACATTTTGCGAATCTGTGCTAAACAGACTCCTCTCCTACTTTATGTTTAAGATAAAAGGGAGACCACACAACGTTACAATAATAACTTAAGACATTCTACACTGTCGAAATCTTTAAAAGATCTCAAAATAAACCCCAAAGATTTAGAAGCAGTCGAAATATTATAATCATAATGAAGAGATTAAACGAGTTTAGCATCAAATATGACCTCAAGGTCTTTAATTTTACTTAGCCTTTCTAAATACGCAAGGATAATTTTTTTCTAGAGTATGTTAGTATGTTCCATATAGATGCATTCATCATCAGGCTATTAAACACACCACTGATTCAACACATTTATATTACTCTGAAGCTTTAAGCAATCATCAACCGAATTTATTTTAGAAGAAATTTTAAAATCATTCGCGTAGAAACGCAAATCTATTACAAATAAGCTCGCTAAGTTATTAATAAAAATCACAAATAAGAGGGGCCCAAGGACAGGCCCTTGTGGTACTCCCGACTTTGCAGGAATTTTATCGAATTGATTACCGATATGTGCGAAATAATTATTTAGTCAAAAATATTGCAAGAATATAATTTCAATTTTGTACCGGTTCGCTCAAGGAAGCCAAATCCCGCTGCAATTACAAACAACCTGGAGAGTGCTTATCTTTCTAAACAACTTCATGTCATCAGCAAAAAGCAGCTTCCTAGAGGAGATAGCACAACAGATATCCGATATGAATAATAAGGATAAGAGAGGCCCCAAGTTGGAACCCTGGGGTACCCCTGACGTTGCAAAATTGAAATTGGACGGTAGTTTTTAACATCATTAATATCTCTAGATTTATACACAGGACACACAACACTTCCATATAGTGGGAAAAGTACCCATTTTTATAACGTTATTAAAAATATGATACAAAGGTATTAGCAGAGCATGAATACAATCTTTTATCACTAAGGAAGGAATATTGTCAGGACCAGACGAGAGCTTATTTTTCAATTTTTACTAGATGCAATTATATCGTTAAGGGAAATATGCTTAATATTGAGATAACTACTAATATTATTACATTCAAATGCATAATTGTTATTAACCGCAGCACAATCCTGCAAGTAGACACTATTAAAGTGCTAAGTAAAGCCCTCTACAATTGTGTTCAGTGACGATATTTGTTGATTGTCATATGACATTACACCAAGTAAGCGAGAAGTATTCCTTTCCGAATTGACAAATGACCAGAATTGAGTAGGATTAGTACTCCGTTCAGCCCTTACCATATATGTTTTATAGGCAACACGTATTTTAGCTTTTATTTCACGCCAGAGATTGTTAGCACACCGTAAATAATAATTAAGTTTGCTTCTTTTATACAAATTCAAATTGAGATTTTATGATTTACTTTTATCTATAATCATCATCATCAAACCACACAGTATATTTAACCGATCTACTTTTCTGCAGTGGGACACATTCAGAAATAATAGATTGCATCACGTCATCAAAGCATTCACTAGCCAGATTATCTTCATCATACAGCAATACCTGTGACCAATCCGCGTTATTAAAATATCATACATTCTGACAAAGTTAGCTTTCCTAAAATTAAACCTCGCTAGCCCAGATTCCATATGACATATTTCGTCACAATGTAAATCTGAGTTTACCAGAAGACCTGGATGATCAGGATCTAGAGCAACTAAATCGTCAGCGCATGGCGATACTTTGCAATTTATACTGGAAGAACAGGCAACCAAATCCAATAAACGTTCTCTAGCATTAACTACACCATTGACTTGCATGATGTCGCCATATTCCAACATGTTATTAAATCTAACTGAAACGTTAGGAACTAAATCATTATTGCAAATCTCAGGAATGTTAAAATCACCGGCAATAAGTACTCGTTCCAAATTAATTCGCTCCAGGTATTCAAAGATATTACAATACTTATCAAATGAGCAACTAAGAGATATATGACTACAATAATTACAGATTGCAGATTATTGAATTATTTTCACATCCACTAAGTCAATTTCTTCCACTGGAGAAGCTAAGTAAACTGGCTCAGACACATATTTAAGATGTACCGCCAGCAATACACCACCACCCCGTACACCATAACGACGATCCCTTCTGTACACAGCCTAATAGTCAAAGAATAGTTCGGAGCTGGAAACATCTCTAAGCCAAGTTTCTGAGGCTGCTATAATGTCGTATCCATAGGCAAGAATATTCTGGTAAAATATATGAGTTTTGGTATTTAAGCCTCTACAGTTTTGATAAATCGGCGATCGTTCTTCTATAGAGAATTACAGACCCATAGCAATACTTTGTAATTTTGGAAAACTTTTTGAAATTATTTTATATGAAAATATTTATAACTCAGTGAAATCTTCAATTACACCATGTCAGCACGGTTTTATGTCACAAAGATCGACAGTAACTAATTTAGCTTGTTTAACTCAGTATATTTCAAACAGCTTAGACTCTGCGCGTCAGGTAGACGTTTTATATACAGATATAAAAAAGCTTTCGATCGCATTGATCATAGTAGTTTATTGTCGAAACTAAAATCCCTTGGTTTTTCAAAGTCTTTGTTGACATTAATGGAGTCGTACTTACTAAATCGAAAACAGTAATATGGCGGTATATCATCAAACACCTACATTTCAACATCTGGAGTTCCTCAGGGCTCCAATTTGGGGCCTCTACTTTTTTTTCTTTTCATCAATGATGTATCAGCCAATATTTCAGCGCCGCATTTACTTTTTGCAGACGATTTAAAAATTTACTTAGAAATTAATAGTTATGAGGATGGTAATACGTTACAAAATGCATTAAATGCTACTCAGACATGGTGTTATGAAAATAACCTAGAATTAAATTTGTCTAAATGTAAAGTTATGTCATTTCACAGAAAATACAGTCCATTAATTTTCAATTATTCCCTCAACAACACTGTTTTGGAAAGATGTATTAAATTTAAAGATCTAGGAATGGTATTTGACAGTGAGCTTTCCTTTAATACCCACATTTCAGAAACGGTTTCTTCTGCCTACAGACTACTTGGATACTTTTTTAGAAATTGGAGCAAGTTTTCAAATATAGATACGTTTAAATTATTATATATAACCTTTATTAGAAGCAAATTGGAGTATGCCTCAATTATTTGGTCTCCTCTCTATCTAAATTACATTCAGCTTTTAGAATCCGTCCAACGTAAATGCTTAAAATATATGTTTTTCAAAAGTAATGGTTACTATCCGCCTAGGGGTTTTGATCACGCTGCTCTACTGGAGAAATTCAAGTTTTTATCTTTAGCTGATAGGAGGAATTGTGCCGCTTTAACACTGTTATGCAAAATATTTAATAATAAAATAGATTGCAACTGTCTCTTAAGCCAATTTAATTTCTATGTACCAAGAAATCAGTCAAGATACCCACGCACATTTTATTGTAAAACACCTAAAACTAATATTTTAGTCAAATCGCCAGTCTACAACATGTCCCAGTTATTTAATGGGGTATCCCATTTATGTGATATACACCATGATAAAATGGATTTCATTATTAAGACCTTTAAAGATATGATTTCTCTGTGATGACCTATATTATTGTTTATAATTCCTTCCTTTGATTTGTTTTTCTCAGCTAATCAAATTTAGTTTATGTAGTTATGTGTTTCAACGCAAATATTGTGTGCGATGTATGAACCGTTACCGTATTTTTTTTTATTTATGTAATTATTATTACTACTTTTCTATGTATAACTTAGATTTTAATTTTCTCTATAATTGGGTGTAAATCCGTTGAGAATAAATTATTATTTTTATTATTATTATTATTATTATTATTATTATTATTATTATTATTATTATTATTATTATTATTATTATTATTATTATTATTATTATTATTATTATTATTATTATTATTATTATTATTATTATTATTATCATTAAATCAATCTGGATGACACTTTGAAAAAAAGAGTTCTGAAATATATTATCAAAAATATCAATCGTTTTTTTTTCATGTCTGCCAGATACTAAGCAAATTACCTCTACAAAAGTTGCATAGAAGAAAATTCAACAAATCAACTTTAATTGACCTTGGATATGTTTTTCAAGGTCATTTGAAGGTCGACGTGTATTTTTAACTGATCTACTTTTTGTTTAAGAATCGGAAACCGTGTTGCATATTTAGTTTCTCATCACAGTGGTGAAAAAAGTTACCTACAAAAAATAATTTTAAGTTGAATATAAATTTTTGAAAAGAATAAGTTACCTATCTAAAAGACTAAATTCATTTTTGCAAACAGCTAAAATTTTAGATATTATTATTTTTGCGTTTCAAGGACATATAATCGTATCTAATCTAAGATGCACGAAAAAAATTGACCCGGTAGATAGAGGTTTCTATTATCGTAGAGCTTGCGTATAAAATTGAATAATTTACTTTGACTTTTAGAGGGAAAATGCGTTATAGATGAAAAAGTGTGAATTGTACCTTATCAGTGTGTAGTATATGCTATAGATATTCACCGTGAGCTAACTACTACTACTAATTTTCATTAATTCCAGTTGTTACTAAGTAGTTTTCTAAAAGAATTCTTCCAGGTGCGACAGTGTTTATAATGCCGTATACAAATTCCTCAATATAGAGTTGACGTGTAAAATTCAGGAAATTTCATAAAAAACCAAAAACAAGTGAAAATAGTAATTTTTTGTTATTCTAAATGGTTTACTACTATGGAAACTGTTATATACCCTGCAGAAAACATATATAATTAACACAGTGAAGAAATCTTCTAACTTATTCAGATTTCTTTAGGCATTCTCTCTCACTGAACAGCTATGAATTCGGCAAATACAGAACTTTGGCAATAGTGACATAAAAGTATTTTCAAAAAAAAAAATATTGCAAATTAGCATTAGAAATAACAATAAAGTAATATTAATAATAACAATAAAGTAATATTAATAATAAATTTCTTTATTTATTTTGTAGTTACCGCTAAAGCGCCTTTTATTTTGCCATTTTGATGATGCTAAAGACTCAAAATTAAGCTCTGTGGGTATATTATTGTCAATGCATGTAGACTACAATGCACCGAAATAATTGTTATACTAAAACAATTGAGTTAAAAATATAATTTAATTAAGACATGAGACCTTAGCACAAAGATAATAGGTTCAACAGTTAAAAACGGAACTAATTAAAATACAACAATTTGAATATGACTTTATTCACAGTCAACTGACTATAAAAACCTACACTTTATAGTTTATTCACGGAAAGTTTTATTAACATGGCAATTCTTGATTGTGCATTTCATCTTGTGCATATGCATGCACCTGAGATTCTCATTATTAATAAAATAATAATAATAAAATTTACCTTAATCATCAGAAATTCTTCAGCTCTTGTAAAACTTGTTTTACGGTCCAAAATTCTTGAGTCAATTTTTTTGTTCAAGTTTCTTAACTCAATTTTCTTGACAAATCACTTTATCCTTCACAATTTTCTTGAATTTAATGCACCAAAGTACTATAGAGATTTTAGATGGAGAGGATGGGAAGAGGGTTTCAGAAAATGTAGGTACAAAAAAGATTGTGATAATCGAATTAACCCCAACCTTTTTGACCGCAAAACGACTTTTAGCAACGCTTAGATGTCTTCTTGTGTTTTCTATCCAACACTCTTACTTTTTTATTTTATATCCTGAACAATACTTTTCAGGAAAGCCGTCATCTACCGTATTTTGATAGGGTTATCTTCATGAAAATATTCATAGTATTTAACGTATAATTTTTGCCGATATTCAAAAAAATATGCAAACATGACTTTTTCTACAAAACTGTTAAAAGTGGGCTTTTTAATTGTCATTTTTGATGTTAAAAATGTAATTTTTTGACACGCGTGTTAAAAGTAAGTTACTTTTAACACTAGTGTTAAAAGTAAATCAAAGTTTATTTAAATTTTGTTGAAAATTAATAAAACGTTTTAACAAACACATGAACAACTTTTTATTTTAAATAAGTACAAGGCAACATTTTAACTAGTTATTACTATTAACATTTATAGTAAAATTAGAACAATTTGAAATTGTAATTCCCTGCGGAGAGTTGGTTTTACTGTCAACATGTGTGACACATCTATTTTCTTCCATATCTTGGCTTTTTCCTCAAAATATGCCAGTAAAACACTTTCGTTACATTTCCCAGGGACTTTTTTAATATTGCACCATTCCGAAAAGCGTCTATAAGCGATTTCGTAATGTTCCTTTGATTTCGCCGGCAATAATTCCAATGTTGCTCGACTGGCGGCTTCTTCGATTTTAGCAGGGATGGATTCGTTACACTCATTATCGAGATTATTCGTTATACTTATAATATTACTAGAAAATGCTGTCAATATTTTTGCGTTTTTTCCGTAACTAACAACAGCACTGGTTGCTACGAAAATTTTGGTTCATAAACATTGCGATCTGTGTGGTAATTTTTGATTTCTTATTTTTATTGAGTTTAAAGTTCTTCCGATAGAAAAAATAGTGTATGATATACGTGTTAAGTGATTTTATTTTGTTCGTGAAGTTAAAAAACTCGCTACGCTCGATTTTTAATCATCTTCACTCACAAAATAAAATCTTACTTTTAACACGTATATCATAAATAGCTATTCTCATTGACTGCCTTTACTAACCGTTTTTCTCTCAACTGTTGAATTCTGCAAATCCTTTTTCGTATTTTGTCCATATGTAAGAATTATCCCTTGATTTTACATACAAACAAGGCTATTTCCTCGAATTCTTCGTCTAATATGGCATTTAAAATAATTTCAATAGTCTTTATTGAAAAAATAATAATAAATATAATAATATATGTAATAAACACAATGATATTCGATGCTATTTAGGCTTCATGGGGACCTTTGGCTTTGTGACACCTATATAACCAATAACTTCCATCGGTCTCAATCCTGAGACGTCTTCTGAAACGACTTTCGTGCTCTTCACTTCAGTCTGAAAGTCTCTAGCACTGGCCACAGCAGCTTCCTCGGCGTATTCAGGAGGTGCAGCTGGAAAAAAAGTTTAAGCTCATTTAAAAATAATTTACCACATAACCTTACTGTAGAAGAAAAGCGAAGCTTATACAACTAATGGTAGGTAGTAACCAACGCTTTGTCTACCCATTGATATTTGTTTATTTATTTATTTATTTTGGATTACAGCTGCCCAGACAGAAAGATTCCAATTATAGGACAGGAATTATAAAAAAGAGGAAAAATATACATATATAAAAACAAAAAACAAAAACAGCCACAGATACATACAAAAATGATTTGGCATTCTTAAGTTGATATATAAAAAGAAAAAAAACAAACTGTAAAAAACAAAAAGAACAAAAATACAGTAAAAAGTAAATTGAAAACAAAAAAAAATCAACTATAATTAATACAAACTGTAGCAGTACGATAAACATAAGATTCAGCTCCAAATACATCGTCTTATTAACAGAACAATTCAAAATATCAAGCTGAAAGTGATATTTCATATAATTAGTACACAATACTATGAATAGGTGAATTTTTAAGAATGTTTGTTCTAGAAATAGGCAAATAAAACAATGTGCTAGTCTGAACATGGGGAATGTTAAAGTAAATCTTACTCAAAATGTCTGGGCAATCTTCCATGCTAGATAAAACTTTATACAAAAAAAAATTGAAAAATAAACACGACGAAAGGCTAAGTCGTTAAACTTAAACCTGGCTAATAGATCAGACTGTGGAATGCCACGAGGTGGATAAACACCATTTACTCTAAAAGTTAAATATTTAACAAATTTTCTCTGAACATTTTCCAAGCTGGTAATATGGATATCATATTGAGGTTCCCAGACAAGCATACTCCAATTTAGGTCTAACATAAGCATTATAAAGTAAAGTCAGCGAAGAAATATTAGAAAAGTGTTGAGCATTTGTTATAATGAAACCCAAATTTTTATAAGCAGCAGATGTTATATGATTAATATGCAGTACAAACGTTAATCTCGAGTCAAATATAACAGTCTTTAAACTGAATGCATCTATTTATAACAATATTATCAATATTATAATGGTTTTGAATAGGTGAGATTTTCCTTGTAAAACTCATAAAATTACATTTCGATAAATTTAGCGGTAATTTATTATTAACAAAATATTTGCTTGAATATTAGTAAGTGCATCATTAATAAATATAATAAATAAAAGAGGGCCTAGAACTGATCCCTGCGGAACCCCAGATGTAGCCACCTAACCGAATTAAAGCCACGAAGTTGTACATTTAAAATTCTAATAAGTGTGAAGTAAAAAAGGTTAGAAAATGATATGACAACCTTACGGATGATAAGTATTAAAAGGCCATGATAAATCCGTATAACGAACATCCAAGGAATTCGAAATGAAGTGCGTAATATCGATAAGGTTTGTTATTGTGGTTCTCCCAGAAATAAAACCATGCTGCGAAAATGTAATTTGCGTTTTTGAATGAAAAGACAGGGTATTATATAGGATAACTTCAAATAATTTTCCAAAGTTGGAGAGAATTATTATGGGCCTATAATATATTTCTATATTAATTTGTCCCCTCTCCTAAAAATCGGAAAAATTTAATCACAAAAAAACAGCGTGATGCACGCATTAAATGCTTTAGTGGCATGATTTTTACGTCTTCTCTGCGTATGTATGTACATGCTTTTCCTATAAAATTAATTTTTAGGACACGCTAAACGTATACCTTCAGATTATTTTTAAAATTATCGCGTTACTTGAAAAAATCGTTATATGTGAAAAAAGCTTAACATATTTGCGAAAAAAATATTTTATAGCATCAAGAAAATTTATTTACAGGGTGTTTCAAATAAAAGATAATCCCTTTTAATACCTTTTTCTAGAAAAATGTCCACTTCATATTGTACATTTTTAAGATACTAGCACAAGAATTTGTGATACATGTATATACAAAGAGTGTTCCAGTTTTAAAACAAAAGAATTTCTGAATAAATCGTACCTACTCTTTTTAAGATACACTCAAACAAATAAATTGGTAATGGCGTCTCTGTAAATTGGACACCACGTTCTCCAGACTTAAGTCCATTGGACTGCCCGTGAATAGCCCAGAATAACTTCTTCGTCGTATAAATCTTAGATGCGTGTAAATAGTAGACAGTTGGAACAGTACCTGCGTATTTGTAGTTAAATTTTTGCAAAATCTGATTTTATTTATTAAAATACAGATTATGAAAAACTAAGAGTATTTGAAATTTTCAAAAATAATACTTCTCTCTTTTTGGTAGCAAATTTCTACATATGTAAATTCAAATCCACCATAGTTATGATTTTTGACATTCTGTCCTACCGTACGAAATTTTAACAAAATAAAATAAATCGTTTTTAATATATAACATAACAATTAAAATAAACCCATTCATTAAATATTATAGTTTAAATTACCAAAATCCTAAAAGCGTAATTAAATGATAACGATAACTGAGAAAATTGTAAAGAATAACCACAGCTTAAGAATAACATTAAAATACGATATAAATCAATATTTGGCAGAAAATTTAATGAATTTATAATTAGGCTAATTTAAATTTTTCTAATGTAATAAAAGTAATAAAATGTAATTTATAAGCCACAAAAATTAAATAAATAAATTCACGAAACAATGGCGTTTTTTTACCTTAAACTTATTGAAATCAGTCCATTTAAACATTTTTAAGTGGAATGACCCCTGAAAAGTAAAAGATTCAGGGGCAAAAGCGGACGTGTTTTTTGGAAAAGGTTAAAACAAATTATAAATAACTGAATGTATGGAAACATTTTGTTTTCATAAAGTCCAATAGCATTAATGCATTAATTCACATTTAACGACCACAGAAACCCTTGTTTTATACAGGGTGTTTTTAAATGAAGTAGGAAAAATGGGACTACAGATTCCTTAGGTGAAAATAAATCGATTTAACCTAACATACATATATACCAAGTCGCATAATAAAAAAGATACAGGGTGTCAAAGTTAAAATTTTATTTTCGATATTGGTAGATCTTTTTCAAATAAAACAGGTAAAAGAATCGATTGTTTCGATATTCAGATGGACACACTAAGTTGCGAAAAAGTTCTGCCCTTTAAAAGAAACATAATGTGGTACAAGTGGCGCCCTCTACTAGTGACATCAAAATTAGAAACAAATCTGAATTTTCCGCCCGCAAAAATCCCTGATTTACATTTTTTTTGTAAATATTTGGATTTCTTAAGAAGTTATTTATAAATATTGGAAATAAAATTTTTACTTTGATTAATTTTCACCTAAGAAATCTGTGGTCTCATTTTTGCTACTTTGCCAATATCTACAAAAAGATAAAGTTAAATTCTTTCTGATGGCAGAAGATTTGTCAGGGAGGAGGTAAAAATAAATAAAAAATGCGAAATATAATTGTCTTTTTTTGTTCACTTTGTAGATAAACCTAATAAATATAGTTGACTATTACTTTACTTATATTACTAAGTGAATAACAAAATTTTATCTACATTAACGCATTATTCACATTTTCATTATACCATGTCTAAGTAGATACTTAATATAGTTTTGCAATTTTCAGTGAGGAAGGTGGTCGGAATAAAATGTTAGTACAATTTTTGGGGGTGTTATATTTCACAAATTTTGTGACCTATTGCGTTTGTTATACCGAAGAAACTATAGATTATTACGAGAATCTGATTATTACAGGAAAAGAAAAAGCTAAGAGTTACCAGTTACCAAATAATTCCAATGCGTATATTCCAGAAAACGATGGTCCACCTATAGGCAAGTAGAACTTTTGGAAGGATTTGATATGGTTCTTAGTTTAATTTTTTTCTCAAATGAGCAACTTGGATATTTTCATTATAAGCACTTAGAGTTTTTTGGAGTTTTGATAACTTTGAAGATTTTGATTGAGCGGTACATTTTGAAGGTAATGGAGTTTTATTTACGGTTCCTCCTTTCCTTTTTCAGATTTTGGTACGTTTGACTTTATAGTAGTCGGTTCCGGAGCGGCTGGTTCTGTGATGGCTAGGCGCTTGTCGGAAATAAAAGAATGGAAGATCCTGGTTTTAGAGGCTGGTGAATTTGGGAATGAATTGACTGATATTCCGAGAATGAGTTACGATGCCACTATAGTCAGTGACTATAATTGGGGATACTATACTGTACCACAAACAACTTCTTGTTTAGGTAATAATTTATTAATAATCGGTATTGCATAAATCCATCTTCTTTTTTTATCAACCAAGCATATTGGTATTAACCAGGTTTGAAAAAGACGTTCCCCCAAACAATTGAACGGTGAAAAAAATATTATTGGGTTTTGATAATTAACAACAATATTCTGTCATCATTAGAAACTCTAAAACATGTCAAAAATTACCATTTGTTGCTAAATCTCTCACAGGAAAACTGAACAAGCCACCAAAAATAACTTTCTCTTTTTCTTTTTCTTCTGCTCTTTAGCACATAATTTTAAATCTACATACATTTGATTTTCTTAATAAGAGCGCTATATTCTTAAAATGCAAATGATTTTAGCATTTAATAACGAAACTATACAATGTCATCATGCAATCTGTCACCTGGGTATAACCATAGATTTTATAAGCCCTACAAATCTAATGGTATTACTAAAAATGGTCTAACCAACGTCTAAAAAACAATTGTTAAATACCAGTAATATAAATACAACAATGACGTGTCTTGCAAATGTTTTTTAAAAGTTATTATTTTAAAATATTGAACGTTCTTTTTTCTGCTAACTGTCGTTTCTTGGTTATGTTTGATTTTCATCCTGAAAGTTCATTTTTTGAAAACTGCTATATTAATATTAGGCCTGCCAATCCCAGGATTCAAAAATTCGGGATTGAATTTTTTCCAAAATATGAATAAAAAATAAAATTCATATAAAATATTATTCTTATTATAATATAACTTTTTTTGCATCTACCATTCTCTTCTTTTTAAATAAATAAAACTTAAAATAATATTAATTTTTCATAATATATCGACATTGTCGACATCAATCAATGCCTGGATTTGGATTATATAATTTGAATACACACATAGTCTGTGGAAAGCCTAAGAATGAACGGCACTATTACAGTTCTTATTACAGATTCTAACGATACGGAGACCACTATCAGAATCGCAATTGATCAAAATCTAGTAACAAAAAAGTATTAAATGTGTTTGGGCAGTGTTAATCCTTTTTGTAACGGAGACTATTTGATGTTTTTTTTTTAGGAATGGAAGAGAATCGTTGCGCTTATCCAAGAGGTAGAGGTGTAGGTGGAACCTCCCTTCTTAATGGCCTGACGTATGCGCGAGGTAACAAAATCGACTACGACATATGGTGCGCTGAGGGTAACCCCGGTTGGTGCTACGATGACGTATTCCCGTATTTCTTAAAATCGGAGGACTTCCACAAGAACGCTCCCGATGCCGTGGTCGATGCCGCTTACCACGGAAAAGGTGGTCCCCTTTACGTTGATTATCCCTTGCCTAGAGCGGAACAGTGCAAGGTCTTCTTCAAGGCCAACAAGGAGTTAGGATATAACCAGATCGATCCCAATGGGCCTCGTTCCACAGGCTCTAGTCCCCACCAAGTAAACGTGAAGCATGGGAAGAGGCAAGATGGCGGTACTGCCTTTGTAAAGTCTGTATTGGACAGATCCAACCTGGTGGTGCTGACCAAGAGTTTAGTCATGAAAATACTCATCGACGAGTTGAAGTTGGCTGAAGGAGTGCTTTTCAGTTATAAAGGCGAAACGTTCAGAGCATTTACTTCGAAGGAGGTTATAGTGTGCGCAGGTGCAATAAACTCGCCACAGTTGCTGATGCTTTCTGGAATTGGTCCTTCGGAACACCTCACCAAACTTGGTATGTCAAATTGGATGCAACTAGTAATTGCGACAAGTAGCTTCATTATCCAATATTCATTCATTTTTAATGTACATGATATAGAATCTCTAAAATTACGAAATACAAAGAATAGGTGAATTTAAATTGCAATGCAATGCCATTTGAAAATGTTCTCTTATTTAGTATAAGTTATGGCACCAAAAAGGAAATGAATGAGATCTGTTTCTCTAACCTTTTTTACAGCGAACTTTTAACTCCACAAACTAAATAAATATATACAATAATATATTGTGGTGCCGTTGTGCATGTTACAATAACTTTAAAGCTGTCAACTTGTAGATCAAAAGTCAATAAGGTAACTGCAACTTCTACTAAATTATTTTAATTAATAAATCGATGCCCTTATATTATATTCCTTTAAACATTTGAAGCGGAATGAAATGTCTATTTTATGAAATGTTGCTGAAAATGGAGCTTTTCAATTAATTTTGAATGAATATTGGAACTAAAAGTTCCAAAAAATTAGCCAGTGAATTAGAAACCGATTCCATTATCTACAATACAATTCCTTTGATAATTTTTGAAGCTGGGACAACCATGACATTATGTTATGGTACATGTATCAGAATAACTTTTTTGACTCAAAAATTGTTATTGTATTGTGTGAGACGAAGTTTTATTTATTTTTTCTTACAATCGTAGGTATTCCTGTAATCCAACATTTGGAAGTAGGAAGCGCTTTATCCGACCACGTCCAAATATACGGATTGACCTTCTCAAGCAACCTCAGCGAACCCACCCCAACATTAAGAGAGCAAATAAAAGACTTCCTGAATGGCTATGGTCTCCTGTCTCAGACCTTAAACCAACAAGTCCTCGGCTACTATCAAACTGACGTTGAGACGATTCCAAACTACCAAGACCTAGAAGTAGGTTTCTACTTTTCCAACGCGTCGTCTTATGCGTTAAAAAAGGCGCAACGCTGGAAGGACAGTATCTCTGAAGCCATCGAAGGTGTTGACAGCTCAAGCTCTTTCGCCATGTATCCCGGCCTTTTGCATTTAAAGTCGACTGGAACCCTTAGACTTAAAAGCGCCTCACCCTTTGACTACCCATTAATAAGCCCCAACTGCCTTTCCGACCCCGAAGGCAAAGACATAGAAACGGCCTATCAAGCGGTACTTTTCGTTTTGAAGCTCATAGAAACAGAGGCTTTTAGAAAGATAAACGCCAAATTGGAGCTGAAACCCATAAAACCCTGTTCGAATAAATTCAAATATATGTCAAAGGAGTATTGGTATTGTGCCCTACGGTATATCTCTATTCACAACAACCACGGCGTTGCCACCTGCAAAATGGGACCGGATCCTACACGAGGAGCGGTTGTAGATGCCCAGCTAAGGGTTTATGGTATTGGGAAGCTGAGAGTGGCCGACACGAGTGTTATACCAATTTCTACGTCCTCTCATACCATGGCTGTCGCCTATATGATCGCTGAAAAGTTGTCGGATATGCTTAAATCTGAATATGGTGTATTGTAATTATCAGGAAAATGATTTTCTGATCATAAAAATGTACATTAAAGTTGGACATTTCTAAAACATTTATTTAATAAATATTAATAGCTCAATAGATAAATATCCAATTACAAGGCAATAAGACTAACAGAATAACACATGCAAATTGGTAAAGCAAAAAAGAAACAACAAAAAGAAATACAATGTATAAAGCAAATCCAAAACAGACATAAGCAATTAAATGTAACGAACAGTAAGTTTGTACTTGTACATTAAATCAAAGTTAATAAAAATGACAGTTCAAACTAGAAAAAGCCTTAAACTGAATCCACTATAAAATCAATTATAACCTTAAAAGAAATTGTTAAGATATCCAGAGGATTATGTACGATATTGCCATTTTTACACAGAACTTATAACGAATATTTTAGCATGACGTTAGCTCTAACCAAAGATTCTAAATTCTCTAGATATAACCCGTGGTACATTAAATCTAAGCTTATCATGAAGGAACCAGCAGTCAATATTATTACGCAGAATGTTAAATAGTAACTTTACAGAAAACATTGTTCTTCTGCATTCTAACGCAGTGTGACAAAAACCTTGTTCGGGTACACTCCGTTAAGCTTTAAATACAAAAATTTCTCAGATCTCCACTGAACAGACCCCAATCCCACTTTATGTTTAAGATAAAAAGAACATCACACAATGCTAAAATATTCCATGATCTTACATAAACAGAAAACAACTTAAGAAATTCTACACTGTCAAGACAAGATCTCAAAATAAACCCCAAAGATTTAGAAGCAGTCGAAACGTTATACTCATAATAAAGAGAGAAAGCGAGTTTATCATCAAATATGACTCCAAGGTCTTCATGCATGATGTAATTGTTTACGATAGGATAATTTTTTCTGAAGTAAGTTGGTATGTTACATTTAGGTGCATTCAACATCAGGTTATTAGATGTTTGGTATCAGAGAGCATACCAGAGCAGATATATATTAGCTTAAAAAACCTTTCTAATACAGTAAAAACAACAAATTTATATTATTTATTTTGAAGCTTCAGGCAGTCATCAATCGAGTTTATTTCAGAAGAAATTTTCAAATCATTTACATACAAATGTAAATCTATAGCAAATACGCTCGCTAAGTCAATAATAAAAATCACGAATAAGAGAGGCCCAAGCACAGACCCTTGTGGTACTCTTAATGTACATTCTTTTTTTATTTATTACGCTGACTATTGACTATTGTAGTTCTTGAATTATAGGGATCCAAAGGTAATATAAGCTCAAATGAACAACTGAATGAGAGGTTGCTTATTTAAATGAGCGTGTTTCTGTATCAATTTGACACCATCAGTATTTTATCTGTTAGAACGTTTGCACGTTTGCAGAGTTAAAAATTTGCAGATAAAAGTTATAGGGAAGATGCAAAACTGGTTACAAACTGCATGAAACACGTTGAATATATAAATATTCTTGATGATATTAAATAATTTCTGTTATTTTACTATACTTGCCGCTTGTTGTGGGGCATCTTAAATCCCTACCCTATCAATCAAATCTTCAATTGCCACTTCAGAATCCATTTGAAGTTAAACGCGGCGTATTAATAATAATAAAGCGAGACAAATGTTTACGTACTTTTGACTATTTATAGACATACATCTAAGAAAGTGTATGGAAACAATTAGAATACTTCTTTTTTTTGTATAAACGTACACGTTTAAGGAGACCACTACATTTAATGGGATAAAAATATTCATTAAAAGCCATCTCTTTCTAATAGCAAAACATGATATTGTCTGAAGCTATTTATTTGTGGCATAATTTTAGTTTTTCTTTAATTTTATTGGGTTTCTGCCATACTTCTGAAAAAATAAAGATTAATTAAATAAGCCCTTGCTCCAAACATATCAGTCAAGGGTTATTAAAACTAAGTTTGCCTAACCAAAAAATCTCACACTGAATAAAGCAGATAAGTAAAAAAATAACAAAAATCATATTATTGACGTTTCGAAAAACTCTCTGTTTTCGTTCTCAAAATAATAGTAAGAGTATTTTGTTAATTTTTGACTTATCTGCTTTTTTCAGTGTGAGATTTTTTGGTTTGGTTTTGCCGTTTGGCGCAAGAGCTTATTTAATTAATCTTTATTTTTTCACAAGTGTGGCAGAAACCCAATAAAACTAAAGAAAAAGCAAAACATGAGACAAAATGTAGGGTGTTTTTAAAATAGGGTTCCAAACTTCCCCTGCGTATAGAACTGATTAAAATCATCGTACAAGTCCTTAAAAAGATACAAATGAAACCGTTTCTTCTGTTATTGACAAAATGGTCGAAAATAAATAGACAAAATTTACAGAGCCTACATAACTTTTTATGTGGAATAATATGAGCTAGTCCATTCTTCATTATTTAAATCATAGCCGTCACGTTTAGAGAGATGAAAAGGGTATTACAACCCGTAATTTTTGAATATTTTTGTGTAAGAGAATCGTCTATGTTTAAATCGATATTAGCAACGGTTTTTGATGAATTTGAATTTGAAATGAATAATGGTAATTTTCAGACTCAGTTTACTCGAAAACCATTGCCAATTTCAACCGTTTTGTCAACAGAAAAAAAAAACACCCTTTCTAGGTTTAAGGCTATTTAACCTCCTAAGGGTGAGTCACTGTCTAACTGCATTAACACAAAAGTTTATTTATTTCTTTCTTGTCATAGGTAACACCGAACATTTGAACTTTTCCAATCTGTATAAACTCTTACCTTCGGCAGCGGCTTCTGCGGCTTTGACAGCACCAGCGAAGGAGCACATGGCTTCTGCCTTAGCCAGTTTGTCCACCGCCTCCGTGAGTTCCGAGTCCGGTTCCATGCGCATTTGGGAAGCTATTTCGATGCGGCTGGCGCTCGCCTCCGATATCTGGTCCATCAGGGTCTTGGAAATGTCCAGATCCTTCGGTGCACCCGGTATAACATCGTGAAAACTGCGCCCGCCCATCTCTGTCTCTTTCCTCTTTCTCAGCTCCTTCTCTACGGAGCGGTCGAACCTGACGTTTAAGTAGTATCACAAATAAAGTAGGAGAAAATATTTTGGCGAATCCTGAAGCTAAAACTATGTCGAACCGCCGAAAATCTAGATCCTATCTTATAAACTGATGTATACTGATAGAAAAAGACGAAATAGTGATACGACAAAAAAACTATTTAAAATAAATATTAAAAGGTCGGAATCTGAATCGAAGAATATATTATTAATTTTTGATGAAACATGGATACATGAAGGTTATACGAAAGGCCGTACGATATGATATAATAAGTGTTAGTGTGTGACCGTTATAACAGTACTAGTAACCAAGTGCATAGTGCATATATAGTGCAATATATTCTAATGCTTGTTGTCCTTATCAATGCGTAATTCGCGAGTATTTGCGCGATTTATTTAACGGTGGGAAAATCTCAACTTGTCACGAATTTGTCAACTATAACATTTTCCATCATTTTCATCATGAAACTGTCATGGTAGATTGTCAGAAGCACAAAAGAAACTTATTATCGCCACATAGTAATGAAAGTAGCAATAATATTTGTACTGTTTTGTAAAATTTGTCAAAAGTTGAGATTTTCCCGCCATAAATAATTAAAAGTTGTTCTATCAAATCCTCGAAATTGGTAAAAACTATTATATCACTATGTTATGTAGTGCAATTATTTTTGTCATTTTTGTATATATTTATTTTTTATATCTGATCGTCTTCAAATTTAGTACTCCTATGAAATGTTGCTCCATGCACGCTTTGCCCGTCGTGCTTGTCTACAAGCTCGCGATGGGTCACTTTTAGATTTTTTGCGGTTGCACTACACAGTAAGTTTTTTTATCATGTTTTGACAATTATTTTATTAGTAGCAATAACTAAAAAATTTGCAGTATCTATGAAATAAAATTCTCAGTGTAGAATGTGCAATATTTATCCATTAAACTACGATAGTGAGGCACTATAAACCAGATTATAGATTTACCATTCCAAAATGCTCTCCTTCTTCTCCTCCGCCACCTTGGGATTAGTTTCGTCCCCCATGTCTAGCTGTGAGAGAAGGAACCTGGGGTCCTTCTTCGGCGGTTCGTCTTCGTCCTCGATCAACACAGTCTCCTTGGGGTCCTGTTGGAACTTCCTGAACCTCGACGGTAGAGACGGTTTGCCCTAAAACTTCGCTGAATTGTAGAATGGACCGCACTTGAATTTGGAATTTGACAATAAACGTCAAATACTGAGAGCACTTTGTTAGAACAAACAATACACTTACAAATGTGCTTAAATAAAGTAAATGCAAATGTCAGACAAGTTAATAGGTCTTGTATTGAAGTATATACATTTCTTATTAATAATAGTTATTTGGTGACGGTATTTGAACACATCATATCACATTTCCAAACTCAGAACTAATACGTGCTAGAAGCTTTACTTCAGCTTAAACCGCTAAAAGAATTACCTGCGTCTGGTCTGGTCCACTTGAATGTTTGTGTATCCAATTTAAATTGTAACCAATTTGTGATCCGAAGGTATCATGAGGATTGGGATATACACTCGTGGGTCTTAGAGGAACTCTAAACTAGAAGCTTGTTCAATATCATGGAAGAAAACAGAAATTACTACTGATCAAAATGATGTTAACAGCACCTACTTTACCTGAGCAAAGTTCACTGGACCCAGAGATTCCATCATGCCGCTGGTGATCATAGCGTTCAAGGTTACATCATCTATATAAGTAGGGCTTCTGGTAATGTTTATTGGCGTGATTCTGGCGCTGCGGCTTCTAGGCGATCCGCCCCCAGGTCTGGAGGGATCCACTCTTTTGGGTCTCTTAAAAAATAATTACACTAACCGTGTTTACAACTTAGACAATATTTGGGGGGGCTTCGGCTTACGTTTCCTGAACATCTAGGAAGATTCCAGTTGTTATCGTCCATTGTAGAAGTGGATAGATACCTTTAACTGTTGTATTTATGTCTGCCTACAAATTGTCAAACAGAAATTTAAACTGATGGTCAAAGGTGGGAGGTTTGACAAAGACGTCAGGCATCGGAATCTGGGATAGTTGACAGGAGAATATTGAGTGGGCTTGATTACTTGAATAATAGACATTATGAAAATAAACAATTTTCATTAAATAGTATGTGGTCTAAAGTATGTTTTTTTCGATATAGAAATCTAAATAAGAAATGGAAAACATTGAAACTTTCTCTCTCTCTCTCTGTTGTGTGGAGAATAGCTAGCTGTATCAAAGAGTAGCAGTTTTAGTGAATGGAATGTAGCACCCACGACATTAGAAACTTTAAAGTGTATTTCTAAAACCGTTACCATATGATAGGAATACTTCTATTACGTGGAGGTGACTAAAACGGAAAACACTTTTTTATGTGTGAGTGTGTGTGTGTTCTCTATAGCTTTGGTCTTACCCATTAGCCGAATCTTTTGTTTAAATAAATTTAATTATCTTCTGTTTTATATGTAAATATTATGTTGAGTGTTATGTATGATTGCAAATACAATTTGCATTCACTTTATTAATACCCATTTATTTGTAATTTAATAGTGTTAGGTTTAAACTAGAAATTTCCAATTTTTTTTTGTATTATTTTTAATATTTACGCTATTTTTTATTTAATACACTATTTCTTCCACCTCTTTGTATTCAACATTTGATCCTTTGAACCATTTCATACTGGCTGGAAAATGACGGAACATTATTCTGGTCAGAACATTCAAAGAGAATCTTTAAGATCCAATCCAACAAGTACTCCCGAAGACACTTGGTCTTCGCTAAGGTACATTTAAAAAAATCTCAGAATTAGGAAATTTTAAAGATGCACTTCAACGCTAAAAACAATAATGTTTAAGAGTTGTTGCACTTCCTGCTTGTTGTCAAAATTAACAATGACATAATAACAGACAAATACGAGATGTCAATTTTTTTTTACTCATATTATAGTAGGTTGGGGGGAAATTGTGCGAATAAAATCAGAGAAATTAACAATACTTAAGGGATAATATGCTGGAAAATACCATGTATTTATCTCACACAAATTGTGAAGAAGTGAAGTTAATAATCAAACAATTAAAATTGAAAAAATCTGTGGGTCATGATGGTATTCGTGTAGAAACGTTAAAAGAAATATCAGATGAAATTGTTGTTCCGTTAACGTTTATAATAAATAATTGTTTTGACGTTGGTTGTTTTCCAGATATATTGAAAATTGGGATAATAAAACCTTTATTTAAGAGTGGAGATAAAACGGAAGTTATTAATTATAGACCTGTTTCTCTAATTTCTAACATAGCTAAAGTTATAGAAACAATAATAAAAAAAGAATAGTAAAATTTTTGCTAAAAACCTACCAAAAAAAGTATTTAATACTAAATCTAATAAATTACTTGTACAGTACGAGAAACAGGGACAATTATATGAATCCACGAGGTCAAGAAAAACAGTAGGACAACAAAATTTTAATTATCTTGCTTCCAGATTATATAATATGTTGCCAAATTCTCTAAAAATCATAAACGTGTACAAATTATTTAAATGTAGAGTAAAGCTTTGGATTCAGGAATTAGATCGAAGCAATTTTCACAATATAGTCAGCCACAGAAATTAAGTTTAGCTTTTGCTTTGTTGTTTGTAATCGATTCACTAGTTTATTTACTTATTAGATTGCTGTTCTTTGTAACATATTTGTACTGTTTTATTAGTAGAACATGTTTTTATCTATATTATGTTATTGTTGTAAATAAACTTATTATATTATTATTATTATTATTATTCCTGCTTGTTTTTTAAATTTTCTTCTTTTTCTTCAAAAAATTTTTTCCGCGTGTAAAATTGACCAAAAAAGAAGACAAAGTATTACATTTCAAAATTATTTATTTACAATAGTAATAAGAATTACATTATGGAAATTATTTACATCTTATATTAGATCACAATTCAGTCTTCGAAGTGACTTTGTTCTTCGAAATGGTGTTCGTAGAGTCCCAGTAGTCTCTGCCCGCTCGGATCAAATGGACTGTTCAGGAACAACGTGGCAGGATATTTCTTATTTCTCACTTCTATCTGGTACGTTCCGCTCTTCAGGAATTCGCTATCAGCTACTTTGCCATTTGGATGTTCCACGTACCTGAAAAAAACCAGTCAATTATTAGATCTGTTCAAGCAAGGAATCCAGACTATTTCCAAACTGCCAAAAAAGTTCGTCCAATTACTTCTTGCACGATGTTTACTAACAACAAATTCATAACTTTACTGAACAGACCTATCATTAACATATCCTAGTTGTTGCTTTGAAGATCTTACCCAGTTCCTATGCTGCAGTCTAAACTAAACCCATAATCTCCTCTCCTGAGAAAGCCAACCGTCTCGTCGTCTCTCCAAATAGTTTCGTATCCGTACAAAGGCACGCGATCCTGGAGGGTGAAGAATACTCGATGCTTCTTCACTCCTTCTTGCTTAGCTTTCTCCACCACTTGCTTTCCCAGGTACTGTCCATCCTTCCTGCACAACCTGGTCAGACCTGCTTCCACTGGGTTGTCATCAATCCTTAGATCGTGGTTGATGAGGTGGTGTCCTATAAACTCGAGGTTTTGAAGAGAAAGGAGACATTATTATTGTGTTATTACCTTTTTCTAAGGTTAGGGAATCGTATGCTCTGAAACCTGCATGTTTGAGCTCGAAGCCTCGTCCAGCGTCCACCACTTTGTTGTATACGGGTACGCACGATGGGAAGGGAATGTGTATTTCGAAACCAAGTTCTCCAATGTAGCTGACCCTCATTACCCTGCAGGTGTGGCCGTTTATTTTGATCAACTTGGACATGCCGTAGGGAATTTTCTCATCGGTTATAGGGAATTCCGTGATGGATTGCAGAAGTTCTCGACTGGAATAAATGGAAATTGCAGTGAGATAAAACGGAAATATGAAACCAATGTTAATTTCATTTCTGTTTGGACGATTTGGACGGTATAAAGAGTATTTTAGTAACAGTATTATACATGGAATTTGGGAATAGGTGCGCCATGTATATTTTTCATTTAATGGCGCAGAACTAATGATAATAAAACGGAAATGAAAGAATTTTAATAACTGCAATGGTACAGGTAAATAAAATATTTAAAATCAAATACTACATGATTGATGAATACAAAATGTAACATTACGAATAGTTTTAAAAAAGTAAACAATTTTGATTTCGTGAAAATAACTGTAACTCACTACGTTTTATAAAATTCATATTCTTCGATAAGGTAAGGTGATAACAACAATCAATAACCATAAATTACTGCATAACGAGCACATTATCGATTGTCCTTAATTAAAACCAGTAAATTACGTAGAAAATTACACTTTATTGAAATTTAAAATAAAGTAGAAATGGTATAACTTGTTGTAAGTACGCATTCGTGTTATAACTAATATGTAGGTTAAAAAATATTAGTTTGTTGATAGTAAATGAAACATCAAGACAATTTATCAATATAATAATGTATTATGTATGTACTGGGTAATCTAGTGACAAGTACTATTAGAATAACCATAGCCTCATTCAGAAATTATTTATTGTTTGAAATGTGACATTGTACATTATTACAATTTAGTTTATTCCACAATAAAACTCATGCGATGCTCTTTTATTGCAGTAATCATATAATATAGCATAAAAAAAGCTGTATAATAATTTGTTTGTTCATGTTTAAATATACACAATTACACTGAAACCAAAAATAACCAACTAAAACCTAACTACATATTATAATCAAATCATTCTACAGTTTCAAACTGTTACAAGAACAAACATTTTATTAAGGGTTCTCAAGATTCCGTATCACATTCCTTGACTATTAATAATACCATAATACAGTTTACCATAAAAACATTCTACAAATATATTGGAAGCACGCCTCCACTCTGTTGCAACCGGCGAGTAGAAGACGAGCGTTTGCGAGTTTTGGATTTGCAATAAACAAGTCAGTGCATTCACAATCTGTACTACGTATATAGTTAGAAATGTTAAATCATTATAATACTTTTCTGACTCCAAATTGATATTTGTAATTTTTTGTATTACAATATTTTTAAATTAATTTCAAATGTATTGTAATTAAATGTTATATCTTATCTTTAATTTAATTTGGTATTGTGCCACACTACGGGAAAAATAAAGATTAATTGAATAAAAATCTCACGCTGAAAAAGCGGGTAATAAAAAAAAATAACAAAAATCACACACTATCACGAACTTCCGTATTTTCCAACTTTTCGAAAAACTGTTTTGTTTTCGTTCTCAAAAATTGCAATTGTATTAAAAGTAAGTCAAGCTTGACAGTTTAAAATTTGTTTATCTGCTTCCATAGACATGTTAAATGATTTTTGTTTTATTGTTACTTATCTCTTCTTGATACAACTGTAGCCAACAATAATCAATGTTTACTGAACAGTTTGACAAACACAACGTGTCTGTCGTAATCGCGGTCTCCTTTAATTTTATTTTTGTTGCATTATGCTCCTTCTATAAAATTTTTGCCGAACCCCATTGAATCAAATGACCCTTTTCCCAAACGTGTACGAAAATTTTTGATTTTTAAAATTCCTTTATTTTTATATAATTTTTATGCTCCTCAACTTAATAGGCCGAGACATTTCTGCAATATAATGTTTATTGCATTCACAAGGTATGCCATTGATGCAATTTTTTGAATTGTATATATAGCCTTTTTGATAAAAAAGTGGCAAAATACCCAGTTAAGCCGGTAAGTGGTCGAGCGGTTTAAGGCGTTAGTACTTGAATCGACGTACGGGTACGGTAGGGAGAAAGAATGTTGGCTTGGGTCAATGTGAGAGATTGATACCGGTCAGTGTTTGATCACCCCCCTAATTAATGAGGTTTTCCAGGTTTCTCTCATTTCTGCTCTGAATGGTGGTTAGAGACTACCAACGTAAGTGGTTCCTGGGCGTAAATGCAGACTGCTTAATAGTAAAATGTCTTTTCAAAATAAATATTTTTAAGTTTAAAAAATTACTTTTTGGACACATTTACATCGCGAACTATACCTACCTTTTAGGCCCTTGGATGGACAGTATACCTATCCTCCCAGTCATTTCAGTTACCACCGATTTAAAGTTTTTCCTGTATAACTGTTTTCTGAAGTGCGACTTTATCAGATATCCAGCTTTTGCTTCTGCTATTATATAATAACCTTTTCCCTGCAATTGTCAAATTTATTAGTTCCAAGCATTAGAAGGAATAAAGACTTACCTTCAGAATAGGCCCTACAAGAGTACCAGCACCTTCTTCCAATGGAATAACCGTGACATCAGCCTCAACCCCTCCCCTGGTGTTCAAAGAACACGTGTACACTACACTGCCAGGCTCCCTTCCCACATCGGCGGTGAAGAGCCAATCCGCAGCTTCTTCTGCATCGGGTCCAGCTAAGTACATCTTGGTGTAGCTCGAAAGGTCGAAAAGAGCTACGTTGTTTCTTGCCGCCAGGGCTTCTTCTTTTATCTGAAAATGTTAGTTACTTTTGTCTGTTGTCTCAATTGTCGGTATGAATTCACCAAGTCGTGATGTTTGGAGAAATCGAAGGTGCACTCTCCTTCTAGTTCTTTTTCGTAGCGTTTGTCTTCGTTGACCACGTGACCGTAGTTGCCATACCAGTCGTAACCTCTAACTGGAGCGGTACGATCTTTTATGAAGTACGCGGGTCTTTCCCAGCTTAGGGCTGATTCCATGACCGCCCCACTAGCCACCAGCGCCTAAAAATGCTGATCGTTACGTTATAAATCAACACCCGGTGGTACTGACCTCATGGAAGGCACCGATTCTGTGATTTCTTCCAGCAAGGGGCTGGTCGTTGGTGTATTTAATACTGTAACTCTTGGCGTAGGCCTCGTGGCTAGTCTCGGTGATCCAAGCGCGGTCTTGTCTGTGCACTTGAGTGAACCTTCTGATGTCGTACTTGTCCATGGAAATTTCTGGGCGGCCAAGGGCGACCCAAGCGGCTAGTTGATCGCCCGCCCCGCCACTGAGTTGCAGCCCCAGGGAGTTGAAGCCGCTGCCTTGGAAGAGACCTGAAATTCCGAAAATTGCATAGCTTTTCTTGCATTGAAGCAATTTGTTTATTATTATCTTTTGAATAATACAATTTCTAGAGTCCTCTCGCTACTACCGTCTACTACATTCCATCTAAAAATTGTAAACAGTTGAATGTTGAATGACCTGGTAAACCAGTAAACATATCTATTTCAGAAATGTTTGAATAATTGGAATATACGTAATTTCATGTTTAGTTTAATATTGACAAATAAAAGTAATATGTTTAGTTCACTTTTTATTCAGTTTTGTTGTTTTATTAAATAGCATTCGAAGTAACTAATGAAGATATTTTCACAGCTGAAGGAAAAAAGGCAACGCATAAAACAAACGAATAGTAGATATGTGAATATACATTGTTATCCTTGTTTTACAAATGCATATGTATAAGTCTATCTTTCTCGTACGTGAGCTCGCCTCAGGGAAGTACATCCTCACATTCCATACCGTTAATTCCGGTTATTCGCACACGCTCTCTTATCTTCGGTAATTCGTTTGTTTTTATTGTTTTCTATGCGATTTAAATAAGCGAGTGTTTAAATGTATGTGAAATAAGAGTTTCTTTAATCGTGAAAAGTGAATAAGTAAATTGCAATACATTGTAATAATTTTATAACCTGTATTATAACAGGGTATAAACCTTCTCGTGAGCATTTATCTTTTTAGTGGTAGTGACCTAAACATATTTTTGTGTGTTTGAACTGTAAAGTGAACTATCTGAAGTGTATAATTTTTAATATATAGTAAGTATTCAGTTGTAACATTATCGTGATTGTATTTTGATATTGAATGATGGAAAATATTCCGATACCTTCAACGCTTCATAGCAAAAGTAGTTTTGGTATTTCAATTTGAGAAAAGAAAGTCATATGGCAAGTTTTCAATGGTCTTTTAAGAGATCATCCGCGTCCAAAGGATGAGTTAATAGATATGTGTTCTGATTATACAGGTGTTTCAAAATCAAGCATTTACAGAATTTTCAGAGAAGAAAAACGTATGGAGAAGTACAAAAGCCAAAATCTAGCAGCGGTTGAAGAAAAATAGAAATAAGTGAAGATACCAAATATACTATACGACAAAGCGTTCATACTTTTTTCGAAAAAAAAAAAAATTCAAAATTGTTATTCTTTGAGTGAGTTAACAGAATGCGTTAAGTAGAATCAAGTTGCAATATAACGCCTCTGCCATCTTCATTCCATGACATCACATTGCTGTCAAAATAAATAGGCGAGTTTCTGCTTAGGATATTATCTCTTATGCATAGAGCCACACTTACCTACACATTTAGGATCTTCGCCCATAACGGCGTTATGATCAGGCGTGAAAGTTTCTGGGCCATAAATGTCCTTTCTGATTCCTGCTTTCTCAAATGAAGGACACAGTTCATAAGCACTGTTTATGTAAGGTTCGAATAGGGATTTGTCCAGTTCGTAAAGTCCAAAATGGAAGTCCTTTTCTATCTGAAATTGATACAAACATAAAACATGGAGTAAAAAAATACCGTTGATGTGGATACCTCGTTAATAATTTCAGGATTATTCTCATACATTCCTATAAGAATAGCATCTCCTTGTGTTCGGAAATAAAAGTTTCGGTCCTGATCTCTGACCTGGGGACAACCACGAGCTCCAGGTACGGACGCTGTGAGCACGTAGCCGTGCTTCATGGGTGTCAGGGGGATGTTGAGGCCTACCATTTTGGAGATATTTTGAGACCAGGCGCCGCACGTGTTGACCACGACGCTGGTTTTGATGGTACCGCCGTGGGTCTGCACGCCGATGACTTTTTTCTCGTTGTTCATCGTCGCTTCGGTGAGAATGTTGATCACGGGGGTGTTTTCGTAGAGCTACATCAAATTCTTATTACATACAAGACAAAGAGGGTGATGAACTATCAATTGTTGAACAACTGATATACACCACAGATTAAAGTATTAAAGATGAATATGTAATGATATTAGTGTATAACAGTGCTTTCGAAAAGTAACGAATAAATTCATTATTTTTGAGGCACTTTTTGACATCAACCCACATTTGTGACGTGACGTGTTCGAGATATGACGTCATCGGCAATTTTTTAAATAGCAACCCCCAATTTTGACCATGCCATTTGAAAGAGCGTATCATTCTACAAACGCATCGTCAAAAATCATGGTTGCCTGACAGTAGCCTTAGCGATCGAGAATGTTTTTATTGTTGCCAGATAATAACTTGAAATCGTACTTTATTAAATAGTTTTTTTTTGTTTTTTGAGTTATTTCTATAGTCCTTATCTTTTGTTTGGCAAAAGCAGTGCGTTTGAAGTGTTTATTGAGTAGTAACTTTGTCATTTTATAAAAAAAATGGTTACATTAACTGAACAAGAACGAATTGAAATTCTTTGCATGATCGGATTTGGAGACAGGATGCGCACCCAAAAAGAAGTAGTTGAATTGTTCAATGAAACTCATCCTGATCGACATCCCATTAACCACAGCATGGTAAGCAATATTGAGTCTAAATACCGTAACTTTGGACATGTTTGCCATTTTCCTAAATCTGGTCGATCGTCAAAATCAGTAGATGATGAGCTTAATGTTTTGTTGGCAATACAAGAAAATCATCAGTCAACACAACCAATTGGCTTCTGATTTCAATATGGCAGCGTTCATAAAATTATGAAAAAAACAATATATCATCCTTATAAGGTATGCCTTGTTCATCAGCTATCTGAAGACGACTTTGATCAGCGAAATCAATTCTGCGAGCAAATGCAAGAGCTATGCAATAATGATAATTTCGTAAAAAACGTATTTTTTTCTGACGAGGCTACGTTGGTTTTGAACGGCCATGTCAATAGGCAAAACTCTCGTTATTGGGCTACCGAGAATCCCCGATGGATGATGGAGTATCGCACTCAAAGTCCCTGGGTCCCTATGTCTTTGACGTCAACCTAACTGGTGCAAGATATTTGAATTTTCTTCAAGACGACCTCATTCCTGAACTAATAACTTTATATCCAGATATAGAGGAACATGATCTTCCAAGAAATGACATTTTCTTTCAACAAGATGGTGCACCTCCCCATTATGCAACATCTGTCTGTGCTTATTTAGATGAGCTGTTCCCGAATCGTTGGATAGGGAGAAGGGGGCCGATTGAGTGACCAGCCAGATTGCCTAATTTGACACCCCTAGATTATTTCTTGTGAGGATACTTAAAAAGCAAAGTATACGTTACTAGACCCGTTAATTTAGAAGATTTAAAAGCAAGAATTCGTCACAAGATACATCGTATACCTCCTGAAGTTATTGATAATGTCCAAAAAGAATTTATTAATCGTCTTGGCTACTGTCAGGCAGCCAACGGTGCACAATTTGAACATTTAATTTAGTTTTAGTTTAAAAAACCATAATTTTTCATGATGTATGTATGTAGAATGACACTCTCTTTCAAATGGCGTGGTCAACATTGGGGGTTGCCATTTAAAAAAATTGTCGATGACGTCACAAATGTGGGTCGTATTTCCAAAGTGCCTTTTTTAAAAACAAAATCGAAAACTTCTCAATTTAAAAAATAATGAATTTATTCGTTACTTTTAGAAAGCCCTGTACATTAATCTTACTAGAATACAAGCACAAACAAATGTTATTAAACCGGTGCATTTAAGAAATGTAAAAAATTCTCAAGAAAGCTTTTCCAAGGGAAATGCAAACATAAAAAAATTATATTGAAATTTTACTAGAATCTATGTTATTATATATGACGATCTATTTGATAAAGACAATATCCACAAATTTAAGCAATGCGAATAAATGCTTAAGGGAAAAAGTGTAGAATTAGAATATTAATACTGGGAAGGATATTGTATAATACAGAAAATATGAGAAACAAAAGGAAACGACCAAAAGAAGACTACAACATTTTGAGGAAAAAATGACTATTATTTTTTATCAATTCTCGAAAGCAAATCAATGTATCACTTTTCCAGTTACGTTTAATATATATCCATTTCCCCTTGTGCCTTGTAATTCACAACTTATTAAAAAAAAAATTGGGAATAAATGCGTCATGAAAAATGGAGCCAATACGGTAAAAAAATATATAATCCTTATAGCGTATAGTGTTTACATTAGTTTTTTAAGCGTCAAAAATAAAATGGCAAGGGCGCCGTATTCTTGAAATCGTATTTTGTACAAATACAAGTCATTTTAGACATTTAAGAACTGAATAATATAGAGTTCAGCAAATAACAAGAATGTTATCTCATGCCACCTGCGAATATTCAAAAGTACCGAAGTAAAATCAATATATAAAGCGATATATCCAGCAGCCTACTGAAATCTATCAAAATATGTGTTTTTTTAAATTCAACTATAGATGTAAACATTGTTACAACATAAACTTACATAGTTCTGCATATAAGATTGTTCACTTTTGTTTATAAGTATGTGAAAATAGTTGTTAAAATGTGGGGTTAGAATAGCGAAACAATGTGTGTCATACAAATGCATTTTAAAAGTTATTATATTAAATGTGGAGAGTTTAAATAGTAAAAGTGGATACACAAATCATCAATAATTTTACTTTTGATATTACTTTTGCTCTGTGTTTTATTTTTCGCGATTTCAGTACCTACAAAACACCACAAATTTGATCATTTTACGGCGACCTTAAGTGTATAGCAACTCGGAGTTTTAATTTATGGTGAAGTAAGACAGAATGCTTTACAGCTACTTCTACTGCGGTAGTGCAACGCGGACGTGACACGGGAAATTTCCAATCGAATCGTGGAAGAGATGCAGGCCCACGGCGTCCACGGCGTATTGCAGCAGCTGAAGAATACATTTTAGAGATTGTTGAAAATAATATATATCATATCCGTACCATGTACAACGTATGCATGCATTAATACCAAGAGATTATCAATTATGAATTAAATTTTGCGAATGGTTGCTGCAACAAAATTTTTTAAATGCTGTATCTTGAAAACAAAAGGCGATCGGACATTAGTGATATAACTTTATTTATTATTTTATTTTTCAATGTCACGTTGTAATTTTCAAGAAAATAATGGTGAAAAATCAAAAGTTTTGTTTACAAAATTATTCATTTATGATGAAACTAGTTAAAATAGTGAAGTCTGGATGAACTGAAAATTTCATAATTATGAGGTGTTTAAATGCTAAAAATAATTATTTTTTGTAACCTCTTCAGTACTAAAAAATATGTCGATAATAGAGCACACCCAGCAGGGTGTGCAAATTAATTATAGTACGTGTGGTAAATCCTCGGTAAAGTTTATTCTTAGCAAGGTCTTTTAGGGTGCTATTCGTACTATTTAGAGTTCATGGCGTTCGGTTTTAAATCACCCCCGAGGGAGCCTCGCGCAAGGCCCTTTTAAGTGCGATGCCGTGGGCGAGGGGCCGCTTCGCCTACGCCTACCTACGCCACTGACCAAATTGTATGGATTGTGTTCAGCATCTCGAGTTCATTCGAAATAATCTGCCTAGACTTCTGCAAGCTATGCCCTTAGATGTGTTTACATGTCGATGGACAAAAATTTTAAACAGTTGTTGTAACATCAAGTATGCCAAATTATTGATCACAATAATCACAATAGCGGCAAAGCAGTTGAATTTGCTATGAAATTTTATTTACTTCTTGAGAAATTCTTTCAATTTTTGACCGTTCATTTTTTATTACACTTACTATTGCTTTGCCTTGCGTAAGTTCAGGTTTTGCAGTGGACTAACCAGTGCTGTGTAGAACTGTATTTTTAAATCATTTTCGAACTGTCCCTTTTGATTTTTTTTTTACAAAATTGTTCCCAGTATATACAAATTTTTTCTTTTGATAAGTTCTGAATCACTGTAAATTTTATTTAATCATAATTTATGACTAATAAATTTACTTGGCGAATGAAAAATACTTTTTATTGCCAATAATTATGGCATAGTCCTTCTTGATTTTCTTTGCAGAGGGAAACTTCTTAACTACATTATACATAATGGGATGTAACTCATTTAAAAGTAAAGTGCTGAAAGCTGTTGCCTTTAAAATTAATTAGAATTTGTCTGGTTTTGAATTACTTGTTAACTTGACGGTCATTCCTACCAAATATGTTCCGTAAAATTTTATTCAAATATATGAGCAGCAAGGATATTTTGACACAAACATGAACATTTACTGACTTTTTTTAATATTGGATCAGTGTTCTCATTCATCAATTGCAATCAATATTTATTGATATTATTAACAACATCGTAATCTTTACTCAGACATAACCTTTGTTTTTTGAATTGCGCGTTTGTTTTTACAGTCTTTATACAGTTGATCAATCTCACATTTTATTAGTTATAGAGTAAACTAAATGGAAAAACAAATACATTTTTAACAAATAGAATCTGAAGATTTTTTTAGAAAACATAAAGGGTAAAGTTGTGTAAAGTTGTAGCAATTTATAGAAACTTGAAAGATGAATTTCAAAATATCTCGATTGCCAGTATTGCTACAATATAGCAGTGGCGTACTATTTGATTTAAAAAAATACGCTACCAATACCTTGTATCTCTGCCACTGAAATATCTAAATTTTAGAAAAATACTTCAGATTTTTGACAACGACTACATAAATCCATGTATCCAATTTCAAATTATTTCATCCTTTAGTTTTTAAAATATATTTTTTTTAAATCAAAGCATTATTTTGTAAGTTTACCCTTATCTTTTTAACGAAGCATCCGAGATACAAACTTTATATGAAAATTCATCAAACAATACAATATTCTTCGAGATCAAAAATATATAAATATTATAAGGCGAATTTTAGATGAAAATATACCCATGGCTGGCAGTAACGTTGTAAAAAAAATACTTACGACACCTCCGTTTGCAGTAGCACCCTTTACAAGGGCTGAACAATACATTGAAGGTTCAGTGTAGCCGTCCGTTGGTATCCAAATAGCCCCGTACATGATTTTTGGATTCAGCACGGTACAGATTTTCTGAGCTTCATTTGGTGTTAGCAACTGGCTCTCTATGTTGAAATAGTGTCCCAGAGTGTGAAATCGCTTGTACTCTTCCATTCGCTCCTGTTAAAAAAGTGAAAATACAGACGTCTTACCACACAAAGATCTTATAATAGAATCGTTTTCGGAAGGCGAAGTAGGCAATAAAACGTTGGTGAAATCCGACATATACCTCTGAGCCCTTTCCACTTGTTTGTAATATACCTAAGTTATGCTCAGGTACGTCTCTTAATAAGGTACGACTAACGTTACGAAGAAATTACCTGCACTAGAGAAGGATGGCCAATAAGATGTACTTCTTGTCCAAAATAGACGGTTGAACAGAGCCTAACTTGGAATGTGCAGATCATTATATTGCGTTGTGTTGATTTTTCTGTTCTGGGGTGCTTGTACTATAGTTTTAACGAAATTTGAAAATGGCTCATCGAAAAGTTTCGAGCGAGCAAAGTAGGAAATTTATGTTAAATGTTTTGGAGCTTTTACTAACATTGATTATGGGAAAATTTCCCAGCCGACCCTGGCAGTCTAGAAATATTTGAGGAGCGACATATCTGCACTACTCTAATCTTTCCACCGCATATGCATTCCTAAAGACGTCCTTCCTAGCATAATTTGGGCTGGCTCGCCAGCTGTCACCCAGATATACCTGTCATAAACAGGTATAAGTTGAAATTAAATAAATGTATACATTTCGTCTCACCAATGTTTTATTGCCCCCGCCGCCTTCCGGAAACGATTGTACTATTATTTGTTAATTTGCTTCCTAATTTACTACATATACAGCATGAACCATAAGTAATGGTACACAGAGCAATAATAGATTTCTCGCATAAAAATGATTAACTAAAGGGTTTAGCAGAATAAGTATGTGTGTGCTGTCCTTGATGGATTTATTTTAAATTAGTAATGTTGTACGCTCAAATTTCCCAGAAGGTTATACCTCAAAAAGATTTTCTATGGGGGTTTCATGGTTTTCTAGAAATGCTTGTTCGATTTTGATATTCAAAAAATGTCATGGAACTTACTAGAGTAACACTGTAAAAAAATTGCTGAAATTCTTTTAACAAATTTAATTTTTTTTTTATCTACTAAATATTTTTCCTTCAAATTTGGTATGCAGTAATCATAATAAAAGATTAATATTTTGAAGTAAATAACTTTTTTAACTAAATCCAGTGGCGTAGGCATGGATTTGCTTCACCCTTGAACCCTTTAAACTTCTACGTCAATGGCGAAAGGTATTTTTTCAGTACAAACATTAAAATTTGATTCCATTTTCTAAAAAGGGTATTCTTAAGGAAATTCACTAAGCAGTTTACAATCTTACAACATTTATTTTACCATTTACCGTAAAAACAAAATAGTTTAACACTAAAAAGTTTGTGTTTTGTGAATGCTTCTAATACACAATTAATTTAAAAGCAATGCAATCCAACCTTTCAAGGCAAATTTCTTGCAAACAGTTGCTCTTGCCAACATTCAGAAGATATACCGGTTTTACGCGAAAAATCTGAGGAAATAAGTGTACATGGTGGCACAACAAAGTTAGTCGCTATTCGTGATGCGCGATTTGTATGGAAATCGTGTATAGTGTGTAGGGTTTTTATGAATGGATTTTCAACGAACAGGACCCTACGCACTATTCACGAATTCCATATAAATCACGCATCACAAATCGCGAATTCACGCATAGTTTCTAGCAAGCATAAGGTTTCATACGGACTATGCGCATAATACAGTGTGCGCCAAAAGTATGGAATAAATTCAATAAAAACGAAACAATTGTTTTTTGGGAAAAATCCTCGAACAGGTCGATTTTTAATTTAAAAAATACATATTTTAGCGTAAAATGCGATTTTCAAATGTCATTTGTTTTCGAGTAATGACGTCATCGATTTTTTTTAAATGGCAATACCATATTTTTTTTCTTGATTCTGAAAGATCGTTTAATTCTCTATCAGACAGTACTAAAATTTTGAAAACGTAAATCAATTAAAATAAAGCAAAAACGTTATCAAGTTTAGTTTTTCGAATTCCATAGTTCTTTTATGGATCACGTAGGTGAAAATCTTTGCAAAGTGTCATTGTCACACCGACTTTCTAATAAGTATTGTAAGCGACATAGAAATTATTATTCAATTTAAAGTATTATGGCACATTTAACTGTTACTCAAAGAATTGAAATTTTAATTCTTATCGGATGCGGGAATATGACTAGAACTCAGCAGGAAGTTTGCGATTTAATTAAAGAAAAATATCCAGATCGCCCTATCAGCCAATCAACAGTCAGTAAGGTAGAGTCTAAATTTAGAGAAACTGGCAATGTTGTAAATATTCCAAAACCTGGACGTCCAAGCATTAATGAAAATCAGAAACAGAACATTTTGATAAGTATGGTGGATAATCCTCATAATTCTTCACGATTGGTTGCATTAAACAATGACACTAGTCAGAGCACAGTGCTACGTATTTTGAGGAAGGAAAAATATCATCCCTACAAAATTCAACTTGTGCAGGAACTCAATGAAAATGATCCCGATCGCCGCTTACACTTTTGCGAAATTCTAATGGATTTATGTCAAGGAAATAGAAATTTACACCGGCAAATACATTCAGATGAGGCCACATTTTGTCTGAATGGTACAGTAAACCGTCAAATTTGCAGATATTGGAGTCGGGAAAATCCTCATTGGATGGCAGAGGCACATACTCAACACCCTCAGAAATTAAATGTGTGGGCTGGAATAGTTGACGACAGAATAGTAGAGCCTTTCTTCTTTGAAGGAACCCTTACAGGACAAAGATATTTAGAGTTTCTAGAAAATGACCTTGTTCCAGCCCTTGCAGTAATTTTTCTTAACGATAATGACCCTGACATTCCTGACGATACCATATGGTTTCAGCAAGACGGTGCACCTCCGCACTATGCGCGCCCTGTACGAGATTTTTTGGACAACTGTTTTCCTGGGAGGTGGATCGGCAGACGCGGACCGATCGCATTCGGGACGAAATACGCAGAGTGACCCCAGAAATCATTCATAATGTGCAAGAAGAATTTCTTCACAGACTTGCGCATTGTCAAGAAGTTGGTGGATGGCAATTCGAACATTTAATTTAAGTATAAAATTTAATCAATTGTATTTTATTTTACATACCTCAGAATTGTTACTTTTTTATGGATAAAATTTACATTTTCTAACATTCAATCGTCATTTACTCGAAAACTTTCCTATGTAAGAGGGCAAAATTTTAGAACTGTCTGATAGAGAATTAAACGATCTTTCAGAATCAAGGAAAAAAATATGGTGTTGCCATTAAAAAAAAATCGATGACGTCATTACTCGAAAACAAATGACATTTGAAAATCGAATTTTACGCTAAAATATGTATTTTTAAAATTAAAAATCGACCTGTTCGAGGATTTTTCAACAAAAAAAAATTGTTTCGTTTTTATTGAATTTATTCCATACTTTTGGCGCATACTGTATGTAGAGACTGTATGAATGGATTTTTAACGAGTAAGACCCTGCACACTATTCACGAATTCCTCACAAACCGCACATTACTAATCGCGAATAGTGTATAGGAAGCCTTAGAGTCATACAAAGTGCAGGTGGCGCTCTCTAGTTACTCGTAATTTGTTAGCAAATTTGAATTTTTCGATCCAAAACACCCCCTCATATTAAATGTTATGCCTATATTGAAATGTTTTCAATAGTTATGCAGAAAGTTTTAACTTTGAGATCCTGTATGTCGGTTAGTATCAGCTTTTGCTATAAGGTAAATTTAGCTAAATCACATCATTTTTGTAAGATAAATCCAATCTTATTAAACATTATTTTTAATGAAAAAAATCATCGAAGTTTTGGCCGTAATAATCTTATTATTAACATAGATAAACCCTTATTTTATTACTAACAGCTGTTCGTGCGACGAACATCCCTCCGCAGTTGTTCCAGCCTGGATCTACTCCAGTTTCCTGTTCCAGACTCGCTAAAAGTTCCCGGGTTCGTTTTAGGAGCAATGTGTCCACATCGTTGCCCCTCAAACTCCACACCATGGCGGCGCTGTGCCATGTTGTACCGCAGGTAACCTTGTGCTTCTCCAGCAGGATAGCCTTGATTCCCCGTTTGCAGAGGTGGTAGAAGGTGCTGCATCCAACAGCCCCGGCCCCTTAAAAATGTGGTAAATTGTGTGAATGCTGCTGTACAGTAAGTACTAAATTTGAAGGTGAACATTGGCATCTCAGAAACTATAAGAAATTCGATAATTTGGTGCTAGATCAAATGCTGTTTACAATTTGAAGAAATTCTAAACACTCACGAAGATATTCGAAAAAAAAAACCAAATTTTGAAAATTGGTCTTTATTTTTTCTTAACTTTAGTAGAAATATATTATTTAAATTACTTGCACTATTTTATCGCCACTTTTATTTTCTACAAAATGGCACTATTAGCCTTTCATTTCAATGTTTCAATTCTTGGAAGCCAACATCAACTTCATACCTTTAAGTATGAACCAGAATAATTTGTTCTGTGCTTCGAGAGACTTAATTTTCTTAAAACAGACTTGTATGACTTTTGTTATGCTATTAAACGTTTCTACGTCAATATTTAATATTAACGTAAGCATATATCCCAATGAAATCGTTATATGATGGACAAGCGCTCATAATGTAAACAAAATATAATACTGACTGTATGTATATATACCGTGTATTACGGACTGCATACCTTCTATAATATAGTTCGAGGCCTTAATAGTTGCAAATAATAATTATCTTTTAAAATATTTATAGAGAATCAAACCTGTTCTTATATTTTTAGAAGAAAACCTTATTTATTAACCAGACCCAAAGCATGCTTGATTTTAATAAGCGGTTGAGATTGTTTACTAACAATATGTTAATTATCTCATATTATGTTGTAATCTATTATTTATATGTCTGTAAATTACTTACTTTATAACTTAAAATATCTAGACGCTTTTTTATGTTAGGAAAAATTCTGTAAGTATAATGCACCAATTATAATCAATCGATTAAGAACTTTATCTTGATGTTCCATTGTTTTCAAATTTTTGAGATAAATGCAAGTGTATCAACCGTGGAAAGTGAGATTATATTATTTGTTTTCGTGTGAAACCAATATATGTAAAGCGTATGAAGTAATACGAAAATATTTATGAAATAGGATATGCAATACTATTGTTAATAATACAAAAATTTCTATTTCTCCAATATACATGGCGCAATTATCCAAAAAATAAATAACTCCATCGCTTGTCGAACTTTGACCTTATTATCAAGACATCTAAAATATTTTACGAAATTTTGTACTACATGCAGCAACTTATTTGCAACCGGAATATTTTTTTGATAACCCAATGTATTTTTGACCTCTAATTATATTATATATTTTTCTAACATAACTCTTTTTATATAAGTAAAGCTTCCTATTATGGAAAATGTATTTAAAATAAATACCTATTCGTATCTATATCCATCTATAATGAATTAAAAATTATTAATAAGTCAATGTTTTGATATTTAAATTAATAATTTGACCTAAACAATGTGCGCTAAAAATAGTTCCGTTCGATTTTGTTTAAAATTTAAATACGAGACTATTTCTAACAGACATATTAGATCTTTTTTACCCAAGACTTTTTCAATTAGGCCCGTTTTTATTTTGAAGAATTGTAAACAAAACAAACATTGAAACAGTTGGTTTAACTTTATATAGAAATGGTTAGTTTTATCTCGCATAATAGTAAAGCATCGTGTTAGTTCGATACGAACACAAACAAAACGCACCATAAATATTCAAGTCGTGCAACTGAATTCAAATATATGCAAATAAAACACATCCAGACACCATATTGCTTAAATAAATTAAACTTACCTACAACTACAACATCGGCCTGCTTTGGCAAACTGGTTTCCGAGCTAAAACTTTTATTAATACACCTCAAGTTGGGTACTCTCTTCCAATTCCTTCTTATACAGTTATGCTTCATCTTCAACATTTTTATTATACTAATTAATAAACTAACAACGCGTATTCGATCCTTCGATTCTTCTTTAAACTGGATTTATAAATTGACGGTTATTAAACTTGTTATTTCATCAAACAACTTTGACCCTAGTATCTATCCATCGCTGATAAATTTTGGGCAGAGGCAAACTGCTCTGGCCTACAGTTGAGCGCACCAAATCTCTTGGTCTCTGCCACTTAATGCAGATATGGCGAGTTAACGAGAACGAGTCTTGATAGCGGCAGTGGCAGTAGTACGGGTAGATTTACCATGGTAGGAGACGGACAGAGCCGTAGTAGGCCAACAGGAAATACGGGTAATGTAATAACACATTAATTAGGACTGCTTACTGATGATGACTTTTCATTCAAGTACATTGCTGATAACTATTCAATATACTGATACACAAGGTATCTCTAAATGGTCTGCACAAAATTCTACATGTTCTTTGGGCCAAAATAAATCTGTTTAAAGGCGCCGTTTTTCCTAAATTGTGAATGCGAACTGATTTAGAACATATAATAACTAATCTAAAGCTTATCAAATAACGGGATTGTTATCTCATATCAGTGAATGTTTTCAAGGATGTTAAGCATTAGGAACAAATATGCAGGGTCCCAATTTGGTTGTAATTGCATGGTTGTATATACCAACTACAAGATACAGAAGGATGTGGCTTTCGTAACACTAGACACTTTTTTAAGAAACTTACGATCTCTTCGTATTTGAGATACAGGGCGAAATTAAAAAAAATACGTTTAGGGGATTCTCCGTTTCTCAGAGAATAGATGAGATATCGGAATGGTGAAAATTGCTTCTGGCAGTTTTTCACGTAGAATTCAGTGTCGTACTTGTAATTTCTCTACAGGGTGTGTCTTTTAAAATATGATCCAAACGTATATTTTTTAAAATGGAACACTCTGTATATTTTATGCCATTCAGTTGTATTTTTTCCATCATTATGATATATGATAGTTGCCATAATATATTTTGAAAATTGCTAAAACAGTGTTAAATTGATAAAGCTAACGTTACGTGATAGAAATGTCATGCATTTTAATACAGCTTTACAAAATTGGTTCATGAATTCACTTTAACAATTCTAAAAATAATTTTCACTTTAATAATTCAAAAAGTAGTTTATATTAACCAATTAAGTAATTTATAAATATCTTTAATTGAATAACATTTGAAAATAAATGAAAACAAAAAAATAATAATTAATAAAAAGAAAATTAATCGACTTTATCATTTAAGAAACTATTTGAAAATGATGGAAAAATATTTAACAACTTTAAATTTTCCCTCTGGTGACGATTTTAAATATAATCATGAAAATACTGCGCAAATTATAAAACAGGGATAAAGAGAAACATGTATTTTCGGTTTTCATTTATTCTATATTAATGAATATTAGTCTTAACACACATCATACTATTACATACACAAAACGTCAAAAGTCTTGGACCCCCTGTATATAAAATGATTCGATTGAACCTGGTGGTTTTTTTTAATGTGGTAAAAAAGTACATGTACTTGAGGAACAAAAAAGACCATAAAAAATTGCAGACCATGAACCTTAGTTTATTACCAATGTTTTTACAAATCTGGTCAGTTTGGCAGTGTATTCAGTTAAGTGTTCCTTTTTGAATTTTTGTACATTATAATGCCAGGACGTGAAATTTCTGCGTTTGTCCGAGCAAGAATGACTGCTTTACATAATGCAATCGAACATGTTGGGCATTTCTAGATCATCTGTTGTACGAATAGTAGACAGATATGAAGAATTTGATACAGTGGAAAACAGACCACGTAGTAGACGTCATCGAGTATATAATAAAAGGAAGGATCGGTATTTGGTGCAATATGCCCGTAGGTAGACACTGCACATCTTCAGCTTCAGCACTCAGGACCCACACTCAAGGTACGTTTCGCCGTGTTATATCGACACTTACTATTCGAAGACGACTCCACAACGCAAATTTACGTGCCAGAAAATCATCATCATCGAGGGTCGCCACTCTACTTCCAAGGCATCGTGCTGTCCGTCTCCAGTGGGCGCGAGAGCATAGAGGTTGGCTTTTACCCCAGTGGCGGTGGTTACCGATGACAATCGACAACGAGTCTGGAGAGAACCAGGTCGTCAATAGCGACTTCATTTTTCCCATGCAGTTCCGTACGAAGGGGGTACCGTAATGTTTTGGGGTTGAATAATGTTCAACCGCTGCACCCCATTAATTCGTATACCACAGAATATGACCACTAAAATTTATATCGAACAAGTTGTTATGCCCATTATACGTAATGAATTAGATGAAAATTTTGTGTTTATGGACGACAACGCTCGACCACATCGCGCAAGAAGGGTTCAAGAGACACTCGAAGCAGGATATATCAATAGATTAGATTGGCCAGCCACGTCTCCCTCTCAAAAAAAAAGATTCAGGAAACAATATACTTTTATACATGTATATGGTTTTTCTGCCAAAAAATTTCTGTGACAAGAAGACTTTTGACGTTGTGTGTATATATGATGCTAAAGATCCGTTAGATAAAGCATAAAAAATATTAACATTTATTATATAACATAACTTAACTTTAAGTTTTGTTTTGCATACATACTTATTTAAGCAACTAAAGTAGAGTTCATAAAGCGTTTTTGTATAATTGTAAAAGATGCATGGCCAACTATGCAACACCAATTTTACGAATTTAACGTTTTTTGACATTTTCCTAAATATAAGATGGCAAGTATTGTATATTGAAGGAAAAAATAAAGCAATCGAATATACAGGGTGATTCATTAAAAAATATGTATATTTGAGTCATAATTTAAAAGAGACACCCTGTAGAGAAATTTCAATTTCCACCATTCCGACATCTCATTAGAAAACAATGATAAGAAAGTACTTAATGTATGTACTTACTATATTAAACCGCTTTATAAACTACAATATATGTGTAGGGCAAGTAATTTCCAACTTCTTTATTGTGCAGTGTGCATGTTATTGTAGCTATTAAACATATTTCTTAGCCCTATGAAATCTTTTCATTTGTGTGCAAAATACAAGCTTATAAAATTTGTGCCATGTTTTTGCTAAGAGCTGCTCCTTCTAGTGTAACTTTTAAGGTGTATCGGCTTTGTTTTTAGAGAAAAGGCTGTTCATTACCGTCACATAGGTATACGAACCTTGCACAATCTAAAATAAAGACATAAATTATTTAAAAAATAATTTTCCAAGCCACTATGGTAGTATTTAACGTTCATTTGGAGCAAATGCAATTTTTTGTTGCTGATTCTTACCCTTAGCAAGAATTCATTAGAGTAGGAGTAGAATATTCCTGCTCCAATATTTAGTGGCGTCTGCATTCTCAGCATCATAAATCTTATACAGTCCTTGGAATGGCTATCCATATCGGGCCATTCCAAAGAGTAAACGTCGCTCAGCAGACTTTCACTCTGAAATTAATTCATTTTGATGACCATTGCCTCTATATTACCTTAATTTTATTACTCTTTCCAAACTAATAATTATCAATTTCCTTAGTAAAAATTTTGATATCAATTTTACATATGCAATAGACTACGTAGAATTTTAGAAATAAATAGCGCATAATTTATAACTATGTAATAAATAAAATCACAATGTAAGACAATGCGCTTATGCTGTAGCCAAAAGTGTATAAGTAGAGATAAATATAATATAATAAAACGTCTAGCTTGTTCATTTGTAATGCACGTGCTGTCCTAATTATGTATTCAAGTAGATAGATGTGTAACATTTGATACATCAGGACACCAGTTCATCAATTAGTGTTGAATTGTGAGACTAAATTAGACCTACCTCATTGATTATTTGTTGTCCTGTATAACACAATACGGATATGCATATCAACCAACCATTTACCTGTAGAATGTCTTTCAATAAGAACATCTGAAATTACACAAATACACGTCTACATACTTACTATTTTGTATACAGGGTGTTTCTTAAATAAAGGTTAATAGAGGATGTGTTCTAAATTTTCTGTTCCTTTGCCAATGTTTTACTTTGAAAATATGACAATGTAGACTACAGGTTGCTTAAAATAAAATTTGTATGTCCCCTATTATCCCTCTGATAGAACACAATGTCAGTAACAGCACAAATTTTCTGATTTTATTTTGATGATACGAGACATCAAATTAAACGTAATAAACAAATTGAAATATCTCCTAAAGCATTATATCTATTTCAACCAAATTTGGTATACAGGGTGGTCCGTTTTTTAGGGCTTACCGTTGGCATATCGGAAACTGTAAAATATACAGGGTGGATCAAATTAGAGAATCTCGGCGATAGCAGGCGAGAGGGCTATAGCGAGCGTGATACTCGACGGCTCCATTCACACTCTCGTGCTCGACCGGTCTCGGACTGTCTCGCCGAGAGTGTGAATGCGGCATAACACTACTATTTTATATTATGAAGAATAACCCATAAAATTTAAAAAATACAAAACTATAAAAAAAATATAGTTGTTCTTTACGTAAAACAAAAATCAACAGCATTGTCAGTGCTCGACAGAAAACTTACTTATTCTTAATATTACATAAGATTGTTCACTTTTATTTATAAGTAGATACCTGTGTGAAAAGAATTATTATGTGAAGTTAAAAGAACAAAATAATGTGTGGCTTACAAACACTTTTTAAAAGTTATTATTTTATATGAGAAAAGAATTAAATAGCAACAATGAATAAATAAAACAACAAGAATTTAATGTTTGATACATTTGATACTTTGATTTTATACTGATTTTCGATACTTTTGTTCTGCGTTTTTTATTTCTCGAGACTTCTGAACCTAAAAACCACAAACTTGATTTACGGCGAAATGCAGCGATCTTAATTTAAAACAAAGCTTCCTTTTGAGATTATTTGCTATCTGGCGTGGCTTCCTGGCTAATTTGTTTTTTCTTTTTCGCAATACACATTTCTCTATACATATTAAGTTATTAAGATTATTTCTTGTAAAAAATCAAAGCCATTTGTTATTTATTTATGTTTAAATGTTCACAGTAAAGAATATTCTTTACTATAAAAAGCTAAAATTAAAAAATTTTCATACAGCATAATGCCGCCTCCATCATAGATTATTAGACAAATTAATATTTTCATGATTTTTATTTGTCTGTCTAATGAAACGCATACCGATTTTGGTTGAAATATGTTTGATTTCTTAAATGTTTTAAAAAAATCCACATTTTTACAAAACTTATTTACCTTTAATATTCTATAATAGAGCAGTCCTAGTGTTACCGATGAAAGAAAAAAATGAGCAGAGTTCAATGTGCCAAAACAATGGTACGATTGGTTTACTAATCTAAAAAAAAATAGGGTTAAGCTAGAAGTACATGGCAGCTTCTTTTCAACAACTTATTTTTTTGAAAACCTGATTCGTCAAGTCAAAAACGATGCTTTCCCGTCTGTTTCCGCATCCGTTTCCGGTTCCGTTTTATACAATAAAGTATAAAATCAAAATTACACTAATATTAACAGTGAGTGACGTTTCCAACATAAGTATAAAAAATGCTTTATGTTATATTAATTGTCATTTATGCGCATAAGCACAGCTGAAAAAATATTGACATAGACGGCGTCTGTTTAAAAATGACAGGAAAACGAAAAAAGTAGCCTTTAGAAGCTGTAATGTACAGTGGCCGCAACATAAAGGTTTATAACCTAACACGTATACTGGTGAAATATTAATAGAAATTTTGGGAGACATCAATAATTATTAGGTCATGTCAATAATTGTTGCATATGAATTATTTTTGCTGCCAGTAAATTAAAAGATGTTCATTAACAAACGTAATTTTATGAAATATTGAATCCTTCAAAGTGGTAAAATTGTTAAACCAATCCTTCCAGCACTGTACTGATGCACTACTGGTGAACATTTGTTTGCTGATTTACGAGTTATGGACTCCTCAATGTATCCTTCAGCTACCACTGAAGATTTCCATCCACCATTCATTTTTAAAGTTGTGATGTCAGCTCCTGAATTTATTAATAGTGTAGCTGAAGTTCTACGGAATCAATGTGCGCTGTATTCGTGAGCATCTTTCAATTTGTATTAATTTCTATTAATTGGTTATAAGCTTTACCATTTAAATATTAAAAAAAAAACTGTTACTCTCTATTTGGGTAGGTCTTGCAGTACTATATTTCCAATATATGTCGAAATATTCGCTTACAATAAAGAATATTAATTACCTTTGTACCTAAATATGTATCATCAGGGGTCTAAACTAAGAAATTTTTAATTTGTTCATTTTCCAAAACGCGTAATTTTTAGCACGATATCCATCCGATTTGCCGTTTCAAGAATGCTTTTAATTTTAAATACGAAAAATGTAAATGTGTAAAAATTATATAGGGTACTTTTCACTACCTAAGCAAAAAACAGTTTTAAATGTTGACGTTTTAAATGTGCTCAGTGAGCACCCACTGAGAATTTGGTAAGTCGGCGCCTCTGGATAGTACATTTTCTGAATAAGATAATGTTATTCTCAGCCCGGTAATAATTTTTTATATGTTTGCTGATATATCTACTTCAATTTTTCTGGTAATAAATTGCTTTTGCTGATTCAATAATTTCTGGAGGAGTTAATATAAATTCTTCCATCTCAAATAATAGTTACTTTTATAGATTTAAATAGGAACAATTCAGTGACTACTGTATACCTAAGTTATTTACTTAACACGTAATAATATATAATAAACTGCTTTGTTCGCTGTTATGATAAATTAAAAATAATCGGGGAAAAAAATTATATGTTTTACTTTGCAGTAAAGCAGATTTAATGCCTTGCCTGCTTTAATAAACTTTAAATCATGTACTTTACTGCATAGTTAAACATTAGGATATCGTCCAGACACATATGTGACGGGCAGACGGTAAAGCTGTCAAAATTTAAACAAAATATGGTAGTGATTACAGGTGGAAACCTTTATGTTGCGGCGAATATACTTTACCTGACTTACTCGACTATGTCTACGTGATATCTAGCGCAGTAGATGAGTTTCTTTCTCTTCTCTTCGACTGAAGTTTCTCCAGAAATCTCCTTCAACAAGTCTTTCAAATGGACGACTCTAGCAGTCATGAGTTCAGTGATCGAAGCTATACAATACGTCGCAGCTACAGGGGGCAATAACCAACATAGAACAAAAACCGTCTGAACGATAAAAACCAAAAGTCTGACATAAAAATGCGACAAGATACCATAAGGTAGCCAAAGAGGTAGCAATAAAGCACAGGAATGCATGGTATCTCCTCCACTTGATTTTCTTTCGCACTGTTCGTTGGTGTAGTATGAATAAAAAGAGTAAATTAATATCATAAAGATGGTGTAGATGTACAAGAACTTCATATTGCGGTTCTGCTTCGCTATTAACTTTCCCAAATTTCTCGGTTTCCCAAATTTGAAGACCATTGTCAAGTCTTTAAGGAACGGCAATATATATTTGAGCTTTAAGAAGTATACGATGAACACGTACATATCGAAAGTGAGTGACAGAAGGACCAAGACGTCTATTGTTAGGTCTGTAGAAGGGTCTGAAACAATGGTGTTTTATTTCTAACAGTTTTTGGTCTCTGGTAATTAGACAGAAAAGAGATAATAGAAAGAGCTATATTGCTACCAAGAAGTTATTATTTAATAACATTTTTGTACGAGATATGTTTTATATCTGTTCAAGCAAGGAATCCGAAATGATTTCAAGCTGTTAAAAACCTTCGTCCAACTATTTCTTAAACGATGTTTGCTGAAAACAAATTCATAACTTTACTGGTCCAATGTTTATGGCAGTTTGAAGTGACAGTCCATTTAAAGTGGCTGGTAACCTTACTGGGATTTGATTACCCCAGCAACCAACAAATTTATTCTTGATTATATTTTATAGGTAGGTACTTAAAATCGATTTCAAATTATAAATTCTTGTTTCAGCGTAAATGAAATCATTTCAATGGTAATAATTAGCCGTTAATTAGTATTGAGGAATAGTGGATAAAAAAATTATTTAAAACAAATTACTATTTCCTAAGCAATGTTGATTAATTATGTTAATATTTTATTCAGTATGCTTTAAACTTCTTCTATAAAAACGCTGATAATGATCTAATACAGAGTGTTACGTTTTAGTCAGGTATAATAAATGCGTTTTTTTATTTAAACCTCGGCATTAAAAAAATATATTAATCTGAAACATATTGTATAATAGTTTAATACTAATAGTTTTTCTACAAATACATTTCAAAAAATTGAAATACAATAAAATGCAAACATGGTACCTACAAAACTGTAAAATAAGGTACCTACAATTAAGACTGAGCAAGAATCCTTTTATTTAAAACAATTTGTTACAGTAGAAGTTTTCCTAAAAATCCTTGAAACTATAACATACATAACAACATTGCAATATATTACCTGTTATTATTAACTTCGCTTTATAGATCAAAATAATTGTCCATCGTACCTACATACTTCCTTCGAATTGTGGCTACTACTAACTTTGTTTTTTGTTTGTTAAAAGCTTCCCTTGTCGGTTTATTCCTAATAAAATAAAATGTTTGAAAAACGAATAGTGGTCCATATCTCCGCAACCGTTACTTTGCGGACCCATGTTTATTGAGACTTTTCTGCTTAGGTTCATACTATTACCTCTTTAAATATTTTACACTCTTTTATTAACACCCTGTATGTGCAATATTAAATCGAACAATTTGTATCTACCACAAGGAATACCGCAGGACACTTTACTTGGACCGTTCCTATTAAAGGACCTAGCATCGCGACGTATATACAATTCACTGATACTTCTTCATAAAATTTTTAGCGGATTATTTGACTGCCCGGAACTATTAGCTAATTTGCATCTACACGTTTCCCGGTCTGCCACCCGATCTTAGTCGTTATTTTATCTTCCCACGCCCAAAACAAATTTATTGAAATATTCTCCATTATACACTATAGTTGATAATTACTCTCGGATGCGAAACTTTGTTGACATTTTTCGTAATGTTTTGCATATTAAAAGAATTTTTACTGGTCATGATTTGTTTTGTTAGTTTTAATTTTAATGATTGTCTATTTGTTTCTGTGTTCTTGTGTCTTTAATTGGTTTTGTTTTGTAAAATTTTTCGTTATACAGGGTGAATCTTAAATAAGTACAAATATTTTAACTGCAGGTGTAGTTCGTCATATAGATAAGTAGCGAGTAATTTTTAAAAATTTCAAATATTTACGGATATTAATTTTTTTTTAAAAAATACCCACATTTTGAGGACCGCTGGCCAGATAGGCCACTGACTTAACCTAATAAAATAAACCATATGATTTACTGAAGGCGAGGTTGCCATATCTTCTGTAAGATAAATAATTTTTTAAAGTAAATTCAATTTTTACCATTGTTTCTAATATAAAAACACTCGTTTTCAGCAATAAGTAAAGTAAAATTATCATAAACGATTAAATAATTAATTTTCTGAAGTTCGATACTGTCAGTAACTAACTATTTAAACAGTTAACCATATTTCAGTTAATACCATTGTACACTGTTAGAAAGATTATCACAAATTATCCGCTTAAATTATTTTATAAAGAATAACAAAAAACTATAACTTTCACACAACATCTTAGTTAATTTTCACCACATAACCTCAAACAACGTAACAACAAAATAACTAGCTTGATGTATACGTTCAATATCAAGACTCAAAGTAAAATATTTAAGCAGCGTCAATCTTATGCATAAAGAAACTGATGTAGGCACAGACAACAGATAGGTGTCAGGAGCAGTAGGCTAATTGTCCCACACAAGCCCCATCCTCTAGGCTCTAGGATTGATAGAGATAGATGTTGATGTTGATATTGGTGCAGAAACAAGCTGTGGCACAGGCAAGTGCAATCAAAACATGTAACATTTGTGGAAAGGGATTTGATAATTTCAATACACGTAAATTGAACGTTAATATGAGATACTTTTGCATCTTCTGAAACCGGACTAAGCGAATAGCTTCTTTAAGTAATGCACCGCTTGACGCATCTGTTTTAAAAGTTACCGCACTAACGTATAAAACGTATTTAAATCGTCTTATTATTTTCACGGACAGTGTTTTTCTCTTAAGTGCCTTGAGTATTTAAATAATATTTTTCGTGAAATAGGTACAGTGTGATTAAATAAAATATGGCGCATTATTCAAACAGTGAAAAGGTTGACATGCTAAAAGCATATTTGTTAAGTAAGTAGTGTTCAGTGATAGTGATAAAAATAACGTATTGTGATAAATCAGTCGGAGTGTAGTAAAAATGGATAATGAACATATTCTGATTGTGAGTAGAGAATCTGGTTTATATTTTCAATCATTCTTTGACATGTCTAAAAATTCTAGTGTAACACTGGCAACGCTGTGGAATGCACATCCACCATGACTCCCGAACCAGCGGTCCTCAACAAGTTTTCTATTGAAAAATCACGAAATTTATTTAAAATTTGACTTTTTTATTCCTGATTTTTTTGTAAAAAAAACTATTAATTATGTGTTCTATACAGTGAACTGTACTGCTGGTTAAAATATTTGTACTTATTTAAGGTTCACCCTGTATTTTTTATCTTGTTGACTGCTTGCTACAAAACTTTATGTTATATTTTATATTTTAACACTAGTTATGTATTTATTATATTATTGTCACTTGTTTTTTCCCACCCATTAATTGGTTTTTTACTGTTGGGTGGTGTAACGCAAATAAATAAACTCATTGATGGAATATTTTGAATTTCTGTTTAAATTACTTTATTTTGACAAGCACATTTCGTTCGTCATTCTGTACTAATTAAAATATATATAATTTTTTAAAAGTGTTTTTTTGTTACCTCCATATGCCTTGTATAGATGCACTGATGTTAGGACCCAATATACAGCAATTGGATAATGGAAATTAGCGTAAACGAAATCTTTGAACGTTACACGCTTGTTCAAGTCTTCTGGCATAAGTTTATGCAATCTCAAATAATAGACGTGCTCTTTTAGGCAATCTCTTTCGATATCGTCCATAACGGAGAAAAAATTGATCCAAAATACTCTAGTATGGCAGATAGACTATCCAATTGCAGAGCTATCAAGGACTGTATCGTTTGAAAGGAAATAGCTAAATGAGAAGTTATATTTAGTGAGTTGAGGGGTAGAATTCCTATTGTACCGTACGCAGTATAATTTTTTAATTACGTATAGGGTGATCCATGGTAGATATCAATAAAAATATTCTTCACAGATACCTGTTTTTAATGTTGTTAATATTTGGTTTGCATGGAGTTATGTGCACAAAAATTTAATGCAAAGAAAATGTGATAACGAAGTGACAAGTAATTTTCTACTACCAAGGCAAGTTTGGCTTAATCGCATTATTTTGATGTGAGGAATCTACTCTTTTTCTGTGTCCCATTAATTTCGGGTACACCCTGTATAGAATCTTTTTAAGAAATCTAAGTTGCTTGCTTTTGACTGAAATTGGTTCGCTATTGTTAATTTTGTAGAGTGCTTGTAGGTGCGTACGAAATCGAGTATTCTGAAACTGGAACACTGAATTTAAAGGTTTGTAAACTCCTTGTTTCGAGGGCATTTCACTAAAAAAATTGTATAATATATGTAGAGAAAAGTTACCCAATATCGGAGAGGTTCCGATTTTCGGATACAAAATTATCGTTATGTTAGGGGAAATTTAATCACTGTTGTGTGTATTTAGTTACATTTTAATGATATTCTATGCTAAATAGGTGTATTTACGGCCAATAGGTGAAATGTCAAATGATTTCGCACAGTGAAGTAACATAGATTTTTATGTGTGATAATTTGTGAGTGATGTTTTTGATATTTATTCACGTTTTAAAACATTGGGTAGATTGATTGGTAAGCAAAGGATATAAAAGTTATTTTTATCCATAGTTTTGACAAAAAAAATATTAGACAAAGGGAAAACATACGTTTGTAATTTTTGTCTGAATGGTTAGAAAACCTGTTAATGTTTTAGGCGGACACCCTATCCGAAATTCAGATTGGGAGGATTTTTAACTGGCATATTTACTTAAATTTTCTTATTCGCTGCAAACATTATGTGAAGATATATTACAATAAATGAGATCGTATAAAAATTTTGTTAAATAATATTGAATTACGTATTTTATGGCTGATTTAGAAAACCTATTAAGCTATTTTTCTCTAAACTTGCCAATAAAATTGAAGTATTACCGGAATAACATTACTGCACAAATAGAAAAACACAGTTGTGTGTGCTTTTATAGCTTTCATGTAAATTATATGTGAATGCAAAAATATTTGTAAATATACAGTATGCGCCAACAGTATGGAATAAATTCAATAAAAACGAAACAATTATTTTTTGGGAAAAATCCTCGAACAGGTCGATTTTTAATTTAAAAAATACAAATTCTAGCGCAAAATGCGATTTTCAAATGTCATTTGTTTTCGAGTAATAAAAAAGAATTGAAATTTTAATTCTTATCGGATGCAGGAATATGACCAGAACTCAGCAGGAAGTTTGCGATTTATTTAATGAAAAATATCCAGATCGCCCTATCAGTCAATCAACAGTCAGTAAGGTAGAGTCTAAATTTAGAGAAACTGGCAATGTTGTAAATATTTCAAAACCTGGATGTCCAAGCATTAATCAAAATCAGAAACAGAACATTTTGATAAGTATGGTGGATAATCCTCATAATTTTTCACGATTGGTTGCATTAAACAATGACACTAGTCAGAGCACAGTGCTACGTATCTTGAGGAAGGAAAAATATCATCCCTACAAAATTCAACTTATGCAGGAACTCAATGAAAATGATCCCGATCGCCGCTTACACTTTTGCGAAATCTAATGGATTTATGTCAAGGAAATAGAAATTTACACCGGCAAATACTTTTTTCAGATGAGGCCACATTTTGTCTGAATGGTACAGTAAACCGTCAAACTTGCAGATATTGGAGTCGGGAAAATCCTCATTGAATGGCAGAGGCACATACCCAACACCCTCAGAAATTAAATGTGTGAGCTGGAGTAGTTGACGACAGAATAGTAGGGCCTTTCTTCTTTGAAGGAACCCTTACAGGACAAAGATATTTAGAGTTTCTAGAAAATGACCTTGTTCCAGCCCTTGCAGTAATTTTTCCTAACGATAATGACCCTGACATTCCTGACGATACCATATGGTTTCAGCAAGACGATGCACCTCCGCACTATGCGCGCCCTGTACGAGATTTTTTGGACAACTGTTTTCCTGGGAGGTGGATCGGCAGACGCGGACCGATAGAATGGCCTGCAAGATCGCCAGATGTTACACCTCTTAACTATTTTTTATGGGGATACTTGAAGTCAAAAGTGTACATTAATAAACCACGTAATTTAGAAGAACTTCAAAATCGCATTCGGGACGAAATACGCAGAGTTACCCCAGAAATCATTCATAATGTGCAAGAAGAATTTCTTCACAGACTTGCGCATTGTCAAGAAGTTGGTGGATGGCAATTCGAACATTTAATTTAAGTATAAAATTTAATCAATTGTATTTTATTTTACATACCTCAGAATTGTTACCTTTTTATGGATAAAATTTACGTTTTCTAACATTCAATCGTCATTTACTCGAAAACTTTCCTATGTAAGAGGGCAAAATTTTAGTACTGTCTGATAGAGAATTAAACGATCTTTCAGAATCAAGGAAAAAAAATATGGTGTTACTATTTAAAAAAAAATCGATGACTTTATTACTCGAAAACAAATGACATTTGAAAGTCGCATTTTACGCTAAAATATGTATTTTTTAAATTAAAAATCGACCTGTTCGAGGATTTTTCCCAAAAAATAATTCTTTCGTTTTTATTGAATTTATTCCATACTTTTGGCGCATACTGTATGTAAAAATGAACGAATTTATGGTAGAGTTATTAACACGGGATGTACAATCTATTGCAATAGTAATGGCACTCCCTTACAACGGTTTTTCAACTAGTTCATGGAAGTTCTGAGTACAGATTTCATTAGATCTCTCTACTGGTGAGTGATCATAACTACAAGCTAAGGTTAAAAGTTGAAAGTATAAATACGCCAGTAGTTCAAAACAAGTTGCCATATTCATTTTAGAGTGCCGTTATTATTGCAATAGATTGTATATACGCTAAGTATGTCTCGTCTAGACATTGTAGCTGTAGAAGGAACTGCGAAAATTTGAGATACACAAAAGATTTAAAAATTCGATAGAAAATAGAACTGATAGGGTTCGTTCTGATAGTATGGAAATTGACGTATTGTCATCTAGAATTTTTTTTATTTTTGATTATTTTAATATAATAAACATGTTTTAGAGTTCTGGATTTAATTGTATTGTGTTTGTTGTTTTTCGAGCGTTTTATTTAGTTTTTACATCGAAACGAAGGGTGACAAGTTTCCACACTCTATTTATATGTTGGAAGTGAAAAAGTATTGTCCAGAGACTAACATTACTGCAGACGCATCTCTGCGAGAGTTCAGAGAAAAGTCAAGTAAAATTGAATCTGGAATCCCTTCATATATTTTCTAATTACGTGAGCATGGGCATACAAAAGTGTACGTGGGAATCCTTTCAGAACGTGATTTTCAATTAATTTACACCATATATACACTGGGTTATGTGACCAATAAAACTTAATTGCTCTTCGTAACTTGATATGCCGAGTCCAAAGTTTATAAAATATTATATTCTGTAAATTTTGGTCAATCCACCCATGTGAAAAACCTTGAAATTATAACGACTGATTAAATTCGTAGCATTATTCGTCATCCTCATATACAGGGTGTTTAATATTAGGTAACAGTTCAGGATGAATATAGCAATTTATTAACATGCTGATAGATTTTTTGAAATAAATTGGTAATTCGAGAATCAAACGATACAGATACAAAAAAAATATCTGTCAATAAATTTTACGTTTAAATTGGAATAAAAATAAATTTTTTATAAAAATTTTAGATTTTTGTGGAAAAAATATTTACTATGTTGGACGAAACAATAAGGTAATAACACCATACACTTTCTTTATTACTATTTCTATTTTAATGTTTTGTTTCTTTGTTGTTTGAGAAATAGAAAAACACTGAATTTGCTCCATCTTCTATGAATTATTACTTACAGCCAGTAAAGATATAATATACAGGGTGTCCAGAGTATGAGTACCAACGAAGAACCAAACACATAACACTTTTCTGAAAAAATGTCTAATACGAATAGTTTTTCTACAAGTACATGTCGGAAATAAAAAACATCTACAATAAAATGCAAAACTGTGTTACAGAATTGCAATCTAAGATTCAATTAAGACTAAGCAAAAATCCTTCTAACGTAATTTGTATTTTATATCAATATTAATGAAGTAAACAATAGCAAACAAATGTTTCCTAAATATCTTTCAAACTGTAATGTACGACAACATTTCAATCTATTATCTGTTAATGTTGTGCATCATACATACTTCTTTCACATTGTGACAAGTGGGTTTCGTTTATTTGTATCTAGCGTTTGTTTGATATTTGTAAGTGTACATAAATAAAAATGGTACTTAAATTTTAGTAACCATGAGATGCATGACATAATTGACACAAGTTTTATTAACAAAGTTCATATCGAATATGTATAATTCAAAATTTAATCTACGATGGTCCAAATAGATTTTATTTACAGATTCGATGTATCTCAAAATATTAGAAATATTTTCATAAATTGAAATTGTTAGGTAATGTTATTTGACGACGCCATGGTGACCACAGTATTATTGACTTCTAATTTTGTGTCATACGTTCAGTTTTAGTGAAAATTAATATTAATATGGGTGATTCTGATTCCGAGAGTGTGCCTTCGGATGTCAAAGACATTGCGCAAACCGTTGCCGAACCCCAACTACTTTGTTTTTGTCTATTTTTTTGCTTTCTAACTTGCGTGTTATTATGAATTATAAGTGTTATTATAAAGGCCGTAACGGCATCCAAGTGAGGATGCTAAATGTGTCATAATGATACCGTTGTAGGTGCTCTAAGAAAACTATTCACGGTAAGTATGTTGAGGGGTACTTGTAACTATTATGTAGAAATACCTGATATGGTAAGTGTGCGGCGTTGTCACATATTCAAAGTTTGTTTGATATTACCGTTGGACAAAACAAAAACTTGTCAATTATGTTTTATTAGGCCCACTTTGTCATACAGCAAAATAAAGACGGCACTCGTATTTCTGACCCCCTGTAGAGTTTATTCATTTATTTATATATTATGCCAAAGCTTACAGAATATAATATCAGTTAAATCACTCAGCGCGTCACCTTGAGAAGCCTTTGAGAAGCAGTCCCCCACACAACTCGATGGCCCACATTTGCGTACCAACATGCACCCATATGATAGACGGGAGGTATCGACACACTGTTGACATAAGATCTAATGAGGCAACTTATACAGAGTGTCCGTGAAATTATGCGTCAGGAGGATTCCTCACAAGAAATTAGGGTCACGAAGTCCTATAACAATTTTTCGAAAATTCAATATTAACGGAGATACAGGGTGTTAAAGTTAAAATTTTATTTGCGATATTTGTAAATAACTTCTTAAGAAATCCAAACATATACATAAAATTTGTAAATCGTGGGTTTTTGCGGACGAGAAATTCAAATATGTTTCTAATTTTGACGTCACTAGTAGAGGGCGCCACAAATGGCACATCATGTTTCTTTTAGATGATAGAACTTTTTTGCATCTTAATGTATCCATCTGACTATCGAAACAATCTATTGTACTATCTGTTTTATTTGAAAAAGGTATATCTTGCTGAAGTCGGTAAACGTAATCATTTTTGAAATAATCCTATTTGAAATGCATCTTGACGCATAATTTCCGTACACACTGTATATTATTCTGTAAACTTTGCTTATAGTCTGATTTATCTTATATAATAACAGGTACTTTTAAAAAATAGTAAACAAAATATGTCCCTTTTTCTGCTTTTATTTATAATTTTTGCTATTAAAATATCCAAATCCTTATTAGTCCATTGAAATGTTACATTATTTTGGCCTTAGCGTGCATTTTTTAGAGGACGCAATTTTATTGTTTGGATGTGAGGGGGGGGGTGAAAAAAAGCTTAACTTGAAGTTTGTGGGGTCAGAACCCTTGAGGTTTGGCCGCCATCTTGGAAAAGGGTAAACTATTGGTCATACAAAAATTTTGTAAAGACATTTTTTATTGCAAATTGAATCCTCTAGTCCAGTAAATTTTTGTTGTAAAATCAAAAATAACAAAGATATTAAAGAAAAACCATCAAAATTTTTGGACAAAAAAACAAAAATTTTTTTGTGGACGCCATAACTAATGACATCAGAGCATTTTTGTAGAGTGGTTTTCAATGAAGAATTTTTATTATATACTTTTTTTATTATATTCATTAGTTTGGATTTTACAGCGATGTGAAGTGAACACTAATTTTTTCTATAGTTCATCGAAACGTTACATTTGGGGTTGAATTTTTTAGAGGACGCAATTTTATTGTTTATATGTGATGGGGGGGTCAAAAAAAGCTTAACTTCAAATTATTATGCACAACATAATATAAATATCATATTCATTGTTCCCGCAAAAATCTACTCTTCGCCTAACCCTTATTAAAAAATGTGCTGTTAAACTGAATAACCACAATCAAATAGGTAGTGGCTATGCTTATTATGCCCAGGACCGTACTCCTTTCGACAATGAAAAAATTGGCGGCCAAGAACTTGGGTCTGTAGATCTGCGCGAAATCCGCCAATTTCGACAGTTCCAGTTTGCAGTCGGAGAAGCGGTCAAAATTTTCTTCCAATTTGTAAGAAAGGCGAATTAGACTTGCACCTTCAGAAGAAGCACTGTCGCAGCACAGAACGATGTACATGGTACCACCCTGGAAATTTACACAAGTGAATGCACAATTCTTAGGGAGCGGAAAATAAGTAGTCACATTTGTACTGAACGGAAAATCGTAACACTTGCAATAAAAATTTTACTAAATGCAGTCTAGTAATTGATGAGTCAATTTATCTTAATCGGATAAATAATTTTCGCATTATACGAGGGGCGTTCAAAGTATTGTCGGTATCAGCAGAAAGGAAAAGAGATAATAACTTAAAATAATTTTTATTTTTCAGAATAATCTCCCATAACGTCAATACGTCTATTACATCTAGAAACTAACTTTACAATTTCCTTTAAAAAATACATCTTTCTTGTCTGAAAGATATGTGTTATCTATTTTTAGGTATTAATAATATTGTGTGAAACTAACTACTCAGTGGACAAAAGCCCCAACCTGCGTTGAATTACACCCACAATATCTACCCATATATTCTTTATTATTAGCTTTTGTAACATTTTTTTACTGTTTTAGAAAGGTATTTTAAGCTAATATAAATCAAATTGATTTATATTAGCTTAAAATACCTTTCTAAAACAGTAAAAAAAAGATATGTGTTAATTGCCGCCTCTTCATCATCCGAAAATCGCGTTCCACGAAGATATTCTTTAAATTTGGGAACAGGTAATAGTCACTGGGGGCTAAATCGGGACTATAGGGTGGATGGTTAAGGTTTTTAAAACCACAGACACGTGTTGTTGTGTAAGTAACGTAATCACAGCGCTGTGCTCGATTTTCTTCAACAATGTAATGTCAGCCATTATGGTCGTCTTTTACTAAGGATTATTAGAAAACAAATGGTCACCATTAGTTCAAATTTTATATACATACACTCAGATAGTGACATTAGTTAACAATATTTTATCGGTCAGTGGTCGCGCGGTTTAAGGCGTCAGTACTTGAATCGAGGTGACTAGATCGCTGTGGGTTCGACTCCCGCAGCCGGTAGACCGTATAAACTATATTCGTTTAATGGATTGGCACCCTTTCTGCGGGTATGGTAAGGTGGAACACTGTTGGCTTGGGTCAATGTGAGAAATTGATACCGGTTGACGTTTAACTAACCCCCTGAGGTTTTCCAGGTCTTTTTTGACGAATTTTAAAAATTGTTGTATCACAAAATTCAGAAAAAATCCTTTATTAAAAAATCAATAGGACCCACCCTCTTTACATTTTAATTAAATGGGTTTTTAAGTAAATACAGTAAATCGAAATTTTTAGTGGTAATAACTAACAAAACGTACAAAAATATTCAAATTTAGATCCCATAATTACAAACAAAAAACAGAACAATTTCTGCCAGTCGCGGCCTTCTAGTTTTATTTTTAAAAATTTTGAAAAATTACTTACATCCAGAAAATGTGTCAGAAAATTGGTCCTACCATACGTAAAATGATCCGCTGATTCCAAAAATGTCAAAAATTACAGGGTGTCCCATTTACAAATATAAATTTACGGTCATTTCCGGTCAAACCGTCATGAAATGATCTCAAAGAATTCATGGCACCATCTAGTATAAACCCACCCAATTTCAAATTTTTATCAGCAGTCATAAAAAAGTTACAGCGTGTTCCCACTTTCCGTTGGCACCCTGTATACTTCACAATGGTCATGATGATAAAAAGCTTAGCCTTAAAATAAATGATTCAACAAACAATTTAATACAAATCAATACAAATCAGTGATAAAACTCGTTGAGATTTTTATTTGTTTTATTAATTCCTAAAAATTTAAGGCTAAGGATAAATAAAATGAGAAAACCAGGGGAATGTATCTAAGTAGTGAAGGTTCAAATAAAATTTATAGCCGTCCCATTTGTTTGTCTATGGATCGATAGAATTTTAATTTGCATAATTGTCTGTAAGAATACACTCACACACAACTTGTCAATAACGCCACAACACTATTATTACTATAGTTGTGTAATCATTTAGCTATAATTCAGGAAGGTGAGAACCACTAAACAATGTAATTTTCTATATGAATGATGTTTCGATAACATGTCAGGGTAATATTAAAACAGTAACTAACTCATTTATGTTCGATGTAGGCAATGTTTTCAATAAAAAATGGTAAAATACTATTGTATAGACTAAATTAAGTAAGTGTTTTTTTTTCAAATACGTTGATTTCATTTGGAAATATACACATTTTTGAGTGAAAGTACCTTCATTTGAGTAATAGCTTCTTACACTTTTTTAAATGGCAACTTGATGACGTCATCAAAAACCAAAATGATAGTTTCATGCAAAAATCTGGGTTTTTTCTCAGAAAAAGAAATTAATTTCCTTTTACTGAATTTATTCCGTACTTTCGGACCGCATACGGACAAAAACCAAAAATTGTTTAACTATTAGTGACTAAGTTTGTTGAAATGGAAAAGATTTTTTATTACAAAATATTGTGGTATTGACTTTTTGTATTGGTATTGGTAGCACTTAGCACACATATATCTACGAATCATAAAAATTTTACTGCAATTTCTGAAATATACAGGGTGCAATTAAAACTCTCCAGGCCTATAACTCCATTATTTTTTAAGATACCTTAGCGATCAAGCTATTCAAAGCCTTCTAAGCCAACCATTTAATTTTAAAAAATAATTTATTTTTAAAAAATGGCCGCCTTTGAAATGTTATTTTCCAGTAATATTTTTTTCTTTAACACACTGTATAAATAATTATTATGTCATCGAATAGACCATGAAAAGAGTTTTAATTTGATGTATGGGTTGATAACTTTTGTTGCCGTAATTTTATTAAAAATGGTCAAATCTGTTTAATTTGCAAAATGCAATTACCTACAAAATGATACCTTGAGCGTTAAGGTATCGGGGAATTTTAAGTATCGCACTCTATATAGTAGGTTTACGTTTTCTACAAGATTTTGCCACATTACAGACTCGAAGAAAAACATAGCATACTTACCATACTCAAAGAACAAACCCACAGACAAGAAGAAAACACTCCCCAGGAAAAAGCAGGATCCACAAAACTCCTCAACACCAAATTCACGCAATTCAGTATCTCTATGATCGAATGCAGAACTATTAGAACGATGACCCATCCAAAGATATCATTAAAGACCTCAACTGTATCTCCTAGGTGCCGATAATATTTCCTGACAAGTTCGAGATCTTTCAGGAGTTGATTTTCGTCGGATTGATGGATGACAACTTTTTTATTTAACAGTAAGTTAAGATCCTTGTATCTGCACCTCAGAGAGAGAATTATATTGCTCAGAAGCATGACAGAGAAGAAGCAGTAGTACATGGGAATCGCCATGGTGCCGAAATTGGAGAAATATTTGAACCCTACGATGCGTGCCCATACGTAGGCTTTGTAACAGTAGCAACCGACGAAGAACAGGTGTCCCAACAACAGTTGGATATAGAAGTTGTTGAATAATTTGAATTGTTGCATGTAGTCGTTCTCTAATTTGTCATCTACAGCATCGAACATCTCTAAGAGAGCCTTCCATTTCTCTTTATACAGAAAAGTTGCAGCGATGACTGAGTATTCCGTTAGTATTATAGACATTACGTCGCTGAAATTCACCAAAAATTTCTGAACCATTTGCTCGTCCATGAAATCCCTTTCTTTAACTGTAATGAACAGAACCGATATTAAGATAGCACCCAATAGAATTGAGTAAATCAAGTTGATGGCTGGATGGACGAACCTCTTCTTCTCAAAATCATACCAGGGGGTGATGCAGATGAAGTTCCCGATCTTGTAGGCGATTTTTATGAACGCGATATTTTTTCTCGTGAGCCTGTAGCTCACTACAGGCGAATTTAAAACGGAGGGTTTTAATTCTCGCTCTTCTTCCATGTTTGGAGAAACACTGTTGCACTAAAGTATCATCCGCCACTCGCACAGGTCAAGTTTGGTACTGCGACGTGAACGGACGCAAAATAGACGGGACAGAGACAGGCACCCTTTCCCTTAGTTGGTAGTGTGAAAACAAATTTGAATTTCATCAATATCGTAACGCGTATTTGGGAGCACATTTCTCTTATCCCACGGAATCATAAATAATGTTGGGTCAAATACATACAATTTTAATGTACTGATCCAATTAATCAAAGTATCTAATATACAGGGTGTTCCTTAATGATATGCGAAAATTTAATATATATTTAGAATATTATACATCGAAAATTAATGATAGTTTACTTTCTAAAGTATGGTCCAAAAATGTTCCGTTACAAAAATACGGGGTGTTAAAATATTAAGAAAAAAATCAAAAATAATTAATATTTTCGAAACCGCTTTAGATATTTTCATGAAATTTGGTATATGGTGATAATTAATAAAGGTGCATATTTGGAATATGAATATACTTGCTATCTTTAACATGGCGTGCGCGTGAGCACTAACTTTAATATTTCTAAAGAAAAAAACGGTACGCCAATGGTATTTTTGCGTTCAAAAATGGAAGTTGCTATTTTACCGAGCTTAGCAAGGCAAAATATCCATTCTAGAACGCAAAAGCATTTTCGCGTACGTGATACAAACAATATTTTTTCGAAAACTGAAATAAAATAGGACAATTGTGTTAAGTACAAGAGTTTAATTTGACAGTTTAGGCGCGGTGACTATCATGACGATAGCAACCTAATAAAGAATAAAAATTAGTTGTTTGACAAAGTAGTGTCAGGATTATATATTGTAATTCATATTCTACGAAGCCGTAGAAGGGCCACGTCTACAATTTTTTTAAATTTCAGACTAAACTCTGAATTCAAAGTTTAATTTCCGAATAGGGCCTTCAATAGTATCTACAGTGTAGTGGGTGTAGGCACTACACGTAGATACTATTGAACGCCTCGCGTACTTATATCTTCCGTCGGTAATAACAGAACATGAACAACCAGAGTTACTCGTTGTTGGCCTCACCTGTGGCATACTGATGAGAGCTAACAAGCTCGCAACTGATATATGTCTGATGGCACCACTTATAACTAACCGTTACTTTAATCATTAATATTCTTTATCGGAAGCCTCAGTCAAACATTCTTAAATATATGCTCTTTCCAATACTGCAGTTTTTTTGGTTTGTATCCTCTTGATCCACTTTTCAAGTAAGTAGTAAGCTTGTTATATTTTCCAATGTCTATTTTTTTGTAGACCTTTATAGTAGCCCTCAATATCAAATACTTCGACCAAATAGATGAAATTGCATATTTTTTCTTTAAATTTAAAAAATATGATATTAGCATGGCTTCTTCAATTATTGTCTTTACTTTCCGTTTTTCCCTCCATTCGTTAAATTCGGAAACACTTTTTCATAATGTTCCCTGGATTTCACCGGCAATAAATGAAAAATTGCTTCTTGAACTTCTTCGAAAACAGCCACAGGAACACAATGCATTTTTACCAAATTCAGATAGAACTGTTTATTAAATAATTGATAATAAACAATGTACCAATTAGGTATAACAAAACCTACCATGTTTCGTTGAGTACTAAGAAATATCAAGTCGAATATTTTTTTTATTAAATTCCAATAATTCTGACTCCACAAATCTGATTGTGATATATGATTATGGATAAAACGTTGTATTGCATTCTTGTTTTAATTTTTTTTATTTATTTATTATGAAGGGTATTTTTTATTTTTCAACCCCTGAATACACACGCTGTGTGCTATCTCCTACTGCTCGACAGGTCACGACACAGTGGAATCAGAGGTTGAAAAAATAGCCCTCGTGTTGTTTTTTTACTATACATTCTTATCAAAAATGAAGAGAAGTATTCATAACGTGAAAACATGCAGTAAACATTTCTATTGTAAAAGGAAACACGCATATTTAGGATGTTTATCGTTATATAAAAATCTTATCGTCTTACATGACAATATTTTATAAAATTTTAGAACGTATGTTCCTAATTGTCATAGTTTTTAAGTATTTTAGTTTACCCATGGCATAGATCCTGTCACACAACTAGTTGTAAAAATATAAATTATGTAAAACCGTTTATATGAATTTTTAAATTTCGTAACTGTCAATATCACAAAAACATTAAAAATTTCCAATTTAATAAATTAGATTCAATGTAAATATTCCGCTCTAAAGATGCTTTATATTATACAGAAACATGACTATATTGTAGTTTTGCATTTAATTTATTCTTTGGAGCAAGTTCGAAAAAGTTAGTTCGATACTTGATCGACAGCCGTTTTTCAAAAACAGAAATTTGATACAAAATCATTTCATGTCCAATTAACGTTACTGAAACAAAATACAGTATACATTGATACAATGTAAACATATAGAACTGATATGAATCTTTTCTAACATTTCTAAATTGCCATTTATATGACACCACATGCATACCGTATGAAATTGTAAAAATTTTTCATGTGAAATTAAACTGTACTGAAAAAAATTGTGTGCAGTGTTAAAACATATTCTAATCTTTCTAAAACCATGTCTGAAGACAGTCAATTAACTTTTTGTAGTGTGTGAAACTTTAATTTTTTTAATAACATCGGACAACTTAGAAACATTTAGCGATTAGATCATTTATTAGCAATAAAAAGACACTTTAAGTATATATAAAGTAAATATATGTGTTCAAGAGCCTAGTTCAATGGTTAAATCTGGTTTTAAAAGTATAATTTTAGCATAATAGTTAAAAATTGGTTAAATTTTGACGTTGCTTAAAAAACAACCCAAAGAAAGTTGGGCATATCAAAATGTTCGGAAAAATTAGCAGAATACATTTCCAATCACATAATTAAAGTTCAATCAGGCATAATTCCACAATATCCAAATCAAAATTTTAAAAAGTTCAAGTTGTCAGTTGCTTAGCAACGAGTTCAATTGTTTCGAGTTTAATAAAACTAAAAACGCTCGCTTTCAGTGTGCAGTTGCTTTTTAGTCGCCTAGGAGAGTACGTCGAAATTGTGCTCCTAAAAGAAACAAAAATTAATAATCAAAGTAGCTGTGAACAAATTAACCTTACTTGTCACAAAAGTTTAAAGTCTGTGAAGTGTCAAATATTCCGAGTCATCTGTCAAAAATTGAATTCCTGGAAAATAAAATTTCATGCACGAAGTATTTTAAAACAAAGTGATAGTGAAAAAATGGGAAAAAAGGCATTTTGTGTCGCGCAGAGCTATTCAAACTTAACAAACAACAAGTGTTCGTCACAGATCATAGGACGAGATAAAAGTGTTCCTGTCGATCCAGAGCAGCGACATTCTGCAGTCAACGTGGGATTTACAGGTGAAGTCAGGAGTCATCGGATCTTGTTTTCTATTAAGAACTAATTAAGCTATATAATATCGTACGTTTAATTGCATATGTAGTCTTATATAAATTTGCATTTACACATCTATTTCGAATCCTTGCACATAAATAAATTCGTATTTTTTATCTATACTATCTATACTAAAATTTAAAATATCTAGTCTAAACTCTAGATTTTCAAATTAAATAAATAGATTCAATTTTCAAGTATCATCTGCAAACAGAAAAATTGTGTTGTTTGTAATATATTGTTAGATTATTAGAATAGTTAACAATTACAATTACGTATACACAGCAGTGTTTTCACAATAGGAACCCTCATCCTGCTTGATAACCATTAAACTATTTTGGCAACAGGACAATAAAAGTCTAATTAATACCATCTTTTAAAATTTTCATTTTAATTCTCGATGGATATACATTTCATGCATAGTATTCGTATGCCTGTCTTCATACTGCGCTTTCTACACAAATACTTCAGCAAATCCTACAATTACAATATTGCAATATAAATTTAAATTATTTTCCATAATTTAAATACAAGTATACATAACTTCTTGAATCACTTCTGTTGCATTAATATAAAATGTGTCTTCACCATTTGGGTTTTTTGTTTGACATATGCAGTAAACTCTTCTAGATTCCGAACAAAACTGATTTCTTAGATTAAATTAATATGTAAAGAAAACACTTGTTCATTTGGACACATATAGGGCACATTATATCTGTAAGTGTTTTCATCACTGAGACTTTATTAGTTTTTCAGTTATAAATAAATTTTTGCATATAACTACAATTTCAGGGAGCTTCCTGTTCCAGTGGGGTGCAAAATTAGCTCGCCTCCTCGTGGTGCACCCTGGATAACGCTAAAGAGCTAATACAAACACTTCATCTTAATCTAATCTCAGCTCATACCAACTTAATCGTGACATATTTCATCTTTACCTACTTTCAACACATAATTTTCACTTTGACAGCTCCAGCCCATATTAACTTATCGTGACGTAACTTCACACGCCAATTTCATCTTTACCTACTCTCAACACACAATTTTCACTTTGACAACCTCAATAAACACACACACACACACCAGTATCTTGACCTATCGTCACAGCACACATCTATTTGACCTTTGCGTACTCTCAACACACACACAAACATCTATTTGACTTTTACCTACTCTCAACACACACACACTTCTATACTTTGACACCTATCATCGTGTTCGCAGCTCGTCTAGGCTCGCATCGAGAAAGACACCCCTGGCGAACTCAACCTCGTTAGGATGCTGCCGGTGATACGACTTTGACTCTTTTCTAACTACAACACGCTCTATTTAACTTTTACCTACTCTCAACACACACACACACTTTTATACCTTGACACCTATCATCGTGTTCGCAGCTCGTCTAGGCTCGCATCGAGAAAGACACCCCTGACGAACTCAACCTCGTTAGGATGCTGCCGGTGATACGACTTTGACTCTTTTCTAACTACAACACACTCTATTTAACTTTTACCTACTCTCAACACACACACACACACACACACTTTTATACCTTGACACCTATCATCGTGTTCGCAGCTTGTCTAGGCTCGCATCGAGAAAGACACCCCTGGCGAACTCAACCTCGTTAGGATGCTGCCGGTGATACGACTTTGACTCTTTTCTAACTACAACACACTCTATTTAACTTTTACCTACTCTCAACACACACACACACACACTTTTATATCTCGACACCTATCATCGTGTTCGCAGCTTGTCTAGGCTCGCATCGAGAAAGACACCCCTGGCGAACTCAACCTCGTTAGGATGCTGCCGGTGATACGACTTTGACTCTTTTCTAACTACAACACGCTCTATTTAACTTTTACCTACTCTCAACACACACACACACTTTTATACCTTGACACCTATCATCGTGTTCGCAGCTCGTCTAGGCTCGCATCGAGAAAGACACCCCTAGCGAACTCAACCTCGTTAGGATGCTGCCGGTGATACGACTTTGACTCTTTTCTAACTACAACACGCTCTATTTAACTTTTACCTACTCTCAACACACACACACACTTTTATACCTTGACACCTATCATCGTGTTCGCAGCTCGTCTAGGCTCGCATCGAGAAAGACACCCCTGGCGAACTCAACCTCGTTAGGATGCTGCCGGTGATACGACTTTGACTCTTTTCTAACTACAACACACTCTATTTAACTTTTACCTACTCTCAACACACACACACACACACTTTTATACCTTGACACCTATCATCGTGTTCGCAGCTTGTCTAGGCTCGCATCGAGAAAGACACCCCTGGCGAACTCAACCTCGTTAGGATGCTGCCGGTGATACGACTTTGACTCTTTTCTAACTACAACACACTCTATTTAACTTTTATCTACTCTCAACACACACACACACACACACACACTTTTATACCTTGACACCTATCATCGTGTTCGCAGCTTGTCTAGGCTCGCATCGAGAAAGACACCCCTGGCGAACTCAACCTTGTTAGGATGCTGCCGGTGATACGACTTTGACTCTTTTCTAACTACAACACACTCTATTTAACTTTTACCTACTCTCAACACACACACACACACTTTTATATCTCGACACCTATCATCGTGTTCGCAGCTTGTCTAGGCTCGCATCGAGAAAGACACCCCTGGCGAACTCAACCTCGTTAGGATGCTGCCGGTGATACGACTTTGACTCTTTTCTAACTACAACACACTCTATTTAACTTTTACCTACTCTCAACACACACACACACACTTTTATACCTTGACACCTATCATCGTGTTCGCAGCTTGTCTAGGCTCGCATCGAGAAAGACACCCCTGGCGAACTCAACCTCGTTAGGATGCTGCCGGTGATACGACTTTGACTCTTTTCTAACTACAACACACTCTATTTAACTTTTACCTACTCTCAACACACACACACACTTTTATACCTTGACACCTATCATCGTGTTCGCAGCTCGTCTAGGCTCGCATCGAGAAAGACACCCCTGGCAAACTCAACCTCGTTAGGATGCTGCCGGTGATACGACTTTGACTCTTTTCTAACTACAACACACTCTATTTAACTTTTACCTACTCTCAACACACACACACACACACTTTTATACCTTGACACTTATCATCGTGTTCGCAGCTTGTCTAGGCTCGCATCGAGAAAGACACCCCTGGCGAACTCAACCTCGTTAGGATGCTGCCGGTGATACGACTTTGACTCTTTTCTAACTACAACACACTCTATTTAACTTTTACCTACTCTCAACACACACACACACACACTTTTATACCTTGACACCTATCATCGTGTTCGCAGCTTGTCTAGGCTCGCATCGAGAAAGACACCCCTGGCGAACTCAACCTCGTTAGGATGCTGCCGGTGATACGACTTTGACTCTTTTCTAACTACAACACACTCTATTTAACTTTTACCTACTCTCAACACACACACACACTTTTATACCTTGACACCTATCATCGTGTTCGCAGCTTGTCTAGGCTCGCATCGAGAAAGACACCCCTGGCGAACTCAACCTCGTTTGGATGCTGCCGGTGATACGACTTTGACTCTTTTCTAACTACAACACACTCTATTTAACTTTTACCTACTTTCAACACACACACACACACACACTTTTATACCTTGACACCTATCATCGTGTTCGCAGCTTGTCTAGGCTCGCATCGAGAAAGACACCCCTGGCGAACTCAACCTTGTTAGGATGCTGCCGGTGATACGACTTTGACTCTTTTCAACTACAACACACTCTATTTAACTTTTACCTACTCTCTACACACAGACACACACACATACTTCTATACATTGACACCTACCAATCGTGTTCATTTGTCTAGTACACATCAATTTAACCTTTACCTATCTTCAACACACACCACACTTACCTTGACCTATCATTGTGTTCGTAGCTCTTTTATATCTAATCTGTCTTGTCTCATCTCATCACTACAAATACACTTCTTTAGACCATTTCGTAACTACAACACACATCAATTTCATTTTTACCTGTCCTCATCACGTATACATTTCACAGGTGGATTAGGCCTATTGGGGATACCACTATAAAAAAAAACGCGCCACGTACTCTACCGCGAGGTGGTGTGGAAATTAGTACATAATACGATATTTTAAATAAATGAAGGTATACATGTTTCATCAATGAATGGACTGAGTGATACTGCCAATCTATACTATCAAATATTGTGTAAAAATATAGACAAAAAACATATGATTTTATAAATCTTTAACTATTAAAAGTAATAACAAATTAATTAATTAATAATTAATGCAAATAAAAGGATTAAAATTTGACAACTGAGATAAATACTAAAATGAGTAATTAATAAAAGAATAGATCATACTGCTGATCTACAACAATGAGAAATTCTAGAAAACGTAATGTAAATAGTTAATAAAATCATACTGCTGATATACAGCGTGTTTCAGGAGGTGATGTACATATTTCAGTATGTTATTCTAGTTCAATTTTAAGCAAAAAATTTCCTATGAACTTTGGTCTGGAAACGCTTCGTTTAGGATATACAGGATGTCAGCTCTCGACTACTTTCAATTAAATTCATGAAATTTTGTTTGTGTTTCTTGGGACAGGAAATTCATATTTTATGGACGATTAGCTGTATCCCAGAGGATGCCACAAGCAACCATTAGGATCCTTTTAAATTGTTTCAACTTTTTTGTGCCACGGTGTGTCATTTCAGAATAGAAAACCATTTCCCCCTACCTTTTCTACTTAGGAAATGTACACCTTATTGAAGTCTCTAGAAGCAGCCGTTTCCGTTAAAGACTCATCTAAAGATGATTCATGCAAATTATGTATTAACGGAACTACACTACAACATGAGTCATTGGAACCGGTCTATCAGCCAAGGTTTTATATATATATATATATATGAAGGTATAACAATTCAGTAGTAGACAATTTTATTAATAATTAAAAATTTGTTCGTTTTTCTTAAATTCTCAAATAAAATGTTTTCTTTAAATTGTAATAAAGCAATTATTCAAAAATATACTGTTTATATGCCCAATAAAGGAACTAATGAAAACAATCATTTATCTTTTAATTATTAATTAGTAATTATGTTGAATTTAAAATATTCTAATAAGATGGATCACTTCTCTGATGTGGTGAATATGCCGCCGTTTTTTGCAGTAAGCCGAAAAAGAACTAGATAGGTAAGTTGCCAGACTCTTATTCTGTTTTCATAGGTGGCTCTGTTGACAAAAAAAAAAAAAAAAAATGAAAACAACCAAGAAGGCTAGAAGGAAACCGAGTTTAGTGTTAGATTCGACTGGTCCAATATAGCTTCTAGTTTAAAAAAAAATTAACAATGAAAATAGTAGTGGGATTTGCAATTTTGAGAAAGATCAAAGGAAAGTTTTTCTTTAAAATTATAAAAATCATCACGCTTTTATACAACTCTGTCATGATCATAAAAATGTAGTTATAAATTCTAAGTCATTTTTCTTGTAAAGTGGTGTACTTTACGGCAATGAAACAAGAGATCCATTTCGGCTGAATAAAACAAAAATTACGAACAGCAAAAATGTTGATAAGGGTGCAAAAGTTATACAGGGTGTCCCAATTAACTGTGGATTCTACGATCAAAAATAAGAAAAAAAGTTATATAATCATAAGTCCATATACGCCCCCTAACGGAGATATGGCCCCTTAAATGGGGACCTCAAAATTTGATTTTTCTCAAATATTTCCAAAAGGGATCAAGATAAAGTAATCAAATTTGAAAATAATTCCTCATAATTGGTCATAGACATGCCAAACTGGGGGGTCAGTGGGTAAATATTGCTCTAACTTTCTTGTATCTCAAGATCAAAGATCTATTTTACATGAAAAAGGTACTCCGATTTCAATCCGATAAACTGCTTTGTTTTCGAGTAATCTTAATTTAAAAATTTTGTGACACCATAAAAGTTTTAGAAACTATAAATAGGCAAAATATTCCTAGTAGGCTGAGAACATACTGTAGGGTTTTAACATATTAAAATACTTTTAAAATGTATATCAGTAATGTGATTATTTATAAATTTTTGAATTTGAATATAGTATAGCCTATTAATACCTTAATTAATACTAATTTTTTAATAGTATATTATTTAACAAGCGGTAATGCACTTGATGAATTACACTTCATCTGCGTGAGTTATGACCATTACCGCAAGTTGAATACTATATTTTATCTACGACTATAACAATTCAAAACTGTATTATTACAAATTGATTTGAAAACATCAAAATTATTTTGTTAAAATATCAAATGACATTAGTCCCCTCAATGATAAGAATTGACAGTTCCGCCTACTGAGAGGCGTTGGCAATTTAATAATTTTAAAATTTTTTAATTATTCATTCCTTTCCACTTGTTAAAAATTCTTTCCATTTTACACCAATGGAACGTATTTATCGGCTTAAAAATTTCCAAGAATTGACTGCGTACACTATTTACATACCGAATTATCATTGTAGAAGCCCAGCGTGAGTTATAATAACTCACTATAAAAACTCACACTATTTGTTTATTGATACTATTAATTGCTCAAAAGCAGTTGAATAATTAATATATAAATTAATAGGAGTAGATAAAAACATATAATATATGTCAAATAAACTGATAAATATATGATTTTTAGTGTCGGCTGAGACAAGAAATCTTTCAAAATTTGAAAAGGTCTTGTCTTGGAAAACAAGACAAGAGTATCATTAGCAAGTCTTCTTCTTCCTTGATCTTGCAAGATGATATCTTGATGATTTTTGCGAGACTCTTGCGTTCAGATGAGAAACATGGAAATTTATTACGAATTCGGTAACAGTGGTAGTTACTCTCGGTCGGCTACAGTACCGCTTGGAGCTCACACGTAACTATATGGTCAATCGTCGACAGTGGTCCATTGGTTGATATTATAAAGAATAGAAACGACCAATTTTACATAATAAGTAATGAACGAAGTTGATGTAAGCAGTAAATTTATAATTATAAAACATCTATTTAAATTTCATACCTAGATTGGATTTTAACATACATACTTTTGCAATAATAATGACGTTCTATCAAAACAGGTTTTGAACTGCTGGAAGTGCTGAGTAGAAATTTTACTAAATCTCTAAAAGTTGAAAGTATATTTCATTACGAATTAATTTTAATGAGTATCATTATCATCATTGTAAACGATTGTACATAACAGTTATCAAAAAGATGTTGAATAGGGACGTTCAATTTTCTATTAAATAAACATGGTGATCCAGAACTTACCTAAAAAAAGGGTTTGAATGTACAAGGGACTCTTACAAATACTATTTTGTAAAAATAAAACCAAAAGGAGCAGTTCTAAAAGAAAAAACTTGTATATTACTTATGTATGTATATTTTTATACATTTAAAAATCTGAAACGATACAGTATAAACAACATCTTAAAACTTCTCACTTATAATTACTGGTAACTATCACACACGATAAATATGGCCCATTTCGATCGAATTCCAATACAACACAAATTAAGTCATGGACCAGGAAATCGTAACGAAAACTTGTAGTAGTGATTATTCCATGTTGGAAGGGTAGTCAGTGTTGGTCTCGACCGTCGTTTGAACCGGAGGAAGGAAATTCCTTTTCCGGCGCTTATTGGAAATATTAGCAAAGTTCATGGAGGAATTTGAATACTCGAATATGCGGTTGTACATCCTATTCAGCTTCTGAATGAATTCTTCCTTCAGCATTTGAAGACAACTGTAATAAACGCCGGTTCGATCCCTGTAATTGTTACTTAAAAAAAATACTCACAGTCTGTACGAAGGCGATGACCTGAACCTTGCGATGTCGTAACTGGGCGCGTGGGGCTTATGAACGATGAAAACGTCTGGTAGAACGACGAATTCGTAATTCTGCGCTTCCAATTCCATTATGTGGGACACCTTGTTCCATCCGAAGCCGACAAATCTCTCGTCGTATTCCACCACGTCTCGTCGCACGACAACATATGGTTCGTAGTCCGGCTCCCACTTAACCTATAAAACTAAAATTGCCGATTTGGGCGATCAAAAACCGAAGATATTTTACCGTATAAGGCTCTTCCGCAGTCTTCCACTTCTCGTAGTTTGTGGGGGCGTGTCCCAACGACCAAACATTAGATAAAAATGGAATGACGGATTTGTTCTTCAGCCCTTTCAACACCTGTTTCTTATTCCTCGGGATAAGATTGCCGTACGACTGGATTTCGAATGCCGGAATGACCAATGCCTTTAAAAAATGTACGTGTTAGACGCGGAAAAATCGAATGAGAGATTTACCTTCTTCTCCAAAGATCCCAAGGAAAACAGGTATTTTATGAGCATTGCGTAAAGGTTTTTGTTCGGTAGGAAGTCTATGTCTGCCAAGAAGACGTAAGGAGTTTGTACTTGTCGCAGCCCAACGTTTCTCAACGTGTTTATTGGATAGAAGTCCTAAAAAAATGATATGTATGCCATAAACCAAACAAAAGTTAAAGCGAATTGCTTACGCCATCCTTAAATACGGCATGGTATGCAACGTTCGATCTCTGCTGTAATATATCAGAGTTAGATATGAACGATATGCTTTTCTCTAACTCTGGATCGGATACATACAGCGTCAAGCTCATAGGGCCTAAAAAAAATATTATATGTAACTGCTGTTGCATAAATTTTCATATATTTAGACAGCTATCAGCTACAAATTTAAAATGTAACGGATAGTTGCTAGTAGCTTTATTTATAGTTAGCAACGACTAAACTAAAAGATTTTAATGCAAAACTGTCAATATTACGATGAATCATAAACAGTGCGACTGTAAATTTACATATGTAAATCATGTTGCCAATTAATTATGTGTCTGTGAATTTACACCGTAAATTATCATGTATACGTAATACACAACTGATAGTTGCTTGTTGACAGCTATCAACTAAATTAAAAGTACATAAAACTAAAAAAAAAAATTAATATTCTATGACTAAAAATAACTGTAAACTTACATATGTAAAATAATTAAAAGTCCATTGTTGCAATATCTGTCAATTAACTGGTTAACTATAATAATAATATCTCTACCCCTCATTCTAATCACAGGGATTAGCCCAGAAGTCGGAGACTTGTGCGGGAGAGGGGGCGGCATATTATTATTAAGCAGGCCGCATTTGCGCCCAGGAACGACTTACGTTGGTAGGCCCTAATCACTATTCAGTGCAGGAATGAGGGAAACCTGGAAAACCTCATTAATTAGGGGGGTAGTCAAATATCAACCGGTATCAATCTCTCACATTGACCCAAGCCAACATTCTTCCACCCTACCATACCCGCAGAGAGGGCGCCAAACCTCTCCACGAATATAGCTTATATACGGTCTACCGGCAGCTGGGCTCGAACCAACTCCGATCTAGTCACCTCGATTCAAGTACTGACGCCTTAAACCGCGCGACCACTGACCGACCTAACTGTAAGTTTACACCAAATATGTCGATATTATACTATTACAACTGTAAATTTACAATATGTAATTCACTTGATTGTCATCTATAAGAATGCTACTGACAAGTAGCAAGCCCAGTTGTAAAATAACTGTAAATTGTGTAACTAGGTAACATTGTAAAAACACAAGCAAAAGATTGTAAATGTAAAAAAGTCGATTGTTACAGTTGATTAACTGACAACTGATCAGTTCTAAATTTATTATTTGGTACTTAATAGACAATTAATCATTGTAAACTGCTAATTATCAGTTGCTATAATTTACTTAGGTAGCCTTAAATTTACATTGTAAATCCTCATGTAACTGTCAGACTTAATATGAATACCCAACAGTTGCTAGTTGTTTTACAGTGTATTCAATTCTGTAAATTTACTTTTTACTTTAATTTACAGTTGGCCACTATCAGTTAGGCTATAGGTACAAAATTTCAACATAAAACTGTCAATATTGTATGACTATAAACTGTAAATATATATGTAATTGACTGATGTTGAAAATTTCAGTTTACAACTATAAATTATGCACCTTTGAATTTATTATATAAGTTATTGCAGGAATTGAATTAACTGTAAATTGTACATTATGTAATTTACATAACTGTCAATTATGGACTAAGCACATAACTAACAAGTTTCAAACTGTAAATTTACAACAAATCCTTTATATTATTTACATATGTAATCATATAACGGAAAGGTTTTAAATTTACAGTCAATTATGGAATTAACTAATGTTAAATGTTTTTAAATGTAAAGTGTTTATTGATGTTTTACATTGTATATTTACAGTTCAGAATTGAAGAATTTTAAATTAAAAAAGTATCAATTTCAACATCTTGCGGTTTCCACTATAAAATTACAAATATAAAGATAATTTTTCTACACAATTACATACCTGGCCAACATTTAACAAGCTGCTCTATCGTCTGTAACCTATCATAGGACAATTGAGCAACAAACGTAACGTCATTTTCTGATACGGAATACTGGTATTCTCTAAAATATAAAAGCGTTCTCCAACTTGTGCTTAACAGTCTGTGAAATTCTGAACAGAACTCCTCCGAATTATTCTACAAAAGGAAAAATCAGTTGTATATAGAGCATTTTCCAATGAGAAATCTGCTTACAGAAGCAACAGTTTGAGCATTATCACAGAATAGTAACTGCTTCCGTAATAAATTCCCGTTGTACTCCATGAATCCGGAGGCGATGTTCCTAAAGTAATCGCCGTCTTTGTTCAGAACGTTATATTTCTTTGGGGAATTCCAGTGGATTAACTTAATGATGTGCTGCCTGTAACAGCTCTGGCTCAGTGTGCGGTCGCTTAATTGCGTATTCCAATAACAAGGCACTTCAAACAGCATTTCAGGATTCTCCTTCAAAACCGTGTTTATTATATCCTGGTCCGCCAAACGGGTAGGGCCGTACGTGAGAGTAACTCTTTTTGTCACCTCGGACCACAGCTTGGGCCAGTTCCTCCTTTTTAGAGTTAGCAGATCGTACAGGAGTACTCCTGAGTTGAAGCTACGGAAAAATGAAATTTGAATTTATATATGTATATTAAATTTAAAAAATTTAAACAGAATTAAAAAAATATAATCAAGAAACTCGTATATCTACCCTCTTCCAATAGCAGGCCATGGATTGAAATTATTATTTCTTCCCAAATAATAATCACTCTGGTTCTCGACTATACCAATAGCCTAAAAAATAATTAGTTTACAGTGGACGAAATAAATTTCATAGCACAGCATAGTTTTTAATGATTTACTAATATAAATTTACACTTTACAACTGTAAGCTATATAACTACAAATTTACACTATAAATTGTCATCGTTTTACAATCTACAGTAGCAAAACATAATTAGTTGTCATAATTTAACAAACACATTGTAACTATCAGATAAACTTAATATGTATATACTCGCGACAAGAATTCAGACGACTTACGTCATACAAACAAATGAATAATTCATTACATTTTCATCAAAATATTTAAGAAACTGCAACTGATATTAATAAAACTATATACTACACTGAAAGTTTACATTATATATTGCCCTAAATTGCAAAAAATGATTGTTTTTAAAGCCACCAAATATCGAAAATTCCGTTGACAATAAAAACAAATGTGTACCGTCAGCCATGACGTAAGACGTCTGAATTCTTGACTCGAGTATAGTTGATAGTTGCTAGATATTTTACAATTTAATCAAGTCCGTAAACAATATGTGGACTTTCTACTAATGTGACTGTAAATTTACATATGTAAAACATGTCGTCAATTAGGTATCTATAATGTATATAATCTATTTGGACTGATCAGTTGTAAATAGTATAAATGGCTAAAAAAGTTGTAAATCAGAAATTATGTCTTTGAATTTACTCCATAAATTATCATGTATAGCTACGCAAGTGATAGTTACTTGTTTCACAGATACAGATGATAGCTATCAACTAAACTAAAAGTATATAAAACTCAAACTAAAAATAACTGTAAACTTACATATGTAAAATACTTAATAGTACCTTGCTGCCTTGGCAATATCTGACAATTAACTAGTTAACTATAAGTTTACAAATATGTCAATACTCTACTATTGCAACTGTAAATTTACAATATGTAATACGTGATTGTCAATTATAGGCCTACTACTGACAAGTAGCCAGTTGTGAAATAACTGTAAATTGTAAAACTAAGTAACATTATAAGATTGTAAGTTGGCCACTACTAGTTAGGTTAATGTAAAACTCAAAATTGTCTTATTACTAAAAATATGTTTACATATGTAATATACACAATTGTGCAAGTGTGTACAATTATGGACTACGTACATAACTAACAACAAAGTAACCAGTTGTAAATTGCAAATTTACACAAATATGTTGATTATTTTATTACAGCTGTAAATATATGTAATTCATATAATTGTCAGTTACAAATGTGCTATAAATGAAACTGGTTAATTTATTTATATTAAAAAACATTCTCGGGGATTTTTGTTCAATAATTTTTATCATCAAGTCTCGCACATTTCGAATATTGAAATTTTAATAATGGTACTATAATATTGCAACAAATATTTAACAAAAAAGTTTTTTATCTTGTTTGTATTATATCCTACTATAAATCTAAAAAATTTATCTCAAGACATGTCTGTCGTATCTATTCATATATCAAATATTACGAAATGATTCTATATCTATTATTTACAAGCCAAATACGGTTTCTAAATTTAAAATTAATAAAGTGAAAAGCGTGAAAATTATATTTTGACAAATATATTCAATATTTCCAAGAAAACACTTTACTATCAATGAAAGCTTCAAGATATGAGAAAACCCATGTTCAATCAACAAAACAATCTTATGTAATTCAATCTTAAAAAAACAAATGAGTTTTTATTCTAATTGAAAAATTATTTATAAAAAAGTATTTTTTAATTTATGGAGTCATTCTTGTTAAATTGTGATGTATTTAAATATACAGGGTATTCTTAGGCTGTATTAACCATAAGTGACAATGGCAAATAATATAGAGATAGACAGATAGAGCTAGAGATACAAAAAAAAATGTGCAGAAAGAAACAATTACAAGAAAACCAATTTGGTTCGCACGATTATACAGGGTGATATACTTTTTAAAAATAGCATATTACTTGTCATAGTAGGCTGATAGTTATAAAACAGAATTATGAATACCACATCAAATTAAAACTAACCAAGATTCTGCTAAAATTAATAATTTACTGATTCAACGTTGCCAGGCAAGCATCATGGATTTTGGTGAACTATTGGAACATAACCTTTTATGTAAAATGTTTCTCATTCGTCTCATGTTGATTAAATTGAATTTTGTTTTTGAACATTTCATAAAAATTATGAAGTCTATATCAATATAAAACAAAATATGAAAATAATTACCTACTTAAATTGTCTTGTAAATTGTACTTAGTCCACTACCACAATAGATAATAAAAACAAATGTAAAAGTACTGGGCATACCTGTTTCTTATTGAATGCCTTAAACAAGCTCCACAATTCGTATATATCATTTACAACTGTGATGTCGGTATCCAGCACCAATAATTTACTAGTTACTTCAATAGGTATGATTCTTGGGAACACCAATTTCATTAGTCCGTGTATCCCAGAATAATGACTGTTCGGTATCCATCTCACCTCACCCGTATACAGATACAAATTGTAAAACGTAACGTTTACTAAAATATAGGTATAATGTGTTAAAAATAAAACAAATGAACAATCAAAACTTACTATGTTAAACCAAGGAGAAAAGTAAGCCTTGAATTTAATTTAAGACCTCAACTGATTCTCTGAATACTTTATTTTGTTTCCTTAACATTTTCATAGTCTGAATAGGTAATTATACTATTCTGTCTTGTACTAAATTTATTATATTATGTGTTTATCTTATACTAATCCCTTCGTCTGCTGTTTTCTAAATGAACAATTTATTATCAATGTGATGTGAACTGCCAACAGAATAATTCCTATGTCTACATGAATTTTTTTTATCAACATACGTATTAATACTTTTACAGGTATGATGGAATATTAAAATTGATTCATATAAGCTTAAGACGCTTTATCTATAAATGTTTGATATGTTATCAGAACACTTGCTTCTATAAGAAGCCTTTACAAAATATTTCTTTAGCTACTGCTAACTTATAATTTAATAATCATTTCGGTTTTAAATTTTGTTAGAACACATTTATTTATGCGAAATAAGAAGTATATTCCCAAAAACACATATAAAAAATGTATTTATGTAAATTAATGTTAATTTATTCTTACCCTGAGGCACATTCCAAGTTTCGAACAATGTCCTTAAAACCTTCTCGGAAATTTTATTTGCAATGACATGGAAGTGCAAAGGATTCACTCTATAAAAGTAAATAGATTTTAACAGTGTATGAAAATATAAACTAGCACCGAATCCTGAGCAAACTATACCGATGTGTATGGTCTCGCATCGGTCATTACTTTGTAGAACATTCTTTGGGGTCGTATAGTAGTTTTTAAAGAAGTCTTCTTTGGCAAGAAACCTATCCAATTTTTGATTTAGGCCTTTCGATTTGATGGATGAGTATGTGGTCTTTGCTGAAAATAAGAATATTATTTGGAGATTTATTACATGAAAAATAACCTCAATTTTTTATTAAAATGTTACTGGTTCGTTTTACGAGAATTTCGTTATCCTGTAAAATGTCTATGTGATATTAAATTTCTGTTTTCTTATATTTGCATACTTACATGTATAGTATCGTGGTACGGCATTTAGAAATAACAAAGTTATTACTGTAATAACGAATGAAACGATTATCCATTGTCTCGAAAATTTGCAGAAACAGGCATTTTGTCTTTTTAGGCGAATTTTTAATGTGTATAAAACATGTAAACCGAAATAGCTGCACTAATACTCAAGCGATGTCAGAGTACCAGACTCTTTCAAGGCATAAACTAGGTACCCGCACTTGTACACACTTAATTTAATAAACACTCATGTATGGAGAAGATTATTATTCAGTTAGCAATCTATTCTTATTTTATTAAGCGTTTCAATGACTCCTTAGATACATTAATAAATTTAATTCAAATTGCACCGTATAAATATACTTCTTTATTCGTCTATGCCAGTAGTTCTACGTTGGTTCTATCAACATCAACAGCACCTGACAGTTGACCTGACAGTATTCAGCTGATTTCTACTGTACCGATATGCTGTACCGCCGCAGCGCTACGCTAAAGCCTAGTCTACACGTAATGTTTTGTCGTCAGTCATGCATGTCAAACACAGTTGGACGATTTGTATAAACTTGCCATACTCGCAAAAGAAAGATGGGCTGAAGCTTTTTGTAGAAGCAAGACGCAAACTTCACTGTCTTGCCAGTCTGTTCTTAATCACGCTGGGGTACTATTTTTGAAAAACGGAGAATCAGTTCATTTCAGAAAATGACGTAACCGAATTTAAATTAAGCAAATGCCTAATTATAACTTTTAAACAATGTCAAAAGTCTTGGACACCCTGTATATAAAATGATTTGATTAAACCTAGCGGTTTTTCTTAATGTGGTAAAAAAGTACATGCACTTAGGGAACAAAAAAAGAGAATAAAAATTTGCAGACCTTTAACCTTTACTTTATTACCAATGTTTTTACAAATCTGGTCAGTTTGGCAGTGTATTCAGCCAAGTGTTCCTTTGAATTTTTGTGCATTATAATGCACGTGAAATTTCTGCGTTTATCCGAGCAAGAATGACTGTTTTACATAATGCAGGACATTCTAATCATCAGATATTGAACATGTTGGGTATTCCTAGATCATCTGTTGTACGAACAGTACACAGATCGGTATTTGGTGCAATATCCCCGTAGACACTGCACATCTTCAGCTTCAGCTCTCAGGGCCCACTTCCAAGGTACGTTTCGCCGTATTATATCGACACCTACTATTCGAAGACGACTCCACAACGCAAATTTACGTACTAGAGGACCATTACGGGTCCCCACTTTACCTCCAAGGCATCGTGCTGCCCGGCTCCAGTGGGCGCAAGAGCATAGAGGTTGGTTTTTACGCCAGTGGCGGTTGGTCTTATTTACAGACGAAACCAGAATTGGTCTGGTTACTGATGACAATCGGCAAAGAGTTTGGAGAGAACCAGGTCGTCAAGAGCGTTGCCCCATTAATTCGCATACCACAGAATATAACTAGTCAAATTCATGAAACAAGTTATTACGCCCATTATCTACCCCCTCCGTCATGAATTAGGTGAAAATTTTGTGTTTATGGACGACAACGCTTGACCACATCGCGCAAGAAGGGTTCAAGAGACACTCGAAGCAGGACATATCAATAGATTAGATTGGCCTGCCAACTCTCCTAACATGAATCCTATTGAAAACATGTGGGATTTTGTTGCTAGAGTCATTTATAATCATATTCCTCCACCTCAGACTGCAGATGAGATAGTCGTGGCGGCAGAAGAGGAATGGAACAATATTCCGCAAAAGGTCGTTAACCGCTTGATTATCTCAATGCACAGACGTGTCAATATGCTATTGGAACGTGGTGGAGGTCATACCGACTATTAGTAAAGTAGAGAATGTCACACATTTGCTGGTTTTTAATTTTCTAAGTACTCAGGTTATCGAACATATTCTTTTCACAAAAAAAAAAAAGATTTCAGAAAACAATGTTTTATAAATGTATTTGGCTTTTCTGATAAAAATATTTCTTTAATATGAATGAGAGTGAGTCCAAGACCTTTGACGTGGTGTGTAAATGAAATAGTTCGAAAATTCAGTCAGAATCATATTAAATCAAAGTAAATGTTCGAAACGGGTAGTTTTTCTTCAATTTTTGGGCACATAGTGCAATCACCGTCACCAACAGTTCTTCCTCCATGACGATTTTGGAAATACTGAGTGAAAGACTGAACGAAAGTTTGAATAGTGTAACCGCACGATTTGTGTCACTCTTATTAGTCAGTTTCTTCAAATCATGCAAGACTGACGACAAAACATTATGTGTAGACTAGGCTTTAAGGGTAATCTCCAATCTATAATACGTTATCATATCGTACAGTCAGTCTACCCGTATCGTATCAAATAATTCAAAGTAGGGTTTCAATTTGGGCTACAATTTAGGCCGTCCAGTGTTAGGAGGCCCTCCGAATTCAGAGGGCATTACTATCGCTGCCTCAGATCTAACAAATTATTTTTTTTTACGTTCATGAAAAAAACAAAACTTTATTGAACTATATTTAGTGGAAAAAGTGGTTCTTTATTATAAGCGTTCTGTCATCATGACAAACATAAACGTTCAAATCGACGTCATATTTTCCTAGACTTAGTGTCATCTAAATAATTTTTTTTTGGTTTTTACGTATGAACGTAGAAAAAATATTGTATGCAACTCGTACAAAAAATGTTTATTGCACACGATGTGAAATTGTCCAACGAGGCCGTCAGGCCGAGTAGGACAACACGTCGAGTACAATACAAATAACTATATTTAATAAAATAAAATTATTAAAATATTCCGGTACTTCATGATCAATTTTTTCTAAACAGTTCACTAATCTAAAGTCTAAAATAACATATTTAAGATACATTATCTAATCAAAGAAAAATAAAATTGCCTCACCACATTTCTTGCCTAAACTATGAACTATGCATTTGCCATAAATCAATATTGGCACAGCGTAATATTAAAAAAAAACCATTTTACATCCAATATTCCGTTTGCACTGATGGAATTCGATTATTTTTGGGGGTAAAGATATTCAACAAACGACAAGTCATATTTAAATCATAATCGGATTCCTTATATGTCAATACCATATCTGCTAATTCTTGATCTCAGTAAGGCATTTTGACATAAAACAAAGCCGTGCTAAGCACTGAACATTGCCCAGTTTTGTAGATAATACAGAAATTACATGATTTTTCCAAATATGGGTTATACTTGATGTATTTATAAAAATAAATATGTCAAGTAAAACCCTCTATCTGGACGTAACCACCACCATTGTCGACGTAATATTCACGAGCGGATTTATATTGCAAACGTGTTAAAAACGGAATATAAACACCTGCTTGCTTTGACTTTCCATATTTATGTAATGAATTGTGATTCGTACCAAAGAAGAAAGAAATTAAATGAATCCACTAGTGGCAAATTGTTCGATTATGCTTACATAAAACCCGCTTCCGTCATTGTGGATTTGCACGGCATTACCTACACAATATTTACACTATCTATGACTCAAAAATGTCACAAAAAAGTAAAAACACAAGAAACGAACGTTTGTTTACATCACCAGTGCTGTACCTACGGAAACATATACCGCGCTGAACGTTGTGTGACGTCACACCAATGATATCGCGTTTTCGGTCACGCGTTTCATGGCAATTTATGAATGTTAATAATTTAATTATTATGCTATTATTGCCGCCATACACAAATTCTGACCGTTCAATACACTTAAAAGATTATCCTGTAATAATTTCAAACCAATATAAAATTCATACAACTTCCCCAATGATGAAGTGGATCGATGCGTGGTTGATCAAGATTAGGTTACTGAATGATTTATTTTTTGGTCTTCCTTTGGAAAAAGATACACTTATTTCAGACACACCTTGTATAATAGCAGTATTAAACTAAAACAAGTACGAATTTCAATTTTAAGTATTTCCATTTTCGTACTACGAGAATTTCATTAATAACTTCCAAAATAATGTATTCCCAGTTCCATTGATTTCATTGTAATTGTCTTATAATTGCCTACGCAAAAGTTGATATATATCAGCGAAGGAATAAATGGACCATAGATCCAAACAATCGAGTCGGAGCAGATTTTCACAAAGCCAAGGTTTTTCCAAATGACAGAAATGTAATAACATTAGTTCTGGAGTTAATCATCATTATTCTATCCATATAAATTGATACTGAATAGAATAAACCACTCAATTCGTACACGATGATTTTCAAAGTGTGTGCCGCACTGGTGGTGGTATTTTCCAGTATCGGGACTATCAGTGCTTGTGTAAGTGTTGGTGCTAATAAAAAAAATAGGGGATTCTCATTTAAGAGTTATTAACACTAAATACTCGAGACTTGAGCAAAAACTCCAAATTAATATTGCAAAAAAACACTTAACAATAATTAATTTTCAAAGAAAGAAAGAATTCAATTTTGTTTATGAAACACCCTGTATTTTATAATATGTTTTAATACTCCACTTCTTTTCTGATTGCGTTGATATAAACATGTAATGGGTTATCTTTTACTGCTCGCGAGATATTAATAATGATAGTAATTTTATATTAAGTAAGTAAAATAATTTTTTTTATTATAAATAATGCAAAACTATATTTGAATTCATTTTATGGAGCAATTTAAATAACAAAATTTATAAAAATTGTTCCAACTTATTTCTCTGCTTTTCTATGCAAAAGCTATATCGTTTTTCCAAATTATTTTAGCAACCATACATCATTTTTAGGTGCTGGTTTATGTAATCTATAGTTTTTTGTATTCTGTATAAAATTTCTAAAATAGTGGTTGCTCTATTTTTATAAACACTATTCTTTAAATAGTCCCACAAAAATGTATCAGGTGGTGTTAAGTCAGGACAATTCGCCGGCCATCGTATGATGTCATACTTTCCTAACCATTCTATATAACTATTATTCTAATATTCCATAACTTACATTATGTAGTGGAGCTCCATCTTGCTGCCATATCAACCCGTCGACTTGTTGTTGTTGTTAAAATAATTTGGAAAAACGATACAGGTTTTGCATAGAAAAGCAAGAAACTGTGTTTGAACAATTCTTTAAATTGCTCCATAAATTGGATTCGAATATACCTAGATTCGTGTTCTTTATAATAAGAAAATAAAATTTTAATTGTGGAATTCGTTCATCAAGTGACACATGAATTAAAATAAGTTGGACAAAATTGAACCGTTAATACAGCTTTTATGGGATAGCTTTTTGAAGATAGCTATTATGGGTGCTTCTAAAATATGGTGCCAAATTGAAACATGAGGCAGAAAATGTTATTTTAAGCAAAACATTTGCTGTAAACATGGATCAAATCTACTGCTACAAACACATTTTTAGTTGTTTAGGTAACTCAGATAGCCAATTCGTTTAAAACGTTTTTTTCTAAAACAGTGACAAAATTAAAATTGTAGATAAATTTGAGTCAATAAGAATCAGTAACAGTTTGTTTTATAGAAAGGGTGATTTAAAATACTGGGAACGAAATTGAGTACCTACATACTTAATAATTTTGAGAAATTATTTTACCCGTATTTTTTTGTTTCTTCGCATTCTAAATTTTAGCTACGGCCACTTGAAATTGGTCTTAAGATGTTGTTTTTGTAAGTATTTCCTATTATAAATCTGAACATGACGAATATGGTAATTATACAGGGTGTCCCAAAATAGAAGGCCATACCATTAACCACATATCCTTTGGGCAAAAATAATGCGACTTTCCTTAAGCCAATTTTTATTTGGGCGTCCCTGTTTCAATACACAGGGTGTTAAAGTTACATTTTAAAAAACTTTCTTTTTTAATAATCCCATTGTTTTGTAAGATACACACTTGCAATTTTGCACGTACTTTTATCTTATTCCGGCATACTTATCATGAAATTTTGGTGAAAAAAATCGAAAGACGAATGAAGGTAACTGAGGGATGCAGTACCCTTTATCTCCTCCAATTATTTGTAAGTGCGCCTATGCAGCTTTTCTTGATATGTCAAACGTAGAATTTTCTTCTGATCATTTTATCTCTCTTGTATATTTTTAATTAAATACTCCGTTTTGGAGAAAAACGGTAATTTGTAATGCCCATAAATCTGTTATTCACTATCATTTTCAAGTGAAACTGAAATTTTGTGGATATACCTATATTACAATACCTTGGCAACTATCAAATCGTATAATACTTACTGAATGAATAGTTGGTAATTAAAACAAAATGGATACCTAATTCAATTATCCGTACACAAAATGTAGCACCCAGACAACGAGGGACAAGACAAATAATTTTCAAGTTAATTATGTATCCAATTTTTTTTTTATATTTCTAAATTACCCCGTTCTTTTTTAAATATAAACAATTAAGTGATATTGTTTACTATTTTAAATAATTACGTTAAAATAATTAAGTACATTATTTTAACAGTTAGTTTTTTCTAGAATGGCTACAGTCTAAAACTGACCAGCATTAAGAATTGTGATCCTAACAGCGTCATAAAGTTTCCTGATTCGTTTGAAGTAAGCTTGGATAAGGACTGCAATTTGGTTTATTCGGGCTGTGTTGATGTAACTAAACCCATAAAAACCAGTCCGGTAGGTAAAATTTCGATAATATTCTGAAAACCAACGCCAAGTTCAAGTGGAAATATTTTTTCAGAAATTTTATTCTTGTAGTGGAGTAAATATGATTAAAATATCTATAATTTTTAGGGAACGTATCTAGTGAAAAAACCCCCATTGCCAACCCTAGACGGAGAGCTGGATTTTTGCGAGGTTATGGCACAGGACGGGTTACCAACTGTAAAGGAAACTTTAGCAGCGATGGGCGTACCAAAGAAATGTCCTGTTCCCGCTGTAAGTCGTTCTGATTCTCACCTTTATTTACCTATTTATTAGGTAAATCAGTAGGTACATGAAATACGGACTGTAAAGGGATTGACTGTTATTATTTTACATGACGAACAGTATTTTTATATAGCTCACAAATTGGTTATACCTCTAAATGTTAAATACAATTAATGTTATACTAGAATTGAGTATGTCACACAAAATACCAGTTTACGACAGTCGATATAATTTGTGATATCATTAATGGAAATTGAAAATAAAAGTGGACCCAGACTGGAACCCTGAGATATCCCGAAAGTAATAAGATATTGATTAGATCGTTGTAAAGGTGACAGATTTCAGTGATATTGAGAAACCAACCATATTAACCCAAGTATAGCTCGGTAACTGAACGATCTACCTATAAAAGGCTGACTTAAATTGTGTGTAGTTTATTTTTATAGGCACAAGAAAAGTTTAGTTTAGTCACAGAAATTGAAAATGATTGACTACATTGTTTTACATCACAACCGATACGCGTAAATCTAGATATTTTCAGTTTTATGCGACGTTGTCAAGTTGTGTAAATTATTTATTAGATATTTAGAAAACCATTAAGTTTTGGATCCTTGTTCAGAATATAATACTATATTGCTTGCTTGTCACATACGTCACCTGTTGAAATAATCACAGTCAAACCTAGTGTTTTAAACATCTGCTGAAAATATTCATCCATCTTTGTTCAAAAAAATATATATAGGAAGCATACTTTTTATGTTAGCATTTACATCAATTTAATATATCCAAACTTGTTCATAATTTTCAAATGAAAAAATAGAGTAGTAAAATATTTAAAGCCACCCATCTCTGTTTTAAAATTACGATTATTTTACAGAAAACTTACTGCTCCATACCGAACAATAAAGTCAACATAGGGATATTTAAAAACCAGCTCGGATTGGCTGCAGGCACAACCACTATGAAGTTGACCGCGAATCACGACTCAGGAAAAACATGTGTGGAAATGTCTATTAATATAAGTAAGGCACGAAAAGGTTAAATAAACTTAAAACTGCTACAACTTATATTATCAATTTTTTGTTTGTGTTTACAATATCCCTGGAACTATGCCATCATAAGGGCGAATACAATTTGAAATGTAATAAATAACAAGGCAATCCATAAATAATATTCTTTATTGTCAATAAACATAATTAACAACTTACATTACTAATTCGTAACACTAGAAGTTATTTTGTACTTTTAGTCACAATGTTATTGTAAATATCATAATAGTGGATCTCGATGGCAGTGTTGCACGAAACAAAAGCTTACAATTGTAGTGACAAATTATTGTACTGTAATTACTATCGAAATATGTCCTCTTCCCAATTCATTATACATTTATAATAACTGCGTTTAGTCAATTTAAATCCTATTAATATCTTCTAGATTAAAAGTGTTAAAACATATTTAAAATTTTCAATTACAATTTAAAATTGTGGAGCTAAAATAGTACCGTAACATTTACCTTCATTTTGAAGGCAAACAAACTGGTCCAATTATAAAAATTGCTACATTTTAATAAGGGGTCTAAATAGATCCTTGTGGTACCACTCAGTGTTGTGAATAGAATACGTTTCCAGATTTTTCTAGTATAGCTGCAGTTTGATCTAGCCGTTAATTACAAGTATCAGTAGTCTTCCAAACAATTGAAAATTCGGTCTAAAGCTTAGTGGCAAACGTGTGGCAAAGTTTCGTAATTTGGTGCAATACCAAGTGCCTTTAAAGATTGAAAAAATTCAGTATACCTCTGGATGAAGGAAAAATTAGTGTTTACATTTTTCTACGCTTTATTTGAAGACCTTTTTTGACTATTGCATTTTATTGTTAAGGATTTTTCATTTCTTCCGGATGTTTTTAACAGTATTCGAATTTCTTTAATATTTAAACGGCATTTGACTGAAAAACTTTGCCAGAATTTAAACGCTTTCGTATCTCCAATGGTTTACAATGGTCATCTCCGAATTGGGAACTTCCAATACAATGCAACAATAATTGTGAAACTAAATGAAAAATCGTAAAACTGAAGTGTATGTAGCCTTCATTTATATAAAAATAACTATATGAATCACAGATTCAATGGTTATAATGTAAATCATTTTTACTATGGCAGAAGGTAATCTATCCGTTATTGTGATAAGCATTGATACACTTTAGAACAAGTCAACATTGATTTTTTTTGCACACAATACAGATCTGCACTAGAAACATTCAGATGATTAAAATATCCTCAATGTTCTCATCAAATTTTAAAATGCTCGTTCATAAGAACATGTAAAAATACATCTTCTTTTGCAGTACAACCTTCTACCTACATTATTGTACTTATCAGTTCAGAATAGCTTGAAATATTTTTCGTCATTTGAAAAATCGATTTAAATAACTCTACTATGCCTACCATGACTTTCGCATAAGTATCTCACTAAAATTAGCACAGCCAGGTAAAGAATCTATAAAATATTCGACAATGTTTCTATTACTTTAGAGTTTGTCACAAAACAGACGCTTCTTGTTTCGTTTCTAAATTTTCCTTTGAGTCTAGACTGCTTGAAGGATTGTTTACAACACTATTAGCTGTACTGTTGTCGTTTGTGTTGTCTTCTGAGCTAATATTGTTCGAAGAACCACTTGCTTCTTTTGTGAGATTAGTTGCGTCTTCGCCCGCCTTCCCGCTGGTTGTACTACTGCCACTGCAGCTAGGATTCCTGCTGGGGGGAATTGACAACTCCGGGTCGATGATTTTGACCGATTTTAACTCAGGTAGGTTCTGCTCTTGGAGGAATTCTTTGGAGGGAGTTTTGAATATACTAGTTTCCTGAAAAAAATACAAGTTTCTACATATACCGTATGTCACAATCACGTTTTTAGGTTTTATTTTATAAAACTTAGTCATGAATAAAGATGCCTGTGAAAATTAAGTAAGTACTGCAGCAAATCCGCATGCGTCACGTACAAATGATTATCACATACGTTCCTACTTGGGGGAGGGGATAAAATTTACCACAATTTTTTTATCCTTTAACTTTCTCGCTTTTTTTACTGAAAAATATGAAATTTCATAGTATTTTAGTACAGTATAGAACAGCACGGAGAAATATTACCTCCTAATTTCAGAACACCCTCGAACAATTTTTAATTCCCTGTAACCTAAAAAATGAATCAAAACTAAGACAAAAGATTAAAGGATTTTTTCCCTTGATTTGTTTTACAACGTTCACGTGGCCATACAATGTTGTAACACTTTGTATAATCATAGCGGACAAGTTGCACTATTTTCTTACCTCATAATTTGGACAACAATGGCTTTGCTTGCATCCTGGACCTTGACAAGCCATCAGACACTTCGGTTCAAATTTAGCGGAGTTTAGGCTCTCCATACTTCCGGTTTCCGTAAAAAACTCCGGCTGAATCGTCACCTGGGTGATGCCTTTCTCAATGAAGAACTCCTTTACCTCCTCCATGATTTTGTTGTAGACCTAAATCAGAAGAATAGTCAGTTCCAAACCCTTCCAAGGCGCTCAGGCTTGAAGAATATCGCTGAACTGCAAATCTTTGTTCCTGTTTGTGTTACCTTTGGATTTTGGAAAATTATGTGAACCGTGGAAATGACCTTGGACGCGGTTAGCTGCCAAACGTGGAAATCGTGGACGTTGACGATATCCGGGAAATGAATTAGAAGTTCTGCTTTAAGAGAGTGGATATTTATGGTGGCTGGGATGGTTTGGAGTAAAATCAGACCACTTTCCTTCACTAGAAGGAAAAATAAATAAAATCAATACTTCATGAGTGGATATTATTTTCTTTTATTTTGGTACTAAGAAAACATTTAAATCAGTGAAATATATAAGAATAGGTATAAAAATAAAAGATTAAAAAATGTTGATAATTTCAATTTGTTCATAAAAAATGGAACTCGATCTTCTTTTATGATACATAACAATAAATATCAGACATATTAGACATAAGTCTAATAATAAAGGATCCACTTTACATGAATTATTTTATTTTATCATATTACCTATTAATTTATATGTTTAGATAGAATAATCTTTTTGATTCATTTTTCTACATTATTTAAATCAGTGTATTATTTGCCTAGTAATGATTATTTTCATGGTAAGATTTATACCTTTTGAAATACAATTTGACCTTCTATCAAAAAATGTGGGAAACATAATGTGAAAAATTGGTTATTTCTTATCTAAATACACGGTGACTCACAACTTATCAAAAAAAAAAATATCGCACTAAGCTACTTTTACCGCAGTAGTGCAATGCGGGCGCATCACGGGAAATTTACAACCGAATCGTGGATGAGATGGAGGTCCAAGACATCCACGGCGTATTCCAGCAGCTGAGGAACACATTTTAGAGATCGATGAAGAGAATCCCCGAACAATTATCGCTCAACAAGTACAAGAAATGTTCCAATCAACAGTGTGGCGTATCATACACGAGGCTTAATTATATCTACCATGTACAGCGTATCCAGGCATTAATATCAAGGTATTATCCCTTACGAAATTTTGTGAATGGTTGCTGTAACAAAATACTCGAAATCCTACCCATCTAGCAAAATGGTACTTTAAAAAAGCGAATTATTTTATAACTATCGAATTGCGTTGTTTAACGAACAGTTTGATTTTATAAAGCAAATAATTGTCATAATTTTGTTCCTGAAGAAAGTAATTGTGTAAAATTGTTTTATAATAGCTTTTACAACGTGTTTTATAGAACAAATAATTTTCAGTTTACCGTTCTGAACAACTTTTTCAAGTAAAATTTTGCTGTATTTTCCGTAGAAAAGGCACTTTACCTGAAACGATAACAGTTTTCAATCGCTGCACTGAATATTTCAAATACGATTATTTAAAAAATGGTTACCCCTAACGACTTCAACAAGGTATACCTTTGTCAGATATAACAGGTAGGAGAATCGATTGTTTCAATAGACAGATGAATACACTAAACAGCAAAAAGTTCTGCCATTTAAAAGAAACATGCTGTGAGATATTTCAAAATAAAATTCTAGCATTGAACGCCTTGTATTTTTTATTGACTTGACAGTTAAGTGTTATAGTAACAATAACTTGTTGGCAAGCCGTTATGTACATCCCCCCATATATTTCATTGGATGATTTTGAATTATTTTTTGATTCTCTGGAACAATTAGAATTTTTACAAGAAGGGAAAGTTGTTATTGTAGGTGATCTAAATGTTCCAAATTTTGTCAATCTAGATTTTATTGATAGAAAAGCTAATTGTGTTAAAAACTTTTTAAATGTATTCAATTACAGCCAGTTTAATGTTATTCACAACAATTTAGGGAAGTTATTAGATTTGGTTATAGGCAGTATTACTTGTGACGTTATTAGAGATCATACCCCTTTGGTACCCGAGGACGATTACCATCCCGCGTTAATGATTTCTTTTTGTAAAGGTGCCGTTCATGAACCCAACTTTTTACCTAATTTAGATGGAAAAAAATATAATTTTAAAAAAGCAAATTTTATGTCACTATATAATTTCATCCTGATATCTGACTGGGATTTCCTAAATGAATGTAATGATGTGGAAACTGCATTAGACAAATTTTACGATCAATTTTATAGAATATGCGACGACTATGTTCCGCTTTATAAAACCTTTAAACATAAATACCCGCCTTGGTTTACTTCTGATATCATAAAAAACATAAAAAGGAAAGCAAAGTTTTTCAGGAAATATAAAAATAATAAAGTAGATTTCTTTCTTCAAGAATTTAAACGACTTCGTGTATTAATTAAAATGCAAATAAATAGCGCTTATGATAGTTATATTAAAAAGGTACAGTCGTCAATTTCTAAAGATCCTCAGCAGTTTTGGTCATTCATACAATCAAGGATGGGATCTTCACGAATACCGGGGGAGGTCTCGTATAATAACAGTAATTATTCCAAACCCTCTGACATTGTGAATGCCTTCTCTGAGTTTTTCAGTAGTGTTTTTTTACAATATAATTCTGAAACTTTGAACTACACTGCAAATTGTTGCTATAATGATATTGTACTAAGTGAGTTTACAGAGACTGAAATTTTTGCGGCCATTAAAAAGTTGAAAAATAAAATGACATCTGGTCCAGATGATATTCCATCTTTCATTGTGAGGGATTGTGCTGCAGTTTTAGCTGCTCCTTTATGCAAAATATTTAATCTTGCTATAAAAAATAAAACTTTTCCAAGTCGCTGGAAAGTGGCCAGAGTGTGTCCTATTTTTAAAAGTGGTAATAAATCTCAAGTCGAAAATTACAGACCGATATCAATTATTTCAAATTTTTCTAAAGTCTTTGAGGTAGCTTTGTATAATCGCATCTACCCATTTGTTCGCAACAGAATTTCTTCATACCAGCATGGGTTTGTTAGCGGTAGATCAACTGTTACAAATCTAGCGGTATTGACAGAATATGCTTCGCATGTTTTAGATAGCAGAGGACAGATAGATGTTGTATACACAGATTTTTCAAAGACTTTTGACAGGATTGATCACACGATTTTACTTCATAAATTGGTAAACTTTGGCTTCTGCAGCGACTTTATTAATTTCATTAAGTCCTTTTTGTACAATAGAATACAGTATGTCAGTTACAATGGTTTTGATTCTGATAATTATTTTGTAACTTCTGGGGTACCTCAGGGTTCAACTCTTGGCCCCTTGCTGTTTATTTTATTTATAAATGATCTTAGTAATGTAATTGACTGCTGTAAACTGTTTTATGCTGACGATTTAAAAATATTTTCAAATATAGCTTGCTTGGATGACTGTAATAGGCTGCAGATGGAACTTGATAATATTCATTCGTGGTGTGTAAAAAACAAATTGCATCTCAACCCATCTAAATGTAAAATCCTTAGTTTTTCAAAAAAAATATCTATTTGTGAATTTGATTATAGAATTGGTGATGATGTTTTGTTTCGCTGTAATTCATGTAAAGACTTAAGCGTATGGTTTGATAAAAAATTTTCTTTTTCTGAACATATAGTTTCTAAAACAAATGAAGCCTTGAAGTTTTACGGATTTATTATAAGAAATTGTAAGAGATTTAATGATATAAATGCTTTGAAAACTTTATATTTTGCATATGTACGATCAAGGTTGGAATATGCTTCGTTGATATGGTATCCTTTTTACAATAACCAAAAGATACTTATAGAAGGTATACAGAGGAAGTTTTTAAAATATTTAATGTTCAAGGATGGTGGTGTTTACCCCGAAAGAGGTATAAGACTATAGTCTTTTAACTACCCGATTTAATGTTATTAGTTTAGAAGTACGAAGAATTTGTGCGTCATTAACATTCTTATATAAAATTCTGCATAACACAATTGACTGTTCAGATCTACTTTCTCATATTAATTTTTTTGTGCCTAGGCTAAATTCTAGAAACACTGTAACGTTTCGATGTGATATTCCTAAAACTAATATTTTATTAAGATCACCTGTAAATGTTATGTGTAATAACTTTAATCATTTAAATCAGCCATGTGATATTTTTATTATTTCATTAAAATCTCTTATTAGATTAACTACTGAGCAATATATCAATTGACCTTTCTGCAATATTCTTATTTATATTTCCAGATATTAATATTATTGGGAGCATTCGTATGTATTTATGTATTATTTCTTGTTGATTTTTCATTTATTGTGTACTTTTTTTTCTTTATATAAATTGCCCTGTAAATGGATTTCTGTTGGGCAATAAAGCATTATTATTATTATTATTATTATTATTATTATTATTATTATTATTATTATAAACCAACAACATTCGGATAAGGCATATTTGGCTCAATCGACTTTTTTTGGTCACCAGTATCTTCAATTTCGAAATTTCCCAACCTTTCACAGACACCCTGTATATCTGCGTTATACACCAGTCTTAAAATGATTTGGTTCTAGTATTCTCCACTAAAAAATATAATGTTTCTTTAAATTACCAAAGTGTTTTATAAAAGTGGGCCCTCTTCGATTCTATAAGTATCGTATAAAGGCATTTAACCACGTTATTATGAATCTGAAGCTCCTATAACGTTTATATTATAGCAATTTATACCACCTTTATAAAATTTATTTTGCTAGTTGGACAGATTTACAACTGACGTGTTAGTTACAGATGCAGCTATTGTTACAAGGAACGGAATTTACAACATTCATAATACTCATTCATGTCATGTTTTCCTTAAATGTTTGGGCAGGGATTGTTGATGATGGTTTTTTGGGACCATTCATATTGCCAAATCGATTGAATGGGGTTCAGTGTGTCCAGTTCCTTCGAAAATATCTGTCTAGACTTCTGAAAGATGTACCCTTAGCTGTCCGACTCCAAAAGTGGTTCTTGCACGATGGTGCTATTTTCGAGTTGTTTTTGGGGATATTTTAAAAAACGTACTGTATCGCACCGAAGTGGTCACTAGTGATGATTTACTTGAACGTTTAATAGCTGCTGTCAATAGCTTATGAGCTCAAAACGGATAAAAGTTAGAAACATTTGTGTTAGTTCTCAGAAAGAGGGTAAGACAGGTCCAAATGTGTTTACACGTCAGTGGACGAAATTTTGAACAGTTGTAACATCGGGTGTCAAATTATTTTATTAAATAAAAACACAAATTAATTAATAATATCAATAGCGGCAAAAGCAGTTGAATTTGCTGATATATAAAATAAGTATTGTAAAATTTTATTTATTTCTTTCCTTGGGAAATTCTTTCAATTTTTTGTGCATGGATTTTTTATTACACATTACCGCCATGCATATCTGCAAGGGTCCCATGAGCAAAAATTTTTTTTAGAAAAGTCCTGAATCACAGTGTATACTTATACTATATCAAGTTTATTTGTTACTTACTGTAGGGATAGCTTAAAACCATTATAAAGGCCACAGAAATTAACGACACTATGGGATCGATGTACTTCGCTACATCTTTGTCCGTGAAAAAAATTAACAAGGAAGATATTATCACCAAAACACAGCCTGAAAAAAATACGTTTCTAAATGTTCCATTGAAAAATTATATCTAACGCCTCATAGTTATTTTAGGAAACTGGAACACAATAAAAAACATACTACTTACCATTGACGTCTCTAGCCATCTCCCACACTCCTTGTCTCTTCTTTGGAGGCATAATGGTAGAATGGATGTTCTTCGTCCGGGACAGTCTCCTCTCTCCTCTTTTAATGGATTCATTGACCACGACTTTATTTAAAACTACGTCTCCGCTTTCTGTGACGTACAAAAAGCTACCTTGATGAAAGGTATAACCTCCGATGAGCAAATAACAAATCCCATTCAGTACCATTCCGATACTTCCTGAAATCAGGTGTAGGAAATGAGCTTATCCATCTGCCACCCTTACAAAGACTTACCTATAAACAAGACTAGTAAGGGGTGATGAGACGCATCGTGGTGGTCTATGTGAACCAGAGTTTGGAGTGCTTCGACGAATATGGAGAAAGAGAGTGAAGCTAGGAAAACGCAGCATATCAGCATGACTATCACGTCTATCCTGGCCCATCCAAATGTGTTTTTCAGTTTCTTCTCTTGGTTCTTCCTCGTAGGGGAAGACTTGGCTTTCTTCTTCTTGTCCTGGCATTGCGATGGGTTGGGGTTGGGATTGGTGCTTAGTTCTTCCCCTATGCTGCTCGCCACGCTAGGGATTTTCTTTAAGTCGCCCGGATATTGCGCTTCTGGTTCACCGTTCTAAAAAATTTGTCAAAATAAATATACATGATGTCTTGAAACTAGTGGGTAAAAATGACCTCAACATGTTGCTTTGTGTGCAACGGAGATGTTTAGACAATTTTAGAAAATGTATAGAAACTCAAGATGCTCATATTGAAAATGTTCCTTAATATTATTATTTTATTCTCTTGCCTGGAAATACTAACATTATTTATAAATTATTATTATGTATATTATAAATATATCGAATAAAACAACGTATGGTGTTCTACTTTTTTTATCAAATTTCAAAAACCAATACATCATATAAAATAATGTTAGTTTACAATACCTGACAAATGCTTACTTTTTGCGATACAGCATGTTAAAGTTTCCCAAAAAAAAATTGTTTTTTGGATTTTTCTGTAAGTAATGAAGTTGCAGTTGTAAAATATTTATAGATGATTTGGCACTGTACATGTTTTTTTTTTATTATACCAGTGGTTACGATTAAACGGAGAATCCAAAATATAGCATTTTTTAAATTTAAACCCAGTGGCGTACTAATATTATTTTACTAAAGCAAAGGGTCCCCTATTTTCTCCGACACTGGTAAAGTAAAATAAATTAAAAATTCTCCAAAGAGTACACGTACAATGCTAAATCATTTATAAAAATTTTACAGCTGAAACTTCATCACTTGTCATCATCAGCTATAATGACCAGAACGGTGATTGTAAATATAACTCTGAACGGGTGTCTGTGGTGTTAGGTGTCCCGCAGGGATCTGTTTTAGGCCTCGTATTGTTTTTATTGTATGTAAACGATATCGATACTATCTCAGCTAATACTAACTTTAGTATGTATGCTGATGATACGTCACTTATAATATCTAATAAATCGGATCGAACATTAAAATTAAATTGTGATATTTTACTCAATAATTTAAGTAGCTGGTTTGCCCAGAATTCATTACATTTTCATGTCGAAAAAACAGGTACTTCGATTTTGCACCAGTCAGAGAAGGAAATGTGATATATTGAATTTGGAAATTAATAATACTCCTCTTTCTTGTGATACTAAAACCCTAAAACCATAACATTTTTAGGATTAAATTTGGATGTTCACCTTAATTGGAAGGATCACTGTAATAGTGTCACATTGAAGCTATCTTCAGTAGTTTATTTATTTCGAAATGTTCTTAGTATAGATCAACTCCTCTGTTTATATTATGCTCAAGTCGAATCTAGACTGAGATATGGTGTTTGTTTCTGGGGTAATGCTACTTTTTCGTCCCATGTTTTTATATCTCAGAAACGTATTTTAAGATGTATGTTCAGTGTCTCCAGTTCAATTTAGGATCCTTACTCTTCCTAGTCTTTATATTTTTGAGATCTGTTTGTTTATTTTTAATAATAAGAGCAAATTTATACTAAATAATATGTTTCACAATATTAACACGAGGCAAAAACATGATTTTCACGTACCATATGCTAAACTTAACTTAACTGTTAATTCTCCTAACTTTATAGGACTAAAATTGTTAAATTGTTTGGCAATAGAAATAAGGAAAATAAACACTCAATCTTTATTTAAAGTTAATTTAAAACAACATTTAGTAAATAAATGTTTATAGTCTTAGAATATTATTCTTCTATGTGACTTATATTTTGTAAACTTGACTATTCCTATATATACATGTTATGTCTGAGAGGAAAATAAATTATTATTATTATTACTTACAGAAAAATTCAAAAAACATTTTTTTTTTTGGGAAACCAATGTATATCTCAAAAAGTAAACATGCTTTAACTTAAAATGCACTTTCTTAGTTCCAAATTTACAGTTATTACCAATTTTTGTCGGGAAAAAAGTGTATGTAAATTAATAAAATTCTCCGCTTCTTGGATGCCCATTTATTTTGTTAGTTTACTCGTGTCAAAAAATATGATTTACGCCATTCAGGAAAACACATTTTTTTCTAAGAAAACTGGTGCAAGCCTCATCAAAATTGGATCATTATTATAGTTATTTTGAAACTAGTTTTAAAATGCCTAAAGAGATCTCTTAATCACTGCTTTATTTTTAATAAGCTAACGTGTTCTTTTTTAATATGTAATTTACCTTTTCCACATATCTTTTTTTAATTTTGTTTTTGTAGTTACTGTACTTATCTTTTATTTTTAATCATGTTCCTTAATTACCTAAAAATAAAAATAAAATTAACATTATCTATTACAGTGATTTAAAGTTTTGGCGAAGGCGCTAATGTTGCGAAATTTAAAGCATTGAAGCAGTATACCAATTGTTAGTAGATTTAACAGTTTTGAAATTGGTTTTACAATAGTCACCAAACTCCGAAACATAATTTAAAATGCAATTTGCACGAATAATCTACAAAAATTATTTATATACTCGTAAATTAGCAATATGTTAGGTACCTAAGGTTTTAAATTTAAGTTGTGTCACAGTATTCATTTAACAGAATTAAATAAATATTATGATTCAATCTAACAAAGCTACACAACCTTCCATGGGTTCAATGGCATGACCTTCGTTTTGACTGTATTTGAGAAAATGGTATATATGTTTGTTTAGGTACCGCTAATAAGGTTCCAATTTCAAGGACAGAAAAACAAAACAAGTTTATAGCATTAATATAAGTATTTGACATTAATTGTACTAGTTTGGACTATGCGTACGTCTGCTGTTGAATAATTTATTAATTTATGCTATATCCATATCATTACTACTAGGAACTTTACAAAAATTGTTAGGTATGTTAATGAACAGAATGATGAGTATTTTTCCTCAAATGACTGAAAAATAAATCCTTTGAATATATAGGTACACGTTTAATATAAGATTTTTATGAAATTTTATATGTATGGTCCACCCCAAACAATTTTTTTTTATTTTTTGGACAAATTTTTTTATTTTTATTATTTTATGATGTGGCATTAAAAAATACATACAACCCTTAATTTTCATCCTTCTATCACAAGCCCCTTCTTTTTAATAACCATTTTAGTCATTTAATCATTTCTAACCCTGGTCGATAACTGATCGATTATCACTAAATCTGTTATCCCCGCCAGGCATCTACCGGTGTCACTTCTCACTCAGTAAACAGCACGGAGTAGGGATGAGAACGAAGCCGGTCTCCTGTCTCTCTCACAATAAGCCTTCTCTCACTCTCTACACAGTTTTTGACCATTATTATTGTGTATGAATCAAGCGTAATAGTGACGTTTACAATTATCATTTTACCTTCTAAGTGTAGTTCTCACTTTTAATTATTAAGTCATCTACATAACCTCAAAAGTACGCAACACGTGTCACGAGCTCCCGCCAAAAAAGGGTATTATTTTACTATATGGCTATTGTTTTGTACAGTGAACAATGTCAACAAGACGTAAAGGGGCTAATTTGGCCCTCAAACAAGCAAAATTGCAGGCACGCGAAATAATTCAAAAAATGAAAGTTTCGTGTTTTGTTATTCTTATAGATCGTCATCGTTCACAGTGCTCCATTCCTCTTTTAGTCATATACCACATCTCCACACACTTATAATAAGTTAGTTATTTTTTATTTAACTGCCAAAGTATTCACTAGAAATAATTCATATGGCAAAACAACGTTTGCCGGGTCACCTAGTGTTTTATGCAAATGTACCTATTTCACACTATTAGCTCCTGTGTTGATGCCAATAAGATGTTTATGCGGCTAAACCTTGCAATTTTAACTCTCCAAAAATTAGTTACAGGAACATTCTTAATCACTGCTATAAAATATCTTGTTACTTGGTGTTTGTAGTAATGTTAAATGGAATCAAATGAAGATGTTATCTTTCACGTACAAGAACATCACCTGCTGTCACATACAACAAATTTTACGAGCGACCTTATACAGACGTCCGCAACATACAAATCCAACGTTATACAATCATCAATGGGTTCGTTACCGAACCGCACGTAGGTAACATACCGGCGAAGTAGTAATACTTACCTTGATTGTGATAATGCAACCGGTCAATGCCAATATGTTGCATAGCATGTGGTAAGAGTCCATTAGCAGCGTGAGCGCATGGGTGAGGTGACTGACAATCAGTTCAGTTAGGAAGAAGGCTATCGTCAATATCAGAATTACGTACAGCTGGATGGGCTGCATCTTTCGAAACCATTCCTTCATTGCCATAGCGGCGGCCGGTCCTTTTCTGTAACAAAGAGATGCCGTCGTGAATGCGATATGTTGTCACGGTTGGAGGACATGGTGGAGTTGGTCAATGGCGGCTAGAAGCGAATGACACAATAGTCAACTCAATAAAATGAAGCTGTCGTATTAGTAATTCGAAACTGGAGCGAGTTTTCTTTTACCTCTAAGACAAAACACATTTCTCTGGGACTGTGCATATACAGGGTGTTACAGAATAATGTTAAGTAAATCTAATGACAGATTCTATGTTTAGAAATAAGAAAAATAAGTTTATACAGTGTGTCCACGGATGTAGTTGACAAGAGGAGAAACTTTTTTGTTTTTGACTTTATCGAAAAATGTCACTCTTTATAAAAAGTTCTGCTTCTCGAAAAAATTAAATTCCCATAGAAACGTCTTAGATCAGATATACGGGGTGCTCTTAAATTAAGAAAACAAGAAAATACTCAAGAGAAAAGTACTATTATTTTTTATTGCATACAATATTTTTATGAAACAAATCTGTTTATAGTTTCAAATAGAGTCCTAATACAAATTTTAAAATCAAAATTTAAATTTTAACATTTACTCTACCTCTATCTCCCACCTCAACACATTTTTCCGCTAATTTAATAAATTTTTCGAATAGCTACCGGCTCATTCAGTTTATGTATTCCTTGGCGTATGTGCTCTTTTAATACTGCCCTATCATGTGGCAAACCATTTGAATAAATGTTTTGTTTTAGGGCACCTTGGAGAAAAAAGTCAAGGGGTGTAAGGTTAGGATTGGGCCAAATCTTCCTCTGAGCAGGACAGCCGTCCTGTTGCCAAAACATTTTGGAAACATTTGGTTTGCCATTTTTAAATACTTGAGAGCCAGAAGTACGCAATAACCTGTTTTGGCAACAGGACTGTTGTCCTGCTCATTTTACAGCCTTGCTCAGACAATCATGAAAGGTAGACAGGAAGATTTGGCCCATTATCCTGCTAGACCACCTGACCTTACGCCCCTTGACTTTTTTCCTAAAACAAAAGATTTATTCAAATGATCTGCCACATGATATTAAAAGAGCGCATAAGAGAAGAAATAACAAACTATTCGTAATGTGTAGAGTAAAAGTCAATATTGAAACTTTTATTTTAAAATTAGTATTATGACTCTATTTTGGGTTATAACAGATTTGTTTTATAAAAATGTTGTGTAACATAATAAATAATGGTATTTCTCTCTTGAGTATTTTCATGTTTTTTTAATTTATGGGCACCCTGTATATCCGATCTAAGACGCTTCTATGATAGTCTCATTTTTTCGAAAAGCAGAACTTTTCATAAAGAGTGACATTTTTCGATAAAGTCAAAAACAAAAGACTTTCTCCTCTTGTCAACTCCATTCGTGGACACACTGTATAAACATGGGTCTGGAAATGTCTTGTTTTCGAGATACATGTTGTTTTAATACATTATTTTTACAAAATAATTATTTCTTTGAACGGCATACATTTTATATATGGAGACGCTATAAAGATGCATTCTTTGGCTGCCAATTACCTTGTCCAAACACTTTTTCGAATGTTCATAGACTTTTGAGGGAAACAGGAATGGTGACAGTTTGTCTATGAGGAATCGGTCGGTTTGTATATCTTTGGTGGTATAATCTTACTGCAGCGTTACTATTTTTTCTGGATTAGAAAAACACTTGGAGCATGTCGACATATTCGTCATTAGTATAAATATTATTTGCCATAATTATTCTGATTAAATTAATCAATTGGTACTAATTATTGGTTGACAGAAAGTGCCAATTTATTAATATGATAAATAACAATATATTTCTTATGACATCCACTTTATTTTTACAAATTTTCGCATTTACCATTTTAGTGAACGATGACGCATCTAATTTTTTTACTCGAAAAATATCGATTTTATCGAAAAATTACGTAGAGGTAAAAAAGTTGGGCAATAAATTAGTCTTCCCAATAAATATTTTTAAATAAATAATTTGCTTCGTATAAAAAAACTTCTAATAAAATATTGCAGTTGGGTTGACTGTTACACTCTTTTATAAAATACGCCAATGATCTAAAAAATATTGAAAAGTTGTCTCTTTATTAGTAGGATGCTCATACCAAGTTTCATGCCTCTAGCATTCTCCATGTTAAAGAAAAAAATAAAATGTGAATTTCAATACCCTTCTTTAAGAGGTTCAATTTTCATATAAGGTATTTTTTATTCAATCCCCTTATTTTTGGTTCTACATTTATTGGTACCATTTTTGCTACTTCATTTAAAAACCCCACCCTTTACCCTTTATAGTAAATTTTTCTTTAAAAGAACTCCCTTATATTTCTACGACGTGCAGAACTATGCAAATTTGCTACAACAATATTTACATCTACAGTTAATTATTCCTGAATAATTCGTGAATTATAGCCATCATTATATGCTCGTTGAATAATAAATATACCATGAAAGTTGAAATATTTGGAAAACCTAGGATTATTGAAAAATTATTTATATTACAACAATTTGTGACGATTATATTTTTTATTTCAGTTGCTTTACAGAATTCTTATAATCAAAAACATTTCTGATAGGTTCTTTTAACTGAAGGCATGCGCATTGCTTTCAATGGAATACTTAGTATAACTTTAATATTTAATAAAAATTTAGTACAATTTTGTAAATAACTAACGCAGAATGCTCATAAAACAATTAGTTAAAAATGCCAAATTAAAAAATATTTTGCAATTTCTTCAGTGATGCTTTAGATTAAAATTTCTGCATCCAGTTCCAGTTCCAGTTCGTATCTTACTTTGGAGCAAAAGAAAAAGAACATTTTAATTTTGAACAATATTTGATCTATTTCACCAACAGATAGAACTTTGTTGTGATTGAACTCGTTGCCGTTGAACTAATTTTGATCACGATTATTTTTCCACGAAAACTATTGCCACGAACAAATGCTCCGAGACTCTTCAGTGCAATTGAACTCGACGACTTGATACCTACTCTATAAATTATTCATCTACTTCATTTTGAATATTTACCGTCACAGCAGACACGGATATACGTTCGATGATGCTGCCTGCCACTGATCCAATCTGATTTTCAAAACCTTGAACCCGCAACGTTGCAGCGAAACCACTGCCGCCATAGATCAGTGTATGTACGTACGTACTTTATGGACAATTAGATAATGCAATCCAATTGTTAAATTTCCTGTTTAATTTTTTCATTACGCTGGCAGGACCGGCTCCCAAGATTCGCACTGACAGGATGAAATAGCAGTTCCCAATCAAACAGTGGTCGGTATATACAGTATGCGCCAAAAGTATGGAATAAATTCAATAAAAACGAAACAATTATTTTTTGGGAAAAATCCTCGAACAGGTCGATTTTTAATTTAAAAAATACATATTTTAGCGTAAAATGTGATTTTTAAATGTCATTTGTTTTCGAGTAATGATGTCATCGATTTCTTTTAACCGCCAACACCATATTTTTTTCCTTGAATCTGAAAGATCGTTTAATTCTCTATCAGACAGTACTAAAATTTTGCCCTCTTACATAGGAAAGTTTTCGAGTAAATGACGATTGAATGTTAGAAAACGTAAATCAATTAAAATAAAGCAAAAACGTTATCAAGTTTAGTTTTTCGAATTCCATAGTTCTTTTATGGATCACGTAGGTGAAAATCTTTGCAAAGTGTCATTGTCACACCGACTTTCTAATAAGTAAGCGACATAGAAATTATTATTCAATTTAAAGTATTATGGCACATTTAACTGTTACTCAAAGAATTGAAATTTTAATTCTTATCGGATGCGGGAATATGACTAGAACTCAGCAGGAAGTTTGCGATTTATTTAATGAAAAATATCCAAATCGCCCTATCAGCCAATCAACAGTCAGTATGTCAAGGAAATAGAAATTTACACCGGCAAATACTTTTTTCAGATGAGACCACATTTTATCTGAATGGTACAGTAAACCGTCAAACTTGCAGATATTGAAGTCGGGAAAATCCTCATTGGATGGCAGAGGCACATACCCAACACCCTCAGAAATTAAATGTGTGGGCTGGAATAGTTGACGACAGAATAGTAGGGCCTTTCTTCTTTGAAAGAACCCTTACAGGACAAAGATATTTAGAGTTTCTAGAAAATGACCTTGTTCCAGCCCTTGCAGTAATTTTTCCTAACGATAATGACCCTGACGTTCCTGACGATACCATATGGTTTCAGTAAGACGGTGCACCTCCGCACTATGCGCGCCCTGTACGAGATTTTTTGGACAACTGTTTTCCTGGGAGGTGGATCGGCAGACGCGGACCGATAGAATGGCCTGCAAGATCGCCAGATCTTACACCTCTTGACTATTTTTTATGGGGATACTTGAAGTCAAAAGTGTACATTAATAAACCACGTAATTTAGAAGAACTTCAAAATCGCATTCGGGACGAAATACGCAGAGTTAGCCCAAAAATAATTCATAATGTGCAAGAATAATTTCTTCACAGACTTGCGCATTGTCAAGAAGTTGGTGGATGGCAATTCGAACATTTAATTTAAGTATAAAATTTAATCAATTGTATTTTATTTTACATACCTCAGAATTGTTACTTTTTTATGGATAAAATTTACGTTTTCTAACATTCAATCGTCATTTACTCGAAAACTTTCCTATGTAAGAGGGCAAAATTTTAGTACTGTCTGATAGAGAATTAAACGATCTTTCAGAATCAAGGAAAAAATATGGTGTTGCCATTTAAAAAAAAATCGATGACGTCATTACTCAAAAACAAATGACATTTGAAAATCACATTTTACCCTAAAATATGTATTTTTTAAATTAAAAATCGACCTGTTCGAGGATTTATCCCAAAAAATAATTATTTCGTTTTTATTGAATTTATTCCATACTTTTGGCGCATACTGTATAGTACATACAATCGTTTTCGGAAGGAGAAGCGGATAATAAAACGTTGGTAAGACGAAATGTATACATTTATTTGATTTCAACTTATACCTGCTTATGACAGGTATAATTAGGTGGTAGCTGGCGGGCCAGCCGAAATTATGCTGCGATGTAAATTGCCAGGGTAGGCTGGGAAATTTCCCCATAATTAATTTAGTATAGGCTCGACAACATTTAACATAAGTTTCCTACTTTGCTTGTTCAAAACTTCACGATGAGCCATATTCAAATTTCCTTAAAATTGAGATATAGGTGAGATATAAGTGGTCTGCTTACTTCCTGCTCGGCCTAAGCGGCCCGACTTACAGGAAGCGACCTACATTGCAGCAGGTACTTAACACAGACCTCTCGCCCTGGGCGACGAGCCATTAAATCTGTAAATTATACTGGAGGAAACAACTACTCCGCGAACTAATGCCCCGACCGGCATTGAATTACTCCTGCAGGATCTGTGTACAGGTTCCTTAAAATTGTATCACAAACACACCACAACAGAAGAATCAACACATTCCAACTGTTCCAAATTCGGCTCTGTTCAACCGTCTGTTTTTGACAAGAACTACATCTTATTGGCCATTCTTCTCTAGTGTAGTTCTTCGTGACATTAGTCGTACCTTATCAAGGGGTGTACCTGAGTATACTACAAACAAGTGGAAAGGGCTCAGAGGTATATGTCGGGGTTCACCAACGTTTTATTGCTTATTTCGTCTTCCGAAAACAATTCTATTATAGTCGGGTTTCAAAATAACATCGCTCATGCTTTATCGAGAGATGGACACAGAATTCATGGTGTACTCCTAGGATTTCTGAAAATTTACGAGGATATTCCATTTGAACAGCTGGGGCGTACGGGAGGGTAAAGTCTGAGTATATCTTTTTACTAATTTAAATCTGACTGTAATTAATTGATTAGTGATTTTAAGTGTTGGCTGCGACAAAAGATCTTCCAAAATTTGAAAAAGTCTTATCTTGTCTTGCAAAACAAGACAATAGTTTCTTTAAAGTCTTGATCTTGCTAGATCATGCCACAAATAAATAGCTTCAGACAATATCATGCCTTGCAATAGAGCATTTACATTAACTCCGTGTCATTAAATTCCGCTAGGGGCGCTAGCGTCAAAGTTAGGTATAATATTAATGTTCTATGGTCTAGTTTATGATTCAAAAATTTTTTATTTAAATTTGTGTAAGTCAAATAGTGATTGTAAATCTAATTTGCATACGTATTATCAAAATATAACTTATAATAAATCAATAAAATGCTGTAAACACACAACAACAAATCACATAACCTTGTTTATCTGAATTTTACATTAGCAATTTGGAAAGAGACGTAATAAAACGTTATTTAACACAGAAATTGTTAACGTTGGAGTGCCTAAAGAATTTCCTGGTAACTCTTAATTTAAACCTCTTTGTTTTTAAAGAATTGAAATTGTATGTACGAATCGATAGAAAAATGGTTAGTTGTCACTCAGATTGCAAAAATGTTGCATGTAATATGCCTAGTAAATAAAAGTACATTAAATACCCAGTTTCTGAAAAAATACGAATATATAAAAAAAATCAGTGTTTTAAATAATGTACATGTGACATAAATAAATAATAAACATATACAGTTTTTATTTGGTATCTTTATTACAGTACAAGTACAATACAGAAAAGTTGAAAACCCTGATAGGTGTTTTAAATAGTTTTCATTAAAAAATTTGAGTGATATTAGTTGTGCTCTTTTATAACTAATAACATTTTGAATCGCCATATCGTAAAATAACTTGTTACTACTAGATGCACTTGCTATACTCTCAGGATTACCGGCGTTATTATCATTCAAGCAATTTTCAATTTGAGGAATCGTATTGTCACATTTCTCAGTTTAGAAGTCTATGAACTCGTGTCACATTTCTACTTTGTTTCCATCTGCAAGTTTGCCTACATTTTCATCCTGTTTTCGCCTTTTCAAGTACCGTTTCATGCGTTCATTATTTTTTACAATATTGGTGTCGTATTTTCGTGTACGGGTAAATATAAAGTTGAAACAGCTGTTTTTTGAGAATTATCCATTTTCCTAAAAATAAGAATGAAACCTTATCAAATAATCAAAAATATACACCGAAAATAGATCATGAATGCTTGTACTTACCCATACTAGTAATAGTATAACAATCTTCTGTAAAATGTTTTGAGCAGATCTTTGTGTACTGGGTTGGTTTCTTGCTGGATGCAATTGCTATTAACCATTTTTTTCAGCATTATTAGGGAACTTACGAAACATAAAATCTTTTTTTTATTAGCAACAGATAAACACTGCGGTACACAACAGTTATATGGCTATTTTTTTTACACAAATTAAAGCACAACAAAAATTAAAGAACAAATATTTGTGAAGTTAGATTTAATACCTAACATTGATCGCAGCGCCGCCTACATGTAAATGCTCTATTGTTGCAAATTACTTGTATCGAAATTTTGAAAAGCATGCATGATTTTTGTGAGACTCTTGCATATAGATGAGAAACATGGAACTTTATTACGAATTCGGTAACAGTGGTGGTTACTCTCGGTCGGCTACAGTCCCGCTCGGGGCTCACACGTAACTATCTATATGGTCAAACGTCAACAGTGGTCCATTGGTTGATATTATAAAGAATAGAAACGACCAGTTTTACATAATAAGTAATGAACGAAGTTGATGTAAGCGTACATTTATAATTAGTTCTAGTTCAGCACACTGGATCTAGACTCAATAAACTTGATTTCATGTGTTGTGATGTCCTTTAAATAAAGTATAGTAACCTACAATAGAAATGCAATATTTATTTTTTCAGCTAATGGTTCCTTAAATATATTCCTTCTTATATTTCCAAGACTACTTGCCGTAGCAATATTTTTTATCTTGTCTCGTAAAACTTTTTTAAATCTTGTCTTGCCTTTCAATTCGAGTTATCAAATCTTGTCTTGGTCTAGTTCTATCTTGCCTTGCGAGTCCAGAACAAGGCCAAGGATAAGCAAAATAAGATGTACACACTAGTGATTTTATATTTGTGTTCTTAAGAATGGAGAACAATTCATGAGGAATATCGGGAGACCAAAATATGAGTATAAGTGATGCCGTTGAAATATGTAGTTCATTAGTAAAGAATGACAAAGAAGAAAATATAATTGTGAAACGACAAAAAGTTGAATTTTTGATGATGACACAAACTCCGCGATTCGTAGAACAACTCATAACTCCATAAAGATACAACCGTTAATTCTCTGATGACTTTATTACGGAAACATTTCCCAGAAGTTGTGAGAGTATTACATCCAAACATCCGAATTTATATTCTTCATTTAAAGCAAGCATTTTGGCAAATAATTTCAAAGGAACCATGGATCCTAATTTGTGGCCCTACAGTGCGTGTATTAGTCGTTCTTTAGGCCGAGCATAGTGGGTCAGCAAATGATATTTGATCCTAGTCTGGTTCTGTTGAATGTTCGTTCAGTAAATGATGGTAAATTGGATAATTTGTTTATTGATACCCAAACTCTCGCTTAATATAATTTTTAAAACATATTAAAATTATCTCTCACTCTGTAATGAAAATGTAATAGAAGTTTATTTTAGTCATTCTTATATAAACAAAATCACGTTTTAATGAGACTGTAAACGTTTACGACGTTACATTTACATTACATTTTTTTAGAAATGCGTATCTATGGAATCACGATTTTGGTGTCCGCTGGGTTACTATGTATTTTTGTCTGTTATATTTTCGTTACACATCTATAGCACAAGGTCAAAAATCCGACAATAATATTTTTTACTCGTATTTATTTGTTTCACTTGTAATATATCTTAGCAAGATCAAGATCAACTCTCCAGAAGAAAACATGAACACATCTCACATTTCTTTGAAGAATTTTAGGAACTACTCTATTAGAACCGTACAACAAAACCTCTTTCTGATATATGCATATCTATTTTGTATGGATTAGATTGCATGAATAATTTTTTCGAAGAACTACTCTAGCTACAAAACAATTTTCTTTTCGGTATTGGTACTGTACATTCACCTCTAAATCATTATCCTTTATATTTGAAAACGTGGGCGCTGCTTCAACGTTGAACTTGGGGCTTGGGCATGGTCATTGTTACTACATTGCCATTTACGGTTCATTTTATCTCGACAAATAGAATTTATACAGGTTGATTCTGATTCTATGATCCATAGTTTGATTATAACTGACAAGAAATCTGAATTTTATAACTATTTTCAGATTTCTCATAAAGGACGCCAACTACAGTAATGGATACATTGTAGTTGTAGTACACCCCGTAGTTTTTTATTTTCGATATTTATGACTGATTAATAATAAATTTCGAAAGAACAGACACAAGATCATAGATAAGTTTCTTTTGTCTGTCTTAGACAGACTTAAATCAGCTAGGATTATTCGTCAGATACGTCACCTATGGCATACTGATGAGAGCTAATAAGCTCGAAATCAGTATATGTTTGGTGGGCTGCTGACGAGTGACTGCTACAGATTTCTTAGGAGTAGTTCAATGATTTCTTGCTTTAATATGGCATGCGACTAATGTAAGTACCTAACCTAAATTCGCATGCAAGAAGACTTTAAATCTATATGTAAATTATCATTGCGTGCTGGCAACGTTGTCATATTAAATAATTGTTTCGACACAAAACAGTAATTATCTAACATTATCTCGGTGAAAGCCTCTAAGGAAAATGATTATATGTATTATGTCGTTACAAAAAAAAGTGAAAACGTTAAAAATTATGTAGTACATACGCTCCTAAACGAATTTTACTAGCTAAGTGGGTTCCTTGGGATGAAAAACAATACAGAAATGAAAATGGAACGTAACGAAATGTGTAATGAATCTTGAATGTACTTTTGATAAACGTTTAATTATATTTAAATTATTCTAGTATATTAATTTCGATTACGATGTAGTTTAACATAGACATGATAAGGAAAATACCAGTATTATCATAACATACATGATTATAAGATGTCTACTTTGGGTGGGCGTTCAATAATTTTTTGTCTGAATATTTTTTTTCTCTATATAAATTCACCTCGAAGATTACAATAAAAAAATGTGAACATTTTATATGAGTTTTATACGTAAAATTAATATATTAAAAATAGTTCTAATACACAATAACACAATTTTGTTTGGTATATAACGAAATAACTCATATACTATAGTGCACATATTATATACACGTCAAAAGTCTGTATATAAAATGATTTGATTAAACCTAGTGGTTTTTCTTAATGTGGTAAAAAAGTACATGTACTTAGGGAACAAAAAAGACAATAAAAAATTGCAGACCATGAACCTTTACTTTATTACCAATGTTTTTACAAATCTGGTCAGTTTTTATATATTTTTAGGTATTAATAATATTGTGTGAAACTAACTACTCAGTGGACAAAAGCCCCAACCTGCGTTGAATTACACCCACAATATCTACCCATATATTCCTTATTATTAGCTTTTGTAACATTTTTTTACTGTATTAGAAAGGTATTTTAAGCTAATATTAATCAAATATCCTACAATTCCTATCAATGAAGTCATATGTATGTTCTCTGATACCAAACATCTAGGTATGCTAATGAACAATTCCACAGACAAAGCTCTATTCAATAATTATCTAAAGAAAATAATCTAATTTACTCACTCTATAAATATCTAACTTCACTTTTTTGGCAGTGGGAACACGACAAATTCAACCAAAATAGATGAGATCTGACCTGAATCAAATATCTAACTATAAAAATTATTATAAAAATTAAAATTATTTGAAGTTAAATATCGACAATGACAAAAAGTGACATCCTGTCAATGAATTAAATATGACAATACCTACTTGAAAAATATTCACCTTTTATGTAAAAGTTTTTATATATTTTTAGGTATTGTGTGAAACTAACTACTCAGTGGAATTGTAGGAGATTTGATTTATATTAGCTTAAAATACCTTTCTAAAACAGTAAAAAAATGATAAAAAAAACTAATAATAAGGAATATATGGGTAGATATTGTGGGTGTAATTCAACGCAGGTTGGGGCTTTTGTCCACTGAGTAGTTAGTTTCACACAATATTATTAATACCTAAAAATACATAAAAACTTTTACATAAAAGGTGAATATTTTTCAAGTAGGTATTATCATATTTAATTCATTGACAGGATGTCACTTTTTGTCATTGTCGATATTTAACTTCAAATAATTTTAATTTTTATAATAATTTTTATAGTTAGATATTTGATTCAACTTAAAGGAGACCACCTGAAGAAGCAATCCTAAAAATGCAGAAATAGGTCAGATCTCATCTATTGTGGTTGAATTTGTCGTGTTCCCACTGCCAAAAAAGTGAAGTTAGATATTTATAGAGTGAGTAAATTAGATTATTTTCTTTAGATAATTATTGAATAGAGCTTTGTCTGTGGAATTGTTCATTAGCATACCTAGATGTTTGGTATCAGAGAACATACATATGACTTCATTGATAGGAATTGTAGAAGATTTAATTTATATTAGCTTAAAATACCTTTCTAAAACAGTAAAAAAAATCTGGTCAGTTTGACAGTGTATTCAGCCAAGTGTTCCTTTGAATTTTTGTTCATTATAATGCCAGGAAGTGAAATTTCTGCGTTTACCCGAGCAAGAATAACTGATTTACATGATGCAGGACATTCTATCATCAAGATATCGAACATGTTGGGCATTCCTAGATCATCTGTTGTACGAACAGTACACATATATGAAGAATTTGATACAGTGGAAAACAGACCACGTAGTGGACGTCCTCGAATATCTAATGAAACGGAGGATAGGTATTTGGTACAATATGCCGATAGACACCGCACATCTTCAGTTTCAGCTCTCAGGGCCCACTTTCAAAGTACGTTTCGCCGTGTTATATCGACATCTATTATTAGAAGACGATTTCACAAGGCAAATTTACATGCGAGAGCATAGGGGTTGGCTTTAACTCCAGTGGCGGATCTTATTTACAGACGAAACCAGAATTGGGCTGGTTACTGATGACAATCGACAAAGAGTCTGGAGAGAACCAGGTCGTCAACAGCGCCACCCCATTAATTCGCATACAACAGAATATCACTAGTCAAATTTACATCAAACAAGTTATTACGCCCATTATCTACCCCCTACGTAATGAATAAGGTGAAAATTTTGTATTTATGAACGACAACGCTCGATCACATCGTGCAAGAAGGGTTCAAGAGACTCTCGAAGCAGGACATATCAATAGATTAGATTGGCCAGCCAACTCTCCTGACATGAATCCTATTTAAAAACATGTGGAGTTTCGTTGCTAGAGCCATTCATAATCATATTCTTCCATCTCAGACAGCAGATGAGTTAGTCGTGGCGGCAGAAGAGGAATGTAACAATATTCCGCAAGAGATCGTTAACCGCTTGATTATCTCAATGCACAGACGTGTCAATATGCTATTGGAACGTGATGGGGGTCATACCGACTATTAGTCAAGTAGAAAACTTGCTTTGTTACTTCTTTTTGAGTTAATAAATTTTCTCTCAGTTTATCGAACATATTCTTTTCACAAAAAAAGGTTCAGAATACAATATACTTTTATAAATGTATTTGATTTTTCTGACAAAAAGATTGTACATTTATTTGGTATTTTATTGGAAATTATATAGAAATTTGTATTTTGCATATTTTTTCCTCTAGCATATTATGTTAATGTAACGTGAATTCAGTACAAAAATAAACCTATACATACTCATTAGTTAAGAGCATGATAATATAAAAATGATACCATTGTGGTGCATTTAAAAAATGATAAGATTTTATCAAAGTATATGTATTGATTTACAAGGATTGAATTAAGTGGAATTTGAACATGGATGATTACATTTTTTTATTAACTTTCATACTTACAAAGTTATTATTTTGTAACCATACATTTTTCTATAAATTCTATAAAATAATCAAGATATTTAATAATTCCTTAATTCGTTTACTGTATACGTAATACAAAACTCAAGAAAATAGTCATAATATCTACTTATAATTCTGACTTGCTGCTATATTTATATTCTTAATTCAATGACACTACAGTTTTAGATTGTTACCCCACCGTATTCAAACATAAGATTGTACTGTAATTATTTATATATCTTGATAAACTTAATACAGCAATATCTAATAAAACAAACGACCTACGGTCTACTTACGTGTAACAGGTCAAGTGGCTCTAGAACTGGTCAACGAGTCAGCCTACGGCTTATAAATTCTATAAAAACAAACAAATTTTGATAATATGTATCTATTTTATAGGTATTAAAGATATTTTATTAGTAAATAAGCATCTCGATCTATTGAAATCTAAAAGCCTTGACAGATGTGACGTTGAATGATATTTGTTTAATATAAGGAACATTTTTGAATTAGATAATCTATGGATGGCCTATTATACAGGGTGGGCCAATAGTGTATGGACGGAACATTGTGGCTATACTGTTATATGTTTTTAAAATCTGCTGTTGGTGGGGGGTGGGGGGTAGTAAGAGTTACAAACTGAAAATATTTTTACTGGAATTCCTAGACATATACAGGGTGATTCACATTAAAGTTGCATTTTTTTTAATGGAACCCTCTGTATATTATTGCATATTTGGATTCCTCGGTCAATTCTAGTGTGACTTCATGTACCATACTTGGTGCCTAAAACGTACCGTTTGGACGTTATTCGACATTTTGTCAAAAAGTTGATGTCTATAAACAGCTGAATATCAGAGGTGGGCGGCAACATAGGAGGCTGTGATTGGGGGAAATTATTGACCACCCTCCATACTACCAAGAGCTAGAAAGTCAATTATGAACTCTGTTTGTTATGGCTGATATCGTCGCTCTAATTTTGAAAACTTCAATAATGGATAACTTGATTATTTTAAATGGAACCCACATATTTTTTTCACGTCACCAGATAACGCATTTCATTACCTTTCACCCGATGTAAAGTTATCTATATTTATCTCTAATACTTTTCTTCTAATTCACAATTACTTTTTACTATGATGAATTTATGCAAACCAATTAATTTAAACTAAATGGAAAAATAAATAAATAAATATGATGGCACCATTTATTCATACGAATTAATAATTAAAGTGGAAAAAGAAAAAAGTGTGTATTGAATAACCAAAGACAGCTGAAAATATGAAAATCAGAATTAGAAATGTTCTTACAACTATCACCCCAGAAATGTTAATGAAAGTTGAAGATTCTTTTCATCGAAGAATTCACATTTGTATTCAACAAGAAGGTCGTCACTTTGAACATTTACTTTGAAGTTATGTTGTTATTTACTGTTTATTTATTAAACCATTGTAGTTTTTGTGAAGTTTTTTGTAATTCTTGTTAATTTATTTGTGTTACTATTTAATAAATATTTATAATTTGTTTTCCATGGCCAACTTTACTCTCGAGTGCTTGAAAAAACTAAATGTGATATTATGGAGACCAATTGTATTAAACTAAATAAACATAAGCCATTTTTAATAAAAAATCACTTTAATTATTATTAATTCGTATGACTAAATGCTGCCATTATATTTATTTATTTATTTAATTTAGTTTAAATTAATTGGTTTCCATAAATCCATCATAGTAAAAAGTAATTGTGGATTAGAAGAAAAGTATTAGAGATAAATACAGATAACTTTATATCGGGTGAAATGTAATGAAATGTGTTATATGGTGACGTGAAAAAAATATATGGGTTCCATTTAAAAAAATCAAGTTATCCATGTTTGTAGTTTTCAAAATTAGAGCGGCGATATCAGCCATAACAAACAGAGTTCATAATTGACTTTCTAGCTCTTGGTAGTATGGAGGGTGGTCATTAATTTCCCCCAATCACAGCCTCCTATGTTGCCGCCCACCTCTGATATTCAGCTGTTTCTAGACATCAACTTTTTGACAAAATGTCGAATAACGTCCAAACGATACGTTTTAGGCACCAAGTATGAAGTATGAAGTCACACTAGAATTGACCGAGGAATCCAAATATGCAATAATATACAGAGGGTTCCATTTAAAAAAATGCAACTTTAATGTGAATCACCCTGTATATGTCTAGGAATTCCAGTAAAAATATTTTCAGTTTATAGCTCTTACTACCCCCCACCCCCCACCAACAGCAGATTTTAAAAATCTATATCAGTATAGCCACAATGTTCCGTCCACACACTATTGACCCACCCTGTATAAAATATAAATAACTTGTTTTTTATCAAACTGAAAACATATTTTTAAAAAAGCGATGCAACGATTCTTCAAAAAAGCATAAGCAAAATGACAGATTTTTTCCCTTTATAGTTCAATGCTTAGTCTGACACGAACATTGTCTTTCACAAAAAAAAAATGTTTCTGTCCTCAACACAAACTGATGAATCTAGAGTATGTGTATCTAAACAAGCGTTCACGTCACAACATAGCACATTGTTAGGTAATTCTTTCAGTAATATGATTTTTGTTCAACAATAAATTTAGTTTTAAGTCATCCTAATTATTGGTTATATCTACAGGCTACAGGTAAACGAATAATATTCTTACCAAAACACAAGCCAAATGGAATTTACTGTGTACGACAAGGTGTCTTCACTAGACTAAATCAAACTGCTCAGATAACCACAAACATATCTCTATAAAATTAATGACCTAAAACTTCCAATCCATTATTTGAGTTGTAAATAGTTTAATCCCTGACAGCCATTCAAAGAACATTTTAAGATAATACAACAAACAGCCCGAGATTTAACTGTGGAGCAGTGTGCACAGTAAGAAAACATGTATCATGTTTGGTGGTGCAGTGAGGCAAGTGTTACAAGTGAACTTGAGAGGCATATTAACAACTGATTATTTTATTATGTCGGCTGGTAGCTAAGAGATCAACAGTAGCAAAACTCGGGGTCACAAGAACAATAAATAAAACACCAACGATGTTTGATGGACTTGAAAACGTTACAATTACTTCCAGAACCTTCTTTTCTTTTATTATTTATTTTTTAAATCATATTTATTAGGTAGATATCAGTTCGTTGGATATAATGGAATTAAATCTCATACGTCAACACAGGAGTTCCGCAAGGGTTTAATTTGGGACAATTGCTGTTAATGATTCCATCTTAAAATGGTGCATAAAGTGTCGCATTGATATTAATACATCTAAATGCAATGGTTTGTCATATACACGAAGGAAATCTGGTATTCAACATGATTATCAGTTACAGTCAATATAAATAGCAATGCGTCAGCCTCCAAATTATTATTTTTTTATTATTTTTAAAGTTATGTAGACTCACTTGAATCTGTTCAGAGACGATTCTCTGAAGTATTTATTCTGGAATATATCCTCTAAGGGGAATACATAATGATCTTCTGAAAAGATTCAATTTGTTGTCATTACATTTGAGATATAAGCAGCAGTTACCTTCCTCTACAACTTACTTCACAATAATGTTGACTGTAGTGAGTTGCTTTCAAAAATATATTTTCTTACACCAAGAGTAGAAAGTAGACATGAGCGTCTTTTGCATTCATCTAGACATCATAGCAACTTGCTGGTAGAAGCGCCAATACATTTACTGACAATATTAATTCCATTTATAATGTGGCGAAATAAATTGTGACACAATTTCAAAAATTAAAGAATGTATGATCTCTTCTATTATGCAACGCATATAATGTTTAGAATCCGATATTTTTTCCTTTATAAACACCTTATTTTTTATGCATTTTCTATAATTGGGTGTTAAAAAACAATTCCCAATTTAAGATCAAGTCAATGTTGGTTTAAAGTGTTCAGGCGCTAGCCGATAATAATACACTACTCCCACTTCCACACAAGTTCGTTTACCCTTCTATTTTTGCTACGTATTGTAAAAATTCCTTGTATTTTTAGAAAATTTCTTGGCAATTCGAAATGAAACAATGATGAGTGCTTAGGAAGAGATTTTTATTTTCAGTTTAAACCAAAATAGCACGTGACAAGTGAGAATAACAGAACGCAATAGTGACAAAAGTTTTGCAGTAAACCAGTTTCCAGTGTCGTGCAGAAATGTATTTTTAAATCATTTTCGAACTGCCCTCTTTCATTTTTTTTATAAAATTGTATTTGTAAGAGTCCCCTGTATATCAAAATTTTTTTTTGGATAAATTCTGAATCGATCGATCAATCGTATGTCATCGATCCCACCGACATGTTTAGAGAAAAACCACCCCAACTACATACCCTTATCGACACTGTTACACACAAATTCACCCCTACCCAATGTGCCTCAAATAATTTAGTTTTCATTCACTCTAAGGTATATATTTTAAAGAGCTGAAATTATTGAAAGCAACGAGAATAGTAAATTAAACTAAAATTTAAAAAATTGGATCTCCCACGCTATAATTGCTTACATTGTGAAAGTATTTATATTATTTCGAAATTTATTAGTTCAATATCCAGTAAACAGGTGAGTATGGCCGATTAAGTTTGAATTTGCAAATATTTGCATTCAATTGAATCTGCTATAGTAATCCATTTACCTAAGCAAATCGATTGGTATGTACAACAGGGCAAATCTTTAAGATATTGTAAGGAAACAGATGATTATTAACTTTTTCTCTAAAACCGTCAAAAGTCTATCTACTTCAATTATATTTTAAATGTTTTGTGTGCAAAACGAAAGAAAAAACATCGATTCAAATAAATAATCGCCCCAAAAATGACATGGAATCTGAAAACGAATTTTATTAGTTAGGTACTCGTTATAACAGAACACAGAAAATTAAGTTGGGTCTTGAAATTGACTTTCATATAAATGTAATTATGTGTAGGCATACTTTAAGTGTCAATAATGGATTACAGATAATTAAACAGATAATATAGTTATATTTGAACAGATACAAATAGTGAATTAAGAAAGACAACATAATGAAGGGGGGTTATCGACAAAGTTGGCTGCCTGATACGTATTATAGAATACTGTTGAACAAATAAATGTTTGCTGCCGGTGATAGATAATAGATAACACTGAAGTGCTCAAGTAGAATCAACAAGATAAAACAGACATTATTAACAGATATTCAGTTTTATTAGATCTTTGTTGTGTACAAAACAATATAGAAGGGAATCAAAATTATTAGATGCTAAAACAATTGTAACAGTTTTCTTTTTTGACATTACGGAAATTAGCGTCTCTTTCAACATTTCTAAACTTCGCCTAAAGATACAGAACATAATTTGATTGGAATTATTACAAATTCTTTATTTTCTATCTCTTAATAGTCGAAAAACGCAACAACTACCTATTTAAAATACTTATACACTATAATTATGTATGCATGCAAATTATTTTATAATAAAAAAAATGACATAATTTTTGTAATAGATTCGAAGAGGAAAACAGCAATTATATAATAAAAAGTGAAATTTAGATAGGTAAGGTCACCATCGTTATTTGGCTGACACATTTTACTTTCTACGTTAATGATAAATTAACGTTACTAATTTTATGTGTTTGAAAAAAGTTTTTAACGATTTGTTTTCAGCAAATACACACAACGTCAATAGTCTTGAACCCCCTATATATAAAATCATTCGATTAAACCTAGTGATTTTTCTTAATGTGGACAAAAGTACATGTACTTAGGCAACAAAAAGACACAAAAAAATTGCAGACCATAAACCTTATTACCAATGTTTTTACAAATCCGCTCAGTTTGGCAATGTATTCAGCCAAGTGTTCGTTTGAATTTTTGTATATTATAATTCCAGAACGTGAAATTTCTGCGTTTACCTGAGCAAGAATGAAGAGAATCATCAGATATCGAACATGTTGGGCATTCCTAGATTATCTGTTGTACGAATAGTACACAGATATGAAGAATTTGATACAGTGGAAAACAGACCACGTAATGGATCTAATGAAAGGGAAGATCGATATTTGGTGCAATATACCCGTAGACACCGCACATCTTCAGCTTCAGCTCTCAAGGCTCACTTTCAAGGTACGTTTCGCCGTGTTATATCGACAGCTACTATTCGAAGACGACTCCACAACGCAATGACAATGACAACATGCTAGAAGATCATTACGGATCCCTATTCTACTTCCAAGGCATCTTGCTGCCCGTCTCCAGTGGGCGTGAGAGCATAAGTGTTGACTTTTATGCCAGTGGCGATGGGTCTTATTTACAGATGAAACCAGAATTGGGCTGGTTACTAATGACAATCGACAAAGAGTCTGGAGAGAACCAGGTCGTCAACAGCGACCTAATTTTCCAAGTGAAGTTGCTCCGTATGAAGGAAGTACCATAATGTTTTGGGGTGGAATAATGTTAAACCGCCGCACCCCATTAATTCGCATACCCCAGAATATGACCAGTCAAATTTGCATCGAACGAGTTATTACGCCCATTATATTACTCTCTACGTAATGAATTAGGTGAAAATTTTGTGTTTATGGGCGACAACGCTCGACCACATCGCGCAAGAAGGGTTCAAGAGACACTCGAATATGACATATCAATAGATTAGATTTGCCAGTCAACTCTCCTGACATGAATCCTATTATGTGGGATTTCGTTGCTAGAGCCATTCATAATCATATTGTGCACAGTGTATGCACAGACGTGTTCTCATACCGACTATTAATCAAGTAGAGAACTTGTTTTGTTAATTCTTTTTGATTTAATAAATTTTGTCAAAAATGTCACACATTTGCTGGTTTTTAATTTTCTAAGTACTCAGTTTATCGAACAAATTCTTTTCACAAAAAAAGTTTCAGAAAACAATATACTTTTATAAATGTATTTGGTTTTTCTGACAAAAAGATTTCTTTAACAAGGATGAGGGGGGTCCAAGACTTTTGGCGTTGTGTGTAGATGTACCAAAATATAACAGCCCAGCGAAATTAAACCAAGCTGAATTTCCAGGGATCTTTGTTGTAATAATTGTCAACATTCACATTCGTATAAAGGTTTCCACAAAAATCTAACTTGAATTTTTTTTGCTCTTTTTGTGTCTAATTGGATATGAGAAATGTCCTCGAAAGCAAAGTTAACGATTTTGTAAGAACAAGAATCTACTATCAGTGTTGTGGAATGCTTGTAGAAGAAGAAAATACAGATACACGATAGCCATAAATGTCATTGTCCTGTTTGTGTAATAATTATTGTGTTAGAACTATTATTTTCTTAATCAAAGAAGCCATGACCCTTTCTCAGCTCATTTGTTATTGCATTTTTCTTTCATAGCTAAATAAGATAAACATCATTAACCAACAGTTGATTTTTCTCAGGATTTTGAATAATAAATATGATTCGAGACATCATTTTGGAGCTCAAACATATAAATAAAAAATATTGCATCACTCTGTATTCTAATTATATAAATAAAAACTTAAAAACAACAAAGACATTCGAATATTTCAATAATGACGCAACACAGAATTATGTAATGCCGGCTTATAAAAAGGTGAAGAGATTCCAATGAGTTTGTTCTAGTTTCTTTTTTTAGGATAACAACCATAACATCAGTTATGCAATTGCTTAGGAAAGCAGAATGAACCATGACAATTAGTAAAATAAGTAAAGTGTTAAAAAGCAGTTCAAAGTAAACAATAATTTAAATCAGGTATCTAATCTCAAGTGCCAATTTTGAGAAACATTTCTTTTCGATTCATCCCACCTTGCTCTACAAAAATGCTGAATGGAAGTAGAACAGAATTATAATTGAATTGCGATATTTATGCAATCTCAATAACATTATATCTTACATAATTTTTAACATTAAAAAGTTACTTTCTCACACAGTTAGCCAGAGACTTCCTACGATTTTTGTGGTTGGCGGTTGACTAGTTAAATTATTCACAAATTGGACTGATTGATACACTTCCCAAATATCAACAGATGTAAATACAGTGCTTTCGAAAAGTAACGAATAAATTCATTATTTTTGAAATTGAGAAGTTTTCGAAAAAATCCCCTGGCACGTTGATTTTGTTTTTAAAAAAGGCACTTTTGACATACGACCCACATTTGTGATGTCATCGCTGTTCGAGATATGACGTGATCGACAATTTTTTTAAATAGCAAACCCCAATTTTGACCATGCATGCCATTTGAAAGAGCGTGTCATTCTACATACATACATCATGAAAAATTATGGTGTTACATAACAAAAATTTCAAGACAATAATGTTTGAAGATTTTAAAATTTAATTTTCGCAATACTGAAAATGATAATGATTATGTAAAAAATCGACTAAATTAAATGTTCAAATTGTGCACCGTCGGCTGCCTGACAGTAGCCAAGACGATTAATAAATTCTTTTTGGACATTATCAATAACTTCAGGAGGTATACAATGTATCTCTTGACGAATTCTTGCTTTTAAATCTTCTAAATTAACCGGTCTAGTAACGTATACATTGCTTTTTAAGTATCCCCACAAGAAATAATCTAGGGGTGTCAAATCAGGCGATCTGGCTGGCCACTCAATCGGGACCCTTCTCCCGTCATTTAAACCGTCACTGACCGCTGGCGACAGTTCAACTTGGTGTCGGTCTGATGCGACGTTGCCAAATTTAAATATTTTCCTATAGTCCCTACTTATTGTAATATGTAATTAATGCCATAAATATTTTTTAAATAGTATGCAGTTAACATAAATAATAAAGTTCCAACATAAAAAATACTTAATATTGAAATTACAAAACTCCAACGGATCAAAATAAACTATTCACATTTCGTTACATAAATAGTGAAATAAAATCCAGTACTAATTAGGTTAAATTATTAAGAAAAGCTGAAACGTATTTTGTGTTTCAATGCAGACAGCAATAAAAAACACTCGTTCTGTCAACAAAAAACAGTCCAAGACATACCTTTTCAGTGATAAACAATCCGGTCATCCGAGCCTTGATCTACCGCATTTAAGCCAATAACCTTGTTTTTATTGTCTACTCAATGACAAGCACTGCAGAGCTGCAGAACAATAATTAAATTTGCATTTTTATAAACACACAGTGTAATTAATATGAAATCATAAGAATTTTATAATAAATGCCCAACCGCAGTAATCAGCGCCGACATCGTATAGGCTGTAATCGGCACACTCAGCACAGCTAAACAGTTGGCAGTTCAAATTACCGGCGGAATAAGTCAAACATCGTTCGGGTCCCTTTTCCAATGCAGGCGTGCCCGCCGTCAACTGCATCTAGAACAGATGTCTACGGTTCGACTTATCTTTTCTTCATCCACATCCATCAGTTACATTTTCACGATTTCGTGTGGTAGAGGTTGGTGAATTTTGTGTGTTTGTGTCGCCAGTGTAGTTTATAATTATTAATTAAATTTGCTAAATAAACATGCAATTCAAGTTAGGTAAAGTGAAGTAATAATATCTAATGAAAGAGTGGCAAAGAAGAGCATACAACTGAGAAACGGAAAATACACGAAACTCGATGAAGGAACAAGATAGAGAATGATGACGATACAAAATATGCGAACAATTTATAGACGGAATTTAAAAAATGAGCTTTCGACAATAACAAAACTTTGGGTTGCTATCTCACAGGATGAAACTGCCTAGAATATCTAGTAGGGTGCTTTTATTAATTATGCGTGACATGAATTTCTGTTTTATAAAATTAAATAAAAAGATTATACTTATAGAAAAAGTTGAAATAATGATAATGGCGGAGAAACTATTTGAACCAAATTTTAGAAGATCGAAAGTACAGCAAGATTTTTGGAACAGGATTTACTTGTTTTTGAATCTCGACGAACAGAGAACTGTCATTAGCATGGTGCTGTAATTGTACCTAATGGATAATCATTCATTTACTTTTTAAAATAAACTATTAAAATGTCAAATTCACTCAACGTCAACTTATCTAATTCTGGGTTCTTTAAACCCTTCTCAAGTGGTACGCCTATGGAACTTGTCCTGTGCTATGCGTGAATTCGCGATTTGTAATGCGCGATTTGTATGGAATTCATGTGTAGGGTTTTTATGAATGGATTTTTAACGAACAAGACCCTACAAACTATTCACGAAGCCTAACTTAACTAACTTCTGTGGAAAATTCGCCATTCTCTATCTACTATCTCGAAATTCGGGTTACAGTTAAATAGGATAATATTCTCTTCTTATTATAGAAAATATATAATCTCTTACATAAAATAATATTAGTTGCAGACTGTTCCTATATAAAAAATACAGTGTGGCCAACAAAAATTTATCACTTGCCAGTTACTTGCAACGCAATAACTAATGTAATAAGATACACATATTTGTCTTTAAATGACTCCATATAAAAAAGCCCAACGAAGACAAATCTAACAGAAACATTTAGTTTTCTTACTGCTTTCTTTAACTGTTACTGTAAATTATTCCAAATATGATGTTTCCTTATATTGCGGACATCTTCAGTAAAAAAGTTTCTTAATTAAATTTGGACGAACCCTATAAGCATACCTCTATTTCGTTTCAAATACCGATATATTAACATGACCATCATCATCATTTTGGCTTTCCAAGGCTGAAGGAAGCAATAAAATCGTATCTGGTGACAATAATAATAATAATTGTACATACCAATTACAAAACCAATGTCATGTTGAAAGAATTTCTCGATTAGATAAAGAAAAATGCAAAGGGAAGTAGAAGGCATAAAACGATAACTGATTTAAGAATGGACAAATAGATTTTTTATTGCAAAGCATTTTGAAAATTTGTCAACAGTTTATTGAAAATTGAAATAAGTACCTGAAATGGAAAAGAAAAAGGCAACAAAGGGTGCTTTGGTGAACAGTTGGATAATTCTTATATATTAAAATCCGTTGTTTTTTCTCGCTCCCTCCGGAGGGGTCGAAAAGTGGCGTTTTGCCGCCACAAAGGCTTTTGAGGCGAGCCGCGCAGCGGCGAGCACGAGGGCGCGAAGCCCGGTCGGGTCCTTCGGTTGTCCGGTAGGCGTATTTTGACGAGTTCTTTTTACTCTTTTCCGGGCGAATTTTGCGTTTTTCCGGAGGTCCGCGGACGCCGGTTTGCGATTTTCGCGAGGAAACGCGACAAAAGTGAGATGGATATAGCGCGGGCGGAGCTTATCGGCAGGGAATCGGAGAAACGTCAGTTGTTCAGTGCGAAATATATTTAGACGTCAAACTATTTCGGATTCGATATTTTCGTATTTTCCCGCATTCCTTTTCACAAAGCCATATCGAAACGTAAACTTTGAACCTTCTACAATGTGTCGCGTACCTCAGATCTGGGTGTAAAATTCGATTTTATAGCGAAAATAGTGAAAATATGCGTCCACGCACGTTTGTCCGGCGATCGGCCTTCAGAAACGTCAAACTTCGAGCCCGACGGTGCGATGCGGTGACATCTCCCAAGAAAACGTAAGAAATTTCGCTAAATGGGCCGATCGGAGGCCCGCAAAGGTCAGAAAAGGTAAATTTAAAGTCTCTAGATACTCTCTGTTATGCGAGCGCTGGGTTTTGAGTTCGTTTTTAGATGGCAATGTGCAAAAATAACAACCAAGACGAGAACGAAAAGTTAGGCGAATGGCCGACATCACAAAAATTTCAAAACGATTACATTCTCCAAAGTAAGTACCCCTTTATTTCCATAAAACCATATCGAAACGTAAACTTTGAACCTTCTACAATATCCCGCGTGCCTCAGATCTGGGTTGAAAATTCGATTTTATAGTGAAAATAGCGAAAATTCTCACGCCCTTCAGAAACGTCAAACGGCGACTGGGTGACAGTTCAGATTAAAACAGGAAATTTCGCTAAATGAGCCGATCGGAGCCCCCCGAAGGCCGAAAACGGTAAATTTGAAGTCTCTAGATACTCTCTGTTATGCGAGCGCTGGGTTTTGATGTCGTTTTTGTATCGAAATTTGCATAAATCCGCACCCAGACGGAGTAACAGTGACGTCAGCAATGTGGCGCTCTTCAAATTTTTCGAGGCGCTTCACGTATATACAGTGCGACTCAAAAAAGCTCGATGTACGGGGTGTTCCGATAAAAATTGACAAGAAAAAAATAAAAATTACAGGTTCGAGGAAATTTTCGGTTTTTTCGCTTCGGAGGGGTCGTCTGACGTGCGAAAGACCGTTTTATATACAAAGTGTTGGAAAAATGTCGAACGCTAAAAAAATGTCAAAATTAAGGGAACTGAAATTTTTTTTTTTACGAAATTTCAGTCAGGGGTCTCTTGCCGCACTACTTATCGAAAAAAATACGGGGTGTTTAAAAAAACCGAACCCTTATCTAAAAATCCTCAAAATTCGTGGATTTAAAAATTCTTTTTTTTTCTGAAACTCTTCGTGATAGTCTGCAGAAAAACTATACTAATAAAAAATACAGGGGGTTTAAAAAAACCGAACCATTCTCTTGAAATCCTCAAATTTCGTGGAATTAAAAATTTTTTTTGTAAACACTTTTTGCAATAGGCTGTTGAAAAATATATATATACTAATGAAAATATCCAGTGTTTAAGAGAACCGAACCATTCTCTAAAAATCCTCACAATTCGTGGAATTAATATTTCTTTTTGTAGACACCTTTCACAATAGGCTGTAAAAAAACTGTAATAATGAAAAAATACAGGGTGTTTAACAAAACCAAACCATTCTCTAAAAATCCTCACAATTCATGGAATATTTTTTAATGAAACTTTTCACAATGGTAAGAAAACTTTACTAATTAAAAAACTACTGGGTGTTTACAAAAAACCGAACCATTCCCTAAAAATTCTCAAAATACATGGAATTAATATTTGATTGTTATGACACCTTTCACAATAGGCTGCAAAAAAACTACCCTTATTAAAAAAATGCAGGGTGTTTTACAAAACCGATCCATTTTCTAATAATCCTCAATATTCATGGAATTAAATTTTTTTTTATGAAACTTTTCGCAATAGTCTGCAAAAAGACTATACTAATGAACAAATACTGGGTGTTTAAAAAAACCGAACCATTCTCTAAATATCCTCAAAATTCGTGGAATTAATATTTCTTTTTTAGACACCTTTCACAATAGGCTGTAAAAAAAACTGTAATAATGAAAAAATACTGGGTGTTTAAAAATACCGAACCATTCTCTTGATATCCTCGAAATTCATGGAATTAAAAAAAATTTTTTACAAAAGTTTTCACAAAAGGCTGCAAAAAACTACCCTACTGAAAAAATACAGGATGTTTAAAACATACGAACCATTCCCTAAAAATCATCAAAATTTAAGGAATTAATATAGTTTTTTTGTAGACACCATTCACAATAGATTGTAAAAAAACTGTAATAATGAAATAATACAGGGTGTTTAAAAAAACCGAACCATTGTCTAATAATCCTCAAAATTCATGGAATTAATTTTTTTTATGAAACTTATCGCAATAGTCTGCAGAAAAATCATACTAATGAAAAAATACTGGGTGTTTAAAAAAACCGAACCATTCTCTTGAAATCCTCAAAATACATGGAATTAAACTTTTTTTTATAAAACTTATCGCAATAGTCTGCAGAAAAACTATACTAATTAAAAAATACTGAATGTTTAAAAAAATCGAATCATTCTAAAAATCCTTAAAAGCTGGAATTGAAAATTCTTTTTTGATTTGTGATGAAATTTTTTACAATAGTTTGTAAGAAAACTATAAAAAATACATACTTTGGTATTATTATGTGTATATAAACACATACTTATGAAAAAATACAGGGTGTAAAATAAAGAACCATTCTCTAGATCCACAAAATTTATGGAATTTAAATTTTTTTATGAAACTTTTCACGATTGTAAAAAAGTTATACTAATGAGCAAATACAGGGTGTTTAACAAAACCAAACCATTCTCTAAAAGTCCTCAAAATTCCTGGAATTGAAATTTTCTTTTTATGAAACTTTTTGCAATGTTCTGTAGGAAAAATATACTAATGACAAAATACTGGGTGTTTAAAAAAACCGAACCATTCTCTACTGCTGATCTGCATCTACGATAATTGATAAAAGATAGATAATTTGAGAAGTGTTAAATAATAGAACAGATCATACTGCTGATCTGCACCTACGACAATTGATAGTGATAAAAATACAAGAGTGCATAATATTATAAACAAAAATTTTAAGAAGTGTTAAATGAAAGAACAGATCATACTGCTGATCTGCGCCTACGATAATTGATAAAAAACAGAAAAGCATAGCTAATGTATTTAACAATTTTGAGAAATGTTAAATAAAAGAACAGATCATACTGCTGATCTGCACCTACGACAATTGATAGTCATAAAAATACAAGAGTGCATAATATTATAAACAAAAATTTTAAGAAGTGTTAAACGAAAGAACAGATCATACTGCTGATCTGCGCCTACGATAATTGATAAAAAACAGAAAAGCATAACTAATGTATTTAACAATTTTGAGAAATGTTAAATAAAAGAACAGATCATACTGCTGATCTGCACCTACGACAATTGATAGTGATAAAAATACAAGAGTGCATAATATTATAACAAAAAATTTTAAAATGTATTAAATTAAAGAACAGATCATACTGCTGATAATTGAAACTGTCATGGAAGTATAATACTCCTTTGATGAAACTTTTAACAATGGTCTATATGGAAACTATTTTAATGAGAACTATACAGGGTGTTTAAAAAAACCGAACCATTCTCAAATAATCTTCAAAATTCATGGATTTAAAAATTTCTTTTTCTGAAACTCTTCGCAATGGTCTGCAGAAAAACCATACTAATGAAAATATCCGGTGTCCACCATCCCAAGAAAGGTCAAGTCGGCGATAGCCGACTTGCCACCTTTCTAGTAAAATATAAAACTTGTATGTTAATTGCGTTTTTATGGAACATATACAATAGAAAATTTAAAAAATTAAAACTAATTTCTACCTTTTATGACTGATTGATTGCATAGATATTATACAATGATTTAAAAATGTTATGAAATGCAGTTTAATAATCTAATAATTTTTTTATTTAACTATGTGTAGGTATGTTATGTTAAATATTAAAGTAGTTTTTTATTTTCATAATCCAATTTTCAATGTAATATTTAGTAACAAAAATTATGTAATAATAAATTTAAGGTTAACAAAAATACAACGATAATATATCGATTAACCAAATTCTTTGTTTACAAATATTTGTTATGTGCTGAACTTTTTGATAAAATTATGTGGTATTACTATATCTTGACAATAAAGCGGACATATAGAATTTGACCGAAGATATCGAGGCTATTGTTATCTATGGCAGTGTCAAACTGTATTTGGATATAGACAATAACTTCATTTTTCATACGACAGACGAAAATTAAGAAGTTTGATACTATTTATTTAGTTGTTACATCTTCAGTTTAACAAAGAGTTTGATTATATTGTATTATTGAACGTGTATAGCATTTTTTTAAAACTGACAACACTTACTTATAAGTACTCAAAGCATTAGTTTTGTAAAAAAAACTACACCTTAGAATAATAGCTGAATGTCTTATTTGTTGTTATACCTTAACTTAACTAAGTTAATTGTTAATAAAAAATATATATCTATAGGAAAAAATATTGTGGGTGTAATTCAATGTAATTATAATACTCGTATTATTGAGATGTAATGAAAAATTGACTATGCTGTCACAAACATACCGACAAAGATACGAATACCTAAATATGAGTGATAAAATCAATTATCTCAATGCAACAAAATATACGATTTGCATTGTTTGAATATTTTCAATTCGATCCAATACATATGAGAGATAAGTAACAATAGAAGTTTGAAAGACTTAGAATATATTAAGTGCAAGTAGTAAAGTATCTGTTACTGTTAAATTTCACATATTTTGCCGCTTTATTTATTGGTCATAAAATTAAATGAGACAATGATATAATTATTGACAATCATAGTTAATGTAAAACATTTTTTAGCCGAGTCCCACGACAAAAATATAAATAAATTAATACATCATTAATGTAGATGGCATATTTTCACTGATATGAATATTCACAGTTCTTTGGGAAGAAATAAAAAATCCAAATTACAATAAAAATGATGCAGAATTTATATTAGGAGTATGCATATTTAAAAAAAAAGTAGGCCAACGCTCTGCTTCTAACACAAGTGCGTTTGAATTTCGATGCCAAATTTATGGCACCAGCCGGAAAATATTTCTTGCGAAAATAAAAGCTATAAAATTTACCTTTCTTATTGCCAAAAATCGAACGACAGTCCCTCGTCGCCTACCTTGATGATTTGAAATTAAAACAATATCAAGCCAGCGAAACGATGAATGCCCAGTAATGAAACAATTACACACTACACCGTTATCTGACAGCAGTTTCCCGCACTCTGGCAGATAGCAGTACACAACAAAAAGCACATGGTCGTCGACATCAAACAAGTGAAAATCTATCTTTCACTCGCGGATGACAAATGGGTACTACGAGGAGCTAGCTAGATACCGTTTGCTCACTCTTGAAGTTTCGCGATTGAATGAAAAGTACGCGATTGTTTTTACTTTTAAAAAGATAAGAGATCGGAGGGCATTGCTCAAAGTCTGATAATTGGTGTGGGGAGAGGGATAAGGCAGAGACTGTTCTGAAGAGGTCACTAGATTCATTTGTTTGTCTTCTGCTAGTCAGGATGTTTCACAAAACAATGTCGTCTTTTTTTGTTATAGAATTTAGTGAATAGATTGCTACCACAAAATTATGGACGCCAAGGAAGACAAATTTATCTTATATAAAATCTGTAGCTATAAATAAATAATGAAAAGCATCTAACGCACCATTAAATAGAAGCATATTTATTTAAACAAAGTTAACTTATTTTTTTAAATACAGGATATCCGGAGTGCCTTTATTTTGCTGAATTATAAATTGTACCAACAAAACATAATTGACTTAACATTTTTTTTACTCTGACCAACAGTAATAGAATTATGACAGCAAACAGGTTTTGAAGATGGGACAACGTTACATACCTATCATATGTTTCTACATAATAATCACAAGTAAACATACTTACCATAAATGATTTTTGAGAGCTTCTCTCATGACAGAGAATAAATTTTGATAAAAGTGTTCAACATGACAAAAGTGTCGTAGCCAAAGAATTTTGGCTTAAGTCGTAATATTTGGAAATGAAAAATCTGTCTTCATGGGTCATTACGTACTTTGATTTTTATGGTTGCTATGTCGAGGCCGAGGAAACTTGTCCCCGCCAGTCACAGTATTAATGTGTACTCATTTACCCTTAGCTGAGAGTGTCAATCTGCCCTTATTGTTATCAGGCTAGGCTCTTTGCTGTCATATAAATCAAAATAAGATTTCACTTTTGGCGACCAATTTTTGAAGTTAATCTACAAACTTAAAAAATGTGGCAGTCACAAATCAGACAACATAATTAAGTTTACAATACTCCCTGAATCTTGACATTCTTAACGGCATATGTTCCGCATTCATTGTAAAATAAACAAATAATAGAAAAGTGAAAAAAAAAAATCTGTTTTATATGAGCAAGATTGTCGCACAAAAATAGACCTGAGACCTGAGTAAAGCGCTGTTACAGATATAACATACTTTAAAAATATATAAAACAATATATTTCGATACTTCTTGAAATAGACACCCCAACCTCGGCACGATCTTGCAGAATTATTTTTTATATGCTATATCTATATCTACCAGATACAGACGGGGGGGTCTAAAAATAAAGCTAATCCGTTGGCCTCTCAACATGCAGATACATATTGCTTCCTATCTAAACCGTTTCATACAAAAACAAAAACATAAAGAAACATATATGAAAAATAATTAAACATAAAAAAACTTACCTGTTTTTAACTTACTTGTGGCACTTTACTTTTAAACGCCTTGTATAGACATACCTGTACCCGGAATACTTAGATATAACTACAATGTATTTGAGTATGTCTATAACATTCGTGAGATAACTCTTATCTAGTTTTAACATTCTGACAGTGATTATTAAAAAAAGGGTAGACGATACTTACATGGTTAATTTGATATTTAAATTGCTTTTTCAATAGTTTCGTGACTGTAGTAAAATACACCTAAGCAGTTATTCGCGGACTTTCTTAGATTAGAAGTATACAGGGTGATGACGATAAGTTTGACCAAATTTCTCCGAGATATTTCAACGATGAAAATAATTTTGGTTTGTCATATTCTTGTCATGATCGACGTTAGGTAATTGTTTTTATTATCAACGTAATTTTCGATATTTGGTCGTATTAAAATAGTACATTATACTATAAGGGAGAGAAATGCATTATTTTGGCAGAGGTGCAATTAAAGCCCGAGGGCTACAATGCACCGAGGACAAAATAGCATCTCTCCCGAATGGTATATATTATTTTTTCCACGATCTCATTAACTTAAAAACACATATTTTGTCATTATGAAGTAAGTAGCACCAGAATTATTGTATTTGGATTTGAGCATTTATTTAGTAGTCGTTGAGTTATTGTCATAACTACAAAATAAACAAACAAAACGAATTGTCAAATTAAGGTGCTAGTTTGGTTTAGTTTAAAGTTTGTTTAGTGCACAATGAATAATTGTGAGTCGGAAGAGATTGTGGAGGCTGCAAATATTGCAATAAGCAATTTGCTACCTACGAAGTCAAGATCTTTATACGATATAGCCTACAATCGGTTCAAAAAGTGACATACTTCAGTGAAAATGCAAAGAATTACAAGTCTTCCACATTATTCTATGGTTAAGTCATGCTTGATAATTTACGACAACATAGATATAAGCAAATTTCCCAAGCTGATCGAATTTTTGAAAAGAACCGGTGACGGATATCAAGCAAAAAATCGAAAATATTGACAAAGGGTGAAATCGACCGTTTTCTATCAAGTGCAGATGACAAAGAATTCTTAGTGATTAAGGTAAGATTACTTTTGTTGTTAGGTATTTCAATTATTAAGTATTTTGATTTTTTATAGGTTGAATTAAATCTGGGGATTGCCGGAGCTTGTCGAACTGATGATCTAGTCGATTTAACTGTAGATGATATTGAGGATGTAGGCTCTTCCTTGATTGTAAAAATTCCAAACACTAATACAAAGATTCCACGAACCTTTCTGGTTACCGATGTGGGAAATATGCTTTAATTGTTTCGAAAATACCTATCCCTTCGTCCTCCCTACGTCAAGCATAAGCGCCTTTTCATGTACTACAAAACAGAAAAATGTAGTTCGCAGTCAGTTGGCAAGAATACCATGGGAAAAATTTCGAGTGTAGTAGCTCCGTATTTACAATTACCTGATGCTGCATGTTATACTGGTCACTGTTTACGAAGATCTTCAGCGACATTACTGGCAGATGCTGGTGTGGATATCACGACAATAAAGCGTCATGCTGGTTGGAAATCAACGACAGTCGCTGGGGGTTATGTCGAGAACTCCATTGAAAATAAGACCAGAATTGCTAATCAGGTTTTAGTAGGTACCACTACTAGCGCAATCACAAAAACTGTAAATGTAAACGAAAGTAATATTCCTTCTAATATTAATTTTGAAAATTGTACAAATGTAACATTTAATTTAAATGTCAATAAATAATTTCAATGTTCTTTTTTTTGCATGAAAAACGTTCTCCATAATGTAAACTCCCTTAGGAGCATTATACTCCCTTGGGAATAATCGACTACTTCTGTTTTAATTTTGATGTCATAGAAACTGATTTCTACTCCCGACCGTGGAAAAACAATCATTTTTTGCAATTCAGTGCAATATACAGGGTGTCCCGAAATTAATTGGACACAGAACAAGAGTAGATTCCTTACATCAAATTAATTCGATTAAGCCAAACTTATCTTAGCCCATTTGTGGCTAATAAAAAAGTTACAGGGCGTTAAATTTCAAATGGCTTTACAAATATATTTTATATTTGCACGTCTCGTAAACGTCAACATCTTTATTTTGCCACATCCTATAATTTATTGAATACAAATTTTTAATGAAATAAAATTTTCACCTTGGCAAACAATAACTTAATTATTGATAACTTATTTTTTTGTGTAACCAATTTGCCTTCAGGATAATTAAAACTGTGTTTCAATTAACCACAATTATCATTTTGAAATGATTTCTATAAATAATGTTTACGCGCCAACTATATCACTACTAATCAATTATGACTGAATATTACAATGTTAGAATAGATTTTCTATAAATACTTTCTTTTTTTAAGTGTATTATAAATGAAATTACTTTGACACTGACTTAGATTTAGACTTAGAGAAAAAGTATAAAGCGGGTAATAAAATTCAAAATAAATTATCTAGATAAACGCTTGTTGTAATTGCATCCTTGACAAAGTGATTATGATCTGTTATCGATGCGTCTAAATTGCGTACAGTGATCAGGTTATAATATTATTTGTTAAGAGGTTGTACACAATCTTCATTTACGTTTGTGTCATTTTTCCGTAAAATTTAAATTTCTTTAGTGACAAGATAATGATCCATAAGAAAGAATATTTCATTTTGTGGTTTATAGTTTATAGATATAGACGAAAATTCAGGTTACGCATAATTCGCAAGAGCACCCTTTAGATATTCTAGGCAAAATTTCAAAGTGAGATGGCCATTTGCTATTATTTTATTGTCGGAATTTCAATTTTAAAATATCGACCATGAATTATTCTACAAATCGCATATTCTGTATAATCAATTTCTATATCTTCTTCATTTCGTGAGTTTCCACCATTTTCGATTTCACACTCGTACATTCTTTATTGCATGATATTCACTACTCACAGACAATCTTTTTAATGAACTATACAGGGTGTTAAAAAAGAGTGTAAAATATTTCAGGAGGTAATAGTATGAACCAAAATAAGCAGAAAAGTCTTAATAAACATGTGTCCCCAAAGTAACGGTTGCGGAGATATGGAATGTTTTATGTTTTTTATCCCCTTTTTTTATTTTTGGATGGGTATTGTAGGTAACAGGTTTCTAGGTCCTGTTGTTTTACCAAACCGATTAACAGGCGCTGCTTACCTCAACTTTCTGTAGAACACACTGTATGAGTTTTTGGAAGACATTCCTTTGAATCAGAGGCAACAAATGTGGTTCCAGAAATGAACCAGAAGGACATAAGAAATGATATCACATTTTGACGTTTGAATTAGCTTGGTGCGGAGAAGTAACTTACTGCAAAACTATTTATTTCGTATCTGAAATTGAAAATAATGGAAAAGAAACTGGACGTATCGAGAATAATCCTCTATTTTCGAAAACGAGACAAATGGATTACGCCTAATGTTTTAGAGGAAGATATTTGCCTTGTACGCTTATTTAAAAAGTTGGTGGAAAAACGATGCACTTCTATAACATTTTGAAAGAAAAATTCTAAAGGTTGATACAAAAATGTGGCGATTGGAATTAATTAAATTTCCAAATGGACTAAAATGCTCAGCACAACGCATTAGTATAGTTGTCAAACGTGTCGAAATTACAAATCACTCAAATCGAGCGGCAGCAGAAAAGGAATTGAAGAACAAGCTATAATAAAAAATAACAGGACACAGGAATTCATCATCAATAGAACCATTAGACCAGTGCTGAACCCTTTGAAAATGGTAAAAAGTGAAAAAATAATAATAGTAAGATGAAACCCATTAGAAAAGGAAGAGAATACAACAAAAATGAGAGGAAAAATAATTTAGGGGCGATCTGAGGTCGGGAAGTGGAGGGGGTAAGTTTTTAAGGGTAAAAAACGGTTTATCTTGATTTCCGGCAAAACTACAAGTCCTATGGAAAAAAGTTAAATAGCAAAATTGTAGGTAATAAAAAGATCTACAACTTTTATATTTACACTTTTTCACATAACCTTTCACGTCAAAATATCTGCTTTTTTAAAAAAGTCGGTTGGCTTTTTGTTCGTTGGAATCTCTACTATCTTATGGTGTAAAAAAATATACATTACTATGGTAAATGTTCTCAGAAAATACAAAGAAATGATGCGACAAACTCAAATCCGAAAATTTGTTTTTAATCATTATGTACAATTTTGAGCTATTTATTAAAATTCATACTTTAATTACTCGAAAAGATTCCATATTGCATTGATAAACAAAAAAATTACAAGTCGAAATATACTACTATAATTAACAACTAAATAAGTTAATAAAGTTAATCTACAATATTTTTTCGTTTCTTTGCAATTTCTGAGAACGTTTACCAAAATAATGTATATTTTTTTTACTCCATCAGAAAGTACAGATTTCAACGCACAAAAAGCCCACCGACTTTTAAAAAAAGCAGATATTTTGACGTGAGAATTTTCGATTAAAAATTAGGGTGCTTTTTCGATATTAAGTCAAAATAAGGTGAAAAAATAAATATTATAAATCAAAAAAATTACAGTGTATTTGGGACATAAAAAGGTAAGTTTTCACCAAATATCGTGAAAAAAAATTATTTTTTGTAAAAGATAAAAATAAAAAACCAAAAACTTGGTTATTTGAATTTTTAACATAAATTTTGAGGTTATGTGAAAAAAGTCACCCCCTTCCACTTCCCGACCTCAGATCGCCTGTAAATTATTTTTCCTTTCATTTTTGTTGTATTCTCTTCCTTTTCCAATGGGTTTCATTCTATTATTTTTTTTGGTTTCAAAAATTATCGACCCTGGTCTACATACTTACAAGTCGACAAAGAGTATCATTCGAGCATTATTCAATCGAATCGTTTGGAAAAAAATTCAACATCTACTACAGAAACGATTAACTGTGGCACCCGTGGCGATATTAGTATTCATCGTATGAATTTCAACCTGCGGTTTTAATAACTATACTTACCCTCAAATAAAAATATATTTATTTTTAGTGTTTCATCAATAAAGTTTGGATTGATATGTCTCTAAATTTATTATTATAAATTGTCCTGCCCACTTACCTAAAATTACTAGGCATTCTAGGCAATAGTTTTCATTAAAGAACCCAAATTTACCCGGTAAAGTGCAATCCTCTTATGCAATTATAAGTGAAAATATACGGGTTGCATGTATTTCTTTTTGTGTTGACTGCTATAAATTTTGAGCGGGTTTATATACCTATAACACGAATCAGTCTCTTCTATTTTGAAACCCGACTATAAACGACTAGTTTTTGACGTTTAAAAACTATTCACCAAAAATAGTTTGAGTTTTTTTATGAATTTATTACCTCGACTCAAACTTCATTATCTGTACCATTGGTTTTATAACTCGACAAACGCTAGCTGAAAGCGGTTTGCTGATTGCTTTCGCTTTGTAACGTTAGACGCAGCCAATACTTCAAGAGGGAGGGAAAATTTAAAGTTTATATTAGTCCTATTGGCAGAATAGTTGGATGGAAACGATTTACAACCGTGAGACGCAAGCGCTTGTATTTATAATACCCCATAATATTCAAATATGAAATTGCATTGTTTTAGTTGGATTACATATTCACCTAACGCTTGGAAACTGATTTTGGTGTTGTGCGAATAAAGCTTATACTTAAAAATAATAATGCTACATATTACTCTTACAATAAAAGTAAATACACAAATATAGACGATTCTAGCTAAGTGAAAAAATAACTAATAATGCGAATCGAACTGAATTTGCGACGTTGCCGTTTTAAAAAGTAACAATTGTGACGTCACAGAAAGTATTTATTTAATCTTTAGTATTATAAATAGTCGAAAAAATTAGGAAAAATAAATTAACAAGTTTTTAGCCCAATCTCTTATTTTTAAAATTTACCAATGGACTGTTTTTATTTAAGAATGAATACAATGTGAGTACTTGTGAGGATACAAAAATTTAAATAAAATTTGGAACACGTGGTGTTGAATGTGATGAGGTAAAATCCATTTTCAATCGAAAGCATTATCTTTGGGATTTGATAGAAACAACTAATGGCGTCATAAATTATATTTTCTCCAAAAATTTTTTTCCTGTTAAAAAGCTCTCTTTTTTCTAATAAACTCTTATTAGAAAATATTTTCTGTATACTACCCATTTAAAAGTTATAAGCAATATCGTCCTAAAAAGTCTCAAAAGAAATACCACCTAAAAATCATATTAGCGGTGGAAGGATCTAGTACTCGGTGGAAAATAATTGAAGCACAAAAGTTATACATTTGACGCTCGTATTGAGTAATGACAAGTATTCTGTGACATTTATGCACTTTAACCAATGAACATTCAATTATTTTCCAATGACTACTTGATCCTTCCACCGCTAATGTGATTTTTAGGTGGTATTTCTTTTGAGATTCTGTAGGACGATATTGCTTATAACTTTTAAACGGGAAGTAATACAGAAAAATGTATCTAATAAGTTTATTAGAAAAAAATTGGGTGTTTCTGGAAAAAATAGAATTTATGACGTCATTAGTCGTTTCTTTCAAATCCCAAGGATAGTACTTTCGACTGAAAATGGATGCCATTTAACACCATGTATCGCAAATTTTATATAAATTTTTTATATCTAGGCCCATAGTATCGACTTTGAGACTGTGTACAAGGACTCTTTATTTTATTTAAAAAAATTCTTATTCAATTAGTACAAGCCGCAAGAAAGGTTTCTTGGAAAAAATAAAAACCCATTTATCTTTGAACATAAATTATGTTTAATTGAAAATGTGGGAAAATATGATATGTTAGATTACAGTGAAAACACTGAAGATATATCGTGAAAAAGCGTACAAATGTACATGTTTATACCCTTATACATAGAAAAATATTTAACAAATATATACAATTTATTCTTACCCATGTTAAAATAGTTTTCGATTTTAACAGAGTGGTACTTCATAGAATCACAGAGGCATTTTGACAATTCAAACATTTTCAAAAAACTATCAAATTCTACACTGATAAGTACACTTTAATTCTTTAATATATCTCTCTTTTTTTGTTTACATTACAATTAATAAAAGATTAAAATAAAAATGTGAAAGTACCGCGAGTAAAACGTTCAGTAAATAGTAACATCTTTGGATGAAATGTGATAACTAACATTCCAACATCAAATATTGTTAATTTTCATACAACTTAGCAAGTTTCTTTTTTTTTAGATATTCACTTTATATATTTCAAAAGTCAAATCGTCAAAGTGCCTGCTGGTTTTCCGAAAGCGCAGATAATATTACACATTGTAATGAATATAATACTTTGGCACAGAAAAAAGGTGCATTTATATTAGATATATAAAAAGTGCTATATATAATGACAGATATTTCCCCTAGTTTGGATAAAATGCCCTTTTTGCTTCTTTAGGCAAAAATAACAATGTAAATTAAACAGAAGATAATACAGGTACTTGTGATAATTATTTATCATAAGAAAACTATGAACATAACACACTTGGTATAAAATTATATTTTTCTCATAATAAATTGTAGTTTGCCTTAATAAATTTTGATTTTAAGATGCATGGTAATAACATAAAAAGAAATGTGACACCAAAATTTGTTTTTAGTGTCTCTGAATTGAATAAAATCATAATTTTACTCAATATACAAGTATTTGTACAATATAAATAAAATAAGTTAAAATTGTTTTTACATTTATGTACAACATTGGAAAGAGTAACTATCCTACTGCTTAATGGTCATCAGTAGCGTTAAAAAAATATATAAAATCACAATTTTCAAAATACTTGGTTCGTCTCCTATCTAAAATAAAATGTTTCAAAACTGTTCCTTATGGTCTCCCAAATCAAAAATATAAAAAATAATACATCCCTAAAATCATTAAATATCACATTTTCAGAACTTCAACAGTCAAAAAATTAAGAACATCATCGTCATTTTTCAACGAAATTCAAATGCCTGCATTCGTCATTCATTTATTAAACCAGGTTATTTATAATAACTTTCAGTTTTGAAACACATTACATTTTATGGCAAGTTTATAAAAAGTTCAACATCTAGAAAAACTAGCCATAACACCAAAATAAATTTAAAAATGAAAAATTTTCTTATAAAAATGTAAATATCGATATAAAAAAATCACCCTGTCCAGGTAGTTTCAATAAATCACAAAAAAGGGAAGCAGCTTATTATTTATTATATGTAGAATATATACCGTTGTATTATAGCACAAAAATGCAAGCCAACAAGTTATTTTTTAGTATAAGTAACAACATTATTTTTGTCATGTACTTTCAATATATTATTTTATACATTTTTTATTAGTTATTTGTTACATATAATACAAATGGTTATTTATTTCAAAATATCGCTTTAAATTGTTACGATTTTAAATCTTAATAAAAAATAATAAACTGCCTTTAACAGTAAACAGATTATTAAAAATAAAAATCAATTAATTGAACTATTTAAATTCAAAACGAATTATGCGTTTTATAAAACTTACCATTTACTCCCTTAATACTATAAATTAAATGACTAGCTATATAACCAAATATTATCTCTCCGTTAGAGCAACACCATGTTTATATACCACTAAATCTTTATTCTCAAAATCGAAATATGCAGTCAAATGAAACGCCATGTTGGAAAGCACAACTATATATTCCGACAGAGCAAACAATGTATATACTAAAAAAAAATACAGATGTAAATTATAAATTTAGGTGTTGGCGCAAAATACTTACCATAAGGTTCACACAGGGAATTATGCCTCATGAAAAAATACACAGCGGAAACAATACACACTATATTAGTAGCTAAGAAACGTTTTTTCCACTTCAAACTAACTCGAGACTGTTTTCTGTACCTACTCTGCAAAATACACGTCAAAATCATGTACATCTCTGATCCCAAGATAAAGGTAATGAATGCCTTCTCGTGCACAGCTGAAATAAAAAATTATTTACTTAACGCTTCTACCTGAGGAACGTTATTGTACCGTAAAACTTCGACGAAGTGAAAAACGATAAAGTAATCAGTGCTATATTCTCCACAACGTTTAAGAAAAAGGCTATCTGTCCAATCCACATATCTTGAGGAAACAGAACACTAAAATGGTGGTGTAAATACTCGACTGCTATGTAAAATCTAGGAGCAGCGTGTATCGCAATTGCTCCTTGCCAGATCTCTCTCTGCGGAGAGAAATTTCCTATGGCAGCAGATATGGAGGGTAGCATATTATATACTTGACAATGCGTGTATGTTGCACTCTCGAAATTAAACAGGACGGAATAACCAATACAGAATACGAATGCTAACAAAGGGAAGCACACAGTAAGCAGTGCGAATTTTTCAAAAGGGATCCGGAAGTACGGTGAAAACTCATATTCACTGTATAATAAACCATATCGGGCTTCTTTAGACATTTCTTAAGTTCAATTTGACTAGAATTTCTACGTTTTAAACGTTCATTTTTATTAACTGTGGTTATGTTTCCGCTTATCGCACAATGATCTGTCAAAATAATTTCGATTGTCGCAAATTTTAATCAAGAACAGGCAACACACAATTCAGACACGTGTATAGTTAATTGCATAAGATATAAAGTGAAATTATTGAAGTGAAATAAAACGTGAATAAAATTAAAATTTCCACCACGGAATCGAATGGCGCCACGTCTGATAAAATGTATTCTTGGTAGCATATTATGTGCATATTATTTGAAATATATTGCAACTCTTATGTGTTTTGTACTTGTGATTGTAAGTAAAACCGCAAAACTTATAGCATGGTGGCAGCACCTCTCAACGTAGTAAATAAAATCAAGAAATTTCGAATTTACGAGGAATTACAAATTTTTTGGAAAAATTTTATAGGAAAAAATTGTTTATTTTTGTATCAGACAGGGTGGAAAGGTGGTCATTTTGATCTGGCAAAAAAAAACACTTTAAAAACATGTAATTCATTGTTTTACATAAAAATGGATAACTTTGCACTGTCTAAACCTTAATTCTAAAACTACTTGCCAAAAATAGGCTCATTATGACAAGTACGGAACTCAAAATTAGTAATTTACTTATATTAATATGGCAGCCTAACTATAGAACACTCTTAATGTCGTATTAAATATATCTTCAAAGATGTGAAATGTATTTCAAAAGTATAAGATAAGTAACGTAAATGTGTATATAATTTTTTTAAAGTAGTAGCAGAATTTGATCTGATTCAAGTTTATAAAATTTTACTTGGTTGTAATTATTTATCCATTTTCATTGTCAAGATTAAGTATTTAAATTTGATATTTTGGGATACAATAAGACGCATTGTATTCAGTAAACTTTTATTAAAATCGATACATATTTAACCTTTCTATAGGCATAATTTTAATTAAAATAAATAAAAGGCACAATCTATACAAACTTTATAAATAAAATTCTTATCCCTGTCCATTTTAAAATACAAAAATAAAGTATCACAATCCAATCATCACTTTCTATTACCTTTACAATTCCATGTAGAAACTCTTCAACGAACGACTAAAACTTGTCATAATATTGGTCAATCACAAGTCACTATCTAGTTACAACATTAGAATAAAATATTTTATAAAATTTGTTACACAACATAACTGGATAACTTTCATTATTAGTTATAATATATCATATATCTACAACTATAAGGCGTATCTTGTTATAAAATATATTTATTATATTATATATATATTTGGTCGCTTTTTCTAAGGCCTATTTTTAATAGCAAAAATAAAAGGAATTTGGTGAACAATTAGGTACAGATTTAATCTTACGTTTCATAATTGATATTAAAAATTCAGCCTTAATTTAACAATACATTATCTTAAGACAGATAGGGTAGGATAAAGTACAAGATATATTAACATAACCTTTAAACAAATAATCAACAATATTCCCTCGGCAAAATTGGTTAAAATTCAACAACAAATGATAAAGGAGACGGTACTTCAAATGGAGGAAATATGGATGCTTCAAAGTCTTACAATTATGCATTTGGAAATATATTCATTTAACTATTTTCGCTCATGAACACTGAGAATATTTCATACACATTTTGGAGAAATTACGATTACTCATAAAAATTATATTCTGTGGAGGTGAAGCAACGGAGCTTTACGATTTTCCATTTAAAATGGAAGGTATTATGTATAATTTTTAACCAATTTCACTGGAGATTATAAACTTACATACAACTCGTGATGTGTCCTTAAAACCTGCTATAAACTGCCTTATTGTGGGCAATTATAAACAGTAGGTATTTAAAAAAAAGCATTGCAGCCGATTATAAACAGACTTAACTTGGCGAAACTATTATCGCAACAATAAAATTTGATTTGCAAAATGACTGGAAACAGTCTCATTTTCATAATAACCGTTTTCATATCCTGACAATTAGATCAATATCAGATCGATAATTTCAAATCTCATTAGGATAAAAATTATTGCATATAACAGGAAAACAACTCTTAAAATATTAAATATATAAAAATATGACTATATATAAATTAATAATAATAATTATTATTAATATGATTTGGTATTCTTATGATTAGAAAGTTAACATAACAAAAACGTAACGACATAAAATACAAAAAAAAAACAATTACCTCTAATCTACTATAAATTACAACAAAAGAAATATTAACATCATAAAAATTTCCAATTACATTCTCGAACGATGTCTCACATCATTCGAATAAACATTCTGATATGATATAGTGATGCAAATTCCAAAAACTTTGAACGATAAAATGTTAGATGCTGCGTTTGGCAATATACTTGATATATTTTTTTAAATTCCCTGATACAAAGCTCGAATTTTTTATCTTGAAATTGTACATCCCTACGATAAATAATTTAGAGTAACAACAAACATCTGCAATGAAACAAAAAAAAAGGACCACTGAAATGAAATGATTTTGGTAACATAATAATAGCAAGGTATTTTCTGATTATATCGTAACGATTTTAAATTTGGTATTATTAACATTATTCAACGATTAGTTTTGAGGGTAAATTACAAAACTGTATTTTACTAATTTGGCATGTCTTCAGGAAACACCTTGTATAATCCTGTATTTTTTTTTGAGGAGTGCAGCAAGACAAAAACGTGAGTTAAAAGTTACAAATACATAGTTTTATGATCTATTGAGGTAAAGATTTTGTTATTGCTTGTATCAGCAGCAGAAATTGGATAAAACCGTGAATAATTTTTGGTAAATCCTATACTTGGAGGAAATCTTACTTAGAAACGTATTTTCAGAGAATTTTCTATTGTATGCATTTATTAAAGTTAAACATGGATTTTTTCAAGTGGTGACCACAATTTTTCAAATTTCAACATGTTTATATAATTGGTGCTGTAGTAACTATACTCTTACAAAAACGTTTAGGAATCAACTTCAGTCAAGGCATTTTCTCAAAATTTTCACTTTTCAAACTTGAAAAAAAAGCATAAAAATGCTCCAATAAAATTGAACACACTGTTCATTCTCCGACATCTGGGCTAATTCTCGCAAATATAATGAGGGGTAGAATCTTATTTTACATCAAATTTTAGTTGTCTTTTATAAAATACGATGTACCGAGAATGCTAAAAACCGTCAATGATAATATTTTAAAGATGTCGCTAGCCACCATCTTTCTCAGTAACATATTTTGACAAATTTTTTAGGTTAGGTTTTCCGCATAAATATACATCAGGTACGTGACGTCAACAAATAACCTTGGAGTTAAAATAACCTTAAAATGCATGATAAGACTGAGACAACGAAACCCACTCTCAATGCTTCTTTTTAATTTAGTACTAGAATAGGTCATAAGAGATAGTCAGTTGAACAGAGGACACATATTGTTTAAAAGTCACCAAATATTAAGTTATGCAGATGATGTGGCCATAATTGCCAGAGATAGTAGGCAATTAGAAGAAGTAACGAGAAGTCTTGTGGAGGAAGCACTTAAAGTGGGATTACAGATAAATCAAAAGAAAAGTAAGCTTTTGAGAATAGCAGAATAAAAAAAATATACCAATATCAAATTGAGAACGTGGCACGAAGAGATGGAATTTGAAGAAGTTCAAGAATATGTGTATTTGGGGGCGCTGATAACAGTTAACTGTGATGAGGAGCAAGAAATTAATAGGAGGGATAAAAGCAAACAGAAGTTTGACAGCATTCAACCACTTACTGAAATCAAAAAATTTATCCAGAGGAGTAAAATTTAGAATGTATAAAACAATTTTGAGACTGACAGCGCTGTATGGCAGTGAAAACTGGATCCTCAATAAGAAGTTAAGAGAAAACCTATTAAGGCGAGAAAGGAAGATCTTGTATATGCAATGTACCAGGCACCAAAAATAGACGAAGTTGTAAAAGTCAGAAGAGTGCAGTGGCTAGGGCATCTAGAATGTATGGAAGATGAAAGGACAGCTAAAAAAATTGTATGGAGTAAACCCAACTACAATAAAAAAAAAGAGGGAGACTGAGGAAGCAATGGAGAGAGGCAGTGGCAATAGATCTAATAGAGAGAAATGTGACGGATTGCAAAAGAAGACGAACAGAATGGAGTGGAGGAGAATAAGACAGTTCTGGGCCTAAGAGGCCAGTAAACAGCTTTGTATATATAAATGCATGTAAATGTAAGTTTAAAGATGATTTTGGTATATTTCTATTTTATTTTCCATAAAATTGAATATTTGACCAGTCTTTAATACATATTTACATACATATTAATACATTCACACATGCATTAGGTTATTTTTAGGTTAGGTTGGTAAGCTGTCAAATCGCGCGCGCCGGCCACAATGACGTCACGTGGAGAGCAAACAGCGATAACCTTTATAACTTGATTTTTATGTTGTGTTCTAAAATAGTGTAAATTTCATAATTCGTTATGTAATATAAATAATTATATATAATCTTTAATTCCTGACATGATTATTGATATTATTATATGTAATAACATTATTTTTCACTCCAAGAAAACCGCTATTCCATTTTTGGTTGTACTACTAACCGCCAAAGCAAATCTATTAGTATTAACACTGTGAAAGATATGTTGAACATAAAAAATATTTTAAAACATCAGGTTTTATTGGTAATTGCACAGAATTGTTAAATTATATAAAAATATCCATTGATGGATAATAAAGAAGCCACAACTAGCAATAATATGCCAGAATCCAACTGAAACTTTGAAAAAGCTGCTGATCAATTACCGAATAATGAACCGTATGAAGTAATTCGGTAATAAAAAAATAATTTTGATATGTAAACATAAATCATTAGTATATGCTTTGTTAATGATTCATTTAGATGTCATCTCTCAGCCTTTGTATCATATGGTTTCTGTACTGCAAGCCTCTTTTAGTAACAAAAAGAAATTTGTCAAAATCAAGTTTCTATTCTTAAATATGTTTTTATGATTCAACTTGTCAGTAAATTTTTCCAAAAACAGTCCACCTTTAGTGAAATAATGTTATATCTTTGTGAAATATTAAGTTTTATATTTTAATGTGTAAAGGTGAGGTTAGCTTTCCTTAACCTGAAAAAAATTGTGTCAAAACATTGCTGAAAAGCTAGAGACCTCTACATGAATGTAACGTCAACAAAAACTTGGTAGTATCAAATTTTAACACAATAGGTTGTTTTTTAACCTAAAAAAAATATTTTGGCCCCTGTCTCATATTCGGAAAACAAGTTAATAAATCCATGGTCTATAGGAAGAAATACTAGTTTCTGATGTTCTATCAGCTCTCAAATTTAAGTCGTGGTCGACAAAGAATGAATTGTTTGTCCTTCTTGTTGCGGAATCACCTGTACCGGAGCAAACTATGTCTGGAAGACAGCAGATCAAGCAATACCCAAATAATCACCCCCCCCCTTTTGAATTTTTAAACTTTAGAATATCGGTTTATTAAAGTGGAGAGACGTACTCTATTAAATATAAATATGATATTAAGTTAACAAGCTTCTTAAAAATACACGTAATACTATTACTCTGAGATTTGTTCGTTAATCTTTTCCGTATTAGCGGCAACTTCAGCGAGAGTTGCCAAACCCAAAAGATCACTACTTAAGCCCACCTCTTTGTCCTTTTTACCCAAATGGGTGATGCTCTGTTTATTCTTTCTCTTTTTGGACCCGACCGGTTGGGTCTCGGTTCTGTTATCCAATTTCTGCACCTTGTGTTTGGAATCCCCGTCAGTCTTTGTGCGTATCTTACGTTTTTTGCTTTCACGTTTCCTCTGGTGGAACTCGTCGTAACTCAAGCATGGAAGATTTGAAATCCTTAAGTCTAAGTTAAAATTAGGTGGGGAGCTCTTATTGCTGCCCTCTGAGGTCTCGGATATGCTACGTGCTCTTTGATTTGTTGTGTCGTCAGTATCGTCTGTTTGATTCTCGAAATCTAGTTTTACGTTAGTACGTTCCGCTAGGCGCTTAATAGTATTACCTAAGTCTAACTTTGGTGTTTCGGGTTTAATATTATTATTAAGAGAGTTCAATTCGGTCTCTATTTTGCTCTCGATTTTGATCTGCTTTTGCTGCATCAGTTTGTTGTCGCGTTTGTTGCCCAACAGCCTACCTTCCACCATGAAGATCTCGTACCTTTTGCCCTTGCACATCCTCTCGGACTTCCTCACCTCCTTCGAACCGTTCTTGTCCAGGAGGTCCTCGGATTGCTTCGCAAACATCCCGTCGACAACCTGGAACGATAATGAAAATGTGTAATTTGCATTTTTTCATTACCAAATAATACACATACATAATACTTAATAATTTTTATTTACCGAATAACATATTTTCGTGAATATTTTTGACAGAATGAATAAGGTCAATTGCAAACAGTACAAAAAGTATTAATTATTAATGAAAGTGTGGCACGCATGTGTCTAGAAATAATTGCAAATTGCAGCCTATTGTGACTGTCATGCATATGACAATCAGTCAATCAATAAAAAAAGTCTCGTATAAATTTCGGTGCATATACAGAACGGTTCAGTTACTAATTTTAGGAAGATAAGAACAAATAATACGAATACGCATTTACAAAACATTATTTAAACTTTTCTGTTATTGAACGTTGCTAAATTTAATTTTTCTATTATTAAACATAATAAATGGCTTTATTGACTAATTTAGAAACTCTTCTTATTCATTTCAGTCGATAATAATTTATAATGTTAAAATATATGAATGCTATAAATTATGTAATTAACATATTAAATTGCTATTTATTTACATAATACATAAACCTTAAACATTATTATATGGTACTGATATGGTTTTTTTTATTTTCTGTTATTACTAACTATAACATTTGTCGCAACATATTTAAGTATATCTGAAAATGGGATAGTCATACACATAAATTTCAAATTATCTAATGTGACAATTTATAATTTATTTGTTTATCTGCTTTAATATTGTTTTAGATTGTTTTAATAAAAAAATATGACAAAATATTAATAAAAAAAGGAAGAAACTGTGTAAACTTTCAGATAATAGGTATGAACACAACATACTTAACTGCCAAATAACTATTCCTCAAATAAAACTGAGCGGAAAAACAAATTCACTTTAATGACTCAATCTATTAACCTACTAACTTTATTTGATAAATAACTAGGCACTTTATTTAATCAACAATCGACTCACCTTATTTACCAAATCCTGTTTTGTCATGTTACTGGGTTCACTTTGGTCTGCTCCTAACACATCCTCGCCCTCTTCCCTAGTCTCAGGTAAAATATTCCGCGCACACCCCTTATTCTGCGCATAGTAATCGAAGAACCTCTTCTTCAGCGGCTTGGGAGGAGTATTTGGCTGTATGTTACTGACGGGCGTAACAGAAGTGCTGTGGTACCTATCCAAATTATCATTTGTTTTATACACTTCGGTGGTTTCGGTCTTATGGTAGCTGGTATCCAAACCTTCATCCATTTTGTGGTTATTGTTGTCCACGGTGGACTCTGTTGTACAACATTCCGTCTTTGGTATAGTGGTGAAGTTATTGTTCATGAGGGAGGTCAGCCCGCCAAGCTGGGACTCATCCGCCAGCTTACCTGGAGTGAATTCGGATAGGTGGTTGTTGGAGGGACTAGATAAGGGTGGCGCTACTTTTGTGACTGTCGTTGGTCTCGGTATTAAGGTACGCAGTGGTGGCGCTGGTAGTTTGTACCATCTGAAGTTGGGGTTTGCGGAAAGAAAGGCATCTTTATACTGGAAAATATAAAACAATCGTTCTAATATACTGTTTTTAAAACTTGATGCTGAACAGAAATAAGAAATAGCATATGTAATAATAATAATAATGATGCAGAAAACATAACCTTAAAACAAGTTATGCCTGTCACTGAGAGCAATGGAAACTAGTGACCTCTACATGACAGTTGAAAACTAATAACATGGACATATTTAGTATTCTCCAAAACTTAGTATCATGTGAAGAAATGTGTAACACCAAATATAGGCAAAAGGACTGGTGTCGTGTGTTTTGTAATACATTCATAAACATTATTAAACCATCTTTGGCTTTGATTTGTCCATTAAAGGAAAATCATGTGTGGAATACTCTAACAATTGTATAACCTTATTCTTGTGTGCGCAGTACACACTACTTTTCAGAGCCTGAGTAACACATTCTTATAATACATATACAGTTAGTATATACATTGAAATCTGAGTTTTTTTTTTTGATATATTTGATTCAGTGAAGAGTTCCACTAACATTTGTTGATTGGTGAAAAAAATTGCTATATTTTTTAACACTCAGTGCAAATATACCTTTAAAACAAAACAAAGTGTATTTTTTTCACTTGCGAAAGAAAAGGTTTGGTGTCGAAAGTGTACACAGTAGAGGGGAAAGAAAAACAGCCTAGAAAAAAGTAACCTAAGACCATAACATTAGTAAGATAGAAAAAAATATCTATTTTAAATAACTGCAATGTGGTTGATCAGATCTAAATGAATCTGCTACTGCTACTAATCTAAAACTTATTAAAGTACAATCGTTTTTGAAAGGCGAAGTGGGCAAAACGTTGCTGAGAAGAAATGTATACCTTTATTTCATTATACACAATAGAATGATCAACACATTCCAACAATTCCAAGATCGGCTCTGTTCAATAGTTTGTTTTTGACAAGAAGTACATCTAATTGGCCATCCTTCCCTCGTGCAGGTAATTTCTCTTTAACGTTAGTCGTACTTTATTAAGGGGCTTACCTTAGCATCACTTAGTATAGGTGTATTACAAACAAGTGGAAAGAACTCGGAGGTATATGTCGGGTTTCACCAGTTTTATTGCCTACTTCGCCTTCCGAAAACGATTCTATTATATTTTCATACTCAAATAGTTGAGTTATAATTCATTTTTAAACATCACCATATTTTAAATTACAAATTTGATATTAAATAACTGCTTATATTAAAACTAATACTTATCCAATAATAAAATTGTTAATAATGTCAAATTAATTCATCAAACATTATTTGAGTCTTTGGCTACAAGATAAACTTTTAAAATAAATTCTGAGACTATTTTTGAAAGTGCCTACAAAGCACTTTCATTGCCAAAATTGTTCAAAAATGGTTTGTCGTACCTAAAAAAGGCCAAGAATTTTTTTGTCTTCAGCATTTACTGCTGAGAAAAACAGTAGTATAAGCACCATTTTTTCCAGTAATAAAATAAAATTGTTCTGTTTAAGAGGTGTTTAAAAAAAGCACTTTTAATTTTCTTTTGACATCTATCTTGGAAAGGAAGCATTTCGAAACTTGTAATTTTATGAACTTATTTTGACCTCCAGAACATGGTCTTCAAATAAATTTTTTTCTTAAAGGACACACAACAGATACCTTTAATCCTGTACCTAACTATTTCACTTTGTTTTTGGATCTTTAGATTGTTTTTTACATATTGTTTAAGTTTGGCACCATATCTTAGACACACCCTGTATAGAGTATATGAAAATGAAGCATGATTTAAATTTATTCATGTTTTAATTATAATAATAATGATAAAATGTCTTTATCACAAAAAAAGAAAATATACAACAAAAATAATATTATGGATAGATAATTATGACCATTACGATAAGATAAAATCAATATAAAAAATATGGTGCATTGATAAAAAAAATAATAATCACACAATAACTGCATCAATAAAACAATTCATTAATTTGTGAGTACCGTAAAAATAGCAACTGTGCCCAACACTTTGAATTTTTCATTTATTTGCCAAGGTTTATAGCTCAAATATTGCTTTAAGTGTCTATTAGAATGAATTATTCATGTTATTCGATACATTGCAGTAAAATTACGTTTTTTTTTAACGTAACTTATACTGTTTAGTTAACTAGTTAGCGTTAACTGTAATATCAAGTCAAATAACATTTATTGTCACTTTAATTCAGATTCAGATAGACCACCTCATTGCCTCTATAAGGATGACTAAACACACTGTATATTTTCGCATCAGATTCGGTCAAATGCCTTCGTACAATGTTATTTTAAAAATAAACTGATTAGTGAATTCCATAATTTTATTACAACCATATAGCACCTTAATTATTTCTAGGTCATCATACATTCGGGTTTTGAAACTTTCTTATCCATTTCATTACTTTCATTTATCGCTGCAGGAAGATGTTAGTTTAACACTTCTTTAAATCTAATAATTCAACGGGTTCAAAGGAAAGTGGCACTCCCTGTAAGATGGTCTAGAAATGGTACCCGATTATTTAATGCGCGACCTTGGGTACACCAGAGATGAATGTTCAACCTGTTACTCTAAGATTAATAGAGATGTCTGGCTGTAATACACGTAAATCTGCTTAGAAAATTGTTTATCTTTGATTCGTAATTAGGTGGAACCAGGAAATTTTCTGTGCAACGCTTAAGACAAGTTAATAACAGACTTTTACATTTTTGTTGCTATATTGTATGAAAAAAGCTAAGCAAGGTCAACAATGCTATTATATTATTCAAATATATGCGACATATAAGAATTTATCATCAGTTGTAGGGAGTAGGTACTGCTTGATACGTTGTGCATATTTTACTATCTTCTTTTGATGAATGAGTTCATAAGCATGGAAGCCTTATTTCACATATTATTTTAATATTTCAATTATTCTTATCATTTTAATTCGTGATTGTATTATCTCAGGCATTATTAACATTAACATTGGTTAGTACGCTACTAGGAAAGTTGGTAATTCCCTCAGAAACAAAATTGATAACAATATGTGTATTTATATGCAGTTTTTCCAGGGTGAGCTGTTTTCTACACATTTTAATCACAGTTAATTGCAGGAACTACTTTCTAAGCTGTTTAAAATATTAAATCTACAAGTCGTATGAATAAAGGATACGATAAACATATCTTATCAAATATTGCCCTCCCACACTTGAATATTTTTAGATGGCTTAATGAAAGGAAAACAGTTTTCGATAAATGCAAGTCATACATGCTCTATTATAAATTTTTATTCCATCCCGATTGGACTATCTTTCAGGCAGAAACCATTGAATAACGAAATGTGTATAAAAAGTTTTCGTCAATTTCAGGCATATTAGCGGTGAAAGTGCGGTATTTATAGTGATGTATAAATATTTTACAGTTTACTTTGCACTCAATGGTGTTGTCTAACAGATACATTCCAACCAGTTGGCCAAACCATAAAAACAAAAAAGTGGTTACGGTTTTTATAAAATACGAGTCCCACTCGTAAACCTGTTTTATTTTAATTATTTTTTTAACCAACAAATCGATGAATACATTGTCATACATACAGTATAGAACCTGTACATTTATTTTGACATGTTCCAGTAACTTGGCCAATTTATTGGCCATATTTAAGGCTAGCAACTTTTCAACAAGCCATGATAGACTTACAGCTTATTTCAAACTAACAAACCATTGTGTGTAATATATTCTTTAAATATTTCAAATGTCAGTTCTAATGTCAAGTCATTGAATGCAACTAACTATTGAATAAATTAAAGGCTACTAAAAATTAGCAAAGTTGGCCAATATATTAGAACCAATTCTCCATTCTAAAATTTCTTGGCCAATTTACTGATGCCAGAAAAATTCTCAGAATTCATGGTCATCTACAAAAAATTTGTCAGGGAAGGGACAAAAATAATTGCAATTACATGTTTTATTTGATAACAAAATATTTGCCAGTGAAGGGGGTAAAGTTAATAAAAAAAAAACATGAAAAAAACTAAAACTTAAACAAAAGTAAAAAAATTTCTGATTTATATTTGGAAAATGCAGGGGGAGGGGGGTAAATATCTTCTCTTGCAAATATATGATCCCTTTTTACATGTTTTAATCTAGAATATTTACCACGACTTTTATATTAAACCTGTTTCACACATATCCAACAAATTAATCAAGAATTTGGTCAATCATTTGATGGTATATAGTTAGTCAATCATTCAAACTTAGGAATAAAAATAAAAGACAATTCTCATTTAAAATCGAAGTCACCCTTGTCTATGATATAAATAAAAATGACACTTTCAGTCACCCCCACTCCTAAGTTTGATTGGTTGACCAACTATAATATAAAAATACCATCAAATAATTGGTCAATTTATTGGATAGACGTGAAACAGGTTTAATACAAAATTTGATTGATTGAAAAGCGGTTGGTCAACTTATTTTAGTACAATTTTGCTTTCTTAAGGAAGCTGGCCTTCAAATATGATTCATTCGTTATCAAACATCTTGTATAAACAAAGGTATTATATACCATCCAAATTAGTAGACCAATTTCTTGATCAATTTATTGGAAAATGTAAAACAAATTTAATAAAAAAATCATCCAGATTTCATAAAAATGATCAATCATTCATTAAATTTGCCCAATAAATTGGACAATTTATTGAAACATGTAAACTGGGACCATAAATAAATACAGTGAACTTTAACAATCTCTTGTGCATATTTTGGTTTAAAATGTTAAAAACCTATTTGGAAGAAAAAATAAAGCTAGATGCTGCATTACAATTTGATTGTATAGAGAAGATTTTTAAAATATTAACTGTTAATAAAAATAATGTATTTTAAATGACAAAACGAATTCCAAGAAACCCCAAAAATTAAGTTTCTTGCAGAAAACTATTTAAATACCATTGATACTAAACAACTGTGGATCAATTTAATAAAATTTATAATATACAAAAAATGTCTATATACAGAGTGTCTCGGAAAATGTAGAAAATCTCTTGGGTGCAGATAGAACATGAAAAAATGTCAAAATATGTTTCAAGAACACTATTTTAAGAGCTCCATCACATCATATTTTTTTTAAATTATTTGAGTACTTTAAAAGTTATTCAAGAAAAAACGATTTCCAGCAGCGTGCTTCAGGGACACATATATCCGTAGGGAGGACCTGTATGAAATTTTATAGGAACCTGAAAGATTTCTCACACCTGTATTATTTTGGAGACATCAAAATGTTGTTTTTTCGACAAAATTTTAATCAACTTGGTTTTTGTATTAGTAGAATTTCAAATAAGTACAAATTTCAAGTCACTTGTTATAATATTAACGGAAAACTGAATATTACATTCATCGCCTTACCTCTTTAGCTAGATCATTATACGGTAACTTTTCAGTGTTGTGCAGTAAAGCCCACCATTCTCCCAGTATCTTAGTGACTCCTCTATTCTCCAAATTAGGGTACTTCTCCCTAACGATAGGTCGATGCTTCTTGCAGAATATCAAGAAAGCGTTCGGAGGCCTCCTAGCGTGATGGGAAGGAGATTCCTCCTTCTCCAACTGCACCTCGATCTGTTCAATTTTCGCCGTTTCTGGCACAACATTACTCGGTTTAGGACTCTCAACATCCTCGTGGACCTCCTCCGGAGGCTTCTCCTCGGCCCAGGTCATCTTAACGTTGTTGAAACTCACCATGGGCTCGACCTTTACTTTGTCCATCTCGAATTTATGCTTGGACCAGACCTCCTGCAGAGACTTCTGCCCATTTGCACTTATCTGGTTGTTGTTTTCCGTGATGGGCGTCTGCCTGCTATCACTAAGGAACGTGTTCCTCGAAGGTGACTCTGATAGGAGGAAGGGGTTATTGTTGTGGGATTTTAGGTATGTGTTTTGAACTGATAGGAAACTCATGTTATTGCTTAAAACTGTGAATTGTAGGACATACGTGGAATTCTGAAACAAAGAATAACAAATATGTAGGCTCCGTAAACATTGGTCAACCTGGTGATAAAGCTGTTGATAATATTACTGAATTAGTAGCTTAATAATTAGTTCCCTTTAGGTAAACGCACTTATATCAATTCTGTCTCGAGAATGACAGGAATGAGTTCATTATTCTCAAGTCTTAAGGTAAAAAAATTAAAATAAATGAAACGACTTATCTGAAATGGAAAAGTGACATGCCGACTATTTAGTTCTTTTGGAATGTGTCATAAATTATATGATCTACTTTCAAGTTTCCAGCTTAACAATTTTTAATGTGATACTTCGTTCAATGTTCAATAACATCAACTATCTACAGAGTGATTATACTCTATTCAGAAGAAAATATAACATTTAAGACATATTAAAATATTGACATATACATGGTGTAACAAAAAAGTAGGTTATTATTAACTGCGTATTTTTGGCGGCTAAAATGTTCTGATTTATTTTACACAGAGTGTCTCTGAACATGGCAAGTCAGATATGCCATTTTTACAGAAATAAATGTTTTTTATCAATGTAAATTTGTTTATTAAGAAAAAAAAAACAGGAATTTAAGAACCAGATTTACACTAATTGCTGCACATACCCTACACGTAGTCTACCAACAAATTTAGATGCCGCCACGTTCCCAAACTTTTTCCAAAATGATTTTTTTACTTTGCTCGACAGTTTGTCACTTATTATTCGTTTAATTTTTCCAAATCGATGAATTGGAAGAGACGCAACTATTCAGTGGCCACCACGGTCCCCCGATTTTAGTCCACTGGACTTGTGGAGCAATTAAAATGTTGAATTAATGAATTAAAATTTTAAAATTATAGTTTTCAATTAAATTTTAGTATAAATCTTGTGTTTAATAACTAATATGTGTCTCTTTTCTGGTTATCCTTAAGAAACAAGTTTATATTGATAATAGTTATTTATGCAACAAGTACAAAAAGTAAGTGTTATTAATTTCACGTTGCGTGCAATTAACACTTTTTGTACGATTTGCATACAATATTTTTTCTACGTTCATGCAAAAACCAAAAAATGTTTTATTTAGATGACAGTAAGTGGAGGCAAATACGTCAATTTGAACGTTTATGTTTGTCATGATGACAAAACGCTGTAGTAGAATGACAGATGAATGCAATAAACATTTTATTGCACTAGTGCAATAAAGAACCACTTTTTCCACTAAATATAGTTCAATAAAGTTTTGTTTTTTGCATGTATGTAGGAAAAAGACATTTATTTTTGTAGAAATGATAGATCTGGCTAGTCCTAAATTCAGACACACTCCGTATAAAATAATAGAACACTTTAGAGCAAGTTTGAGCATTACAAATTGTTCCTTTATAATTTGAAATTTAAAAATGTTACGTCAGAAAAAAGTGAAGGATAAAACAACCTCTTCCCCCCATTTCTACATTTGTTTTAAAGCCATCGTTTACGATGATACTCTTGAGGATTTGATTTATAACAAGAAGTATTTCTATAAAATTTCAAAGTTCAAAAAAACAATTTTAAAAATTCAATTTTAACACCCTGTATCTTTTAAAGGAGACATTTTTGTATACGAATGAGTAGAGTTAAATCATGGGATTTTCTATAAAAAATATGCAGTTAAAAGAATGATCTGTATTTTTTTTACACCCTGTAGATCTTCAATTATTTGCGTATATATTTTGATTCTGAATTATATTATTATGACTTTTTTTTTATTGTAAAGCCAAGCTAATTTAAATTAATTTTCCTACAATTTTTATCGATAAAGACCTTGTCTATATACAGTGTGTCTCAAAACTTATGGGCATTTAAGAAACTGTCAATTTTTGGAAAATTTGCTAGGATAGGTCAATTTTGTTTTTTGGGGCACGAACTTTGGTGGAGTTCAATTCTCAAAAATGTAATCACTGACAGCGGGAGGGGATGTTTTTTGGTTGTTGTTTTTTGTTTTAATTGCAAAAACCTCTTTTTCTTGCAATGTATGAAAGCTTAAGTCTTTCTGATTATTTTTCTTAAATTCTCTCCCATTTTGCTCATATTATCAGTAAAATATTAGGAGAAATAAAAAAAACCTGTTAAGTATACTAATACACCTTAAAAGGAACTTCATCGTCTTATTGTAGTGTAGTCAGTTCGTTTGGTACACCCTGTATGCAATCGCAAAATAGGCAATCATCTCAGATTTTGATAATTGCGTAATAATTTCATTTGTTGCACAATTTTATTTTCAATTGTGTTACATAAAGCAGTAATGGTGTTTTGTCTGCAAGAAGTCTTGAAAATAAATATTTTAAAAATTCCAGTTGTCACTTTGCTCCAGTCGGCTTAAAACTAGTGAAAAGTCACTTGAAAGTCATTTATTTAAAGCCCAATGGGAAGGTTTATGATATAACTATCCTCTCTTTTCCCAGTGTTTTCACCAATTTAAAAATAATTGTGTACCTATGTTCCGTCTGTTAACACGCGTTAATAACTATTTCCACTAGATAAACATCATTTATAAAATATGACGGATCATCACCGCATCAAGAACCAGTTTTTTACATTCATATGGTGCCTTGCAAAAACTAAACACTTATTGTAATATTATTTTTAACTTTTATTACAATTTATATTTAGTTTCAACTCGTTTTTCATTCAAAAAGCCGCGATCTCCCCTCAAATAAAGTTACACCCCACCCACGATTACCTAATTTGTGGTAGTATGTCATAAAAATAAAATTTTACTTTACTTTTTACTAAAAATATATTAAACTGTTCCTGTCAATAATGTAGGCTAAGTACTACTATTCAGTGAGAAATTATGAAAATTAATGCCCAAGTATCCTCCGCGTGTAAACAAAGCAACAGAGAAAAAACACAGATATATTTAAATGAGGAATGTTATTTTTAGAATAGTTGCTATTATAAAATCTGAATCATTCTCAATGAAGTAACTCGAGTTTAAAAATTTATTACAAGTAACCAATACCTATAAACTTTTAAATCTTGTTTAAATTTACATTCGAAATACATATTTCGAATCACGATATTTCAAAAATAAGTTTTATCTGTTCCACAACATACCGCAAACATAAGGTTCGTTCATTATGTTTAAAGATTATAAACAGCTTTTGTTTTTAATCACGGCCTACCTAGTTATTTATATTAATATCATGTAAACAATTTGATTATTAATGTGACAAGCGTAAAAACTACTGAAACTTGTAATGGCGGCGACATTACAAACCTTATTTAATGCTCAATTTGAATAATTGATCACTTTCAATGTCATACGAAGCGAAGAAAAATACACACAAATATTTTTAAGGATTGGGAAATATGAAGTGTTGTCCCACTTGCCAACTTTCTCAAGAAAACTTAGCAGATGTTAACGCCAGTAGTTTAATCGAAATAGATGTAAAAAACATATTAATTACTCTACCTAATTGAAACCTGCTTAACTTTAATGAGGATAATTGAAAATGTATAATAATTCTAAACACAAATTCGTTCAAGGACAAATCTGCTATAAAATACGGCAACAAAATTCGCAAATATTTACATAAAATTTCGGTCAAAATGCATGCCATTACTTAAAACACCTTGTAATAAGCATAATCTAGGTAGTAGTAACCCAAAAGGTCTTAATTTGGCATTCAAAAGCAACAGAAAACGTAAAATTTACCTTTTAACACAGCACTCCATGAAAACGCAATCACATGACGTCACACTTAGTTAAAATAACACTGAAACCGACAGTAATTAGCGAAACTATTAAACAAAAAGTAACCCTTTGTGAATGATCGAATCACAGAAAAAACACACTTATTATGTTTCTGTCATACTAAAAAAATCTACGGATCATTTATGATGAACCGCTGGAAAATGCAATGCAAGATGTCTAATGTTTAGATTGTCAGCTGTTCCCCACCATGCCCCCACTACTCGAGGTGAAGCCTGACAAATGAATATCATTCGCCGATTCCATTTGTTTTTTTATAATTCATTATTGCATCGAATTTGCCCTTGTGACATATATTTTCCTTTAGGGATGGTTAGTGACATTTTCCGAATTTACCGATTGACGCAGCGTCTGTTAACGTGATACAACTCGCAGTTTTATTGATATTTTCCAGAAACCATCGGCATTTCCCATAATTATGCAAGATGTGGGCGGGGTCAGGTTTGACAGTCATCTATTTTGTATACACAAATAAATACCTACTTGCTCTTGTTTGTACAAAATTGTTAAAGGTCATCGTTTATTATACAGAGTGAAGTAATACATTAAATTTATGACCAGCTAAATTTGATTAGTATGTTTCGCGTAGGCTTCTGTTTTACTTCAACAATTTCACACTAATTTTAAGTAGAATATGCTTATAATTGTAATTATAGATACTTAGATAACAGGAAACTGCAGCAACTGTATAGCCCCTATAGCCAGTGTATGTAAAAGTAGGCTTTGTATGAACTGGATAGATAATGCGTTGACAAAAATAAGTGTATTGTTTATTTTTCTTTTCCAGTTTAGTCAAGTTTTGTCACAGCATAGATGGTTTTGTCTTGAAGTAATAAAAGGACAGATAAACAATAACAAACGATTTTTCGTAGCAATCCTTTACATAATTTTTTGAAAATGAAAATTTACGATACAGGTGAAATAAAACAGTTGTTCATCCTATTTTTATAAAAGTATAGTTTTCCAAATATGCTTTATTGTAATATGCGTCCATTTACTGACTTGATGTTTTTCCTGAAAATTATTGATTCATCAACGAAATACAGTATATTTTTTCTTCATAGTCTATGGGTTTAATATTAATATTACCTCTACTGCTACTGCTTTTTTGTTGTAACAGGAAGCAACAATTTAAAAAACAAGTAATTAGAACTTATAGATGATAAACTACACTAATTATTTTCTAATTATAAAGATAAACAATACAATTTGTATATCAGACAATGAAATAAATTGATGTGCATATTCTCTCCTTTACCTATTTTATTAGACTTGTTTTACATTTACTTTTTTTGTGTCAAATCGTTCAAGAAATTAATGAAGTTATTTTATATATAATTGTCCATTTTTAATGATTCTTAAGTACTTAGTTACTTTACCTACTTACCTATATTATAAATAAGTCTTTTTATTGAGTATGTTATAAATAAATTTATTTTAGTTATAATTTGCTGATTCATTATTCATTCTTATCCTAACAGTTGGCAGCCTTAAATTTGGCCAACTTACCATAATGATAATTGTGGCACTAAGTTGTTGTCACAAGTTTCTGAATATATTCGTTAATACTAATACATACCTTTGAATTCCTGCATAAAATGGGATCAAATATCCACTCAATTTCCTAGTTATGATGAAAGAAAACAATTTTTTTCAATTGTAACTATTTTATAATTAATTTATTCATTATTTTTATATTTTTGTTTACACTGATAACAAATTTATCCAAAAATTGTACTGTTTATTTGATCAAGTTAGCCTTGACCCTGAAAGTAAACCACAACTCATTTGTTTTTCTTATTGGCAACCTATGATTTATAGGTCATTATTTATTTTTAAGTTGATTTCAAACAGAAAACTACCGATATAAAAAATTGTAGTATAAAGGTGTAATATTAGTTTATTGTTTATAGAGATAAGCTACAAAAAATTAAAATTTTATAATTTAAAAATAATTAAGTATTTGCTAAATTTTGTGCTTGTGACCTTTTTCATTTCAAATAGATATAACTATTTTTTTTACTTTATAACGTTAACAAATTTAACGAAAAATTTATTGTAGTGAATCAAGTATGCCTTGGCCCTGAAAGTAAACACAACTCATTTGTCTCTTCTATTGGCCATCTATGATTTATAGATCATTATTTGTTTTTGCACAAAAGTACATTTCATGCATCGACAAAAGTGTAATATTAATTTATTATTTATACAGAATTATGCTACAAAAAATTTTAAAAATAATATATTTGTAAAATTCGTGTTCTTGAGTTTTTCTTATTTCAAATATCACTATTTTTTTATAAATTTTTTGCTAATTTTTATTTTTTGTATTATATACACTCAATTGGTAACAAATTTAACCAAAAATTGTACTGTTTATTTGATCAAGTTAGCCTTGACCCTGAAAGTAAACCACAATTCATTTGTTTTTCTTATTGGCAACCTATGATTTATAGGTCATTATTTATTTTTAAGTTGATTTCAAACAGAAAACTACCGATATAAAAAATTGTAGTATAAAGGTGTAATATTAGTTTATTGTTTATAGAGATAAGCTAAAAAAAATTAAAATTTTATAATTTAAAAATAATTAAGTATTTGCTAAATTTTGTGCTTGTGACCTTTTTCATTTCAAATAGATATAACTATTTTTTTTACTTTATAACGTTAACAAATTTAACGAAAAATTTATTGTAGTGAATCAAGTATGCCTTGGCCCTGAAAGTAAACAGAATTTATTTGTCTCTTCTATTGGCCATCTATGATTTATAGATCATTATTTTGCACAAAAGTACATTTCATGCATCGACAAAAGTGTAATATTAATTTATTATTTATACAGAATTACGCTACAAAAAATTTTTAAAATAATGTATTTGTAAAATTCGTATTATATACACTCAATTGGTAACAAATTTAACCAAAAATTTACTAGTTACTGAATCAAGTAAGCCTTGAGCTTGAAAATAACCACAACTCATTTGTTTGTTCTATCGTCTCGTATGATTTATATGCCAAATATTTATTTTTTGTCCGTTTTCATACAGAAATACTGATAGGAACAAAACATTGCACAAAAGTATATTTCAATATTTTCAGGCATGAAAAAAATGTATTACTAGTTTGTGGTTTATAGAGAGTTAAGCCATAAAAAATTAAAAATAACTCGTCTGTAAAATTCGTCTTTTCGTGGCTTTTTGTTATTTCATATATAACTATTTTCTAATTCACTTTTGGCTAATTTTTATATTGTTTATTTTATACACTCAATTGGTAACACATTTAACCAAAAATGTACTAATTAGCGAATCTAGTAAGCCTTGAGCCTGAAAATAACCACAACTCATTTATTTCTTCTATCGACTCCTATGATTTATGAGCCAAATATTTATTTTTTGACCGTTTTCACACAGAAATACTGATAGGTACGAAACATTGCACTAAAGTATATTTCAAGATTTTCAGGCATGAAAAAAGTGTATTATTCGTTTGTAGTTTATAGTTAAGCTATAAAAAAATAAAACTAAAAATAACTTGTTTGTAAAATTTGTGTTCGTGACTTTTTGTCATTTCAAATATTACTATTTTCTAATTCTCTTTTTACTAATTTTTATTATCTTTATTTTATACACTCAATTGGTTACAAATTTAACCAAATATTTACTATTTAGTGAATCAAGTAAGCCTTGACCCCGGGAGAACTCATTTGTTTCGGCCTCCTACGATTTATATGCCGTTATTTATTTTTTGGCCATTTCCAAACACAAAACTGATTCCAACATTCCACAAAATATATTAATTTCACATATCGACAAAGGTGTAATATTAGTTTATTGTTTATAGAGAGTTAAGCTACAAAAAATTAAAAACTTTATAATTTAAAAATAACTTATTTGTAAAATTCGTGCTCGCTCTCGTCCTTCTTGATGTTGTTCTTGTACCCTTTCTCGAAGTCTTTCGGCAGTACAATGTAACGGTTCTCCCTGACCGCGTGCATGCCCGCCTCCTGGCAGATGGCGTTAATGTCGGCGCCGGAGATTCTATCTGGCCTCGCCACGTAATCTTCCAGATCAACCTATTAATGGCAAAAATCATAATTGGCAAATTAAGGCAAACGATTTTTTGTTGTAAAAGCAGCACGGTTGTATAAGGTTAAGTTGCTTTTTTGTTGTCATTAGCATTGGCTTCACGACACAAACCCTACTTAGGTTAGTTTAGAAGTAATATTAGCAGTGGTCGGAAAGCACATGTCGATATTGGATGATTAAGGTGGAAATGTCTTGGTACAGAAGGGGTTCGTCGATCTATACCCAGTTTTCGAAAATCCAGAGACTTAAAATCACTATTACTAAAAAGGCTATAAAATATAAAAAGATTTTTATAAGAGATTGGACATTATTTATCTCAGTATTCATACTCTGCCGCTCTCTATGCATAGCGATATGACTGTGGATACAATAAAGGCTCAATCAAACTGAAGTCCGATGTATTTTCTATCTCTGTCTACTGCATTAGGAAAATTAATTTTTAAATGTCAACTGTGTGCGTTGATTTAGCCGACGTTAGAAATGCTAATCCAGAGTTAGCAATTTTCGAAGATTTGGTATAGGCTTTATAATTTAGGTACAACTGCTACACTTACCTCTTCTGAAAGATTCATTTTTGAAGTAATCGTGCTGAATATCAGACGTTTCTGCCTGCGATCGGGCAGTGGAAATTCAATTTTTCTATCTAAACGTCCGGGCCTAAGCAGAGCTGGATCTAACGTATCCGCTCGATTGGTTGCCATGATAACCTAAAGAAACAGTCTTATCTCGTAATGCATACGACAAGTAGTTCAAGATCAGACCCCGTGCTTAATACGTCCATAAAAATGCAATTTTAATAAATTACTATTAATAGATAAATATGTTTCTACCGGGTTGCCTATCAAAATGTGATCGCAAGTGTTTTTAATAATTCCTTTTTGTATTAATGAAATCCAACAAACGTTATTCGAATTGTTAAAATTGATGAGAAATAATTTTGTAATCTGTAACATTTTTTAGACTATTCACACGACGAGGAGTTGTTATGTTTGCCATTCCAGACCTATACGAGTCCTTTCACGACTATAGTTTTGAATGTCAATATCAATATTACAAAAAAAAAAACAAATAAATAAAAAGTCTGGGAATTGATTCAAAAGTAAACTTCTGAAATGTTCATATTAAGATTTCCAGCTGTAACATCGTCACTCAGGTAGGTCCCGGAGGGCATAATAACGACCCCTCGTCGTGTCATTAGTCCAAAAAATCCCAAATACAAAATCCTTTTTCTTCAATTTTAATGTCGTCAATTGGCGAAAATCACGAAGTGGCTGACATCTGTTGGCAGTTTTCGGAACTGCTGTAGAGGTGAACAACAAATTACTTGCATAATAGGAGTGTGAAGTTTTGTGTATTTTTAATATTTTTCTGCATATAGTACCAGAACTGTTTGAAAATAGTATAATTTTATCTTGAATGAAGAAAAGTATAGTATCTGCATAAGACAATTTGTAATAAATCGAGTATCCGGATGAACAACAGTCCAACAAATCTGTTTTGTATGTATAGGTGTACTGGAAATTTTTTACTGTACCTACTTCCATTATTGTCTCCCTACATAAACTTCCTGTAGACCCGTAACTCTGTAAGCAGTGAAAAATTAAACTGAGAATCCGAAAACTAATAATTAAACACATGAAAATATGTAGCAAACTTTTTCTAGATAAGAGGATTTTATGCCAAATAATAACAAGGTTATGTTGTGAATTATTTAAGGATGTTTTTAAATTTGTATTACACATTACACTGCCAATTTGCTTTATTTAATAAAAGATGGATATTTCATCGGGTGGCTGAACAAAGCAGAGGCTGTAAACATAAGCTTATGACAACATGGGACTTCTCATGTTCTACCCCAGACAAAATTATGTACCTCACTTTCTTTTAGAGGTCGCACATGATCCCCCCAAGTAGTTCAAGATATCTTGAACCGAAAAATTGTATCTGAATCTGAAAGGTTACAAGCATACTAAGAATTCATTATATAATGCACTAGCAATTTGTCTTATGTTAAAATTAAATAATATAAATTTGATAAGTCCTATAAAGAAACGTATTTCTCTAATAATCATCGATTAAAACTGCATTTTAATTCAAAGAAAGATGGACGTAGTAATTACGCAGTTGGATCTTGTACAAAACCTTGCAATCTTTCCTACCTTAACATTCGTCGTCTGATCAAAACCGTCCATCTGATTCAGCAACTCGAGCAAAATCCTCTGCACCTCACGATCGGCGCCAGTTTGAGCGTCGAACCTCTTTGTGGCTATCGCGTCAATTTCATCAATGAATATGATAGCAGGCGAGTTTTCCTTGGCAAGACGGAACACGTCTCGTACCATACGTGGACCCTCTCCCAGATATTTCTGAACGAATTCAGAGCCAACAACGCGAATAAAAGCAGCTAAAATGTAAAAATTACCATTGTTTTGCATGTTTCTAATTCCATTGCTTGTAAAGAATGGAGTCATTCAGTACAATGAACTTTTATGTGAATTTATGAATATTACTACAGATTTAATCAATTTAAGTATATGTTGGAAAAATGAGATTAAATGACCCAAAATCAAAGTTGCTTCGCCCTTAATCAATGCAGAGAGCGATTCTTCCACCTTACCATACCCGCAGAGAGGATGCCAATCCTCTCCACGAATATAGCTGATATACGGTCTACCGACAAACATACACACACACCGTCCGTCGACAAATTTTTTTCTACCAATAAAATAATAAGAAATTCAATCATTACAATGAACGTAAATTGAAAGATTTTATTTTTTATTTTCCTTAATTCTATTTTATTTGCATTAATTTTTGATAATTATTTTCCTGAAATCTCCATTTTCAATTGATCCTTCATTATCTTCACATTAATAAAACCAGGAACATCATCTGTATCATTACCATCAGCCATTCAAAAGCATTTTGTTGTCAAAAAAATTTCAGTCCCTACCTGGAGAAAAATCCTAAATATGCAACCAATTATGACAGAACAACTTATTGAAAGCACTGTATAAATTAAACAACATCTAAGAGCATAAACACATATAAAATCGTGAAAACAAAACGAAAAATCTCCTCAACCAATGTATTTCAATTTATGTATTGTGCCTATTATTGGAACTTATTGATTTTTCAACCTCAATTTCAGTGACTTTCAGACATTTCTGGCCGTGTTCATCCATTTCTCGTAAAATATAGATTTAGCCATGTTTGGAAATAAGCGACTCAAATAATTTTATGAAATACACTGAATTTCCAAGCACCACGCACGCGAACTGTACAGCTTAGTGCTTTCAAACTGACTGATGAGCGTGCGGCCATTATGAACACTTAGCCATGCCCCACTTTCAATAAATTTTTTACACATAGATTTTTCTGACAAGGAACTTTCGGTTAATGAAATAAAAAAAAATCCAAAATGACCCCATTATGAAAACAATTCCTAAACCGTGATGTAGCTATGAAAAAATTGTTACCTGTTGTATGATGAGCGACAGCTTTAGCAAGCATAGTTTTCCCGCAGCCAGGGGGACCGTACATCAACACTCCTCTCGGGGGGTCTATACCAATTTGTTTATACAGTTCGAAGTGTGTAAGAGGCAATTCCACTGCTTCTCTAATTTCCTGTTTCTGCATATCCATCCCTCCAATGTCGCTATACTGTACGTCAGGCTTCTCGTCTGCCTGTAGCATGCTAATGGAGGAATCTGCCTCTGGAGGCAGTACGTCAACGAGAGCATTGCTGTGTTTGTGTAAAGCAACACTAGCCGAAGGCTTAAGTAATTCCCGGTCGATAGTGGACAATATCCTAACGTAATAATTTGAACCAGTCGTAGAGCCGACTATCCCGGTGTTCTGATCAACGGCTTCTAGAAACTGACCTATCACGAGAGGTACCGACTGTATCCTCTTCACTTCTTCCTGTGCATGTAGATACTCTTTCTTCAAGTTGCGTTGTTCATCTTTTATGTACTCCTCTTGTACCTCTAAGAATTCCAGCATCTGCTGCAGTTTTTTGTACTTGGTGTACAAATCCTCTGTATCTAAGTCCTGCAGGGTCTGCTTCGCATCAGAAGGGCTGCCTTCTTCCTAAAATGCAATTAATCAGTTACAAACAAAGCTGATGGGTACTGTTTTACTTTCACAAAATTACGACCACTACTCATTGCGGTAAGGTAAAATTACGATACGAACTACAAGTAGGTACTAAATCAAACACAAGTGACGTCTAATAAAAACAATTAGGAGTTTTTTTACGTACTTTTTCTGGCACTACAACATCCATAGCCTCCATTGTTAATGACTTGTAAATTTTTTCTGATTTGTTGGTTAGTTTTTAATTCTTGATTGTCATGACAAAAAAGTATTCAGTGGATAAAGAAGAATACTAACTATTTGCTTGATTAGATTTCTTTAATTTTGGCTTGATATTCTTATATTTTGCAGATTACAAGGGTTCTACTAATTAGATTTCTTTAATTTTAGCATTTCGTAAGTATACTATTATTTTTTAGATGGCGCAGAGGTTCTTGTTGAAATCAGTGTGCATTATTATTTGCAGATGACGCATACAAATTCTTGTTGAAATTTCTAGAGGGCGCCACTAAATAATTCAGTTCAGTTAAAAAAACTATAAAACAGCAGTGTAAGTTATCGAATATGTAAAATTTTACGATTAATATGAGAAAAGTAATGTGTTAATTATATAATCGATAGTGTATGTGCTGTGCAGTTGGAAAATCATCAAAATGCCGTCGTTTGTAAGGCAAGAAATTGCATAGATTCATTCACATCAAAAAAAAGGTAGGATATTTCAAACTTATCTCTATAACCTGTATAACTGTAGAATTGCACGTGAATTTATTAGACACTGAAATTGCGGTATTTCACAAAATTATTTAATATTTTGAATATTATTTCGTTTTCTAAAAGTTCGCCCTCTATTTTTAAATCTTTAATAATTGTCTCTTTGTAATGATAGGAAACTATACATTTTAACTTTTTAGACTACTGTAATTTGACTTGTTTCAATTAAGAGTTTATGGCGTATAGATGGCGCCAACAGTGTTAATACACATATACACAACAGATATACGTACAGGTGACGCTAGTAACCGTATCCTAAAATGTAATGTTTATATTTTGTAGGCACATTTTTCTTATCAGATAATACCTACCTAATACGCACAAAATATAAAAATTGATCGCTGACGCAATTCCTATAAAGAAATATGATCCAATTTCCTGGAATACCTAATAGATAAATAGATTTAGCAAACAAGTTACTGTGATGATATAATTATTATTCAATTCGAAAAATGTTATTCGAATTGAATTAGCATCATGTATAATTTAGTTTTTTATATATACTTGAGAAGGAATAAATAATGACCGTATTTTATGAATATATTCAAACTAGCTATACGAAGAGTGGAGTGATGAGTTGGTTGTTCCTTTCATTTCGCAGTCTCCTTATTTTTACCTTGAACATCGTACCCATGAAAGCACTTTTAAAATGCTAACGAATTTGTTACGTGATAGAGATACAAATAAAACGACGTCTTCGGACTACAGAACGGAGTCGGAATTTAATCTCGAATTATTCATTTTTTTTTAATTTCAGAATTGGATGAAGTATAATCCTGCGTTATATTTATAAACTGAAGACATCTGACTAAATAGGAACAGCATCATCAAATTTGAGTTGAGTTTTACTATTATTTAATTTCGAAGAAATGCTAACACCAAAATTACCGACCAAATGTCTCTTAAAATCTCTCTAAATTTCAAACTCATGATTGACGGCAGATATCTACAATCTTGATTTATCAACAAATAGGTACACAATATTTGTAGATATTTCTGATGTTAATGTTGTCTGGAGGGCTATTTAATAATAGAAAGTCTAACTCTTGAAATCTATTAACAATTAGTTGCTAAATAATGTGAGTTGGGTTATTAATATTTAAATACATAATCTGTAATAGTAAAAATATACCTCTTGTTGCCTCGAAAATTAACTCAAAATTCAAGGATTTGTGTGGGAGAAAGGATGGTATGATATTATTTTTGATGCTAAATAATTTTGATACTTTAAGGAGCGGTTTTTCCACCTAATAATTTTATTTGCCAATTAATTATAATTATATTTATACAATGTGTACCGTTTATTAGATTAACACCTCTAGAAATGTGAGAAGGCTGTGGAATTTCCACAAGCCAATGTTTTTACAATTAGTACCCTGAATTTTCTTATGATTGCCATATTTGATTTTGGTATTCTTTTAATTAGTTATTCAGGATTGTATAATTTGTCTTACATTACATTTGTTACAGTAATATATCCAGTTAAAACAAGTAAAATAACAAGGGCTAACTTGATTAAAAAAATAATAAATTATTAATTTTTGGTGGAAAAAATTTCCAAACATACATTGTCAAATTCACATTTTTTGCTTTTTTCGGTGGTATCAATATCAAATATAGCGGCCATAAGACAATCAAACATTAGCTATGAAACTTGGGCGTCTAGTAGGCACGATTTTTCCACCTTCATTCCAAACCTCATGTCGAGCAATATAAACGTGCCAAAATTCATAACATTTACTTAAAAGACAAAAAAGCTATGAAAGAAAAAACGCGCTGTCACAGTTTTCAACCACTACACAGAATTTCTCATAGTTCTTTTCGGAAAATTGAAAGACTTAAAAATGTATAATTTTTTCCTAATTTAAGCCACACTGTATATATTACCGTTTCCCAGATCCCTGTACTGGGTGTCGTAAAAGTATCTATCATCTGGTTTTCAAAATTGAGCTTTTCTGCCATTAAATAATTTAATAATAACAACTACAATTTATATAGTCTGTAAATGACAGACGCGGCAAGAATTCAGACATAACATCATTTTCGATATTTTTTTGCAATTTAATGCAATACATAGTGCGAGCATTTAGTGTAATGTATAGTTTTATTATTCTCAATTGCAGTTTCTTAAATATTTTGATGAAAATATAATGAATTATTAATTTGTTCATATGACGTAAGTCGTCTGAATTCTTGCCGCGACTATAGATCCAATTGATAATTAAATTTATCAGGCAGTTGGGAAAACCAGCTTTGAGCCTTGTAAAGCACCTAAATAGAAACCGAAAACCTTTCATTAAACAAAGATTATATACATATATAATTTTATAAATAAATGCTTATTCTCATGGAATTTTCAAAAACTCTGCATGGTATAATAATATAAAGATTGTTGATACTGTAGCCTGTAGTTTAATATTTATATATTGCACATTAATATAAACTTTCCATTTTATCGTTATATGTATATTCAAACCGCTATATAAACCAGTAGGTTTTCTCGGATTTGCCTGCCTTTGTGTATTTGCATATTTAAATATATTTCCTTAATTGTATCTAGACGGAAATTACCTAAAAGGTCAATGAAATTCCCGCTAGCACGTTTAGAAAACCGAAAGCATGTTCCACTTGGGGAATTATTTATTATTGACATTATTTATTATAATTTCATTTCGGTCTGGGCTGAAATTGTGCGTTATAAATTATTGTGACTTTAATCTAACTTCCTTTCCTGTCCGATAGCATTATGACCAGGACGTAAAAATCGTTGGTACTTCTGTTCAAGACAATATTTTATGTGAATATAGTGGCATACAGTGTAACTCGAGTTAAAAATCTTTTATGAGAGGATTCGTGGTTTTTTTAACAGGGTTGGAAATATACAAAAAATCATACAGGGTGCTCCACAACAAGCGTTCATTAGACGTATTTTGGAAACCGGAAATGATAGATCTGAATTTTCGTTATTATTATTATTTTAAATGCAACATTATATTTTTTTATTTCATTTTTAGATTTTACGTGTGTAAGTCAACAATTTGTCTGTGTACCATCTTCTCTTTATACAGGTCGAAAGGATATGAAATATAGAGATGGTAAAATAAAACACAGGGTGTTCTATTTAAAATAAGCGAGTTACTGAGGTTTGCATTTGTCATTATTAGCCGTATATTTTTCAGTACCGTGTGTAATCTAGAGAAACCTGCATCTATTATGGATAATGTGCTTTATTTCAGTATTACTCCCACAAAATTATTGTCTTTTAAATCACTAATTGCATACATTACATTAATTAATTAAACAGAACAATTCGTAGTCATGATGAAAAGTGTAGAAAGCGAAATAACTCAATATCTGTCGAGTGTTGACATATGATATATTGATATATTTAACAAAGTTGGCTTAAAATTACACGTAGAGTATGAAAATGAAATATAAAATATCATGTTTCATTTAAAATAAGCGAGTACACGTTTACTTCCGGTGTAACCGGAAGTGCTACATCGCTACTAAGTATTTTGCTTCGACTCACCAGTGTTGAAAACACCTAGAAGCGAAAATTCAAATTTATATTAATTTTATGCAGCTGAAAGTATTCTATGATCTATTAAGGCCATATTACGCTAGCAGTTACCATTTTTCTCGAAAACTGCACAAACTACAAAATTTAAATTGTTCAAATTAGCAACAAAATATCCAAACTTGTCTTTAGCAGCTGTACTTGATTTTTCGTTTTTAGACAAGCGTGCAAGGCAGCAACAACAATTTTTAATTGACTGTGAATTGAATGACCTTTTTTTTGTTTTTTAAAACTATACACCTTCTGGAAGTACTCGAAGAGCAACAAAATATGATACAAAAATCACTTCGCTATCGTTCTTAGTTGTGGAGCAATTATATGGCCTATTAGCGCAATACCATAGCAGCCACCATTTTTCTGGAAAACGGCACAAGCTGCAAAATTGAAATTGGTGGTACAAATTAGCAACAAGATTTCCACTACTTGGTTCTGGCTGCCGCTGGTTTTTTAATCAAAACGTAAAATAAAATATTCCTGAACTAAATATCTATTTATTGCTTAAATTATTATCTATAGAAATATGAAATACGCCACAAAAAAACAATAAAACAAAAATCACTAACTAAAGGAACTATTTCGTAATTAATCTTGTAATTAGTAAATACTTCTTATACGAGCTCAGTTAGAGAAAGACTCCTATGAAGCCTACAGTTATAAAATGAAGTCATGCTGGTGAAGAATAAAGGAGAAAAGTGATTTAAGTACTACGAAACCAGCCTTCAATTGAATTTGAAACATACAATCTATTTTAATAATGACGGGACTTTTTAAATTGAATTTGGCGACTTGTTTTTGATGTTTGTTATTCCTATTCGCGAAATTCACGAACCACTAGATGGCGCTGTAAAATTCAAAATTTCAGATGATCGACAATTTGTTAACAATTACCGGCAAGATTATAAAGCTTTTGATTGCCATGGATGTTGTGTTTTACGGTGTAATTATTAGTATTTATGTAATTTTTAGGTGAAAGTGTATTTTAATACTTATCAAAATGATTATTTTAACATTAATGTAAGATAAATTCGTAATGCATATATATGTGAATTCCTAGTATGCTCGTAAACTTTCAGATTCAGATATAATAGTTCGGTTCGAGATATCTTAAACTACTTGGGGGATCATGTGCGACCTTTAAAAGGTGAGGTACATAATTTTGTCTGGGGTAAAACACGAGATGTCCCATGTTGTTAAAAGTATGTGCTTACAGCGTCTGCTTTAGTTCAGCTACCCCATGAAATATCCATCTTTTATTGAATGGAGAAAATTAGCAGTGTAATACAGATTTAAAACATGCTGGGAAATATCAGTAGGTATAGTACAGATTTTCCGACATTTTGTGCAAATATTGTCGCATATGTTTTGGATTTTTGTACATTTTTTTTAATTAAATATCGTACGATCTCAATAAAGTTTGCAAAATAACTAAAAAATGCAGAAAATTTCCACTACACCTACAAAACATATTTGTTGGATTTTTGTTCACATTTTATTTATTTATCTTGTTGTGGACAAAAAAGGATTGTATAACAATAGTCAAATAAACATATAATAACTTAACCTAAGACACAACAGCAGAAAAAATTCCAATAAAGTATAAAAACAATTATCTACTAAAAATGATTTCAGTTTTTGTTTAAATTGAAATATTGTAATCTATCAGTCTTGAGTTCACTCGGTAAATGGTTATATATCTTAAATCTCAAACAATCTGGTGAATTAGCTGTTAAGGTAATTTTGCAAAAGGAATTCGGATGTCATAGCATTGTCTGGTATTGATTGTATGTATATCCTTCTTGAGAATTAAAGACTCCTTATTATTATATATGTACACAGACATTTCAAAAATAAATAATGACACTAACGTAAGAACATTAAAATTCTTAAATATATCTCTACATGTACGATGACTTGGCACGCCAGCAATTATTCTTAAAATATGTTTTTGCATGACAAAAACTGAATGAGACAAGGTAGAGTTACCCCAAAAACATATTCCATAACGCAATCTAGACTCCACATATGCATAATATAAATTTAACAATTGTTGTTCGAGCAAAATTTCTTTCATACACTTCATTAAGTAGCTTACTGAACTTAATGTAGATATAAGATTATTGCAATGCATTTTCCAATTTAATGTATCATCCAAAATAACTCCTAAAAATTTGACACAGTCTGTTTCAACACTGGTAATAGTACAGTTGTTAATATTTGCCGCAACAGAATCGCATTTTTTTGCCTATTGTGGAATCTAATTAATTTAGTTTTGTCGGTATTTAAATATAAGTTATTACAACTGAACCACTTAGACACATTGTACAATGTATTTTCTAGATTAGTAGTCAGGTCTTTTGTTGACATATTTGAAATAATTAATGATAAATCATCAGCATACATTGTGAAAAAATTGTTACCTATCGAACGCTCCAATGAATTTATATAAAGAATAAATAGTACAGGGCCTAGGACTGAACCCTGAGGAACACCCATGTCAATGGAATTAGATTCAGATTTAAATTCGTTAGTAAAGTCATCACTTGTAGAAGTAATAGACACATATTGTTTTCTATATTTAAAAAAAGTAGAAATCCAGTTTAAAGCAGAACCCCGGACACCATACTTATACAACTTTTGTAGTAAGTTATCATGCTGTATGCAGTCAAATGTCTTACTAAAGTCACAAAAGATGCCTACGGGGCACTCACCCTTGTCAATACATTTAACAATTTCACCGTAATTATGATTTATTAAAAATTGTCAGATTCAGTACTTTTCTTCATTCAAGATAAAATTATACTATTTTTAAACTGTTTTGGTATTATTTATACAGAAAATATGAAATAAAAATATTAAAAAACACACAAAACTCCACACACCTGTTATGCAAGTAATTTGTTGTTTACCCCTACATCAGTTCCGAAATCTATCAACAGATGTCAGCCACTTCGTGATTTTCAGCAATTACAATCGTTTCTTGGCGTTACGGGCGATGTTCCACCGTCAGTAGGCGCAGCATAATTTCGATAATCTAATGACACGGTGAAATGGTGTATTCAGGTGGGTGTTAGTGCACTTTTGCATGTGTGCCTGACCCGTGTTGTTATCTAAAAGGGGTCGATGACCTCGCAATAAGTGTAGGTACATGAAATTTAAAAGGCGTTGTGGAATATTACCGTCTAGTTCGAAACCACCTGATGGAGTGACCCATAAGTTTCCGAAGGCTCGATCTCGGTACTGAAAACGCCGGGATATTGCTATTATAAGTGTAATTTGACTTTAAAATGCACTGCCTTCGCTTTAGACATCAGTTGGAAGAATGCAGATGTGGGTTTCAATAAAATGTCCCATGATGTTAACTACCCATTGTGAAAAATGAAGAAATTAAATTAGCGGGTTTCGTTTCCGCAAAAAAGCTGTTATTTACAATCATTAATGTTTTGCAAAGAGAACACACCCACATATAACTTTAAAATGCTATACAGAATGATAATAAAGCTCTGCATAATATTGAACTGTAATTTACCTAGTTTTTTTTTAAAATGAAATATCTAGGTATGTCAACCTATTTTTTTTAAAGGCATTGCTTGACGAAAAAAATGTATTTTTTCCCGGTTTATGTTTAACCTATGACGTCATCACAGATTTTTTTAAAGTTGGACCTCCTATTTTTTTTTTAATAAAAATTAATCTTACAGTTTCTTTGAGTACATCGGTAGATAATCAACATTAGGGGTTTTCGTTTATTGTTTTCAAGATAGAGGTTTTTTAGATACAGAAATTTCGAAAAATAAAACACGTAGAACAAAAGTAACATCAAAAATAAAATTATTGATGTTATATTTATCCACTTTTACTATTTAAATTCTCCCCAAATACTTAATATAATAACTTTTAAAATGCATTAGTATGACACACATTATTTTGCCACACATTTTAACAATTATCTTTACATACTCATAAACAATAGTGCAGTCTTATATGCAAAACTATGTAAGTTTATGTTATAACAATATTTACATACATACAGATAATCCGTATTCTATGATTAAAATTAATTTTGTTAAATAAGCATAGTCCCATGTAGTGTAATCCCAAAGCACTTAAAATACACAAATTCTGCTGGATTATTCTTTTTTTTTGGAACTCTAGTCGTTTAGAGACAAATTTGATTTTTTTGATAGGGACACGTCCCTGGTACTTTACGCAATCTGCAAATTTTATATTTTATACCTACCAACATACCAAATAATTACGCTAATTTTGCCAAGAATATCTTAAAGGGTTTAGAAGTTATGAATTTTAAATTGATTTTTTTAATAGTCTTGAGACCTTATGATTATTTAACATTATCTTAATTTTAATCATAAAATACGCCCCTGGATTTTCTGTACGCAATTAGGAAACATCCTGTGTATGCTTTCTAAAACACAGTAGATGTGGACTAATAAATAATATAATAGACCGCATTTCTATATTTTTAACACCTACAACAGAAGCTATGGCAATTTCACTGTTTAGTTTTGCTTAGTAGAATCTGCAATTAGACCTAACCTTGAGAAAAAAATCGTTGGTATACTGATAAAATACATGATTACTAAAAATTGCAAAGTTACTCACGAAATTCATAATTGAAATTATAGCGCATTGTCGTGACAAAATTCAACAGTCAACAGACTATTTTTGATAACAAAGTGTTTCAAACCTTTCTCATTATACCTGCAGTACCTATTTAATATTATTTACATGTATCTTTTTTTCTGGTTATATTGCGTGCAACAAAAACTTTTTATCTAAATATCACGACAGCACTAAAAATATTAATCAGATCTAACCTTGAAAAAGTTGTTCGGTAGCATAGTTTATATTTTTTTTATGTTGTAAACAATTTATTTCTAGATGTTTTTGCCGGAAACGAAATAAATCAGTTATGAAACTATAATTTAGCTAATTGTATGTCGTTGAGGTACACCGTTTTTTCAATTTCCCCTCTTAATCATTATTCTTAGTAGTTTCTCAATAAAATGTACACATTTCCAGGTTTTCCACGATTTGAACGCAACCACTGTTATCAGTGCGGTATAAAAATGGAAAAAAATTGATCCTTATTAATAATTTTCACGAAGCAATACGATACACAAGTAGAATAACTTTCCACGAAATAATTAATATTTATTTTACGCGACAAAAATTTTCCCAGATTTTTTTGATCTTGTAATTAAAATTTCGTTAATTTAGAGAAAGGTGTTTGAAACAATACATAAATTTGAATGTGAAATATTTACCAATTATCCAATGATGTTTTAGTTAATAATCCTATCATTGCTGCTATTAATAATTACTCCGGAAGTCTTCAAATCTGAAAATTTTCTGTCGACCTGGTTGGTATGTCATAAATCTTATTTAATGCGAAGTATCGTCAATTCCTGATCCAGGCGACAATCGTAATTTCTGTAGATTTAGGGAGAAAGGTGAAGTTTGGCAACGGAGCGGTCTGCTCGCAGCCGGTGGTTTTGGGAGCGGCCGAGGCCTGCCCAGTGGATCGGAACCAAACACAGGTTTACAGAACAAAATATAATTTATTGATAATGATACAAAGATACATTAGCTACAATATATAAATAATATACAGGTATTGCGCGAACTCCCGGCCAGTCAGCTACAAACGGGCCGACTGACATGAGCACGATCGTCTCTAAATATTGCGATATATAAATAATAAGTTACATATAAATTATAATAATAAAATAACTACATAACATAAACGTGTTGATGAGAAACACACAAATTAAATAATGATTTAAATAACAAAAAAAAATCTTATCCTCTCATCGGTCGCTTGTATAGGCACACAAAGGAAAACAAAATGAGAAAGCATAATAAAAAATAATAAATAAACTTCGATCACGGAATGTTAGGAAAATCGAGACCGATGAATTTAACTTAACCTAACTTGCACATTCACATTTTATCAACATTCGTATAAAACACGCCTCTTATAAATTTAATAATATATTTAAAAAATCACACAATATCAAAATCACGCCGCCATTCTGGCGAGATATTTATTTGTAATATAAATAAGACACTGTAATTAAATATAAAGTCTGAGTGTAAGTGGTAGACTGGGAACCCTTGTTTTTCGCGCGCCCCGAAAAATGGCGCAGTACCAACGAATCAACTTGCGGATTTACACTTATATATATAGTCAGTCGAGGAGAGACAACATTACTACTTTCTAGCAATGCTCCATAGGAAATATTATGGATAACACCGAAGTCCTAACTACAGCTACAAATGCCTTTTAAGAAAAGGAAAGAAATTTCTACATCCAGAAGAAAGGATCACGAAAATATACTCTGCAATAAATAAATAATCTACCTACTTAATTTAATAGAAACAGTACGATTTTTATACACCTAAAATTTACTGCAGGTTACTGCAGATTGCGATGGTTGAATTTTGCCTACGAATCGCCTTTTCTCAGTGTAGCGAATTTTGGAAGAAGCAAGTCAAACTCCACACTCCGAAACAGTCTTATCGTGCACCTGGCCGCCTTCTTCGACGCGGCGAGAACCCCAGAGCTCCCACTCCACCCCCGTTGTAAAAAAGCAATAAAACTTGCACTACAGCATCAAGTCGCTGAAGGACAACAGCTGCGCCGTGTCTATTAGTCTATTGAAAACGGGCAGGCGCTGGTCCTCCACCCCGGGGGAGTGTAGCTCGGGTTCGCTGCTGAAGAACGAGCCCATGGAGGAGGTGGGTGACTGGCTGAGGCTGCACGGGGGGCTGGGGCTGTCTAAGGACAGGGACGGGCTCAACGCCGCCGGTCGAGGCCTGGAGGCCACTACGGCGGTTGTCCGGGCGTTCAGCAGGGCGGACACCTGGGGCGCCGCTTTCTGGATGGCCACTTCGTCCTGGTTATGTACGAAGTGGCAACGTGGCCCGTAGGGACAGAAGCCCACCTGTAACAATAAACGATCGTTATAATTTAAGAAAGTACATTTTATTTGGTATATTTTGATTACAGTCACACGTTGCCGCCCTTTGCGCAATTTTAAGCAGATCTAGGGAATTTTAAACAAGTAAAACTATTTTAATTTCTGTTAATGACAACTTGTACATCACATTTGATGCAGTATATTTTGATATTTTATTTGTTTATGACTTCATTACACAGAAAGCTACCATCGTTTTTACATTCTGGACCATAAGTTGACATGTTGCGTACATCGTGTATATATCCTTAGTTTTAGGAACACACACTCCAGTAACATTATTTTCATTTCCATTAATTTGTTTAAAAGTGCCATAGCAATTATTTTGTGTGTATTTTCCATCTTGTTTATAGGTCTATTATTGATGTATTTATTATTTTATGTATGTTATATACTTTTATATTGTCTTGTAAATGGGTTTAACCCGTAGATAATAAATAGGTAAATAAATTTAAATCGTAAACTATTTAGAACGTTTATATAAATGTATGTAGCCATACTTTGAATGAATATACTGAATATATTTCGATTTCGGATAAACCAACTTATTACACCTAATGTAGGTATATTTTGAATGTAAACATAAATGTATACTCGCGGCAAGAATTCAGACGTCTTACGTCACGGGTGACGTTACGCAATTGTTTTTATTATCAATACAATTTTCTCGCTTAAAAACAATAATTTTTGCAATTTAGTGCAATATATAGTTTTATTACTCTCACCTGCAGTTTCTTAGATATTTTGATGAAAATATAATGAATTAGTCATTTGTTCGTATGACGTAAGTTCTCTGAATTCTTGCCACGACCTTTATTGTCAACGCAATAACAAATTTATCTCGTTTTTGGTCTTTAGAAATTTTATTTAGGGCATGTTGCCGTATATCGTGGATTTTTCCTTAGATCTAGGGAATTTTATTCTGGCAAAGATATGGAATGTAAGTAATTAATTCTATTTCTATAAAATTTTTTGGGAATTGATGAAAATGTCTAAAAAACGGATCATAAGTTCTAAACCATTTAGAATGTTTATACTGTTTGCCATGTTGCCGCATTTAGCAAAATTTTCCCTAGACCTAGGGAATTTCCATTTATACGTTTTTCATAACGAAAAAACGCTCGCTTACCGTGTGGTAGGTGCGACACAGCTCCGTCTTGTACTTGGGGTGCCTGGCGAGACTGCGTAGCTCGTTGATGCCGTGCGCGAACTGACACTTGTCGCCGTACTTGCAAACGCCGAACTCCTCGAAGGGGCGGCACAGCTCCGTCTTGTAGCGCGATGTGTTGACCGTGGTGGCGGCGACGGCGGCAGCGGGGGCGGCTACCGCGGGGGCGGGCGCCGACTGGGTGCGTTCTAAACGTCGGTGTTGCGTTAAGTTGCCGAGGATCATCGCCAGCTGGTTGGAGCTCGCCGCCGTGGCCGGAGTGGACGCCATCCGTGACAACGTGAGTCGGACCGTCGTCGACCCGACGGCCAGGTGGGCTCCTGGCGCGGCCACCTCCGAGTTTGTGATGCCATTCTGAAACAAAAAAGAAGAACGTTAGACATTCACAACGAAAAATAAAAAATATTTTTAAAGTTATGGTATTGGTTCCTATGATGATTCTAACTAGATTAAGTTAAAGTTTTTTTCCAAAGTCCAGGAAACATAAATGTACATATTCTGTTATCGAGCAGTGTGCCAATATAATGGGCATAAATATGTTTTTCTGAATGCGCAAAACTCTTGACGAGAATAAGTTACGCTTCCAGTGATCTAATAGTGTATAAACACGTTTTTCATTTGATAGACAATGACTTAAAACTATTTTAAATGTTTTTCAACCGTTTTTATGCTCCAACTAACTTTGAAAGGACTATACGAAGTAATTTTGCAGCGCAAGTTCACGAAATGTCATTAGTTGTCTGAAACTGGTTACAACGTAGATAAAATGTATAGGTAATTTAATAACCATTTAATGATATGTAAATCATAAAAGCTTGTTTTGTATTGGTGTCGGTTTGCTTCTATTTTACTTTTAACATTTAAACATTATAGAAGCGCAGGGTACTCTTTAAAATACATATAAATTTGCTTGATGTAAGAGATAAGTTTTAAAAAAATAAAAAATATTATTACTAAAGGATTACAGAAAAAAAATACATTTAATGCTCACAGGTATATGTAGTTCATTCTGTCCTTTGCAATTTCATTTTTAATTCGATTTTCAGTGTAAAAGTGTTATTTTAATTGTGTTTTCACCTGTTTGCTTCTAGCTTGTTAATTTATAATCCTTATAACACGAACTTATGCTTTTGTTGTGAAAGTTAAATTATTTAGGAGTGGCAAAATACCAGCTATACTTAGACTTCCTAGTTGGTATTTGTAATTAAAAACAATGTTTCTGATTATCTAATATTTTAATATTTTTTTTTGTATATAAAGATATGACAGTAGGAAGTAGGTAATGTTTTCCTTCTTTTATCCAAGAATTTTAATTGATATTAAAATAATATCTATCAAATAGAAAATTTGATTAAAATTTAATTTTAAAATTATTTGTTTCCATCAATTAAATATTAGGTAAATTAAAATCCTTAATGCAATAAAATTAATATAAACCATATACTAAAACTGCAATTAGTTATATAGATTCCTGGAAATACAATTTACTTTAACTCAAATTAAATCGAAATGTCTTCAATTTTTATGTTTTCAACAGTTCTACAAAATTATAATTACCTTCGATTTGGTAGCAAATAATAACATTCAAAAAACTTATATAAAACTATAAATTTTGGAAATTGAGCTGAAGTATAATATCCAGCGATGTCAAGTATGCATGTTTGTTTATCTAGTTTCACAGGTTTTTTTATTTACTCCACTGTTTTTCGTTAGACAATTTTATATAAAATTATAAATTTTTGTAATACAACCTAACTTAAACAAAATATCGAGCGTAGCAAAGTATGCACGTTTTTAAAAAGTTTACTAGATTTTTTGTTTATGCTGCTGAATTTTCGTAAACATCTTTACTTAAATCTATAAGTTCTAGTAAAATATCCAGCGTTGCCAAGTATGCATGTTTCTACCTAATTTCAGAGATTTTTTTACGTCGCTAAATTTTCATAACCACCTTTATATAAAACTATAAATTTTGGTAAAATACTCGAGCTTAAGCAGAATATCCAGCGTTGCCATGTATGCGTGTTTTTACCTAATTTTACAGATTTTTTTACCACGCTAAATTTTCATAAGAACCTTTACTTATATAAAACTATAAATTTTGATAAAACTATCGAAGCTATTAAGCAAAATATACAGCGTTGCCAAGTATGCACGTATATACCCAGTTTTAGATATCGACGTCTAAATTTTCGTACATTACAACGAAGGTTAAGTTATATTCATAAACGGGACATAAAAAATGGTACCGATTGTCCTTACCACCCCGGAACAGCATCCTGCACTTTCATCTCTTGCCAGGACAAAAATATATACACAATCGGTAAAAGTTATCGTTCCCAAAGCCTACTTTCTCGCAACAGTGACAAACACCGAGCCGTTTGGTGAGAAAGCTACCAGTGGGAGTACACTTTTCTCTTTTCTCCATCTCGGATCAAAACAAACGCTCGATTTTTCAACCACGTGACCGCATCGAGCGCCCAGCCATGCCTACTAGCGTCACTTTCTATACAGTTTGTTTACGGAATTTCGTGGGTCCCGGGGAATTTTTAAAAGTGAAGTTTCTACTCACTTTCACTGGTGTCAGGCTGCGATTTTGATGCTAACAGCGATCTGGCGATCGAAGATGGCTGTAACCACGGGAACTAGATTTGGACCACGTTGTTTTTCATACCGACAACCTTGGAGTCACTAAACTGACTGAATCATAAATTTGCAGAAGGTAATTCTACTAAAAGTAGAATTACATAAAATGTTTAAAAGCCCATCAAGAGCAACTAATTCTTCGAAATTTGTTGCTTGTATCATTTCAATGTACCTATATTTCGTTGTTAGCTACGAAAAAATCCTCGTGTAGGGTTATAAAATTCTGAAATATGCATTTCCATCTACTCACAAACTTGTTTTCCATTCTGCATCGTATCAATACCAGGATGTTTCTTTAAACTGTTTTAAAGTTTACATTACTGTCAGTTCCTGAAAAATGACTCACTTTCCCAAATATTTTGGTTTCTTCCGATAAATTCGGTAAGTCGGTGTTTTGGTTTGTTTACTACAAAATTTAGAAACAGGCAATTGCAGTTGCCCAAGAGATGAAGGACCTGTTGATTCGGCGAGAATAGAAAGTTCTGATCGTTGTATTTCGTTACCCTTTCTAATTATTTCTTCATACCTAGTTGTAATAATTACGAGGTTTTAACAATTTTTCAATAATTTCAAACTAAATTAGGTAGTGTACCTACGTTAAAGAAACGTAATAATAACAATTTAGTACACAACTATTCTCAGATAGATACCTATGAAGCTTTTAGTTTAAATGAATTTCGAGTACCTAAATATCTAATCAAACAGATACCTGAACGTATTATTAGATTTTAAAATTATAATTGATCGAGAAACTAATAAATATATTAGTTATTAGTATATCAATTCTTATTCAACAAATTTATTAATATTCATTATTTTATATTTTGAACGCTAATTTATTTACTTTTTGGACGCTACGAGTAGTCGTCGACATCGACAGCGCGCGGGGGGAAAAAAACATCGACAAAAACCGTACCCTAAACCGCTTCGCCTACGTCCATGTTCTTTTAATAACGATAAGCAAGTCCCATCGAGTGATAAGAGCTGCTGGCTGGCTCGCAGCACTCACATAACTTATTTTCAACCGCTTTTGGTAGTCCAAGAGCCGGTTTTGCAAGCGGGATGAGGCCTTGAGAGTGGGCAAGTAAATACAACCTGCCGCCTAGCGTAGTGCCCGCTTGGCCACAATTTAGTAGCAGGTAAAACTTGGACCTGTTCCCCGTACGCGTCGAAAAAACGCAGCAACAATCCCCGCACGAATACCAATACCGCCACAGAGGTGGCTCTGCGTCGAAAAACGGGCTTTGTTTTTATTTACCTTGATCAAGTTATCTCCGAACTCGTACATGGCATTTTGGGACATTATCGCTGTAGACATATTCCTAATGGAGCACCACACTTATAAATATTTACTCAAACACCAACACACCGATTCTGCTAGAACTGGAAGACTCGCTTTTTGATATTTACACGAAATAGTGCGCTGTTCCACGACGCAGCAATCGCGTGTCTCTTCTCTTCCGCGTACTCTCTGTGACTGGACGTTTTCTCTTTTACAAACTCTGTACTCTAGCGTCCCGTCCCACCCCAGTGGAGTCTTGGAGGGGGGACGCTAATCGGAAAACGTCACCGCGGGAGTAGTAGTGGTATGACGGCGACGTTGCCAAGTCGCCGGGCTTTTGTCAGACGTAGAGACAAAAAACCATTTATGAATAAATTATCCGTATATTTTCAGCAGGGATTTATTTAACGGCATAGCCTTGACCTTCAATTTGTTCGTGTGTACTTGGACGGTAAATTGTTGAATTAGAACTAATTTCGGGGGTATTTACTAACATTTTATATCTTATGGTTCATTATTTATGTCTGTTCTTCGGTTAATTAAAAATAGTTGCTTTACACAAATATTTTAAACATTAACTGTCACAAAATAATTTAAAACATGCATCGCTATGAAAAATAGTTTAGCTGAAATAATTCAAGAGTTTGTTGAGACGATATAGTAGATGTATTTTACGTAATACCAGAGATTTTGAGCTTTCAATTGGAAGTTTAATCTTGGCGAGAAACAATCTAGATCTGGATGAAAATAACAGTGTGGAAGATGTGAACCTGAAAATTGCTTATGCTTATGAGTCGCCGCTGACTAAACAATTTTTTTAGCAGATTATTCGAGATTTTTGCTTCATAATTTTTTGCGGCAAGTTAATTAATTCCGTTGCCCGAGCGAATATCAATTTGCTGAGGTGAGCCTCTCGGTAATCTGCATTCTGTTTGTAATGACTCCATCTACCTTGAGACCGATAGAAAAAGTTGGATTTCTTGATTCCATTTTAATAGCACCACGTCCTTTACTGCTTCAAAAATAAGTTATTAATACGTACACTTTCACAAAATTTACTGACGGCACAAACAAACAAAATTTGATAAACGCCTACTTATAATCTTACTTAGATATTTTACCTATTATTTTATATCAGATAGTGTTCCATTTTGTACGATGGGATACTTTTAAATATCTTTGATTTATTAAAATAAAAATAACAATAGCAAGTGTATCGAGAATTTAACAATTCAATTTTAAAACGTATTGTTTTTCATTATCTTTGTGTGCACACCATTATAATCAGTCATTTTCAATTGATATTGCTATCGGAATCGTTATGCTGCGCATAAAAATTGTTTACCAAAGCATGCATTGTCGATTGGATTTGCAGTTAACAAATTCGATAAATATTAATAGTGAAGCTGGGACAGAATTATTAAGTGTTGTTCAGTAAAAAGCATAGTTTTCAGCGATTTTATGCATTCTAAAATCCATGCCGTCAACTTGTTATTCCTCGTCAAAGCATCCTAGTATTTTCGGTTTGCGGATAGAGTTGGGGATGACCGAGTGAGACGTGGCAACGTCGCGACAGCTCGTACGAATTCAAGTTGAGTCTAAAGTTGTTTCTCCTTAAGAATCGAATATTACATTGTTTAAATTAACGACGACATCCGCCCGTTGCCCGAAGATTTTCGACCTTATGGAAGACGTTATTCGTCCGATTATATCCCGACGGCCCGATGAGAGAGATAAGCGAGGTCTTGCGCCGAAGAAAGTGAATCTTGTAACATTTGGTACTGCACAATCCGCTCTTCAAAACCATTATTAAATGAAATAAACGTTGAATAATTGGGAGCGCGTTTGGAGAGGTTGTGGGCAGCGTGACGTCCGTTTCGTGTCTTAAAAAAACAATAAAAACTGTCCGTTTTATTTACATTTACGCTCCGCACAATGTGGTAGTACTGGTAGTAGTTATGGTCACGTGTGCCAACACCAGACCGAACGCCAAGCTTCAATTATCCTGGGATTTTTGTGAATTTGAAATGTTTCTTTTTTATGTCTCAGTAGGCCAATAATTGGGTATTCGCACATAGGTCGTACGAACTATTTCAGTTTCATTTTCGATTCCATTTTTTCGTAAAAATTATAAGACTGTCTGAAACTGGTCGTAGAAACTAGGTAGGTACTTTTATGTGTCATCGTTGAACTGTAAATGCAATATGACAAGTTGGTAATTTAAATTATCTCTATTATACAGGGTGTCTCACAAGGAACTGCCTTTATCGTCATTTGGGAAAATACTGCCCCGAAAAACTGACAACATGGCAAAGTAGCGAACACAATAAGAATTTTTAGCAATTTTAGGAGGTGATAGGATACTTGATTTTGAGTCGATTGAAACAAACATACCTACGTACCAAGTGTTACAATATTTGTGAATTTTTTAATATTTTTTAATTTAACCGTGCTTTTGTAATAATTAATTTTTTAATATTTTTTAACTTAACCGTGCTTTTCTACAATTATTCAAGTGTAGAAAAACCTTCCTATAACAAATATTTCTATACTTTTTTATTAGGATTGAATCGATTATTTAGATGATTTAACCAATAAAATCCAAAGTGGCTTCGTTACTTACTTAGAACTTCATAGACATGGTTTTTCTACTTTGTAAAAGCGAAGAGTCAAATTTAAACGTGGATTTTATTTAAACCTTTGTGTCAGATATTGTTATAAACTTACCCAAGGAATGCTCTTTCAGTTCTTAGGAAAAGTTTCTTGATAAACATACTAAAAATTAGGGAACTGTGGAAACAACCCTATTATGGAAATATAGTACAACAATATTATATTTGACACATACCAAATCAATGTTGTTGTTTTTGAAATGTTTATGTCCGTTCCAGATATAGAAAACCAAAACAGTGGAAATTTTCTAATTAAAAGTAGTAATCTCAATCCTAACTTATATAAATTGAAAAACACTTTCAATGTGCACAAGATAGAGCGAAAAACTACAGAATGTTCCATTTGGCATAAAGAAGTTATGTAGGTGTTTGAAATTGTCGAAATATAACATTAAAAATAAAACGATGGGTATAATAATTTAAAATTTACGGATACCATAATTTAGCCAATAAATACCAAAAAACAACTTGGTACCTATTTCCGGGAAAAGTTGCAGATACTTCCGTGTGACCTAGCATACGTCAACTTTTTTCTTATCACGAAATTTACTTCTATACAAATGTTATACAATGATCCAAATATTTAATAATATAACGGGTGTCCCATTTATAGAATTCTAAATATTTTAGTTGTATTCGCTGCAGGAACTTTGCCATGTTGCCAGCTTTTCCAATTTTTCCCAGATAACAATCGACGCAGTTGCCGGTGGGACACCTTCTATAAGTACAATACCTATTATTATCTGCAAATAAATTCGATTATTTTCTCCAAATTCTTTAATAACATAATACAAGTGGTTATAATCATATCTAGTTGCATAAAATAATTCATGTTTTAGGTATATAGGGCAATTCTAAGGTAAACATTTACCTGCTTGGGATTAGGAAGGATTAGGAGGTTATTTTCTTTCCCTTCCCAAAAATATATTTTTCCGATTAAATTATCTATATACATTATGGAAAGAAATTTAATTAAAATAATCTATGAACAATGGCCAAACATATTATACAAAATGTAGGTACAGTGCCTACAATGCCAGTAAATGTCCGTGGGGGGAGGGGGAGAGGTGGTTTATTATTGTATAGAAATATCTGAGCTGTTATATTGCAATATTCTACATATGATGAATGAATACGTCACATTCTATTCTCGCCGAATCAACAGGTCCTTCATCTCTTGGGCAACTGCAATTGCCTGTTTCTAAATTTTGTAGTAAACAAACCAAAACACCGACTTACCGAATTTATCGGAAGAAACCAAAATATTTGGGAAAGTGAGTCATTTTTCAGGAACTGACAGCAATGTAAACTTTAAAACAGTTTAAAGAAACATCCTGGTATTGATACGATGCAGAATGGAAAACAAGTTTGTGAGTAGATGGAAATGCATATTTCAGAATTTTATGACCCTACACGAGGATTTTTTCGTAGCTAACAACGAAATATAGGTTGAAATTGAAATCATACAAGCAACAAATTTCGAAAAATTAGTTGCTCTTGATGGGCTTTTAAACATTTTATGTAATTCTACTTTTAGTAGAATTACCTTCTGCAAATTTATGATTCAGTCAGTTTAGTGACTCCAAGGTTGTCGGTATGAAAAACAACGTGGTCCAAATCTAGTTCCCGTGGTTACAGCCATCTTCGATCGCCAGATCGCTGTTAGCATCAAAATCGCAAAAAGAAATTTAGAATGACAGAAGCTGACGTTGTGCATAAAAATCAATACAAGTAAAAAATATAAAAACAATTTTTTTGCATCAGTGCAAAAACCACAGATTTTGATTGACGCATTTATTACAAACTTAATAAAATTGATCTCCAACATGTTGTTTCGTGTGCAACGAAGGGGTTTAGATTTAAGAAATTGTCTCTAGATGCTCATGTTGAAAATATTTCTTAGTATTATTCATTTTATTTATATTTTTTTGCCTGGAAATAAATTATTATCCATACATAATTAAATAAGCGTTTATGTAGAAAATGGAGCAACATATCGAATAAAACAAGGTATAGTTTTTTTCTAGCAAATTAATGAGGGAATCAAATTGAGAATGAAAAATCAAAATTATATAAATTCAAAAACTTAATTTTGAGCGTATTTGTATTTCGATGTTACTAAGGTAACGGTTCAGAAATTATGATTATATATTGTGGACTAGCATCTGGCCCCTGTATATCTTATCATTTTTAACCATTGCTTTCTGGATGCTTTGTATAAATTTGTTTTTTAGGTCATTCAATTATTATCCGGAACTACGAATTTTACATTTCGATTTCCTTGTTTTTATATTCGAGGCACTAGCTGGTGGATTCTGGCACAGCCATTTCCCAAAACATCCTTTCGAAATTGTTAAACAAACACTAAACTGCGATCACGTTTTGAGGTAGACAGTCAGTGGGTTGACTGACGTCCGCATTTACGATTGGGTTTGGAGATCTAGTGGTTGTTGGTTTTATTTTACATTCAACAGTTGACGGCTGCATAATACCGGTCACGTGTGATAGATACAATCTCTAGCTTGGTTGTGCAGAGGAGTTTTTTTAATTTGGTTTTCCGGTGTTGCAGGTACAATTTCAATCACGGCTCGAATTAAATGCTATTAAAATTTTGGAAATTAAAACATGTGCATAAAAAGTACCTATACAATGTAATAAATAAATATCTACAACATCTTTGCGCTTGTGTGTATGTGTTAAGATTTTACACAACTGTGTAGAAAAACTTAATATCAGTGTCAATTAATATACCTTATGCAAAATATTAATGAAATTAATTGGTTTTCACAGGAAAGTACTGAAACTATATGTAGAGGGTGTCCCATAATTAGTTTGCAATAGCAGTAGATTCTACGATGAAAAATAAGAATCTTTTTCTATAAATAGGGCCGACAAATGCTTCCTAAAGGGGCTGTGCCTCAAGAGACCATGTTTTTCAAAATATTTCCAAAACAAGTCAACGTATAATTATGAATTTTTGTATGTCGTTAAATTTTTTAATAAACTACATAAAAACTGTTTAAAATTTTGGTCAGGGATGTCTCAGATAGGAGCTCACGGGTAAAATGTGCCCCCAATTTTTGCACGTCAATATTTTGAAATTTAAACATCAATCTATGATAGATATGACTTTTTAAAAAAATGTACTCGTGATTTACTTTGATAAAATGCGTTTTCAGGAAAAATCAATAAGGTTGCGGTTGCATAATCTAAGGAATGGAATAAAATTTCATGAATAGGTAGACAGGCCATGAAAACAAACGTTTATTTACTTGAATTAATTTGATAGTTTATTAAACTCAAATTCCCATTACAAAATCCATATACAAAATGAATGTCGGCTAGTTAATGACTATTAAAATTCTGCATTTTTTTAGATTTTACTTAACTGAATAATATATAGTTTAGCAAATAACGGGAATATTATGTCATGCCACCTGCGGTACAGTAATCTTTCAAAATACGATTTATTTAAAATTTACCTGTAGATGTAAATTTATTATAACATAAACTTACATAGCTCTACATATAAGATTGTTCACTTTTGTTTATAAGTATGTGGAAATAATTGTTAAAATGTGGGGTTAGAATAGCAAAATAATGTGTGTTATATAAGCGCATTTTAAAAGTTATTATATTATTTGAGCAGAATTTAAATAGTAAAAGTGGATAAACAAAACAGAGATTTCTGTATATAAAGATCACTACAAATTTGATCATTTTACGGCGAGAAATAAGGCGACGTTAATATCCAATACAACACAGTAAAGTAATTGCAAAAATTTTAGTTTCAGACCCTTTTCAGGGTCTCATAGTTCTATTAGGCACCATTTTTCGACCCCTATTTATAGAAAAAAAGTCATTTTTGATAGAAGAACCTACAGCTAAAGTATTACACACTAATTATGGGACGCCCTGTATACATGAGTGGTGCCTTTACTGCAGAAAAAATAAAATAGATTCTTGAGAATATTATGAACAAAAAAAGCCTTACATCAAAAAATCCTATATTCACGTTTTGCCAAGAAAATTTTACTTAATTTTGTAGTGCAAAAATAAATCCTAATACTACCCTAGCCAAAACGTCTCAATTGACAGATTGTATAAATTTACGGAAATTTGTAAAACGAATGTAAATAAAGAGTTTCCACTAACTAATCAGTTCTTATTGTTTCCTCAGGTCTATACTAGACTTCAATGAAAATTAGTTGTGAATATTCTCAATTCTCCTAAATTTTAAGCACGAAAATTCAAGAATCCATAAGGAAGTAGAAGTAACGATACTCTGACCCATGAACCTGCGAACAAATTGCGTAACAGTTATAAAGTGTATGATGCTGTCTGACATGCTGCTCAACTAGCTATCGATTAAAATTTTTTTTTAAATTAGTTGCTCAACTATTACGTCATATTGTTCTTCGTGGTCATGCATTGTGCTATTGCCAGTTATTACTGGCGTGTATTTTCACGAGTGTTAATACAACCTGGCGTTTCCAAAATGGCCAATTTTTTTAATAACAGAGAGTCCATTCGTAGGTCATTTTTGTAGTGCAGTGACGGACTCTCTCCTTTTCTCTTTTTGACACCAACATCCGATGAAACATCAATTGAAGAGTGGAAATTAGAAAGGACCTAAGTGCCAAAAACAAAGTTTTGAGATAATCAAGAAAAACTAAATAAAACTCAAATAACTTTCATAAGTAAACGTTTATGAACATAACAAACTAAAACAATGAACAATAAAGGTTTATTAACAAAACTAAACATTGTACTACAACATGTTATACATGTTTAAAAATGTGACATTAGGAAAAGACGGGAAAAGGCCAAGTGCCATAACTACTGATGTTTAATAAAGAAACATACATAAAACACCTTTTCGTTCTTCTTTTGTTATACTAAATCATTGTCTTCATTCTGAAGTAGCTGTTTATAGAAGTGTTGATGTTCTGGATTTTTAAGATAAGGAATCATGCTTCGATGAGATTTTTTTTATTTTTCGATACCTTTCTTTCTGACGGCAACTTCTTTCAATTAGCCTGTCTAATTCCAGCTAAAGTTTCCCTTTTCTTTAAAACATTAACTTGCACTCCTTCTTCAAGATAGGAAAATTAATTTCTTATCCTAACAAGTGTAGGATTCTGATATTTAACTTAGTAGTATTAATATATTCATCTGCTGTACGTTTTAAGTCCCAAAAGCCACATGAGATCATGTCAACAACATTGAAAGGTGGAGTGTACTTCGCTGATTCCACTACTCCGTGGAGGTCTGAAGGTACATATGCTTTAGTTACTTTCTTGCGTTTTTCTACTAAAGCGAAATCGCTATCGCAGGGCTATGGCCGCTTACAAGAAATTTCTGTTCAATAGTATGGAAAACATGCAAATGTCTAGATATTACTGATGTGATAACCTATTGGACTTAGAACCTTTCTAAAGAAAATGCTTGCTCACATCCAACTATCGACATACACGTGAGGTTCCTATAAGGTTAAATTTTATTCTTGGCACTTAGAACCTTTCATAGAACATAAAGCATGTTACATAGAACGCTTCTACGTGAAAAACTTGATTTCGGAAAATATGGCACTTAGGCCCTTTCTAATTTCCACTCTTCAATTATTATAGCTAAGTAGGCTGCTTTGTCAGGGGGCATGTTTTCTCAAGTACACGACAAAGTAACTGAAGTTTGCACGAAGTTGCGTATAGTATATGGGTGGCCTTATTTACACAACACCTTGTTGCTCAACGCCAGCTTGCGCAATTTGTGAAGGTGTATGGGGAACTTAAATATAATTTATAAATATTACTAATTTTTATAAAAATGTTAAGGTATTAAAAAAATCAAGAAAAGAGGCCTTAAACCTGTAACTAAACTTATTAAATATTTTTTCTCACCTTGTTTAAAAATAAATGTTTGATATTATAACATATTTAATGTACTTCTATTAGTGATGTTAAATTACCTGTAATTTATGGAAACGCAATTTTACGGGTAATATTTCATGTAAATTTCAAATTAGCTTGTAATTTATGATATTTCAATTTTACGACATTTTAAAGTGGACTCACCTTCTACAAAACTAATCTTGTAATTAAATGATTAAAAATAATAACATTTGTTGATTTCCATTCAAAAAGTGTAAATTCTTATTCATATAAGTATAGTGTAACTGTAACAATATGTAACGTGTAACTTGATAATAAGGAAGTAACTATTAACAACATAATAGTAAAATAAATTAAACCTTCAAATTTAAGCTATTTAAAGTAGCTTTTGTTTCTTTAAGCATTTGTTTTCTCGAACATAGGCATTTTTGGTAGAAGTCATGGTTACTATAAATTGTTCAGTTGGAAATCTTTTAAAACACATTTGATTAAGCGAAACCCTTAAAAATTAACTCCTTTTTTGGACTCTTACAGGATTATTTGAATTTGTTCCAGGGGAATAACTTTATTTAAGTAAGAATTTTTGAAATATTTTACGATTTTCTTAAACTTTTAATTTGCAGTATGAAAAAATACAATGAGTAATTTTATTTTGAAATATTACTAAATGACGCATCAACTTTTTAACTCGGAATATGCTTTTTTGCGAAAATGTTGAAAAAGCGCGCTTATTTAAGAATAAGGGCATTCCCATTTTCATTTATTAATAGTCACAAATATCAAGCAAGCGCAGAAAAACGAGACGCACTAGCCACTTCACAAGATTACTATAACTAATAATGTTTGTAGGTAAGTAGATAATAGATTACAATGTTGTTGTATGTTACGGTTTTAAAGATTTTTTGGAAAACTTGTTCAATGCTCATTATTCTGATACAAAAAAACAAATGACGTTACAGGAGCTTTTACTTAACCTTAGTTTGTAATTTCCTAACACAGTTTTGCATTTTGTTTCAGTTGTATTTCTATTTTTTAAATGGATTTATATAAAAACTATGCATTTTAGACATTTTAGAGAGTTTTTTGTTGCCTCTTTGGTATCGGCACTTATATTTCAACACCCTGTATATTTTCTACATGAAACTGCGCCGTACTCACCGGCAAAAGCATTGCCAAGGGTCACGGCAGAGCAAGTTAATTGCATTGTTTACAAAGTTTCAGCTCGTACATGTTCAATGTCCGTCCCTGTTATTTTTTTCGCTGAGGCTTTTCTAGAATTACATTTGTGTTAATTGCGTTTTTATTACCTTTATACGACTTTACGTAAGTGATGTTAATGAATGAATAAAAGACCTGCTAGTAATCGCTATAAATGTTACTGTTGGGCGATTCTGTTTTTCTGTATGGTATTTTACTCGTCGTTATGGAGTTCTGTAAAGGATCGTTACCGTATGATAATTAGTAGATGTATTATAAATCAGTAAAAGTATATTTATTATCGCCTTCGTGTTAATAGGTGAGTGGTTTAATGATGGAATTAGAAACATGCAATATATAGTTTGTTTTCAAGTAGGAAAACAAATATTTTTAGAGAAAATGTTGTTCTTTCCCGATATACAAGAAACGATCAATTGGTTTTTATTTTTTCCTGATTCGTTTTGCATTCATTGCCACTGTCTCTTTTCTACAACTGCGGGTTGCTATAGACGTAAGCCATTTTTTGATATTTGAAAAACTAATGTAAATACTTGCATCACAAAAAAACTAATACGACAAGTAATCGGATATTTGGAATCACCTGGCTAAATACTACAGTAGCCCAGAGTTGTAAAGGTTGAACTACTAGTACTATAAGGATTTTACAAAAAAAATTTTTAAGATTTGAGTCTGAGATATTTTTCATGACGCATCTATTCCCAAATTGTTTTAGATAACGTACAGGTTGATTCAAACACCGTCGACGGAGATGGCACCGAGATACAGGGCGTTAAAATTTCATTAGACTTATACATTTTCTTCGATAATTCCAAAACGCCTTAACGAAATGTTAATCTCAAAATTTGCCATATGCAGTTAGCACCTAGAGACTAATTATTTGAAGTACTACTCAATATTTTACTAACAACAGTGGCGTAGAGGCGGTTATATATAGTGTAGATTTTCAAACTATAGACGGTAAAAACCACGCCACCTGGTGGTAATTCGCAAACAGTGTGTTTGGGAACTATATACCATCCTACTGATTTAACATACCTACTGTGCAAATTGATGTTATTTATATACCAGAACTGTTAAATCAATAACAATAAGATCATTATTTTATTTGGTAAGGGTACTAGTGACTATTAATAGCAATTGTTTCCCAGCACTTATAATGTATGTAATAAAAAAATAAAAGTCGATAATTTCCTAGAAAATCGAAACATTTTCAAAAACATTATTGGTATAAATAAAAATATTATTTCTTTAAAAATAGCTACTTTTAATGCAACTAGTATTTCCAGAATTATCAAGTCACAAAGACAATAGTAGGTACAGATTAGATTTGAAAGCGTATGTGCCTAAGAAAATTTTTTAATGGGACCTTTTCCTACTACAGGCAAATATACAATAGATACAAACATTTACACAATAAATTATACAATATGTTTTAACCGTTAATACTGTGCATGCGAATTATGAGTCATTCTCATGTATGAATAATAATAATAACTAAACACATGCCGTTTTGAAAAAGTTTTAACTGATTTTTTATTGGAACAATCATTTTATAATATTGACGAATATTTAAGTTTTTAGAAATTGTGCTTTTGTCATTTGAATGTGTTTTTTATTTCGTAGCTCTGTACTTATTGACTAGTCCTATACCTTTCATACATTTTTTTGTATTGGTACATGATAAGGACAATAAAGATTATTATTATTATTATTATTATTAATAATAATATTCATTTATTGCTCAATAGATACAAGATCCAGTTACAGGACAAATATATAATATAACAATAAGAATTTTTAACAAAATACAAAAAAAAAACAATTTCCAGTGCATTTACATTAAGAGCTACTACACTGGTCTCGAATTTTAAAGTACATTTCCTTTCCTCAGTGTAAATACCGATGAAGAAATTCCTGAAAATATTCAGTATTTCCGTTAATAAATGTCGTCTCCGTAATTTTTACAGAGCAACGTTCTCCAATATTTAATTATGTTAATTTTATCATAACAAATGTGCCATACTTGGAACTGATCCATATGTATGCCGCTTGCGCATTCATGTACACACCGGCTTCTTAAAATGCATTTTCTCCGTCGGGCACAATACGCGGAGTCTCATTATTTGCTCAAAGAATTACCGAACGTGACAGATGGTTTGTTACGATAAATATTCTCTTATTATCTGCTGCGGTTTTGGCTGTCGCTCCCTCATGAACATTTCCAGATAAATGTACATAATGATTCGTAATATTTATGTAGAAATACCGCATTCGACTTTGCACGATGCACTACTGTCACTACTCCATGGCGTCTAAATTATTGTCTTCCTGTCTTCATTTTGCTTCATACGGTATTAAAAACTGTTAGAGTCCGAGAGATACGACTCTTAGGCAAGGCGCATATTGAGACGCGTATGACGCGTGTGTGGTGACACAGCACAGCACATATTTTTGTAGTTTAAGGAAAGTAATGGGACAGCGCAAATTCGTGCCACGACGTTGCACAGCAAGACTCACGTGTGACGCAAGGCGCGCGGCGCAGTAGCAGTGGCACAGTTTTTCGCGCCGTACGCGCCACGTCTTGATAATTTTGAGGTTAGTTGTGTTTCCTCCCGTGACAATGAAAACAAAACTGATAGAGCTGGTAAGAAGGCATAGAGAGCTATATGATACCAGACATGAGAATTATATGGAAGCGAAGATAAAAAACAAGATTTGGTGTGAAATTGCAAAAGAACTGCACTTAAAAGATGGTATATTTTGTAGGTAGAAAACCGTATTTTTTTCTGCATTTTCATTAATAACTAAAAAATACGATTACGAAACGACAGGCTACATATGGTCCAAGTTTCAAATTTTTTCGTCCTTACGTTTTCTTAATATTGGTTTCCAAACTCAGGGGTCTATTTCATTTATAAATCCAGTTTTCTGTTTAAATTATTCATTTTTATAATAAACACGAAAAATTAGAACGAAGTGGCTGTTCGAAAGTCGTGAGAAGAACTGTCTGCAATATGCGAAAAACAACGCTACGCGTATCGCGCATTCGTGTCATGCTGGTCGGGTCAGACAGAGTTGTATTCAGTTCAATCGGTCCCTTATAATGTTTATTTACTAGGCGCCATTCATAACTTGTCATCAATGAAGACAAAAAGCTTCCAAGCAGTCGTAGGCGTCCGCTCGGTCTGCCGTGAGTGGTAACTGGAATTATCCATGACAATTACAGAACCCGGAGGAATAAAATCCAACATCTGTGTACTCTTCGAAAACATCTGCGTTCATGTCTTCGTGATAGTTATCTGTATTTTTAGATTCAAATAAAAGTAAACCGCCATCTACAAAACCACTGGCACTACCTACCTATATGTGTCACTATTAATCTTCGCCCTTTACCTGAAGGTGCGTTGAACCCTGTTGAAAGTCCATCCAAAAATGCTTGTTGAAAACTTTTTACATTTTTGTCTTGTCATACTTTTGTTACAGTATTTCCCTCGTTCACCCAAGTTTCGTCTAGATAATAAATATTCCTCCCTTCGTCACGGAATTTTCTAATTGATCTTAAGTAGGATCTTCGCCAACAAATAATTTCATCTTTATCGATAAGAACTGACTTCTTGTTCTGCTTTTCCCAGCAAAACTTCAACTCTCATAAGACGGCCCATAATTTGCTTCTACTGATTTTTGGCAAATCGTTATCCTCTGAAAGTTCACTTAAAATTTTGTTTAGCGTTGGTATTTCTTTTTTAAAATAAAATGAGTGTACTTTTCTGCCAATGACATTTTTGAAGAAATCATCTATAACGACTTTTGATTTGGGGGATTTACAGTATCTTGTTCATTTTTTGTTTCCTTTAAAAGTCTGTAGATAGTCGATTTTCCAATCTCTGTCGTTTTGGAACGTTTTTCCACGATGTCTTTAACACTGTTGGTAGGATTTTGGTGTTTCAATTAAATACATTTAATATAATAATCTTCTCATACTGAGACAGCGCACATCGTTTCACGCATTTAGCAGGTACGTAATCTGATAACCTCGACATTTTACCCAAACAATATTATATCCACTGGCACAATAGTCACTAAACATAAGTCGAATTTTACTCTACTGCACTAGCCCGTCTTCGTATATTCAGCTCTAAGACTGGATTGATCTGTCACAATACACTGGCTCCTGCCCTATGATGCATCCAGTAAAATATACTAATGTACACCCATTACCTGTTAGCATTAGTGTTACCCGATAATTACCTGAAACGAAATATTACCACGTCCATGGCCGGTTCTTATCTCGGGGTTTTATTACTCTCTTTCATTTCCAAACAGACTATAGGCTCCATTCATAACTTGTCATCAATGAAGACACAAATGCCAAAAGACAAACGATAAGACGGAGAATTACTTATTGCAAATTAGTTCAAAGTAACCCAATTTGTAATACTTTTAAACGAATTATTAACTCTTCTACAAACATTAAAGAACAAGACGTTTTAATTTTTTAGACAGTCATTTTAGTAACCGATAACGATAGTCGCAGCTCCTATCTTCTATGATGTACGTCCACGATATGGTACACGTTGATTGGTATAACTTCACGCCAGTGTTAACAACCATTTGATATATGTTAAGAGTGTTGCACTGTCACTACTCCATGGCATCTAAATAATCGTCTTCCTGTCTTCATTTCGCTTCATACGGTGTTAAAAACTGTTACAATTGTAATTGTATCATTAGAGTTCGAGAAACACGACCCTTAATAGAGTCATTTGTTTATTTACTAGGCTCCATTCATAACTTGTCATTAATGAGGACACAAATATCAAAAGACAAATGATAAAAAGGAGAATTACTTATTGCAAATTGGTTCGGATAATATTTTTAAACGAATTATGAACACTTCTAAGAACACTAAAGAACAAGACGTTTGAAGTGTTTAGATTCTCATTTTAGTAACCATCGAGTTGTAGCTTCTATCTTCTATGATGTATCGATACTACGACACGTTGATTGGCAATTCACGCCAGTGTTAACAAACATTATGTCCCACACACACTACTCCATAGCGTCTAAATGATTGTCGTCCTGCCTTCAGTTTGCTTCATACGGTGTAAAAAAACTGTTACAATTGTAATTATTGTATCATTAGAATTCGGAGGACACGGCTGTTAACAGAATTCAACTTGCCTATTGCTATTTGTGTACTAGGCCAAAAGAAAGTCATTTTAGTAAGCGATAACAATAGTCGTAGCTCTTATCTACTATGATGTATCGATATCGAGACAAGCTCTTGGTATACCATAAAGATGTCGAGATTCAGGATGCTAAATAGTATATTTCAAGCTTATGTGTTATAACAAAAGAGAAGTTTTACTATTTCTAGCAACCGTTGCACCGATGTTTGCTTATTATTTTGCGGCAACATATAAAGACTCTGGTAACTGTTAAATTTGATTTATAAATAACTGATGTAACTGTGGCTTTTTAAAAAATACTTGTTCAAAGATATGGCTTCCAAATAGAGCAAAGAAATTGACTTTTCAACTACCGCATTGCCGATGTCAGTTATGACTTTTATAAAATGTTTCACCAAAAATACGTCTTTAGATATGCGAACATTACGACGTGTATTTCAAGCTGAAAATATAGCTGCTCCAGTCATCGATACGAATTTAGGCAAACAATCTCAATAAATAAGATAAAATTTATGATCTTATATAGAAATTGTAGAGGTACACTCACCTCATTTATCTTCATTAAACACAGCTTGATATCAGGGGACTTCTTATCAATAAAAAAATAAATTTGGCCAGATAAATAAGTGTAATAAATTTTAAGATGTTTTTCGTGTGGAATTTTTAAATATTTATCCATAAAATTCGGTTTCATAACATTTCTTTCACAGTTGAATTTGTAAAGTGTGGTCTATTTTTTAGTTTAAAAGCTTGAATCAAAAATTCAAATCAAATTTCAGGATCTAAGACTGAGATTTTACTCTGTTAGTCAAATAAAATTACATAAGGCAAGTTGATTTAAATCACATTATTTTCGACCAAGAAAGCTATATCGTTAAAATAATAATAATAAATAATAATATTTATTGATGCTTTAAGACAAATAGATGTATATGATATGTCAACACAAACAAAACAAAACGTATTTGTACTTTCAACACTAATTATTGTCATTTAAATATTCATCTACGCTATAGTAACATTTGATATGCAACAATACCTTAATATATTTTTTAAACGTATTTTTGTCTTTAGATATGCAATGAGGTGGTAATTTATTATATAGTTTAATTCCCTGATACAAAGCAGACATTTCAAATCTTTTAGTTTTATCTTTAGGAAAACTCCACAAGTCGTAATTCCGAGTCCAATATCCATGAAAGTGAGAGTTTTTGGTAAAGTGGTGAATATTTTCGGTAACATGCAGCAGTATTTTATAGATATATATGCCTACAAAATAACATTATAAGAAATATGGCAGTATACTAAACTGTAATGAATAGCGTAAAACGATTTGTTGAGTGTTCTATTAAGTACATTCACATGCTCAGACCATTTTAATTGATCACCGAGATAAACACTCAAAAACTTAGTGCTTTCGGAAGATTGTAAAACGAAATTGTTATAACATAGGTTAAATTTAACCTCAGGTACGCAAAAAGAGCGAAAGTACAGAGTTTTTGTCTTTTTAAGGTTAACAATGAGATAGATTCGCACCATTTTACAAAGCAAGTAATAAAGTTTTCACAACTGGCACTGAGTTCTTCAGGGGTCCGAGCCGAAACCACAAGAGAAGTTAATGATGATGAGTTTACATGTTTTGCCATATCGTTAACATATAACAAAACTATCAGTGGACCCAGCACGGATCCCTGAGATACTCCTAGGTCAGTATTTTTAGTTTTTGAAGTGCAAAATCCAATGTTGTATAGCTTGCTCTCAGCGAATGAAAAATTTATGCAGTCAAACGCATGTGTCAAATCAAAGAAAATTCCAGCAATATGTTAACCTTCGTCTAGCAATTTATAAATATGCTCCGTAAAATTACACACTGCCGATTGGGTAGATTTTCCTACTCGAAAGCCATGTTGGCAACTTGTCATTATGTTAAATTTATCAATGAAAGCAAACACCTTGTTAAAGACTACTAGTTCATATATTGGTCCATTCTTTACTTCTTATTGGTCTTATTCTATACTGAACACCCTGTATATCGCAAAACAAAAATGTAGGTTATGAAAACTAACAAATTATCATCAAAGATTTTGAAATTGTTGAGCTAAATATTATTTTCTTATTCTTTACCTGTTGGTGTTAAATTAATTGTTTTATGGTTCTGTCATGTGCCAAGTTAGGTCAGTTTTATGTCCAAGTGAAACGTTTAACTATACCCTTCATTAAAACAAGGCTAGCTAGCGCTGTATCGAATACCACGATAACGTTTATCAGTAACGAACAACGAAATATTTTACTGCATCCTAATCTTAATTAAAACACCAAGATTCTAATTAATTGTGTGTACTTTGCCACAATTCTAATTTTAAGCCGTTATCAAGCTGGAGGATGAGTTATATGAGCGATGAGGCGAAACGATATGTCAACGGAGATAACGTAGCGTTAAAATGTTTCGAAATGTTGCCTACATTTCGATGTTTACGTACGCTAGCGGGTCAAATAGGGCGAATTATAAGGTTCCGGGTCATGGACCTTTTAGTTTGATCTCGGAGAAAACGTCAGTGATATTAATGTTGCTCAGAGATAACAACGGACCCCCTAAATAAAGCTTAAGAGGGAGAAATCTGTATTTTTTATTCTTCTGTGTTAGCAGAAGACAAACATTTTCACAAATGCAAGAACATATTTTTACGAAAGTTTTTGGTCGATCACTTTCCAACGTTGTAGTGTGGTTGTGTATGGATACCTTAAGCAAAGCAGAGGATGTGAAATAAAGAGAATCTTTCAATTTTGCCTCTAGTACAATCTATCATTAAGATTCGTAATTTTGAGAAAGTTATATTTCAGCAATAGCTAGAGTAACAGCTCATGATTATTATGAAAATTTATAATATATTACGTACCAGAAGCATAAAGAGTAAACTTGTGTGACGGTACAGAAAAATGTTGATTCTTCTATGTTTTTAGAAGTCACAAACAATTTCGTCAATGTACGAAAAGATTTTGTGAGGTTAGTTCGTTCTAAAGTCGGCCACCCACTCGCGTTCCAATATCGCGGCGTGATCATGTATGGGCATCCTAAGAAGTTAAACTCTATAAATATAAATAACATAAATCGTCTGAATTTTTGGCGCAACTATAGCAGTATTATTTTTATACTAAAATCTTTATTTAAGAAGTAAATAGATGAGCGATATTATAGATTAACAATAATTTTCCGACATTTTCAACGCCTTCTACATTTTTTAATGGAAATACAAATTCAATAATAAACTTAAAACTTTTAAGGCTCTATAAAAAAATATTCTTCGATACAAATTGGTGAAGGTGATGGTGAAAGACGCCATATAGTCAGATTTTGATCTTTTTTATTAAAAAAATCGTTAAAGTATTGTTCGAAAAAATCGATTTAAAAAAAATCATAGTAGACTGTAGATTAGTTGCTAGATCATGGTAATAGGTTTAACAAGTACTTCAAGAAGGCTAATATATATAAAAAAAATCATTCAAATCACGCGCTGATAAATTTTTTTAGAAGTGCGTCCTTAATGGACCACACTGTATATATTTAAACTAAAAGTGAAATTTAAGCTTTTATAAAACAAAATCTGTGTTATAAACTGACAAAATTTTTAATAAAGAAATCCCTAATCGCTTTTATAAAAATCGCAGTAAGCCATGTATTGCCATGATTGGATCAACAGATGTTAAAAATCATTTAATAATTTTATTTTAATGGAATTTTTTTTAATGGAACATATTTTTACGCCATTGGAGAGACCTGAGCTTTTCAAAAACGTATTATATAGGAGGATTATCTTTTACGGTTTCCGTGGTATTACATGAATATTGTTAATATGCAAAATCAAATCACATCATATAACTCATGAAATATGATTTCTTTTTATAGATTATATAAATCGCATGTACTAATGATATAAAATATATGGTTTTCTAATTTTTAATGATGCACGTTGTATTATTTCTGTTAGTGTAAGCAGAATATTTTAATCCACGTGTTTTCTCAGTATATGTTAAAACAGTTGCGGTGTAGGTGAAAGGAAAGCACGCATACTATTCACTTAATTTCTCTAGGCATATACAAAATTTTTTTGCATAACCACTGTTAAACAGAACGAGAGATAATGTGTTACAACCGACTGATAAATGCATTTTTGAAAGTAAATACTTCCTGTTTACTTATATTGTCGATGTCGGGCATCGTATCAGCGGACAGGAAGCTATCCAACAGCGCAGTAAGCTATCAGTAGTATCAGATAGGCATTAAATTAACCTGGAGTCAATGTTGCCAAGCAGGTAACGAAAAATTCGCATATCAGAACATCAAATATTGTCCCATTTGGTCTGTTTCTCACACATTTTCCTATTTTTGGAAGTAATATGAGAAATATTACTAGCTTTATTGTTTATTGAATAAATAATAATAAAAAGATCTGGGAATAGAAGTATCTACCGTAAAGCTTTATTAATTAAAATTAATTCGTATTATATATTCAGTCAAAATAAAAGTTAATTGATCCTTTAACTATTATACTAATTTAAATTTGCTACTTTTCTTTGACACTACTGTTCAGAATATACAGTGTGTTATGCATCCTGTGGTTGCACACAGAGTTACAGGCCTTCAAAGTGGGGCCAGATTAATATCTCTGAATTACATTAACTTGGAATAACTAAATTTGGTATTTGACCGCAATATACCGCACAGAATTTAATTTAAAATACTTTTTCACTCTTGTTTCATTAAAAATTTTTTAAGAACAAATGTACTCATTAAAACAGGACTTTATTAGAAGAAATCAAAAAGTCAGTAGTAGGTTTTGTCTTTAAAATTTTAGTAATAAAACTATAAAAGAAAAAATAAAATTAAAATTAAAGAAATTGTTCAAAATGGGCACCATTTTCTCTGAAATATAAAATTAATCTTCGTCGAAAACGGAAATTTACTCTGTATAATTATATTTATTCATAACGATACGATTCCACAAATGTTTTCGGGATTCAATTGGCGAGGAATAAACAAAATTCTTCAATATTCCCCGAAGAAAATAATCTCAGTTTCTGTCTGGCGGTCGTGGTGGCCAATTTTAAGGGCAATTATTATTTCCTCGTCCTGCATAAACCAAAACTCTAAGTGGCATGTTTATTAAAATTTAACAAGAGTAAAAATTTGTTTTAAATTAAATTCGGCGCAGAATATTATCATTCTTTTCAAATTCGATCAATGGAAGAAAAGTTTGGTTTTATCAAATGTTTCAATAATTTTTGTAAGCAATTATCATTATTATTCCACATAAAAATCTTCTTTATCCAACCAAAGGCTAAAAATCGCGCACAATGGGATTTTTCCACACACTTGGCAACACTGGCTGCAGTTTTTTGACATACTGCAGGTGAGTGTACGGGTGATATACTGTTGCGAACTGCGCAAAACTATCGGATATCTGAGCTAGAAGTAGACATAAGCAGAGGCACTGCAAATTCCTAGATTCCAGATATAATTCCTGTACGTTAGGAGAATGTTAAGGATCAGAATTTTGTGCTGTACACAAAAATTCCTTAGAAAATAATTATATACATGGCATTTTATTAAGAAAAAGCATTCTACACGTAAGCTCATCTGCAGGATGTTTCAAAAAGATATGGCAATATTGCTAGGGCTGATAGAACATGGAAAAATAAATGAGATTGGTTTAAGGTCGCCATTTTTATACGAAAATTCTCAACGAATTTCATAGCTGTTTGTTGAAACAGTCTAAAAAAAAATATGTGTAAGTTAGAAAGAATATGTCTTCACTGTGTCAATTATACAAGTTTTCTCTAGGTTGTATAATAGTTTCCAGGATGACAAGTAGTCCATTGAAAAGTTACATTTGGGGTTGCATTTTTTAGAGGACGCAATTTTATTGTTTAGATGTGAGGGGGGGGGGGGTCAAAAAATGCTTAACTTGAAGTTTGTGGGGTCACAACCCTCGAGGTTTGGCCGCCATCTTGGAAAAGGGGGTTAAATTGTTTTTAGCATTTATCAGGTAAACTATTGGTCATACAAAAATTTTGTAAAAACATTTTTTATTGCAAATTGAATCCTCTACAATTTTAGTCCAGTAACTTTTTGTTGCAAAATCAAAAATAACAAAGATATTAAAGAAAAACAATCAAAATTTTTGGACAAATTTTCTTTTGGACGTCATAATTTGTTTATTTTTTTATTTATAAAAAAATGATCAGAGCATTTTTGTAGAGTGGTTTTCAACGAAGAATTTTTATTATATACTTTTCTATTATATTCATTAGTTTGGGTTTTACAGCGTTGTGAAGTGAACACTAATTTTCCCTACTGATAAATATAAATTTATATCAATGATATGGCATAGTTTTTAATTATTTTTATAATAACATTTTTATTATAAACATTTTAATATTGATATGCTCTGATGTAATTTTTTTTTAAATAAAAAAATAAATAAATTTTGATTGTTTTTCTTTAATATCTTTGTTATTTTTGATTTTACAACAAAAAGTTACTAGACTAAAATTGCAGAGGATCCAATTTGCAATAAAAAATGTTTTTAAAATTTTTTTATATGACCAATAGTTTACCTGATAAATGCTAAAAACAATTAACCCCCTTTTTCCAAAATGGCGGCCGAAGTTGTAGGGTTGCGACCACATCTAAACAATAAAATTGCGTCCTCTAAGAAATGCACGCTAAAGCCAAAATAACGTAACATTTCAATGGACTAAAGTCATTTAGAGTTACAATAAGAAAAGCATTCAGTTATGTTTTAACATAAACTCTCCTGAATTTTACATGTCAACTACACATTGAGAAAATTGTATGCGACATTATAAACATTATCACATCTCGCAGAATTATTTAACAAAACTAGTAACATTTGATTTGATCTAAATTACTAAATATTTTTCACAGTGTATGGAACACAGTGATAAGGTACCATTCACGGTTTTTCATGTTATCTAATGCAGTACACCTCAAAGTTAAAGGAAATCATTCAATTTCAGCATTGTACTTTAGTACTACGCTAATAGGGATCTCCATCTACTGGGTGGATTTTTGTGTGCAACTTTAGATATGATTCTTTGTCCTTGAAACTCCAACTTTAAGGTCGCCGTAAACTGATCAAATTTGTGGTGTTTTTAAGTACAAAAATCTTGTAAAATAAAACAAGTAGAACAAAAGTAATATCAAAAATGAAATTCTTGTTGTTTAAATTCTCAAATAAAATAATAACTTTTAAAAAGCGTTATAAGACACATTATTTTGCTATTCTAACCCCATATTTTAACAATTATTTTCAGATATTTATAAACAAAAGTGAAAAATCTTATATGTAGAATTATGTTTATGTTATAACAATATTTACATCTACAGTTTAAAAAAATGCGTATTTTGAAAGATTTTTGTTGGTTAGACCTCTTTCTGTCGTTATATATTCATTTTACTTTGGTACCTACCTTTGAATATTCGCAGGTGGCATGAGATGAAATTCTTGTTATTTGCTAAACACTATATTATTCAGTTCTTAAACGTTTAAAATTATTTGTATTTGTAGAAAACATTAGCTTTGTTCGCACAATACACAAATCAGTTTGCAATTGTCATTTGCATGTGCATTTCAACTAAAACAATGCATTTTCAACCTTATAGGGAGGCATAAATAAACTGCGCCTGCGTCGGACAATTGGAAACGGTTTCCAACTGTTGTGCGAACAGAGCTACTATTTCAAGAATACGGCGTTCTTAAGAAACGTATGTCCTAGAGCCGCTCATTTTTGAAATACAGAGCGAATCAGATAATTTTAAAAATCAAATTTTACATGCAATTTATTAATAGTTCAAAAATTGTAGTCATTTTACGCATATTGAGAAATATCTTATGTAATATTTTATGTTTAGGATACGCTGAATCAAAGTTCGTATCTCTTTCTTTGACTTTTAAATGAAAAACCAGTTTTAATAAAAATTAAGCAAACTTTCATCATATTCCATCTAACTTTGTGTGAAACATAAAAAGGAGATCAGATGTATATGTATAATCGTTTGTAGTAATAATGACACTTTAAAATGAATTTTGCGATTTCCTTTGATTTGTAATAAAGTCTACTTTCAACTTCTAACATTAGTTCTTAGTTATTTTTATTGAAATTTCTATTCAGAACTTCCAGAAGTTCAAAAACTGTTTTGACGCAGCGTCATTATTATTGCAAAAGCATGTACAAGAGAAAGGAAGAAGGAAGTGACGTTTTATATTGTAATTTTTACGGAAGTAAGTTCAGTTAGAAAACTACTTCAACTTCGAAGGTTCTGAAGCATTGAAAGGTCAAACCAGGGAGGCTAAATCAACATTCGCACTCTGCCTACCAGCAACGGCCATCTAGATACCTCCATAAAAAGTGAAATGAATGGCCAGTACTATTCCAAGATCAGAACCATTCAAGCAACCACTGTAAGCACGGCTATTAATTATAAGTCTGTTTATAAAACAACATTCCTGCTCACTTTCATGCTGGTTATTTTTATTTTTAATTAGCAACAACTATCACTTTTTATCACCGCGTTGCAAAATTACCGTCAATTGTTCCCAGATTTACTTCTATTTATGTTACATAGGAATATTAGCGCAATAAGCTTGTATAACGCGCATTTTGTTTTTATCGTGGTACTTATATATCATTTTAATGGTTAATTCTTAATTACCAGCAAAATATGTACATTTCAACTAGCACACGCTTATTTACGTTTTATACATACAAAATGTGTTGCATGTGATATAATGAATCCACGTATAATAATATGCTAGTAGTTCCCCATTCTGTGATAACTTATCACACCTCAGTATTCTACAGTTAATGTAGATACAGAAATACAGACTTAACTGTGAATATGACAATAAGTTTAACCACGTGCTCAGAGAGGCCTAAAATACAATAAAAAAATATAGCTCGACGTTTAAAAATGGGACAAAATCCTCTTTTCCCTCGGAAAATCGGCCGAGATGGCTTAGATATGTCAACTACCATGCGGTTTCTCACAACGTTGTCCGACGTGTGGAAACGACGAAAATAAACATAATAATACCTAAGTATCTGACAGCTAACTGTTAATCCGGTTAGCTGCAGCATTTTGCATTCGCTCATTCCTTCGTTGCACACTGTGAAAACTACATTTTCACTCATTGCCGTCATAATTATTCACAGTTATAAACATTTTTACAGAACATTGTAAACATCTGGGGATGCTATAGTTTAAAATAGTACTATTTTATACAAATATCGTCGATTATTGTTAGTATTGTTGTTAATATTAGTATTAACAGAATTTAATTCTCCAACAACACAAGAAGTTTAAAAATTTATCGGCCTTGTACTAGTGACCTACAGATGGCAATTGTCGCATACGGCAGGGTGATTAGCTTGAAATAATTTTTCAGAACTTGTCTTTCGTAAATTTATTTTTTCGCGTATTTTTTGTGTATTCGAATCGTATTCAAATGCCTAGATGACGGGTAAGGTCAAAGCAGACAAAATGTTATGCCAAATCCTCTTTGAACTACAATGAACAACTCTTGTAATGCCTTGACGGTAAACGTGTGGCAGTGTTTTTATTATATTTTTGTACATTGCATTTTTTTGTTAGCGTTTTTTTTTTCTATGGTACTTACCTATGCATAAAGCATCCCTGACGAATGTTAATAAATAATAATATAGAGGACTGTGTTAAACCTTTAACACACTGCTACACAACCCCGTGTGGAGTTCAATTAACATTAATTTGTGTTAAAATGTGTAATTTTGTTTACATAGTAGCATCTGGTCCCACAAATACAGGGGGAACCTTAAGTAAGTACAAATATTTTAACCAGCAGTATAGTTAACTGTGTAGAACACATAATTAATAGTTTTTTTACAAAAAAATCAGAAATAGAAAAGTGAAATTTTAAATAAATTTTTCTGTAGAAAACTTGTTGAGGACCGCTGACTATCATACATTTATGAGTCATAGCGCTTCAGGTTGAGCGTGTGGTTCACAGTGGCTTTGCTTGAAGAAACTTTTTCGAGAAATTTGCGAATATTCGCTCGAATTATTTGATGGTGGGAAAAAATATAATCTTTTAGCGAATTTTGTCAACAGTAACATTTTATATTATTTTTATTATCAAACTGTCATTGACTGTCATGGCAGATTATCAGAAACACAAATCAAACTTGATAACCCCACATAATGATGAAAATAGTAATAATATTACTGTATTGCAAAATTGGCGTGAATTTTCGCGAATTTCCCGTCCGTGAGAACAAGGTTTAACTCGAATTTTTAGACATGTCAAAGAATGACTGAAATTATTTGACTTTGTTTAGATCTAGGAGTCCTTGTAACTGAAAAAAACTATGTACTCTTTCTTGCAGATATTCAGCATTCCCCCAAATAATTTTTTTATCTAGGAAGTTCTGGGCAGAAATTTCATTAGATTGGTGAGTAGAGACAACTAAGGACTAATGTTGAAAACTGAAAGTAGATTTCATTATACAAATACGTCAACAGTTCTAAATAAATCAGCAAAAGAGTGCCATCATTCTTGTGATAGATTGTACTAGAACTTTATTGGTTCTTAGTTGTTCTTAGGGATATCAAATTTCAGCGCGCATTTCGAGCCAAGCCAAGATCGCAGTCGCCCTGAAAAAATACGTACATTTTGCTTTATTCCACTTGGTCGGTGCACGGAAAGTGTAATAGATGTAATTCATTCCACGTGGTGAACATAATAACAGTTGAACTACAGGTAGAGTCGTCGTTTCACGGCGTACTGCGACAGTTGATATGACCGGCTATCCAAGGTTAACCTCAACATAACGCCATACAACGTGTTTATAGGAAGTGATTAGTTATTTAAAGTTTGAAGGTTGCCATCGCTGTGGACCCGGAACTGTAATCAAACGTACAGAAAAATACAAACATATAACATTTCAGGCGCCCCCTTCGAGTAGGGTTGGTATAAATTCGTGTAAGTCAGGACCGTACTTAGTTTAGGTTTTCTTAAGCGTAAATACAAAAGGTAGCAGAGTAAATTAATTTAATTTACTAAAAAATATATTTTTTCCATGGTCGGGAGTAGAAATCAGTTTCTATGACATTAAAATTAAAACAGAAGTAGTCGATTATTCCCAAGGGAGTAATGCTCCCAAGGGAGTTTACATTATGAAGAACGTTTTTCATGTAAAAAAAAAGATAACATTGAAATTATTTATTGACATTTAAATTAAATGTTACATTTGTACAATTTTCAAAATTAATATTAGAAGGAATATTACGTTCGCTTACATTTACAGTTTTTGTGATTGCGCTAGAAGTGGTACCTACTAAAACCTGATTAGCAATTTTGGTCTTATTTTCAATGGAGTTCTCGACATAACCCTCAGCGACTGTCGTTGATTTCCAACCAGCATGACGCTTTATTGTCGTGATATCCACACCAGCATCTGCCAGTAATGTCGCTGAAGACCTTCGTAAGCAGTGACCAGTATAACATGCAGCATCAGGTAATTTTAAATACGAAGCTACTACACTCGGAATTTTTCCCATGGTATTCTTGTCAACTGGCTGCGAACTACATTTTCCTGCTTTGTAGTACAAAAAAGGCGCTTATGCTTGACGTGGGGAGGACGAAGGGACAGGTATTTTCGAAACAATTCAAGCATATTTCCCTCATCGGTAACCAGAAAAGTTCGTGGAATCTTTGTCTTAGTGTTTGGAATTTTTACAATCAAGGAAGAGCCTACATCCTCAATATCATCTACACTTAAATTGACTAGTTCATCAGTTCGACAAGCTCCGGCAATCCCCAGAATTAATCCAATCTATAAAAAATCAAAATACTTAATAATTGAAATACCTAACAACAAAAGTAATCTTATCTTAATCATTAAGAATTCTTTGTCATCTGCACTTGATAGAAAACGGTCGATTTCACCCTTTGTCAATATTTTCGATTTTTTCGCTTGATATCCGTCACCGGTTCTTTTCAAATATGCGATCAGCTTGGGGAATTTGCTTATATCTATGTTGTCGTAAATTATCAAGCATGACTTAACCATAGAATATTGCGCCCATAATGTGGAAGACTTGTAATTCTTTGCATTTTCACTGAAGTATGCCAACAAAACATTCTCGCTGTATACTCGAACATTTTTCTCGGTTTATTTATTTATTGCAATATTTGCAGCCTCCACAATCTCTTCCGACACACAATTATTCATTGTGCACTAAACAAACTTTAAACTAAACCAAACTAGCACCTTAATTTGACAATTCTTTTTGTTTGTTTATTTTGTAGTTATGACAATAACTCAACGACTACTAAATAAATGCTCAAATCCGAATACAATAATTCTGGTGCTACTTACTTCATAATGACAAAATATGTGTTTTTAAGTTAATGAGACCGTGGAAAAAATAGTATATACCATTCGGAAGAGATGCTATTTTGTCCTCGGTGCATTGTAGCCCTCGGGCTTCAAATTGCACCTCTACCAAAATAACGCATTTCTCTCCCTTATAGTATAATGTACTATTATTGTCATTAACAATTTTTTCTCTCTAACCAATAGTAACAGAATTATGCCAGCAAACAAGTCTTGAATACGTTACAACGTCTCTTACATACTATCTTAGGATTGTTATGTTTTTGTACATATTAATTGTATTACATTATGGGTACACCTAAACATAGGTACTTACTGTGAATGGTTTTCTTATAGCTCTTTTCGCAACACAGGATAATAGTTACAGTGATTAAAATGACTTCTGCTCTTTGCAAGAAGCGGTTACCGTACAAACGACTCGTAGCAAGAGTTTTGCCTAGATTCACCGTAAATTAACCTGTCATGCAGCTGGTTATGGTTACTATTAATTGTTTCATTGTTTATGTACACTAGCGAAATATGAAACGCATTAGCTATACGCACCGCTATAACTAATTTTACTTTTAGGTTATCATCAACAACCTGACACTGCAACGTTACAGTACGTTACAGTTTTATTGAGTTTCTCGGAAACTTCAATTGTTTACTTTACTAATACTGCTCCAAAAATCAAATTACGAACAAAATATGTTACAGGCGCTTTTACTTAAGCTTAATTGTACCTTGCTTTGTAATTTCGTAACATAGTTTTGCATATTGTTGCAGTTGTATTTTTATTTTTGAAATTATTTGTAGACAAACTATTCGTTTTAGACATTTTTTTCTTAAGAGTTTTTTATTACTTTTGGTCAGATATATAATATACAGTGTGGAAGAAAAGTATGGAATAAATTCATTATTTCTAAAACAAGTTTCATGAAATTTCCTCGGACACGTCGATTTAGCCTTTTAAAAAGACTCTTTTTTTATACCAACGCATTTCCGACGTTTTTAATCGGATTCTTGTTGAATTCTAAATGTATAATTTCAACACTTTATTCCTTCAACTTTTCGAGAAAAAAATAATAACCGATAAAATCGGTGTGAAAAAAATGTGAATATTCCCATTTGTGTCTGTGATGGGCTGGTTGAGAGTAAAATGGTGACTTAATTTGTTGTTTTTGCTATTAAAAGATGTAATATTCTAACGCGCAATCTAATAAAACAAAATATATAAATTAGGGGGTCAAATACGATTGAGGCAACCAGAATTTAATTATTATTGTTGTTTATTGTTTATTGTTGCTTAAGGAATATAAACAGGACAAACCCAAAAAACGTATTCCCTTGTAGGTACATTATAATAATGATTGTTACATAAATATAAGTATACAAGAAATTAAGACATGTTTAAACAAAAGATAAATAATTGAAGAATGAAGTGCAATGAAACAATATAAGAAAAATACCTAGCGCTAATTTAAATATAATTATCGAAAATATTTTTTTAAAGTCCTATCAAAGGAGCTGCTTGAGACAGAAAACTTAATTAGTTGATTATTGTTAAATTGTTTTAAAAATAAAGAGTCCTTATTTTGTGATACTGCCGATGAATTCACTATATCCATTTTCACAAATAAAATTGTGATGATCAGATGATACACAAATAAAATATTAATACTTTATAATGTTAAAAATAAGACATTGAGAACGTCTTGGGTATATCACGGTACAAGCCCTATATTTTTTTGTAATTCTTGGAAATGTCCCTCAGATTTACAAATGGGTAAATACCCATATTCCATCTATCTCTTTTAAGTTTTGATTTGTTTTAAGTACCCTTTGATACAATACCATTAATTTGGTGGAAACGGATAACCGTGACAAATATTTTTGCTACAAGTAATTAACTGCTCTTTATCATTCCGAATCATTGATGCAATTAATATTATTTTTAAATTATAAATATGCAAATAATTTAATAATGCAACTGACAATTAGTTAAAATTAAATTTGTGGTTTAGGATACTGGGAAATTTATTTTTTATGGTGGCCTCTCCGAGAATACAGAGTAATTACCTTTTCCGTCCGCAATGCACTTGTCCATTTATTGTTTGGTATTTACCACAATTTAATCATTCTTATGGCTGGTATAAATAAATGTTTTATTGCATTCACTACTGGATTTACATACAGGGCGAATCTTAAATATGTACAAATATTTAATAGTTTTTTTACAAAAAAAAAATAGGAATAAAGAAGTCAAATTTTAAATAAATTGACGACCACTGACTGACTACAAGGCTTTTATGAGTCATAAATAGTCATAATATTGTGTAGATTCGATGTATACAGCGTTGCCAGTGTGTCAATATGTTAGAAATGGGTTTATAAAAATGTTTTAGCTACCGCTTTTGTCATTTCTATACATCATAAAAAAGTATGTCTGTGCATATACATGCTTTTACAATAGTAATGACACTCCCTCAAAACAGTTTTTGAACTTCTGAATAGAAATTTCATTAAATGTCTATTGGTGAGTGAAACAACTACGGACTAATGTTAAAAGTTGAAAGGAGATTTCATTTAGAATACGTTAGCAGTTCAAAGTAAATAGCAAAATTCATTTTAAAGAGTGCCATTATTATTGCAAACGATTGTACATGAAATTGAATTAAAAACATAAGACAGATTCTTCACTCACACTTATTCAGAATTTGATTTTTATCCATTTTTACTACACTCCAAATGATTACCATAATTTTATGGTTATCTCTGTCAACCTTTTCGCTGTTTGAATAATGTTCCATATCTTACTTAATTTTTTAATCGTTAGTTAAAATCTTAAAATTTGGGTGAAATATTGCTGCGTAGCCTACGCATTTTTACTTTACCTATCGGTTAAAACAAATAAATATTTTAGAAACAATCTTAAATATTCAATTTACGTTAAACTAAAACAATATATTTATTTTAGATACGATATGGCAACCTCGCCTTCAGCAGATCATATGGTTCGCCAGCACTTTATCTGGTCAGCGGTCCCCAAAGTGTGGATATTTAAAAAAATATATATAATCTCCATAAATATTTGAAATTTTTAAAAATGACTCACTAGACATCTATATGACGAACTACACCTGAGGTTAAAATATTTGTACTTATTTAAGATTCATCCTGTATAAAAGTATAAGTAATTAATCTTTTTACTCTCATAACATTTTCACAAAATAGATGGAACTCTTAGAGGATAGTTTATCAGAAAAATATTTGTTGTCAGAATAACCCGATAATTATATTGTCAGATGCATTTAGATTTTGATATACATGGGGTTAAGTAAACAAAGAAATGCGAAATAATTGAGTAGCGAAGTGGCTTCTAGATAAATCTCAGGATAAATGTTACTTGTGAAAGCTGGCACAAAATTGAAGTTGACCATGTGGAATCTCGGAAACTATGAGAGATACGTAAATAATTTAAATTTTTATGTAGACTTGTGCTGACGTTTCTGTTAGTTATTGAACAGAACAGACTTTCAGACTTTTGCCCAATTAGCATTTTGCCAACGTTATCAAAGGTGTTAGAAAGAATCGTGCATGATGAGTTAACAGTTTTTATTAATGATAACAATATTTTATCTTATTTTCAGTCGGGTTTCCGAGAATTTCATAGTACCACTACGGCTTTACTTGATGTCACCGATGACATTTTTAGAGAAATAGATAATAACAATAACTCATGTCTTATTTTGTTAGATTTCAGTAAAGCGTTTGACACCATTAACCACTCCATTTTGGTCAAGAAATTGAAATATTCCGGACTTAGCGATAATGCTCTTTCTTTCTTTACCAATTATCTTGGAAATCGTCGTCAAAGGGTTTGTCTTGGCAACACATATTCGTTGTATAGACATGTTAAACAAGGGGTACCGCAGGGAAGTATATTAGGTCCATTACTCTTCTCTATTTATACTGCAGATTTTCACACATACTTAAATCATTGCAGAATTCATCAGTACGCTGACGATACTCAGCTTTATTTTTCATTTACTGGGGAAGATGCTTTAGTTGCAGCTAATCTTGTTAACATGGATTTAAAGAATATAGTTCTGGTTGCCAGTTCTCATAGATTAGTATTAAATGAAAAGAAAACAGAACTTTTAATTTTCGGTAAAAACAAGCTAAGTTTAATGGTTGATCCTAACTTTGTTTTAAAAATAAATGATCAAATTTTAAAGCCAGTTAATTATTGTAAAAATTTAGGACTTACGATTGACAATAATTTGAGATTTACTAATCACGTAAATAATTTGGTTCAAAAGTCATATAGCATATTGAAAATATTATATAGGCATAAGGAATTTTTAAATGAGACAATAAAATTGCATCTTTGCGATGCATTAATTTTATCACATTTAGCTTACTGTGACATTGTGTACTGGCCAGCCTTAACTAGATTTATTTACCACATTTCATGTCTTGTGTATAAAATAAGTAATATGTGTCTACCCAGGTATCTGTTTAATAAGTTGATTAGAGGTTGTGATATTCATGATATGTCTACTCGACATCGTGGTTTGTATTCTGTACCTAAACATAGTACAGCTTTGTTCGAGCGATCTTTTACTTACAATGCTTGTAAAATTTATAATAATATTCCAGATAATATTAAGTCTGCTTCTAGTATGTTTATATTCCGTAAACGAGTCAAGTCCTGGATTCAATCGAATCATTAATATAATAATACCTTTCTTCAATACGAATTGTTAGTTTTTAGTAATACATATGTTAGTAATATATTTCGTCAGTCTACTATTTGTTTAACTATAAGGCTGGTTACGTGGAAGAGCGGCATTTTGCCGAACGGCGCTAGTAATTTACTTTGTTCTTTATATGATTTACTGTTTTGGAAAATAAAGGCAATATATTATGATTATTATTATTATTATTAAAAGATATTTTCAAATATAGATTTTGACATTGTCTTATCTTCTGAACACTCTGTATATTGAAATATTCATGTGATTAATTGAACACACAGTGTATTACATCTGTTAAGTATTTTTACTATTCCCGAAATAAAAACTTCTGCGTCGTTGTAGATGGCAATTAAACTAGTAATTAGAGTTAAATACGTCTGTCAAAAAATAGTAAAAATGTTGAACTCTTAATGAATTGATGTGTTTTAATAAAACGTATATTTAGTGTATGCAACATGTGTTTTCGTGATGTCATACTCGTTCTGGAGTCGGACCGAACTGGCAGACAGAGGCGGAAGCGGTCAAAATTTTTACAGGGCCAAAATGCACTCAAATAAATTAAAAGAAAGCTAGTGTTTATTTTTGGAAAGTTCTGTTCGATAATATTTTACATACTAAACAATCGAATATAAATAATTCGAATATATACGATCTGAGGGCATTGTTTACCTAAAACCAGCTCTGGGTATATACTGATTTCAGCGTCAAAGCGATTCGGTGACTAAATACAACTGTGGATATTTGCACTTAGTTGGTATGCGATTTTAGTGAGTCATGATGTAGTTTTTTGTACTTACTTGTTAATGACTATGATTATTTGCGACTACTGTTAAATGAATGTTTGCTGCGGCAATTATTGTACGTGACTAAAAAAATTTTGCGCCACAAAAATAACCAATATCGATTCTTCACGGCTTGAAAATATCCGATGTTAAATTTTCTCTATTCGTAAGGCACATTGTTGTGCTTTGGTTGATACAGAGTGTTCTTTAGAAATTGAACTATTAATACTAGTGTTGGGAGTTTTTTTTCGCTTTTTATTGATTTTGTCTTGGTCTTGGACAACACAAGATTTTTTTAATCTTTATAAACAAGACAATAAATATTTACACCGCAAGAAGTTTTGCAAATATAAGTGATGGGCGAACTCGAATTAAAATTAAGCTTTAATCCGATTATTGGTTTTTGTAATTCGAACAATGTGACGTCACAGTAGTATATGCAACCTGCGGTACTTTGTGTCATAAGAAATTACTTAATTTGATTGTACCCAATCTATTCGTACCGCACTCTTTAGTAAAGTAAATAATTATATTAATTGCCATACACTTTCCTAACCTGGCTTTTGTTTGTTTTCTTTTCACAATTTAATATTCATAATTTATATAATGAGCTTTCTGGCGCGATTATTTAATTACATTACCACAATTATTAGTGGTGATGTGGTGAACTTACGGTATTGTTAAACGTAACTTATTCCTTTGTTTACAGTATAGATCCATTTATAAAATTATGCCATATAATTTCAAATTTAATATTTATTTTAGATAATTAATTTATTATTGCTTTTTACTACTGGTTCCATTTTTCTTTTAATTTTTTGGCACGAAGAAATATTTTATTAGGCGCTGTATGCTGTGACGTTTACATAATGTCATAATGCGATGCTTCTTCCATTTACCCGGTGAGATGCACTTTCTGTGCTCATTTTACGAGTCTATTTTGCAAATTTATTCAATACCAGTGCCAGTACGAGTCTAAGAGAAATATCATTTCAATTAAAATAATACATTTCTTCCACACATATTTGGAACAAACATGCAATTTCCTCACTAAAAGCATTGATTTTTTTTAAAACAATTTCAAACGTTCGAAATTTATAAGAAGTCATCAGAATGGAAAATTTTAGCAACGTTAGTCTTGTTTCTATGACTATCCAAATAAGGTCTGAATTTAAAAGAAAGGAATATCATATTATTTAATAATTGTATTATCATGTCATGATGATGCTAATATATGCTACAGAAACGTCGATAATATTTTCATATTTTTTAAAAATATTTTCGATACTTGTCATCGCCGCCGCCCATGACCGGCTGCACAAAAAACTCTGAAATATAGCCGGCTAGCTGGCTCATATACGAATGTTTATAGAGTCTCTGTGGGACATATGGTTAATGTGCACGATATTTACACTTGTTCAAGCTTTAATTAGAGCTCTTACTTCACAGCGCATCAGATCCCGAGGGATCCCAAAACATGTGAACGGTATTGGCGAAGAACACAGCACTCTTTGTCCTGATGGCTTCTAAAACAAATAAACACTGGTCGTAGAAAACATATACGGGCAAAACGATCGTGAAAGGAAATCGTACAAGGCTGACCAATTGGAAATATTGTCGTAGCTGGAGAAATAATAACTAAAGGGAAATTTTAAGTGATCTGTTGATAATATATTTAAAAATTCTGCTTTGTTTTTATATATTCTTTTAAATCAAGTCGAGTATAACTCATTCCTAATCAGTTATCAATAGAATTAGATTCTCTTATAAAAGACTTTTTTGAAATTTTATCTCAAGTCTTTACTTTTACTCATTTTTATCCTAGATGTACGTACGTTAGCTAAAGTGCCCATATTTCGCAGAGCTTGAAATGGGACAGGAACAAAAACTTCAGTTCAGGAAGTTTAATCATTTTTTTATTTATCTTATTATATGTATATCGTAATTTCTGAGGCAAAAAAATTAAGAAAACTGTTCAAAATATTTACTGTTAGATATTACCACAGTATAGGGAGACCAGTAAAAACACTCGGGCCGAAATAATAAGTCGCGCATAGCAGCTCGCGCATCCATTTCAAGCTGCAGAGACCCAGTGTTGTTAACACGTAGGGAAATTCCCTACTTGTAGGGAAAATTTATCAATAAATCGGTTGGTAGGGAAAATTTTCTTATTTTGTAGGGGAAAAAGCACTCTAACAAAATAATATGCTTAGTAAATACTGTTTTACCATTTAAAAGAAAATAAGATTTTATGAATCATTTCTCATATTTGTTTGTAAACAATAATATGCTGCCAACAGCGCTTTATCTTTTATACAAAATTCTAACATTGCTAACCATAGATAAAAGAAATTACTAACTTGGGCAGGCAGCGTAGGGAAATTTATAGTAGAGTAGGGGAATTTCATGCTTCATCGTAGGAAAACAAATTTTAAAAGGTTAACATCACTGCAGAGACCTCAGTTTACATCCAACTCTGGGAGTGCGAACATCGGTTATACAGAGCCGTATTAAAGCAATATTTTGAGTCTGATCGAGGTACGAGTCGCTGCGCAGCAGTTAGATGGTTAAATATATCATATATAAATAGTAATTTAAGTTTCTTTAAATTTACTAGACATAAATAAGTAATAAGTAATCTATAATATACTGTACAAACCATAAATGATATTTTACTGCTATTGCCTTACCTATTAACATATTTCTTAAGTATAACATTGGAATAAAAATACTTATCATGAAAGTGAAGTTTAAAACATACATATTTATATTATTCACAAATACAAATTTTTATTTTAGAGCAAAGTTCTGTGCAGAGGCTTCTAATAGAGAATATTTATTAGAAAAGCTGCTCAGGATTAGTAATAGTTCATACAAACTATGTCAAATACATTTTTAAAATAATATTTTTTCTAACGATTCGCGCAATAGATTACGCAAAGAGGCCGTTCCAACGTTTCCTGCACAAGACGGCTCATCTTCAAATTATGTAGATGATCATATTTCTTGTAGTCACTATAATGAGAGTAAGTCTCAAAGCAAAATAATAAAAAATATTTTTTTTCCAAATTTACATTTTACTGCACTTTTAACTCCAATTTAACAATTTTCAAAGTTAAGTAAACATAATGTCTCTGTTCTGAAAAATACTTGTCTTCTGGTTTACGTAGATCATGTAAGACGAAAAAAAATCATAATAAATTATTTGTCCACTAAACTTCAAACGTCAAATTTTAAATTTAAAAAAATCCCAAAAAAAATGTAATTATCACTAATAACAAAAAAAGTAAGTAAATAAATAAAAATGTTTTGTAGTGCAATAATATATATTTTAAACTCTTTTTTTAAAGAGTCCAAAGAAGTAAATCAAATTTTCACACTGTATGTTAGTAGCAGTAAATGATGTATAGTACATGTTGAATTACCCATTTATAACTGTATAATGAATTATTACATAATGCGGATAGATATAACGTAAACTTTCATGTGGAATAACTACGCTTTCACGCGCAAATAAAAATTTCTTATTCCGGTCCTGATCACCGATTCTGTCAATTCTATCGGATGTGCTATCGCACTCACATTTCGAGGTCACCGCAGAAACTGAAAGCAGTTCAAAGTGCCGACAATGGAGTGAAACTGCTGGTCTACCTATGCTGTGATATTACTTAAGAGAAACGCCTTTGGACAAAAATTTAAGTTTTAGAAACATTTCTGGACTCATAAACAAAACTACTAAATATTGTTACAATGTTTATGTTTTTCAATATAGGAAGTTTATAGTCGAATGAATGAATAATCAATATTGACCCAAACCTCTCCATGTGACATATGAATCACCACTGTTTTTCATGGAAGTGTTTTTCTTATAGACATTTTTACGGTCGCGTTCTTGAACTTTTTTTTAAATTTATTTCCATCTTTACGGGAAAAGATTATTTTTAAAAAATACCACTGTCCAAAATCTGAATCAAAATTTTTGGATTTTTCTACCCTGTATAATTTTAATTGATAAATTGAATCCACCCTTTATTTGGAAGATAAAAAAATTGCTTTTCACAACAAGTACAAAAAACATCCTAATTTCTAGTATTGGATCACTATCTTTGCTTGAATCGGTTTTTTTCTTTACATACTTTTTTACGTCTACTTTGTTTCTAATATTAGATACTTTTTTATTCTCCTTCAACTTAACCACAAGGTATACCTTTTTCATAAACCAGGTAGGAGAATCGATTGTTTCAATAGTCAGATGGATACACTGAGCAGCAAAAAAGTTCTGCCATTTAAAAGAAACATGATGTGCCCATAAGTGGCGCTCTCTACTAATGACACCAAAATTAGAAACAAATTTGAATTTCTCGCTCGCAAAAACACGGATTTACAAATTTTATGAAAATATTTGGATTGTTTAAGAAGTTATCTACAAATATCGAAAATAAAATTTTAACTTTGACACCCTGTACCTTATTTATTATGCGACTTGGGACATAGGTATGTTAGGTTAAATCGATTTATTTTTACCTAAGGAATCTGTGGTACTATTTTTGCTACTTCATTTAAAAACACCCAAAAGTATGGAATAAATTCAATAAAAACGAAACAATTATTTTTTGGGAAAATTCCTCGAACCGGTCGAGCGTAAAATGCGATTTTCAAATGTCAATTGTTTTCGAGTAATGACGTCATCGATTTTTTTTTAAATGGCAACACCATGTTTTTTTCCTTGATTCTGAAAGATCGTTTAATTCTCTATCAGACAGTACTAAAATTTTGCCCTCTTACATAGGAAAGTTTTCGAGTAAATGACGATTGAATGTTAGAAAACGTAAATCAGTTAAAATAAAGCAAAAACGTTATCAAGTTTAGTTTTTCGAAGTAACAATTCTGAGGTATGTAAAATAAAATACAATTGATTAAATTTTATACATAAATTAAATGTTCGAATTGCCATCCACCAACTTCTTGACAATGCGCAAGTCTGTGAAGAAATTCTTCTTGCACATTATGAATGATTTCTGGGGTAACTCTGCGTATTTCGTCCCGAATGCGATTTTGAAGTTCTTCTAAATTACGCGGTTTATTAATGTACACTTTGGCAATTCGAACATTTAATTTAAGTATAAAATTTAATCAATTGTATTTTATTTTACGTACCTCAGAATTGTTACTTTTTTATGGATAAAATTTACGTTTTCTAACATTCAATCGTCATTTACTCGAAAACTTTCTTATGTAAGAGGGAAAAATTTTAGTACTGTCTGATAGAGAATTAAACGATCTTTCAGAATCAAGGAACAAAAAATGGTGTTGCCATTTAAAAAAAAATCGATGATGTCATTACTCGAAAACAAATGACATTTTAAAATCGCATTTTACGCTAAAATATGTATTTTTTCAATTAAAAATTGACCTGTTCGAGGATTTTTCCCAAAAAATAATTGTTTCGTTTTTATTGAATTTATTCCATACCTTTGGAGCATAGGTACTGTATAAATCGTCGGTTTGGTGCAAAACTATCCATTTAGAAAGAATTTGAGTAAATAGCAATTAAAGATTTCTGGCCCTTGTGACTACATTATTTTTTAAGCTGAATTTTAACAATTTTAGGAGTTATTTGTATGTAAGGATACTTAAGAGATACAATATGTTTAATTTCAATATGCATTCAAATTCTTGTGATAAAGGACATAGTTTATATTAATGAAAAAATCATGTGATGCTGTTACGTTATAAATTTTAAAGGCGGTAAATTTAAAAATTTGGGTAGCAAAATGTTGATCTGTTTTACAAGCACTTAATAATCCATTTTTAATCCATGCACCAAGCCGACGAAGTATTTTAATGCTTGTGAAATGTCAATTAAAATTACTATCACCACCTACTGATTATTTGTAATCTCCCTAAAGGCTGATGTATGACTTTCAGAAGCCATTCAACTTTTAATAATTTACAGATGACCCGTACTAGGCATAACCGACGTTTATTGCATTATTTTTCGAACAAGAAAGTTGGTATAATTGAAAAAATTACTCGCACCGGCCTCAAAACCGTTCCTCGCGGCACACAGCTCGTCACCATTGTTCACGAAAGCGTTACGTTGTCGGGTGCCATTAGAGAGCGGACAATTACAGAGCAACTGGTACGTTCTACGGGGAAATTGCCTGGTATCTGGAAGCGAACGCTATAAATCAGAAGGAAAACGCGCTCTGAAGGTCGCGACATATCTGTGGTACGTGCCCGGACAGGTCATTTTCTTCGAATCGGCACGAAGTGGCGTGCTTATCGGACAATTATAAAACTATAACCGCGTAAGGGGACACCGCGCACAGGTATTAACTTCGCGCTGCTTTGTTTTACTTTCACTGTCGATAAGTGCGTTTTAATTGTCGAACGATTTGGCTGGAGGGATTAGTTATTGGATTAAGTGGAGTCGTAACTTTCCTCGACGACAATTTCTATTACGTATTCGCAATGGACCATGTTGGTGTCATTAGCGGAAAATTACCAATTAAGACACCTTACATGTATATCAATGCGTTCACCTTCTCATTTGTTTCAGTTTAACAAGTTTAAGATGCAAATTAAAGAACCAACAGGGTATTTGCTGTGTGTACGTCATAACTTCATGAAGTTTTCTTTTTAGACTAAAAAAAATCGTAAAATATCTTAGTTACGCAAACATTGCAGGTTATGTAGGTCAGATTACCTCACGAAAAATATTTGAATTCGTATAAGCAGAAATGACACATGCCCATTTTTGCTTAAAATCGGGTTATTGCCAACACTGGGCAGCCACCACTGAAGATGCCGACAGGGAAGAGAGGCGAAACGTTTAGAAGCATGGAATGCGACCAGTTATAGAAGTGGCGACGGGACGTCTCGGAAGACCACCATTATCCGAGGAACGATTCCGACCGCAGCGATATATGGGCGAGCCCAGAGATACCGATAGTTTGTCTGTCCCCACAGAGTCTAGCCCGAGGATAACCAGGACAGGTCAAAGAATGCCAGCTAAAGCTAGTGATGTTCACTATAATTTTTTACACTCAACAGTTTGGTGTGGTGGAATTCACCAATGTTACTACAATGGTAGGCAAGTCGGCAAGTACCAATTTGTGTCAAATAAATCCTTAAATGATTAGGCAGATCAGTAATAGAATAAAATCACAAAAAATTATTATTTGTTAAGGTCGCCGTATTTGTCGCCGTAAAATGATCAAATTTGTGATGTTGTTTCACTTTTACTATTTAAATTTTTTCTTAAATAATAATATCTTTTAAAATGCATATGTAAGACACACATTATTTTCCTATTCTAACCGTACATTTTAACAATTATTTTCACATACTTAGAAACAAAACTGAACAATCTTATATGCAGGATCATGTAAGTTTATGTTATAAAAATATTTATATCTACAGGTAAATTTAAAAAAATCGTATTCTGAAAGATTTCTGTACTTAAAAATTTGTTGGTTAGACCGCTTGCTGTTGTTATATATTCACTTTACTTGGATACCTTTGAAAATTCGCGGGTGGCATGAAATAACATTCCTGTTATTTGCTAAGGTCTATATTATTCAGTTCTTAAATGTCTAAAATAATTTGTATTTATAGAAAACACTATTTCAAGAATACGGCGCCTATAATAGCAAAACAAATGCATCAATCTTATAATCTTCAACGTTTTGTTACATTATTTCAACATCTTCAGAATGTTGGAATAAAATTGAGAAATATATTACTTAAAAATAAAAAAAGACAAATACAGAAAATCTTATATTGCAAATATTTCCATTTTAAAAAATGTATGGTCATAGGACTATAAAAAATAATTCTAATATTTCGTTATTGTTGCTTACATTATGAACGTATTTATTTATAACTGACAGAGCAAAAATTTTTCCTACATCTAAAACCCTTGTTCTAAAAGTTGTAGAATTAATTTTAAAATTTATTGTAAAACAGAGCAGTTATATGAGGGTCACGAAAAAATCTTTAGAAAAAATAAACCTTCTTAAATTACATCTACAGCCTGTCGATTAAGACATATAGATTTTAACCATCTCTTTCTTTTTTCTATACTTACTTAAGTGTTTATTAGTCTTGAACCTAATAGTATTTACAGTGATAATATCTACCTACTGGTTGGGCGCCTCATATCGACGTGATTTTCTAATACAAGAATAAATTAGCGACTGTAAATACGATCCTTTCGCAATCCACTAACATTGACATGCTTACTCGCAGAACATTTGTAGATCCTAGCATTAAAAATTTGCATACGTTGCATAAAAGGAGGAGATAGTCGTCCGATTCCGACACCAGAATCGGATTACGTCATGTCGGCATAAAAATCACATTAATTCATGACTATGGGACATAGTATCGGCGTTAGAATTAAGCACCTCTTCGACGATTGTTTGCTCGGACTTTCACTCTTACTTATACAACCATAATGGCTAAGAATAACTTCATGCATCATGCCTCGCCGTGGAGGATAATTCGTTTTGTTGTGCGTTGGGAATGTGAGTACGGATCGGTACAGAAGATGCCGGTGACCAACAATGTACCTTGTTAACTGAATGGCAGATTTCCACGTTCTATTTTGTCGTATTGGTATAAGCAATCTTCATTCATTATTTCGATCACTGGCGGAAAAATACTATACAGGATGAATCTTAAATAAGACAAATAATATTTTAATCAGAAGTACAGTTCACTGTGTGGAACACATCATTAATGACTTTTTTACAAACAAATCAGGAATAAAAAATCGAAATTTAAAATAATTTTCGTGATTTTTCAATAGAAAACTTATTAAGGACCGCTGATCCGACTCAGAACTAGTATTTTTAAGAGTTATGGTGAATGAGACTTCCACAGTGTTGCCAGTGTTACTGGCATACTAATGTGTTCGAATAGGTTTCAACAATGTTAACTAGAATTTTTAGACATGTCCTCGCCTTTACCATTCCTATACATTATCAATAAATTGAAAATATAAATCAGATTCTCTACTCCCAATGATAGTTCAATCTAGAATTTGGTTATTATCCATTTTTACTACACTTCAACTGATTTATCACAATACTTTATGGTTATCACTATCACTGATTATCACTTGTTAAGCATGTTAACCTTTTGTATAATGCGCCATATTTTATTTAATCACACTGTATTGCACGAAAAATATTAATTAAATACACAAGACACTTAAGAGAAAAACACTATCCGTGATAATAATAAGACGGTTTAAATGGGTCTTATACGTTATAGTGCCGCAACTCTTAAAATAGATGCGTCAAGCAATGCATTAAGAAACCATTAGCTTAGTTCGGTTTCAGAAGATGCAAAAGTATCTCATATTAACTTTCAATTTACGTGTATTGAAATTATCAAATCCCTTAAATTATTAAATATTACATGTTTTGCTTCCACTTGCCTTTGCCACAGCTTATTCCTTTGCCGTGAACCATACTAGTGCATCGGAATCAACATAACCTCTATCAATCCTAGAGGATGAGGCTTGTGCGGGACAATACGCCTACTGCTCGTGACACCTACCTGTTATCTGTGCCTACGACACCAGTTTTTTTTTGCATGCGATTGACTCTCCTTTTAAATATTTTGCTTTGCCTTTTCTTGATATTGAACACATATATTAAGCTAGTTATTTGGTTATTTCATGTTTTGTGTTAATTTTTAAAATCTGTTTCACATTTAACTGTACTTTTGACATTAAAAAAATAATTACAGTTGATCTAATTTTTCTGTCTATCTCTTAGACTTGAATAGAAAATTCTGACATTAAATCGAGAATTTCATACCTAGAAAAGATAAATTATATTCTTAAAATTTATAGAAAGCGGATTGCATTCCTAATTTTCGTCAGAATGTCAAGAATAGGTATATTACATTTCGGAGCACCTCACGCGTTCGAAATCCTGTGTGTTCGAAGTGCTACGTGACCGAAATCCTACGAGCCCGAATACCTGCCTGTTCGAATAGAGATGTGCGCGCTCCCGGCTGACTTGCAGATAGAGAAGACCACGATGCAATTCGCCTGGATGATTCGTTCCCGCGGTAAGAAGATAACGCAACGGTTTTCACAGTGATGTATCACTTTCCACAGTTTTAGAAACATTATTAATTGATTACCAAAATGCAGCCTTTTATTAAAATGTTTCCACACGTTTAATTATTATTATATGTACTTACTTGTGACTTTATTTCATGTGTTAAATACTATCTACGTATTTACTTGGTATGCATGCAGTAGTCAGCTATAAAAGTACTGTTTTTTGTATGTTTCAATTGTAAAATACATGCAGATATAATTCGATTGAAGAATTGATATACCCATTTATACAGAAGTTATTTCAGCAGTTGTAGGGACAAGACTGTAATATTGCTATTATATTACAATAGTTATTCGCTACTTATTTATATAGATGTGAGTATTTTTATTATAGGGTGTCTGAAAAATGATGCTGGTGGTAATTATCTGTGTAATAATGATTATCGTTGTTAGGCGCATTCTAATTCTAAGGTCATAGGTATTTTATGGTGAATATATATTATTTTATTTAGGTAAAGTTTACGTTTTATTAACCATTCATAATATTGGAGACAAGTGAGATTTATAACATTATGTAATTAACTTTAGTCATAAGTTTAGTAAATGAATTTAAAAAACATTTGTTAATTTATGTTTAGTGGAAAGTAAGAAAGGCATGACTTAATATTTACATTGGTTTAACAACATAATTCTGATGAAGATGATTTTGAACATATAAAACTTTGAGCCTATGTTTGATAAATGTTTTCAAGAAATACTTAGATGCAAATATTTAAATATAACTAATACTAAAACATAAATATATTTTTGTTTTGATACTAGATACATATGTATTCCTAAATTTGATTTTTACTATTATATCTGTGACCCTTTTACAGTTGCATAGTACCAGAACCGGAAATAATATAACTAAGTAACTAGGTGGTGGATATCAAAGAACACGGTAAATATAATAGTTTTCTTCTATTCACGTTTTAAGAGAGGTTCTAATTTAATGTAATATATGGACATCCTTTTAGACGACATCTGACGTTTTACATAAATGTTGACATAATATTAATCCACTTTTATTAGCAATGTTTTGTTGTTACTGTTCAACATCAAGTAAACGTATGTTCGACATTTTTATGTTGAGAAATGAGAGTAGGTTAAATTTTTATTTTATTTTCGATGTTTCATATTGCATTTTTACTTTATAACGAGCTTTATAATGTTCACCAATAATGACTACAGAGCTTCTACAAAACTGTTCTACATTGCATAACTTTATAAAAATAATGTTACAAATCTACAAAAGTATATTTTATAACAACGATAATCATTATTACACAGATAATTACCACCAGCATCATTTTTCAGACCCCCTATAATAAAAATACTCACATCTATATAAATAAGTAGCGAATAACTATTGTAATATAATAGCAATATTACAATCTTGTCCCTACACTGCTGAAATAACTTCTGTATAAATGGGTATATCAATTCTTCAATCGAATTATATCTAAATGTATTTTACAGTTGAAACATACAAAAAGCAGTACTTTTATAGCTGACTACTGCATGCATACCAAGTAAATACGTAGATACTATTTAACACATGAAATAAAGTCACAAGTAAGTACATATAATAATAATTAAACGTGTGGAAACATTTTAACAAAAGGCTGCATTTTGGTAATCAATTAATAATGTTTCTAAAACTGTGGAAAGTGATACATCACTGTGAAAACCGTTGCGTTATCTTCTTACCGCGGGAACAAATCATTCAGGCGAATTGCATCGTGGTCTTCTCTCTCCGCCAGTCAGCCGGGAGCGCGCACATCTCTATTCGAACAGGCAGGTATTCGGGCTCGTAGGCTTTCGGTCACGTAGCACTTCGAACACACAGGATTTCGAACGCGTGAGATGCACCCTTACATTTGCACCTTCTAGAGAAATGTTGTCTGAAGTTGCTGAGAATTATTAAGTAACCAGCTATATATTTCTGAATAATTTTAAATCAACGAAACATTTAAAATTCATATCAGAAATTTATTTTCAATATCGCTACTTTGATTTTCAAATAAAACTGAAAATATTATAAAACATTTTGTTTTTCTTTTACCAAAACCGATTTGTTATAAACTTGTTGAAGTTCTCGAATAGTTTCGTATCAATTTACGACATTATTGTTTTATTTAAGTTGTAAGTAATTGAGCGCGATTTATCGACAGCAATAAAAAATAATAACGAACGAGATTAGACCTTGCAGTAAACAAATCCATTAACTTAACATATTTGCTTGAGTTGATAACCATAAGTATAAAGAGAACATGAAATAATGTACCAGTCGTAATCGTGCCTACATTTGTATGTTCAGTACTATACGCAATAAAAAAAATACACAATTTAACACAAAACAACACAATCCTGTGTTACTCGAGATCCACACGGTGTACAGTCCCGAAAATATGACGATTTTATTAAACTCAACTCTCTCTAAATATGCATCCAAAGTACAATTCTTTAAATGGAGTTGTTACCAAAAGATTTGACATTTTTTTGAATTTGTATTAACCAAAAACTTAAATTAAAACTAAAATTTATAGCGGTTCTAATCCTCCCTCCCCACCACCCCAGACATAGAGCCTAGCCCGAGAATAACAAGGGCAGCGACCAGTTACCGAGGTCACAGCATAACAACCCGAAAAATCAATATATCAAATAACTCTTTCAAACAACTGAAAAATGGAGTGAAGGTTTATCATGCATACTTATACCACCTTGGTCCCTTGCTTATAAGGATAATTTTACATTTTGAAATTGTTTTAACGGCCTTTATGTTTGATTACAAAATTTCAACAGTCTGTCCAATTTTTCGTCTATCCCTTTGTTCAATTTCAAATTTACTATAGAATTCAAAGAAAAACGTTACAATTTTCAGACTTAATTCGAAAATTTCGTACATGCAAAGTATAATCTCAAAATTTCTAGAAAGCACTTTCCTAGAAAAATGTTCCTGAAGTAGATAATAATTATAAATTTCTGAATAATTCTAAATCCGCGAAACATTGAAAACGAAATTTAATTTTAACTGGTTAACTAAAAATTATGTGAATATTATAAATCATTTGTTTGTTTTTACCAAAACGAACTAATTTTGTTATGAAATTCTTTCTCTGTCTATCTGTTACCTCTTTGAAGTTGTAGGGCGTTTCTCAATTTTGCCTAAACCGACTAAATCAAGATACCTTAAAACGGTTTGAACAGTCTACAGGCACTTTTTTGAGGTACATTCGATGGTATAAAAATAAATATAATAATATTTTTATCCTGTATTTTATTTGAAAAACTTATTATTTGTTGTATAGGTTTGCAAGAAATATAAAATTTTCAAAATACCAACTATATTTAAGTTTTCTGACTCAGAAGGTTTCGAAAACAAAGTTTGACATTTAACATTGTTAGAAGTGTGTGAACAAATCAACTAAAATGATTAAAAATTTTATTAATTTGTATTTAAAAGTTAAAAACAAATAACATTAACATTCAAGTAAATCACAAACAACAAAACAAAAAAAAACATTAAGATTAAACAATAATGGAGTAGTATTATGTATCTCCCACCAAAAGTCATAATTTGACCCTCATATAATTCTTCCCTTAGTGAGAAACATCCTAATGAAAGATTTAATAATTTAAAATACATTGAACGAACTTAATTTTCATAACTGCACATTTCTAAACCTGTGAACATTCTGCAAATTATAATGCTTGGAGTAATTGTTTCATTAACCTCAGTAGTTGAATTTTTTGCGGTAGAATATGGTAGATAAGGTTTAAAGTGGGCAAATAAGTACAGAAATATAACCTGTTTGATAACGACGTTCCTATTTTTTTTAAAACAAAGGTGGCACATTATCCGAAGAGATATGATTGTTTGTCACAATGTAAGCTTTATCTTTTGCTATATAATGCTTTTACAATTGGTATCACGATAAAGAGATTAGTAGGGGTATCTAAGTTAAATATTATCTTTATATTTTTAGTTATACTTTACTTTTACAGAAATGCGAGGACTCTTGAAAGATAATGTAAAGATCTAGCATTAATAAAATAATATAGAGCGGTAAGGGAATGTTTATAAAATATTTGTAACAAATGATAGGCATCCCCTCTCTTTTAAATATCAATACTTTAGCTTGCACGATGTAAAAATAGGCAATTCTGAATTAGACAATCGAAAAGTGACTTTTTTTATTCAACTGAAATATCTGGAAGATAAGGATAATGAAAATTGGTAAAAGCCCCCCTAAAATTACGCGTAGAATCCAAATATGCAAAAATATACAGGGTGTTCCATTTAAAATAAGCAATTGATAGCGACTGCGGGTATAACCAGAAGTGCTGCATTATTTTATTTAAAAAGAGCACCCTTGAAACCCCCCTCGCCTAAATTTTTCTAAATTGCAATCGAAGTAGTCTGAAATATTCTGATGGACCCTCACCTTAAAACACCCTGCACTTATACATATAAAAATTTGATTGTGCAGGTAGCACCCATTTTATATCAGCAAATTCAACTGCTTTTGGCGCTGTTATTATTCATTAATAAAAATAGTTTGTGGTTTTAATTAATAAACAACTGTTTAAAATTTGTAAACCGACGTGTAAACATATTTAATATTAAAGGACAGTATAAGGATTTTACAAACATTTTTTTTACTATTTCATTTTCGATGACCAATCTACTCCCAATTTTTTTTTAGATAAGTTGTGAATCGCCCTGTATATTTTCAATACATTTATTTTTCCTATAAGGTGTTAGTTTGGCGTCATATTGTTCTATATAGAACGGATTTAGTGCCATTTCTGTAATTCATTTAAATTTCGGAACGTACTCTGCAAGTTTTGGGGCAACGTCTGAAAGAAACAATTAATCTAGTCAAATAGAAAATAGAAACTACGATTTTGCATACATTATGTAATAAAGTGTTTTGAAACGTCGCACTTTCACATCCTCATGTTAAAATTCCGGGAAAAATATTTTTTATGCATTCAACTATCCAGCGTTATAATAATCGATTTGTTGGACGTAAAATAACTACCGCAACACTTTGCCGTATTTTATTAATTCATAGGAATCAATGTTTTTATCGTTAAAGTAAATATTCACCGGGTTAATCATACATGCCTTGTATGTAATTAATTTTAATTATCTTTAAATGGCATACATCGGTTTGTTGGTACAAGGTTCCGGGTTCGAATCCCGTTCAAGGTTCCCGTAAGGATGGGTTGGTGTATAACTGGTTACACGAAAGTAAATATTTTGCTGAGCGATTTCTGCTATTTATTATTTTAAAGAAACCAGTAAGGATGTTTTGACGAAATAGACTAATGCCTGAGCCTTGCTTTGTATATAGGTAGTAGCTGTGGTAGTAGTTTATGATCGTTAAAAGTATTCATAGAAATATGCAGGGTATATGCTCAGTTTCTGCTATCCTTTTTTTATACGGGAATTAGTAATGTATAAAAAAGATAGAAAATGTTTTAATGAATACAGATAAAAAATTGTCGTAAATATTTATGCACGAGTTTATGCAATTGTAAACGAGACAATAGACTCGTTTAGTGTGACGTCACATATTTAGGCAGCTCGCAACAAATTGTCAAAGTTGAAATTGTTCAGACCGAATCTTATCCTTGTGTACTATTTCTACAGGGTGTCCGGTAAATCTGAGAAATCTCTTGGGTGCAGATAGAACATGAAAAAAGATGACAAGTTCCTATAAATTTTTTCCTACAGGCCCTTCCTACGGAGATATGTGTCCTGAAGGACGCTGCTGGAAATCAGTTTTTCTTGAATAACTTTTAAAGCACTTAATATAATTTAATAAAAATTTAATGCGATGGACACTAGTAAGGAAAGACTTCTTAAAATAGTGTCCTTGAAACATATTTAGCTTTTTCAGTTTACCAAGGCAAATTTTTAACTGTATGATAAATACTTTAAAATAATAAATCTGGGTAGCTTCAACCCTAGACTAATAAAGATACTCGTGTTTATTGTAGATAAAATGAACCGTTTACGAAAAAAAATCTACCTATATTCGCATGTTGAACCTTCTTAGCTTTTTTAGTTTTTCGATAATTTCGTTAAGGAACACCACGCGTTTTTTTAAATTTTATATTTTCTTGGGTTAAGCATCTTAAACTGAAACTTTCCTGTTGTTTGAATTATTCGTATCGCACTTTGTTATCGAAAAAAAAATAGAAATCATGGCCCTTTATATTAAAAATAAAACATTACTTACTAATTTATTTATTATTGTTTTTCTCATTAACGGTTCATTTCATCGACAATAAACAAGTGTACCTTTTTCAGTCTAAGGCTGAAGCTACCCAGAGTTATTATTTTAAAGTCTTTATCATACAGGATGTTAAAAATTTAGACATTAAGTTGTAAAGCTTAGCCCGTCCTTGGTAAACTAAAAATGTTTCAAGGACACTATTTTTAGAGGTCCTTACTAGTGTCGATCACATTAATTTTTTATTAAAATATATTATTTTAAACGTTATTCAAGAAATAATATTTCCATAGCATTATTTCTTATAGATATTGTCTCACAAAGACATTTTTAAATCTGGTAATATGACTTAATTCAGAATCCTTTTAAAATATCTTTTAACAACAAATTGTGCAACAGAAAAGATTTCTGTAAATACTATACATATATTTTTGACAGCTTTGCGGTTTTTTCCTGTAATATTTCATTTCAAAGTGGCGTCCAAATAGGTTTCCAACTCGCACACTGCGTGCATCGTGTCCTTTAGTAAATTTGTCTACCAAAGACCGTCGTTTCGAAAAAAAAAACTCGAGTGGAACATGAGACTCTCCACAGGCACTTAGTTTCGGTGAAAAGTGCGGCCTAATGTTCATGTTGGACGCATTAACTGTTTGATAACTTACGGTCTTGTCCCTTAAATCTGTCAGAAACGTTAAAATGAGCCTAAATGGCTTTTAAAGAACTAGAAACACATGCTCTCGTCATCCCCAGAGTAATCTGTCGGGCCAGATTCGATGAAACGCTGATAATTATGACGAGCGCAACGAGACCAAACCGTCTCCCGCTGAGAAAGTGGGAAAAAAGGCACCGGGACGTCACATGCTGTACGGGAATGTTTGAAATTGCCAGGCCGTGTATTTTTGATGCCACGCACAAAAAAGACGGTGTGTATCGTTAACGTCAACAAGTTTCGTAGTCTTTTTGTGTAAACAATACTCTTACGGTCGATTTAAGAATTTATATTCTGTGTTATTGTTGAACACATGGTGGGAGATGTAAATACCGAGCGTTGTAGTTCTTCATAATTGACGGCAAAGCTGAAATTTGTAATACAAGAATTATTTCATTTCAAAAATTTAAAAAAAATCAGTTTTGAACGTATAACCAAATTTGGTGTCCATATTTATTTAGCACGACAGTAAGTATGACACAATAAATTACCAGCTTTAGAAAGTTACCAGTGGCAGAGATGTGGGTATCGATCATTATTTGTCAAAAAAAATACAGTATCCCAAAATAGAAGGCCGTACCATTAACCACATATTCTTTGGACAAAAATAATGCGACTTTCCTTATGCCATTTTTTATTTGGGCGTCCTTGTTTCAATATACAGGGAGTTAAAGTCACAAGTAACTATGTAAAAATACACAAATAAATCAATTTTCTTATTAATTGGTTTGAAACACAAAAAAGTGTACAGAGACAAGAAGTGAAGACAATGTTGCATATGATGACCTATTTTATTTGTAATATTATACAGGGTGATATATATTTTTTCAAATAATGACCAATGATATCCATATCTCCGCCACTGGTAAGGTTCTAACTCTAGTAATTTTTTGTTTCATACTTACTGCCATAATAAATATGCACACCGAATGTGGTTAAATTATCTCAAGCGGTTTAGAAATTTAAAACTGATTTTTCAAAAATATTTGACACTGTGTAGCTGGAGAATGGCTGGTCTAAGACCGCACATTTATTTTACGCACAGAATACATCCATGGATTTTTAACCTCTACTTAAGAAATACTCTGTATGAGCGTAGGATCCCAAGGGTGTCGTTTCCGAGATATACGGTTGCCAAATCTAATAACAAAATCAATTTAAAATTCATATCATCTAAACCCTTTGAGATATTTTTGGCAAAATCGGCATAATTTTTAATAATATTTTTTTTTCGATCAACAACAAATGCTTTTTATATCTGTTATGTCACCTATACAAATATAGTTTTTATTCAATATCTTTTATTAATATATACATTATAAAGTTATACTGAAGAAAAAAAAACAAAAAATTGTAGGATGAGCCTTAAATTTAATTATTTTTAATAAAACAAATCAAAATCTCTTACTGATTTGTCTTAATTTGTATTAAATTATTTATATTATGAGAAATGTGAAGTATATATACATATTTTATCGTATGTAGTTAAGGCTATAAAATTATAATTAAGAAAACAGTAAAACAGTAAACTGATAAAACATTTTTATTACAAATTTAAAACACACAAAATATGAAAGTCAGGGACCCTTAATTAAAAATAAGTAATTAGTTTATTATATACTGTTCTTAAGCTTCTAATTTTATCAATTACATTTTTATTGTTAATATAGTGACCTCTGATAGTTATATAATATATAGATAAAATTAGCTTAATTAAATTTGAATAGTGACAAGAAAATACATTTTGTTCTTTAAAATGGATATTAAAATTTTGATAAAGGATTATCCAAAATAGTAGTTTGATGTTTATTTCATCTATATGAATGTGGCACATATTAGAATATTGAAAAATATAATCTTTCCTTAAATTTAGTGTAGTTATCCAAAAGTCCTTTCTGATTTTTAGGTATTAACAATATTGTGTGATACTAACTTTTCTGCGGACTTACACCCACAATATCTACCACATATTCTTTAGTATTAGCTTTTGTAACATTTTTTACTGTATTAGAAAGGTATTTTGAGCTAATATAAATCAAATCTCCTACAATTTCTATCAATGAAGTCATAGTATGCTCTCTGATACCAAACATCGAAGTATGCTAATGAACAATTCCACAGACAAAGCTCTGTTCAATAATTATCTAAAAAAATAATCTAGCTAAATTTACTAACCTGATTTAATGAAAACGCTCATTTTTAGGACTGCTTCTTCAGGTGGCCTCCTTTAAATTGAGTCAAATATCTAACTATAAAAATTATTATACCAGTAAATGTTGCAAAAGCTAATAACAATGATGGGTAGATATTGTGGGTGTAATTCAACTCTGGTCGGGGCTTTAGTTCGCAGAGTAGTTAGTTTCACACAATATTGTTGATACTTAAAAATATATAAAAAAAACTATTATTTTTCCAGAGATAAACCCTTTCAATATTGACACACATTCTTGACACCCTGTATATTTATATAGGTCTCGCTAGCGTCAAACAAATTACGCTTCACAAGTCCTTCTCGATAACTGAATGACGTGTTACGGTTCTGGTGCATTCTTACATGCATCACAGTATCAGTTTTAATAACGAACTCGCCCTTTCTCCCCTGTTAGTCATTGTAATCACAACTTTTTTTTTGTTTCCGATTAATATTTCAATGTCATTAGACTGCATCAGGCAAGTGTCGCTTATTGTAAACAAACTCGAACCCAGCTTTGAATGTCGCTTTATGTTTTTTTTCGGTTGTTCGTTTCCAAACAAACGTCGGGTAATGAGTAATATCTCGACGATATTTCATACCGACTGATTCACGTACAGTTATATAGGTGAATAAATAGTACAGCCCGTACAGAATCGTTTACGGCCCCTCTTTGTCTCGAAAACAATAAAAGGCGACCATTAAAAGACGGAGTATAAACATTCAGCAAGGAGAAGAGTATAAAATTTTACGATTCCTCGAAAACTCGTTAAAAGGAAAGAACGTGTGGCGATGCGATTGTGTAATTATTTCATTTATTATATTTTTATAATGAGTGTCGTCGATTTGTTTCTGCATTGGCTAGTTTCATTGATTTAGCTACTGATAAATAGAACTAACCTTTTGAATTTTAAAACTTATTATTTGGTTTCTTATCTGCTACTGTTTGTTGTTAAATATTGCTGGACAATTTACAATCACCGAACAAGTTGACACATTACTTGTGCTAGGTTTCTGTAAAAGAAACTGTAGAAGTGTGGAAGAATATCGTAGGATATTTCCAAATCGAGTGATTCCCTTAGAGACACATTTTTTAATGTTGAAAGACGGGTTCGAGAGACAGGAAAGTTTTTCAGTAATATTCGAAAACGTCTTAGTGTAATAGGGCTACAAGATGAAGAAAATATTTTGCAATCAGTTGAAGATGAACTGCAAATAAGTACTAAACGTTTATCTCGAGAAACTGGATTATCAATAACTTCTGTACACCGAATTCTTAAACGTAATCTACACATTCAAAAATTGCAAGAGCTGCCTAAAAATTTGGATCTACGATTGACCCTTTACGAGTTTATCTTGCATCAGAATATTAATTTTCAAAAGGAGAAGATTGGGAATTTAATGAAATGTCCGTTGTTTTATTTAATTATTTTACTTCCTACCTTAGTAAGATGCACAACTGCTGTATTAACAATATTGTGTGAAACTAACCACTCTGCGGACTAAAGTCCCGACCAGCGTTGAATTACACCCACAATATCTACCCATATATTCTTTATTATTAGCATTCGTAACATTTTTTTACTGTATTGGAAAGGTATTTTAAGCTAATATAAATCAAATCTCCTACAATAGGTCAGATCTCATCTATTGTGGTTGAATTTTCGAATTCCCACAGTTTCAAAAGTGAACTTATATATTTATAGAATGTTTTTGTTAAACCAGGTTAGTAAATTTAACTAGATTAATTTTTAATTTAGATAATTATTGAATAGAGCTTTGTCTGTGGAATTGTTCAGTAGCATAGATGTTTGGTATTAGAGAGCATACATATGACTTCATTGATAGTAATTGTAGGAGATTTGATTTATATTAACTTAAAATACCTTTCCAATATAGTAGAGGAAATAATTATCTTCAGAATTGGCCACCACGATAGCCAGATCTCAACAAATGTGATTATTTTCTTTGGAAAACATTGAAGGATTTTATTCGATTATTTATTTTATTCAATCGTATTACGACAAAGTAGATTTAAATTTTCGATTTTTGAACAATTTCTATAGTTTTCATTTTATTTCTTTTACTTTTATTATAGTTTTATTACTAACTGTCACATTTTAAAGACAAAACGACTTTTTGATTTCTTTTAATAAACACTATTAAAATATTGTTTTAATTCATGTATATTTTCTTGAAAACCTTAAGGTTTTTTAAAATTTAACAGAAGTAAAAAAATGTTTTAAATTAAGTTCTGCACAGGATACATTCATTTTAAATTCGATCAATGGAAAAAAAGGTTGGTTTAATTTCAGGGATGACTCACCCTCAACTTATTTTTGGTAATTATGTGTTCTTTGAACCCTTCTCAAGTGGCACGCTTATGGAATCTTGTTCCCTGCAACCCTCACCACCCGTGCTCATTTAAGTGTTGGGAATGATTCAATTTCAATTATTTTGGGCTTAGACAATTTTTTTTCAGGTACTGACTATTATTTTTAGAAAAACCTTTTTCATTTTGCCCTAAAATAATTTTTAAAATCCCCCAAAAGAAGGGATGGTTGGCCTTATTCAATTTTAATGTTTTTAAAAGTATAATGGACCAGATTTATTTGAAATTTCAACAATAAATCACCCACTGAAAACCCTCTATTCGGAATACAATAGTTAAAGTTATTAGCCATTTTGGTTAAGCATATTTTAATTTTCGACAAATACATACGAACCTATGTAGTAACTTTCATTTTTTAATTGTTATTGTTATCTTACCTTGGCCATGACTTCTGAAAACAAACGACTAACGATAATCAATTTATATTTTCACATAGTACACTTCATTAATTTTCAAAATTCGCCAGTTTTAACGTATTCAAAATTGTCATAAATAATTACAGTATTGGATATATGCTTAACTGCATACGTTCTTTATCAATGAGACATCGGAAATGCCTAGGACTTCATCGAAATCAACAGAACTTATTATTATTCACTGTCACGAAATGTTACAATTATTTCTTCATCGCTGTTGCCTTGAAAATCGGGTAAATTCCTAGAAATTCAGATTCATTCCTTGCATTATCAATTTTGAGTAACACAGTGTAAAACTGAAATTACGCTTCACCAGAGGAAGTAATAAATAGATTTTTTATTCTGACAATGACTTTAATTAAATCTGACGAATATTACACAACGTAGCGTGTTATCAATGAAACTTTGATTGAAAATTAATCGGTATCTATCAATTTTTATTGTTTCACTGATGAGGCTTGTTGAGAAGCAATCAATAGTCTGTTTTATTATAATACTTCGTTAATAGTTGGGTTGCTCGCGGAACCAATGCAAAATAATTGAACCAAAAACATGCTAAACTCTGAAATGCCTCACAATTTTTGGTTATACAGGCTGGCAAGACAGGCAATTTACTCTGTACTTTTGAAGACAAAAAATTACGATTTAACCATACTTTCGTACGGTGTGTCCCGTTTTTCACCTCTAGAAATGTGAGAAGGCTGTGGAATTTTCGCAAGCCAATTTTTTTACAATCCTGAGGTTATATTCTACTAACCATTTTATTGATGTGACAAAAGCCTGGCTTACTACGATTTTATAAAAGGGTCGTTTTTCCGGAAAGTGGTTAGGCATTTTTTTATCAAATATACCAAATTTCATCGAAAATGTATGTTTTTTTATTTCCAGACACTGTATACGGGATGTTTCGTAATGAATAGGTAATAGAGAAACTGTAGACTGTAGACGAAGATTTAGGCTAACATGTCTTAATAAAATGTAACTCGTTTAAGATATACAGGGTGTTGAAAGTGAAAATTTACGTTACCGGAATGTGAAAACAGCACTTGGGAGCTAAAATTGGTATCATTATGTTTTTTAGGACCAGACGAACTATTTTCAGATTTTTCATAAAGGCCGCCAGCTACAGACACATTGATGGATACATTCATCCTGTAGTTTTATATTTTTGACATTTAGATTTGACTGATAATAAATTATGAAAGAAGCGACTCTAAGTAGGAAAAGTATACTCCATTGATCAAGCCTCGTTTTCGAGATATATGCATTAACAATTTTCGAAATAAATTCGATTTTTCAAGTCAAACAGCTGCATAGCAGCGTGGGGAAATGGATTGAATTTAATAACTTTAAAAATTTTCAATTACAAAGAAACGTCCAAGGAACAATTCTTTTGTTACACCCTGTATATCACTTAAAACAACTATGAGACATTTTTGAAATTTTAAAATGGTATGAACAGATTTCAATCCCGAAGGCCCTTGGCTAGACCTGTCTGAAAGCCTCGGACCCCATTTTCTGACCTGCTCGTGTAAACAATATCTTATAAATAGGTAAAAGGGCCTAATGTCCGGTTCTACTAGCCCTGTTCAAAAGTTCAGACTTCGAGGAGCCTCGACGTCAATAAGACCATTATGAGAATGACTGAAATCGGTAACAAATGTGTCCATTTACTACATATCTGTTTTTAAATGCCAGTCTGGGTTTCATTTGGTATAAAGCATTCTCGGTAACAAATTACAACTGATATGTGTATGATTTTTAGGCGAAAAGTTCATATAAACAGGTCGGTTTTTGATATACAGAGTTTTGTAGTGAAAAAAAAACTGTTGACTTTTATTTGTTCTTGATCTATTTTTCAGTAAAAATGAAATAGAGAACAGTGTATTTGTATGATAATAATAATCGAAAAGCAGGATATCAGTCCCAAGTATTTATAACTAAATCTACTTTCAACCTTATTTCAACCTTTCAAACTTATTTGAGTGCCATTGTTATTGTAACAATTTCACTAATTTTGTCATAAATGGTTTGTAATATTCTTTTGTAGATAAAGTTTTGTATCAATTTTATATATATTTTCTCCTTAACTTACTACTTTATTCAACACAATTGTGTTGTTTATTATCTTCATAAAGGTACGAATAGACCTCTAATTAATTTTAACAACTGTATAAATGATTTACATAAATGGTAAAAATAGGACATGAAACAATTTTTCCACAATTTCAAATTTATTTGGTGATGATAACTGTTATTTGGCATCGAAATTTAACTAAATTTTGACTTATGCACCTTTTCTGTATTCGACCACTGATTTTAAATTTCGATAATAATAATATGTACCTCCTAACTGAAATACGATGAAAGGAACATTGAATTTACTGTAACTTTCTCATTTATGACAGAGCTAAAATTATTTTTTAATTACGGTTGAATGTTACAGGAAATTGCTCGTTATAAGTTAATAATAAAGATAATAGTCTGTATCTGAGTTGTTAGGGACGAAATTGAAGATTGATACACTTATCAGATAATGACAGTTTTAACAGTTTGATAAAAATGTTGAGATATTATTGCATACAATATATCTGTAGTTTTCTGTTTTGAAAAAGGTCGTTTGTCATTTTTTATTTAGTATTCTTATTTTCAGCCGTTTTATGCAAAAAGAAACTAAATATGTACCTTCTCGCAATGTTACTGTATTATTGCAGCCCTGTATCTTTGTAACTATTAATATTTGAACCAAAATATGTTTTATATATAATAGTTTGATTTCTAGTAGTAGTTTCAAAATTATCCAATCTATTGACGACACTTTTTTCAATTTATCTTTTTTATATAGTTTCGGCAAGAATGCAGACGACTGACGTCATGCAATTGTTTTTATTTTCAACATAATTTTCGATAGTTTGTCGCGTTAAAAACAAAAATTTTCTGAAATTTAATGTATTATACAGGGTGCTCCGTAAGTAATGATCCATGGAGGCATACTAGATTTCTCACTTCAAAATATTACGCTTTAAGCCAACTTGCTTTAATAAAATGTTAATAATAAAAATGATACGGGGTGTCAAAGTGTGTCTAAGACAACAATAAAATTTGCGCTACTGTAAAATGGTACGGATAGCATTTTTCAATATGCAACGTTTCTAAAATGGAAGACGTACTGATTCTTGCAGCTCCAGCTAGTCATCCTGAATTAGTTTATTATTCTGTTACAATTTCATAAATATTTCGATGAAAATATAATGAACTATTCATTTGCTTGTATGACGTAAGTCGTCTGAATTCTTGCCGCAAATTGTTAAAAAAATGTAATATCTTTATGAATTTCTTTTATACGCTGGAGCCTTCACTAAAACCCGCTGCGTTTTGGCTGCAGTCATTATTTCTAATCGAACTAAGAACTTGTCCCTCGTTTATAGGTAATTAAACCTTAATAGCTTCCAAATTCTGGGAAATCACCGTTCTCCTAATTAAATAAGTGCGACTGTAATTTGGAAAGAACCAGATTTAAAAAAAAATCGAATTGCCTCGTTGATTTCAAGTTACCAGCGACTGTCACGATTTCAGTGTAATAACTGAAAAAATACATTTTCTCGTGTGCTGTCTCAGTACACTACGTGTGTTTTGTGGTCATTTAACAAGAATCGTGTTTGCACATGAATTTATAATGGCGGCAAAGTGTCGACCTTCAGTACTAATAATGTATATAATTTACGCTATTCTGTTCTGGTTAGGAAAAACAAATTATTTTTCCATGTATAGTAAAGATTAGGTAATATTTCTATACTTGAGAATTTTACATTAACATCAACAAGATTTATTTTTGACGTCAACACCAAGTTGAAAGAAATTAGAGAAATAATCTCAGAATTGAAAAATAGTAAGAGCCCAGTACAAAGACAAAGTAATAGCTGAACTATTTAAATATGGAGGAGAGAAACTAATAGACCTACTGCAGAAACTATTAGAAAGAGTTTAGGAAAAGAAAGAACTGCTAAAGGAATGGACGGAAGCAGTAATTTGCTCCATATATAAAAAGGGACATTAAGGGGAATGCCAGCACTAAAAGGGAATAGCATTATTGAATGTGGCATATAAAATACTAGGCCATGTATATAAAAACAGATTGGTAACAGAAGTGGAGGATAAAATTGGGGAATACCAATGTGGTTTTAGACAAGGAAAGGCGTCTATTATCAAAATGACAAATTTTTGAAAATAAACACAAACTGGGGCAAAATATACAGGTTTGAAGAAGTAGAACAGTTCATATATCTAGGAACTATATTTGCCAGACAACCGAAAATGAGAGAAGAAATTGAAACCAGAATAGGATCAGAAAATAAATGTATAGGCGAACTGAGAAATAAGGATATTTCTAGGCAAACAAAAATAGGACTATACAAGACGGGTAAAACCAGTAGTGTGGGAGGGGAAAATATTGAGCAGAATTTTTGGAGGAAAGAGAACAGAAGAAGGGTGGAGCGGAAGAACGAATGAGGAAATAAAAAGTTTATACAAACAGGCGGAGCATAGTAAGCGTGGTAATAGCACGAATGTTAAGATGACTAGGGTATATTGACAGGATACTAGAGATAAGGACATCAAAAATGGTAATGATACGAACAGTTGGAGGCAAAATGGGAAACAGAGGTGAAGAAAGAATTACAGTAACTAACAAATGGCACGTTTTTCATTAAACATTTGGATGGGTATTGTAGGTGACAGGTTTCTAGGTCCTGTTGTTTTACCAAACCGATTAACAGGCGCTGCTTACCTTAACTTTCTGCAGAACACACTGTATGAGTTTTTGGAAGATATTCCTTTGAATCAAAGGCAACAAATGTGGTTCCAGCATGATGGTGCTCCAGCTCATTTTTCCATGGCCGTTAGAGAGCATTTATACCAAACTTTTCCACATAGATGGGTAGGAAGGGCCGGACCTGTTTTATGGCCTCCAAGATCGCCTGATCTGAACCCTCTAGATTTCTTTGTTTGGGGATATTTGAAGACATTAGTGTATGGTACTCCTGTAAATAGCCTGGAAGAGCTGCAGCTACGGATTAATCAAAAGTGTCAAGAAATCCAAACCAAGGAGGGTGTTTTCGAAAGAGTTCGAATATTGTTGAGACGAAGATGTCGTGACTACTTGGAAATGGACGGAGGGCACTTTAAATATCTTCTGTAACTTTGTTTTTTGATTGTTAAAAGCTTCCTTTGTCGGTTTATTGCTAATAAAGTAAAATGTTTGAAAAACGAATAGTGGTCCATATCTCCGCAACCGTTACTTTGCGGACCCATGTTTAATAAGACTTTTCTGCTTATTTTAGTTCATATTATTACCTCCTGGAATATTTTACACTTTTTTTCTAACACCCTGTATAGTACCTCGCCATTCAAGGGTTGTATAGAATTAAGTACTTAATTATTTACTTCTATTTTTACGATGGGATACAATGTGTACGTACTTAAAAAAACTCTATTTTTCGATTATCAGTTTGTTTGTCACATTTGAAAAGCTTCGCAGATCGCCGATTACTTATTTTAAGCCTTTGGGCGAAAACACTTACTGCGATATCTTATCTCTGATGTAGATTTTCTTTAATTGCTAAAAAATTGTTGCAAACAATTATGAGCTAACGACAAAACAAGGTAATCGTGTTTTGGTGATTAGACGAAAATTCTTGTTTGTTTTGTCGTGGGACCAGAAGTGTTATCAGTGAAAAATAAAAAAAAATGAATAATAAAAAATACATAATAATAATATTTACACCGTTTTGTATCAAAATAGACCTACCTAAATATTTTGTTAGACTTCCTATTCAATTATGCTATCACAATATCCTCATATTATTAATTTAAATGATGAGTAAAGTTAATAATATGTATCTCTTGTACACTATTAATATTACAACTATAAACTATACTATGTTTAATAAAGAATCGACCATATCAAGAAAAACTTTATAAATCAATTTACCTTACAGAAACAGTTTTCTTGATGTCAACTTTTTGATTGTTGCCGCAAGAACATTTTTCTTGAGGTAAAACAAAAATGATTAAAATAAAGTTACGCTGACTATTTGAACTAACAAAAAAACATTGTTGACGACTTACTGCTTAATTCCCCGATTTCTCATGTTTGATGTTAAATCCGCTTTATAATTTGTTCCATTTACGTGTTATTCTTTTATATAAAGTTTTTTTTTATTTGGGCACAACTTTTGATGATTTAATTCAATGATTTTTCTTTATTGTTTTTGTTTTCATTATTGTTTGATATAAAATTACACCGAAATTAAATGAACTGTTTTATTGTTGGACTTGAAGGTGCAAAATTATTAAATTAAACATTTCTAATTAATTATTTCCAACAAAAAAATTTCGTTTAAACGTGTAAACTATTTTAGTATAATACTATGAAATGTTAATTCAAATATTTAGCCTTTTACTTGAAAACAATTTTTGTTGACTAATGAAAGCCATTGCCGTTATTTGACCTACACGTGCTTGGTCTGACATGGAGTAGCTAATGACCGCTAGATGTAGCTTGTTATATTTCGCGTACTCTGTGGAGGACCAGAAGATAAACCCTTACCGACGGAGTTTGCCAGAACAGAAGACAGAATGCCTCTAATATATCCGCCTGAACGGAGAAAGTGTTCAGGGGCCCACCTCTACAAGACGACAAGGCGTCCGGCCATCTGGCCCTACAGCGCAATAATGTTGGAGATAATCTATCTCGGCCCCGCACATCTGACGTCATTTATCCTTCCAAGAATATTGGCGCGCACTATAACATTTGAAAACTGTTTTTCGAAAGTTATATTAACAATATGATGTTCATATACTCGTGGAATAGTTTTGTAATTATTGTTTGAAAACTTTATTTCAGTTAGTAGAACAACATCGTAGATTGATTACAATACATTTTTAGGTTCCTCTAACCAATACTTAACGTCGAAATAATAATGGAATATTGAATTAACAAATATTTGTTGAGATTTTTAAATGGTTAATTCAAGTAGTTTTTCGATTCGTCATATACAGGGTGAATCTTAAATAAGTACAAATATTTTAACCAGCAGTATAGTTTTGTGTGTAGAACACATAATTAATAGTTTTTTTACAAAAAGATCAGAAATAAAAAAGTGAAATTTTAAATAAATTTCGTAATTTTTCAGTAGAAAACTTGTTGAGGACCGCTGGCCTAGACCGACCCTTCATACTTTTATGAGTCATAGTGCTGCAGACTGAACGTGTGGTTCACAGTGTTGCCAGTATTACACAAATGTCTTTGCTTCAAGGAAGAAAAAATCTCAACTTTTATCGAATTTTGTCAAGTGTAACATTTTATATTATTTATTATTATCAAACTGTCATTGACTGTCATGACAGATTATCGGAAGCCCAAGTCAAACTTGTTAACCCCACATAATGCATGAAAATAGCAATAAAATTTGCTAAAAGTTGACATTTTTTCCATTTTAAATAAAAAACGCGTGCATAGTTTTTCGTTATTCTTCATAAAATAACTTAAGGAAATTGTGTTTTGTGTCCCTTTCTAACAGTGTACAATGACATTTAACTTGTGAAATGTGGATTACTGATTAAATAGTTAATTTTTTAACAAACAGGTAAGCTTGTGTGCACGTTTATGTATAATTTTTGAACATTGGACATAGTAATATCACGTAATATCTTCCTAAATATTTTACGGTAGTATTGAACTTGCGGAAATTCATTTTTAATCGTTGAAGTATAGTAAGGTTAGTTCAGATGTTAAAATTTATGTTAATATTGCTGCGTATCATACTACATACCCAATTTTACTGTACTTATGCTTAAAACAAGTATTTTTAAAATAGAACTATTGTTAAAGGAAACGTAATATTTATATTGGAGGAGATATGGCAACCTCGCAACAAATCATATGTTTCATTACGTTGTTGGATGAAAAATCAGCCAGCGGTCCTCAAAATGTGGGTATTTTTTAAAAAAATTAATATCTCCGTAAATATTAGAAATTTTTAAAAATGGCTTTTACTAGACTGATTTAAATGACGAACTACACCAGCAGTTAAAATATTTGTACTTATTTAAGATTCACCCTGTATAACCGTTGTAAATCTAACAGTTTTTGAGTAAATTTAACTTTTTTTTTCTCAGTGATAGACAACAAATAAAATAATTTCTGTCATAACAATACCCAATAAGGTAGTTTTAAAAATAATGTCTAACTAAAATGATGTCATATTTAACAAATTGTTAACTTGTCTACAAATTTTACGGATTTTTTTAAAATTTATCTAAGCTTTGCAACCAATTTGTGTCATTAGTAGGTGTCTTTACTAAGTGTAATTGTTCATTTGAAGTGTCAAATTGATATAAATTATAAAAAGTATTGTACATATTTAGGAAGTTGTAGAGATTTCTATTTCTTTTCACACATTTTATTATTACAAAATAACTTCGATATCTCGTAAACCATTCATAATTTCAACAATTACAAAGAAATGAATATTATAGATTTTCCATAGTACTAAGTAAATTACATTTTATTTAATAAATGTAATTGCTCGTTCCATAAGTGAATGTTGTAATATAAATAAATAGACAAACTAATAAATTAAATGCGACCATTTTCAATTCAACGGTTTTTTATAACGAACATTATGTTGGTATATTTCGCGTATTTCGCCTTGGACAATTCTCATAGCTATCCATCTTTCCCAAGGGTCTACACATGTTCAATTTACAATAACAACACGCCTAATATTTACAAGATGATTCGCATCGAACCCATGTGGTTCCAAGCATTTTTGTTCTTTTGCATATGGGGAGCACCTGTTGGTGTAAAGAATAACAAGAGGTCTTCTACACGCGAAATTCACCCTTATTCCTGTTTAGGAACGCCTTACAGGGTGAACGTTCTTCTTCGACGTAATCGGTTTCTATACCGAAGAAGACTGACAGCAGGTACTTGTCAGTTTTTCTCGACTATTAGCTGTCGAAATCAAAATCTGCTATACCTGGATTGAATATTTATTTCTTATATATTACAATTTTATTTTTTAACTTTTCTGAAAACTATTTATTGTTTATGCATGTTTTACAGCTCTGCAAAAAATAGGGTCACTGAAATGTAAAATATTATTTTACTTTTTTCTTTCATTTATTTCTTAATAAATGCTATACAAAATTTTGAGGTTTGGGCTTAGACTTTGTTGGATCACAGAATTGAAATCTGTTTACAGTTTGGTTATAGTTCATAGAGGGCGCCAGATGAGGTAGGTTAAATGTGTTAAAAACGACAACTTCTTTATACTTTAAGATATCTCGTCTTTGATATACAATTCTGATTTTACAACTTGTTTTACACAAAAATGTATACTTTATGAAACTCTGCTATCTCGCACTGTCTTTGAGATATTTGACTATCAAGTTAAAATAATATTTTATATTTGGACCCTGTATCTGTTTAACTATTAAGTTTTGCATTAAACTTAGCAATGTTTTTACTTTAGGAGTCTATCCATGAATTTTGGTACATTATCTTGGAACATCCTGTATACACAATCCCATGTAATCCTGATAAACACAGGATAATGTTATCTTTCGTATTAAAAAGTGTGATTATTTTTATTTCTGTATTGTGTAGGCCAATTCCATTTCTACTTATGACTACAATATATTTCTCTCAGTGTAGCATTAGTTTTTCCCACGAATACGTTTATTTAAGATTTGAATTAATATATACTTGTAATTTTATATGAAAATCTTAGTAGTTTTTGACATGGTTAACGATGATTTATGTTAATCCAGTTTGGTTAATACAATACAAAACATTTGATGGTTGTTGCTAAGGAACTTAAATCCAGTTTAAATTTTTTTAATAAATCGACCAAGACACTAACTGCAATTTACGAGTGTCACTCGAAAACGATTCAAATATTATAGTGGCATTTTGGTACGACAGGTGACTTTGTCTCCAACAATTGCCAGAAGCTTCATCGAAAATGAGTCACCTTGTATATCTATAGCAAAGATTTGGGTCGCAGCGAACCCTCCCATACAAACCCGAGGATCCAACTGTGCGGCGACCCTTCCTTCTAACCTACGTAGCCCTTCGCAGGTGTCTTGAGGGTGTTCAATAGGTAGGCACCTTCACGTTAAAGTTTCAGCGAGGAAAGAATACCCCCTTTGGAAATTTGTAAACCGCTGCGAATATCTCTTCCTGACGCGTTGGGGTGTCCCTAAGTTTTTTTCTACTGCGTTTTATTATTTATTACGTCAACTCGGGCCATTGGCGTGCTTGGGGATGATGGTTCCAAGAAATGCCGTTTAGTCACCGTCTTGCTTTGAATTGGAATTAGTATCGATATACGTAGGCAGAAATTTAATCGGAAATATGCAATTTTGTCATAGTTTCAAATTTAGCGTATTGTTCTTGTTTTATCTCTGGTACTTCATTGATTCAATTTATATCACAAATCTACCAGAGGTTTATATTTTTGCTGTAGTTTTATATCGAAAATCAATTTTGTACAAATTTCGATAGGGAAAATTATTTGAACTTTTACTTGAAAATAAATTGAGACGATCAGATAATTAAGGCAATGTCACGGTCAGTAATTAATATTAATGGCATTAAAAAAGCCTTTCACTAATATATTTTCACTGATAAAAATTATTAGCGATATTACGCGATGGATTTGTTGTTATTTATTGCCTAGGTCAAAAATGTGAAACCAGAATGTAATGTTACAAGTGTAATGAAAAATTACTACTTGTGAACATGCATATTTTCATAGTAAAACCATGTTTTTGTACATATGAAATGTAATTTTACAATTTTATTATGCATTTTTAGAAAAAATCATGTAATTTTACATCAAAGATGTATATGTATATACGGTATACGGTATGGAGTTTCTTGTAATACAGTATGGATTTGGTATTTTTTACATTAATGTATGATGGTAAATTTACAATCAGTTTTAGCAGTGTCATATAACAAATTTCATTTTAATCGTTTAACGTTTTTCCGTTTTATAACCGAGTTTTGATATTTTTAGAAGCTCTGACTACACTGAAAAAAAAACTTTATCATAATTATCATTGGCTTTTTTTACGATTTATAACTGTCATGTTAATTTTACAAAGTTACTAATGCTCTAAAAAATTTCAATATAACTGAACAATTACAAAAACTAATAATAAGGAATATATGGGTAGATATTGTGGGTGTAATTCAACGCAGGTTGGGGCTTTTGTCCACTGAGTAGTTAGTTTCACACAATATTATTAATACCTAAAAATATATAAAATAACTGAACAATAACACATGTAACACTTATATTTAATTTTACCATGGAAATCACGTCTAATGGTACATAATATGTAAATTTACTTATTTTTGAAAAATTGTAATAAAAACATAATAGATGTTTTTGGATATGAGAAATCATAATCTGTTGTGTATTTCGAGTATTTCCTATGGCGCCGCATCCGCCATATTTGGAAACGTAAATGTGAATGTAATTTTTTTACCCTAACGTTATTTATTAAAAAATCTTAAACCTACATTGTTTGTAAGGAAAAAAGGTACGCATGTCATTAGTTTCAGAAATTGGCCATTTTCTAGAAAATAACTTTCCAATAATCACCGACATAGTTCATTATACAATATTTTGACTAGGGGTGGGCAATAATGGTTTCAAACTATTGTTGTTCCCTAAATTTTAAGTTACTTACCAAAAACTGTTCAGTGAACGAAAATATTTATATGTAAGTCGCTTCAAGCTTCAAGCCTACGGCTAAACTTGATTCTTCTTGAGTCAAATTATTATCAATATTACCAAAACTATCGGCAGCTACCTATCTACCTACCTATACTGAAAATTATCGATAATATCGATAGATTGTCGATAATCTCGATATTATCGATAATATTATTATCGATAATTCGATAATTTTTTATCTGTATTATTATCGATAATGGTCAAAATTGGGGGTTGCTATTTATAAAAATTGTCGATGACGTCATATCTCCAACAACGATGACGTCACAAATAATAATAATAATAATAGTTTATTTTCCATATCGACAATATACATTGTATAGGAATAGTCACAAAATAGTGAATACAGTTTAACTGTATTCAAAGTACAAAACATACACACATTAAGATAAAACAATAAATTACATATAATAAAAATAAGAATTAGAAACATACGTATATACATAAAATATATTTTCTAAAGTCAGTACATATATAAAATATCAACAGATCGAGACATTTAAGAGATTAATGCACATATACATATAAAATTACATGTACTCTGACAATGAATAAAAAGCCTTATCTATCAGATAAATTTTTAAATCTTTTTTAAACTTTTTTATGTTTTCAGTCGATTTTAAATAATTTGGAAGACGATTAAATACTTCTAGCCCGATATAATTTGGAGACATTTTGGTTACATTAAAATTAACTAATGAAATATAAAAGTCGTGTTTATGACGTGTATTGTAACTGTGAATATCTTGATTGAATAGAAATGAGTGAACATTGTTAAATACATAAATACATAATTCATAAATATATAAGGATGTCAACGTCAATATTCTATATTTCTTAAAAAAAAGGTCTACATGATTCAATGGAAGATATTCCAGCAATAGACCTAATAATCCTTTTTTGTGCAACAAATACAGTAGAACTAGAAGCCGAGCCAGCCCAGAAACATATGCCATATCTTAAAATAGAATCAACTTTTGCATAATAAATATTTATAAATATGGGTGGTATGTCAAAAAGTGCCTTATTTTAAAACAAAATTTTTTTCGAAAGCTTCTCAATTTTAAAAATAATGAATTTCTTCGTTACTTTTCGAAAGCTGTTTAAAAAATTTCATTAAAATTTTACAGACATTTTGAAGAGTGTATCGATAACACAGATTATCTTAGCAAAACTTTTTTTATTGGCCTATATCTCTGAGTGTAGATTATTCTGTGGTCAAATTGTGCTTAACACAGCGTCCCATGTGGACAATCTGGGCGATTTTGTCCTACCAATCGCCTACAACGCCACTGCAACGCAGATATTCGCCTGTCTGGCTAGAATGATGATTCTATTCGAAGGCGAGACGGTGCACATGTTCCTTTTCCCACGATCCGAGATCGTCCATGTGTGTAGGACTACCCGGGTTATATGGAGGGTGGCAACCCCGAGAAACACTTGTGCGCCGGGACCAGTTTTTGTTGACATTTCTTAAATTAAAGTACATGTGTAGAGGAGCGTTGCTCTTCGAACGGTTTTTTAATTAGGAACGGTTCTAGGGCAGTATCGGATTTCGACGTAGGCCGTCAGGGTGGGGGTTGAGCTACAGGTGCCTCTTGGCGCGTCGTGTTTATTTTCGGAACGGTGGAAAACGCCTCGATGTTTAATTGTTCTTTTTTAATGTGCTCTGGTAGTTAATAATACTTATTTTATCTAGTTTAGTGGGAAAAGGATACTACTTTTCCCATTAGAATGATTGAGAAAACGGCTTATTTATTCGCATTAAAAAAAAGAATAGTAATCACTTGTAGATCTACGTGCTACCATTTTCTTGTGATTATACCTCCAAATACAATTTGTAGTATAATCGCATATTAGTATGCAGAAATGTTATATTACAACGTTAAAACCATATGTACAGGAGATATATAATGTCATGTTCATCGGTTCGTCAGTGTGTGCCGTGCACATCGATTTCTCTAAAGCTTCATTCACATAAGATTAGTGCAGTTGCATTGGTACTGCAGAAAAGTTATTAAAAAGGGCGCCGTATCTTGAAATAGTGTTTTCTACCAAATACAAATAATTTTAGACATTTAATAACTGAATAATCTAGGGTTAGCAAATAATAGGAATGTTAACTCATCCCACCGGCACATATTCAAAGATACTGAAGTAAAACGGCGAGAAATACGGGTGACTTTTGTAACGTTCAGATAAACTTAACAGTAACGCCTTTGTACTGCAGTTGTATGGCAGAAGCTAAAAGCATTTTAGCTTTTACCAATCCTTTTCCAACAATCATACAAGGACCAATCAGAAAACTGCTTTTTTGACAGTAAACAGAAGATTCACATTTTTGCAGGTTAAGTTTTTAAATTAGATTCTAATTTAGATATTTAGTTTAGAATTGATTTGTTTCTAAAAAAATGGATGAAGAGGACTGTTTGGTTTAGAAACAGTTACTTTTGCTGCTCTTATTCGCAGCGACGTCAATATGTATAAAAACAATACATGCAAAAAAATGAAAAGAACTCGGAGATGGTGGGTGCGACCTATTAACCGCAGATAGCACATGCAAGGTGATTTCTGCAATTTATATAAAGAAATGCGGAATGAGAATGCCGATTATTTTTTCACTTCACCCGAATGACAGTGGCAGTGTTTGATGACTTGCTGAAGTGGAGCCTCGTTTAACCCACAGTATACTAGTATACTGTGATTTAACCAAACATTCAAATACACCATCTATTCCTGCATATTGTAGGCTTATATTTTATCTAGGGTAGGCTTTCAGATACTATTCGGCAAATGATAAAAACCAACAATTTCCGTAGATAGGGACGTAGTTGACAAAACATAAACATAACCTCTCTGAAGGTCAAGAATCTTGAGTTTTTGCACGTCGCCAACTTACCCCAACTTCTTAAGTCTACAGTAATTTTATGTAAACAGAGTAAATAATATTTAACACCATACAATTACAATACAACAGTACAACTGCAGTGCCATTGCACTAACGTTTATCTGAACGTTACTTAAGGCACGTTTCATCATCAAAGTCTTGTTAACAAACTTGAGCTTGTCGGTGTTGATGGCAAGCTATTAAAACTGATCTCAAATTATTTGGTAGACAGAACGCAATATGTAGCACTAAAGAATTTGAAATCCTCCGTTTTGAAAGTATTAACTGGGGTCCCACAGGGATCTCACTTCGGTCCATTATTGTTTTCTCTCTTTTTAAGTGATATTGTAAGGTGATTTCGACACTCCAAAGTAAGTATATATGCAGATTATATAAAGATTTATAAAGTAGTCAGTACTATAATTGACTATATTGAATTACAGGAAGATCTGGACCGGTTTACAGTTTTCTGTGATACTAACAAATTATTTTTGAATATTAAGAAATGCCATCATATTTTATTTTCTCGCTTGCAATGCTCCTCTTATAGCCCATCTATATCTTAATGGTACGAAAATTTATTTTGTTAATGAAATCAAGGATTTGGGCGTCACTCTTGACAAAACTTAAACTGTTTATGTTATTCTTAGGACTATTCTAAAAATAAATTATAGTTTAAAAAAACTAAAAAAACACGCTTTAATAGTAAACCGAACTAAAAAGTAGAAAATAATTTTGAAGTATCAAGAGTTTGTTACAGCAATAGAAAATTCCGACAATCAATTACGACTAATTAATTGGGAATAAGATTAAATTAGAAATTAAATTATTAATAAAATAATTCAATTATAGTAAAAAAAAGCGTGGGGTGCAATTTGCTATATTTTCATAATGACTTTATTCTTATAAATAGCTGCACTACTGAAATAATGGTAACATTTAATATCAAGCACCCCACGCTTTTTTTTACTATAATTGAATTATTTTATTAATAATTTAATTTCTAATTTAATCTTATTCCCAATTAATTAGTCGTAATTGATTGTCGGAATTTTCTATTGCTGTAACAAACTCTTGATACTTCAAAATTATTTTCTACTTTTTAGTTCGGTTTACTATTAAAGCGTGTTTTTTTAGTTTTTTTAAACTATAATTTATTTTCTTAATTTTTAGTCTCAAAACAATAACAAAAGTAATTATAATTAAGAGCCTTAATTTTTAAAATATCTTATATTTGACAATAAATCTAAATTCATTTCATTCATGTTTACGTAACCTTTCCATTTCATATAGTTTTTCTATACATTTTTTTTTCTCCAGTCTCCTCTTTCTTTGTGTTATAGTTTCATTTTTCATTTTTGTTTGTTTCTATAAAATATGCAAATTAAAATTTTTGTCAACGTTCTCGTATCAAAATCTTTTTTTTTTCTTTCTAATTTTACAAAATTTTAGATTCAAAACTTTCTTCAAAATTCTTGCCAAAATTTTCAAATCAAAATTTCTTTGAATTTGAAAATTTACGCTCTTCAAAATTTTAAAATTCAATGTCTTTTTCGAAATTTTTTCTAAATTTTTGGATTTTAAAATTTTTCAATAGAAAATTTTTTCCAAAAATTTTTATTTGAATTTTTTTATAAATTATCAAATTTTTATTTATTTCTAAAATTTTTTAAATTTGATTTTATCATGTAATTCCACAATCCAAAATTATTTACAAAATTTTGTATTTCAAAACTTTTTTAAACTCCAAAATTTTATATTTAGAATTTTTTTTTAATTTTGAATTCTGTATTTTTTCGAAATTTTATAAATCAAAATGTTTATTTGAATTTTTATTTATTTATAAAAATTTTTAATTTAAAATTAGGCGAAAACCGAAAACTAATTCTGTCAGGTCGCCATCTATACGTGAAAAGCAAGAGCACGAATCTATTACAGTCCCCTGCCCCTGCCTTGCCTGCTTGGAAACAACACTGATGGATTGTATACACTTAACCTGCAAAGTAATCTAAATAGTTTTTATTCTGATGATCCTAGTCAGGACATTAGAACAAAGTTATTAAATAATTGTATTGTCATCAGTCCTTGACCCCTGTGCAAATTTTCAAGCTGATCAGACTTCTTGAAATTGGTGAAAATTACGCTGAAAGATTCCGTTACATACATACATACATACATACATACAGGTGAAGCTAATATAAGCGTGTTAATGAGTAAAATTTGAAATAAAAACCAATTTAATTAAATCGTAGGAAAAATGTTGTGTGCAACTAGCGCAAAAAGTTTGCATTTGTTGCACGATGCATGAAGTTGCTCTTGATTTTGTACTAGTTGCACAAATAACTATTGTTAACATCTTTTCTATATATTTTTTTATAAAATCATAGCTCGAAATTGATAGCAAAATCATTTTGTAAAAATAGTAGCGTGGTTTGTAACTTTTTGTTTGTTTGTGAACTACTATGGCCACGACTTCAACAATTTTATGCAATATTTAACCACCACTTTTTAAAAGGCTGCAACTCAATTAAGGATATGTACAATCGTTTGCAATGATAATCACATTCTTTAAAATGAATTTTGCAATTTCTTTTGAACTGCTGACGCATTTGTAATGAAACTTTTAACATTAGTTCTTAATTGTTTCACTCATCAATGAGACTTAATAAAATTTCTATTCAGAACTTCCAGAAGTTCAAAAACTGTTTTGAGGGAGTGTCATTATTATTGCAAAAGCATGTGCATACAAAAGAGCATATTATTTTTTACAACTTGCATAGGTAGATATACAATAGCCATCAAATTTGTGTAGAAGTAAAACTGATTCCATGAAAGGATATTTTATGTTCCCAATCTTTGTGTATTACTGATCCAGTAATGAGATTTAACATGCACGGTATACCTATATGATTCAACTGCATTATTATGTGAAAGGTGAAGGAAGGAATACGAAAAAATATTTTCAAGGTACACTTTTAGTAACTGTAAACAAGAACTTTGTTCATAACAATGATAATAACTAACAATATTCCTAAGGTGAAGGTTAGCTTTCATTTTTTAACAGGTTAACATGGTTTAATAACTTTCACTAGTGATTTCAAACTAATGGGATGTTACATCACTAGGAAATAATTCATAACGAAAGAAAAAATAATAATAAAATAAACAAATAATCAGAAATGGTCGTTCTTTTTGTTTGATGACACAAAGATTTTGTCTGAAGCTATTTATTTGTTTTTCTTTAGGGGTTTTTGCCACACTTCTGAAAAAATAAAGATTAATTAAATAAGCCCTTGCGTCAAACGGATCAGTCAAGGGTAATTTTTTAAACTAAGTTTGCCTAGCCAAAAAATCTCACACTGAAAAAAGCAGATAAGTAAATAATAACAAAAATCACATTACTATCGCGCACTTCCGTATTATTGACGTTTCGAAAAACTCTCTGTTTTCGTGTGAGATTTTTTGGTTTGGCAAACTTAGTTTAAAAAATAACCCTTGACTGATCCGTTTAGTGCAAGGGCTTATTTAATTAATCTTTATTTTTTCAGAAGTGTGGCAAAAACCCAATAAAACTAAAGAAAGACACAAAGATTTTTGGTTAGTTGATTAAATACAACTCATGATGAATATTGTAATTGTGGTTTTCTTTGGATTAATATCTATATTTATCGAACTGGCTAAATAAAAAAACTATCAGATATAATTCCAGCGAATGGCAACTATTATAATTTTAGTTGACATCTCCAGTGTTATCGCTTCCTGACCGTATGCGTTGATATAAAACCAACCTCTGGATTATTGGATATTTATATTATTTCTTTCGTAAACAATTACTCACCATAGTCAGAATGATAAATGCATGATAATCATATCTTGGTGAGGTTAGTTCGTAGAAACATAAGAAAATTTAGAACAGTGGTTATTTATATCAAAGTATAATTAATTAAGCTTTTTCACCTTAAAACATACACTCACAGTTGGAAAGAAACATTTGTTAATATTTCTAATATTTCATAGCGATTTAACTATCCATTATTACACTGATAAAAATTTGTTTGTAATTTCACATAACTTTACGTTGGCAATTTTTGACCACCGTAAAGTTATGCAACATTAGTTAGCAATGAAAATATTTTTACTCTAGTAAAGTGTTTGTTCTGTAGGTTTTATAAATTATAACATTGATTAAAGATCTAATAAACCGAAATTAATGAATTAAATTTTCAAATATGCCACCGTCCGCCTAGTTGCATGCATCAGCTCGTTTGTGGATTGCATGGATAGCTCGTTAAAGTGCACGGTGATTTTCTTTTATGAGTGCTGCACAATTGACAATCCGATCGAATAGCGCCTCTCTTGTGTTCACTTTTGTTGCATATACTAATGATTTAAACCATCCCCAAAGGCAATAATCAAGGAGATTCAAATCTAATGACCTTGGTGGCTAATGTTGGAAACCACCTCTACCAATCCAGCGTTGTGGAAAGCCATTGATCGCAACACGATTAAAATAGGCAGGGGCACCAAAATGCTGAGAGTACATGTTTTGTCTAATATCCAATATGGAACATAGTCCAGTAGATCTGTTATATTATTTTCTAACGGGTTGCAATGCGCCTTGTACTTACACCCGGGCTACATTCTACCATATTTAGAATTTCATCGTCCACTGCTAGATCAGGACCAGCTTGCCTCTCAGATGTAATTCTCACACTGGGAAACATTCCAGTTTCACGTGCATTGTTGAAGACTGTCTGGAATACATTTCTATCTGGCACTTTTCTGTTCAGGAAGCGACATCGATATTCAGAAACTTCACGATTAGCGCTGCCGTTACAATACCCATAAATAATAATAATATCAGCATATTCTCGATGACTAAATGTGGCAGGCATTACGAAATTATATGTGTAGAAATGAATGAGGCAGTTATAAAATAAGCGTTCAAATTGCAAACGTCAAAATAAATGTGACAATTAATAATCACTAATACGACTTTGGTTTGGAATGCATGACCTACTCAAAATAAAATATCAAATAATAATAGCATTCGCAAAAATAGCAATAAAAATATTTTTCTACAAAACTGTTAAAAGTGGGCTTTTTAATTGTCATTTTTGATGTTAAAAATGTCATTTTTTGACACGCGTGTTAAAAGTAAGTTACTTTTAACACTAGCGTTAAAAGTAAATCAAAGTTTATTTAAATTTTGTTTTGCAAATTAATAAAACGTTTTAACAAACACATGAACAACTTTTTATTTTAAATAAGTACAAACCAACATTTTAACTAGTTATTACTATTAACATTTATAGTAAAATTAGAACAATTTGAAATTGTAATTCCCTGCGGAGTCATCATACTTAAGTTGGTTTTACTATCAACATGTGTGACACATCTATTTTCTGTAGAAATACTACTGGTAGTACTGATGGTCTTGCTAGTAGTTGCAGCAGTAGGAAGTATTTGACACGCAATTTCCTTCTTCTGTTCCAGTGAATTTTCAATGTAGCCTTCAGCTACCGTCGAAGATTTCCATCCTCCATGTCTCTTGATGGTAGTAAGATTTGCACCAGAATCTGCTAACAATGTCGCCGATGAACGACGAAAACAGAGTCCGGTGTAGAGTTGAGGATTTGGTAGATTCAAGAACTCTGCAATGTCGGCAGGCATTTTACTAAACATGTTAATTCCGACTGGATTCTTCACACATTTATTCTTCATATATTTAAGAAAAAGTCGTCTATGGTCAGCGTTGGGTGGCCGGAGTGCCATATACTTTCTAAAAAAGTTTAAATAGAATTCACCAACAACACTGAAAGTCCGAGGCACTTTCGTTTTAGTATCTGGTATGGTCACAACAACCGAAGTGCCCAAATATTCGATATTGTTGATGGTCATCTGACACAATTCCTCCCGGAGACACGCCCCGAAGACACCCACTATTGCTACGATTTTCATCATCAGATACTTTTCGTCTTCTGCTTCTGTGAGAAATTTGTCGATATGCGTCTTCGTCAAAAATTTTGACTTTTTTGCTTGATATTCTTCACCTTTCCGTTTTAAAAAAGCAATAAGTTTATAATGTTTACTTATATCTTGATATTGCTTTATGTTTAACATAGTTTTGATCATGGAATAATTTGACCACAGCGTTGACGATTTCCATATCTTGGCTTTTTCCTCAAAATATGCCAGTAAAACACTTTCGTTACCTTTCCCAGGGACCTTTTTAATGTTGCACCATTCCGAAAAGCGTCTATAAGCGATTTCGTACTGTTCCTTTGATTTCGCCGGCAATAATTCCAATGTTGCTCGACTGGCGGCTTCTTCGATTTCAGCAGGGATGGATTCGTTACGCTCATTATCGAGATTATTCATTATACTTATAATATTACTAGAAAATGCTGTCAATATTTTTGCGTTTTTTCCGTAACTTACAACAGCACTGGTTGCTACGAAAATTTTGGTTCATAAACATTGCGATCTGTGTGGTATTTTTTGATTTCTTATTTTTATTGAGTTTAAAGTTCTTCCGATTGTTTTGTAGAAAAAATAGTGTATGATATACGTGTTAAAAGTGATTTTATTTTGTGAGTGAAGATGATTAAAAAACGAGCGTAGCGAGTGTTTTAACTTCACGAAATATTACTTTTAACACGTATATCATAAATAGCTATTTCATAGCCTCAGTTACCGTTGATATTCGATCATATGTTTATTAGGCTTTCTTGTTCACTGTTCCCCCTAAACACCTCTTTTGAATATTGGATGTTCCCCCAATCACCCTGTATAATGTAAATTAAAATTTTCTAGTAAATATTATGTAAAAAGAGCACAACAAAACATAGAAACTTCCATCCATTTTTATCAGTATACTGATCAAAATAAGAAAATAATGAGCATATTACGCCCTTAAATTTTTCCCACCATTTATAGCTTATTGCTTACTGAATCAGCTTACAAAAATGTGAATATAATTGTAAAATATTACATAAAATTATAACAACCCTATTACTGGCCGTCAAAATGCAGGGGGGCCTAACGTGGAATCCTGTGAATACCTAATTGTATGAATGTGCCGGCTATTCATATGCAAAAGTGGAAAGTCTGGCGGCTGCAGCAAAACCAGGAAACATTAGTTGTTAGGCAAAAGGCGAGCCCAGAGGCCAAAGTTGACGTAAACGTGCGTTTGACAGATATTTCCTATAGATTGTTTTGTCTGTGTAACATTGGAGTGGTCGTTGGCCCGCGCAAATCGAGGCCGAACAGCTAGCACATGAGTGTGTCTTGCCATACGAAGGATTCCGCCGCGTACGTGAACACCACGACGATGCTTTTGCTGGACGGCTGTCTCCTTGGCCATTCCGATGACTGTTTTACCAATTGGGTTTCGAAACGACGCATGTTTATTTACTAGGTAGGTAGTCCTAGAATTGCTTGCGTATCGGTTACAGAAATTTTATAGCCGGCTGCTAGAATGGCTCGCCACATATTAAATATAACGCTTTTTTGTCCTACTGGGTGCAAACTGACGGCGATGGCTGTCAAGTTTATGCCAGTCATTTTTACTTATGCGTATTATACAAGGTGAAGGTAGTGTAAATTTAACTGAGTTTTCTGTACTTCAAAATAAAAAGAAGTCCCTACAGTGATTCAGAACTTATCTAAAAATTTTTTTTTAATGAATTATTGAGATTCTAATTATAGCCAATTCTAATATTGAAATTGGTTTTCCCCGAATTTGAGCAAACGCTCTATGGGTTGCTTTTGATAATTTATTTATTCAAAAACGGCAGAGAAACATGTAAACATGTTCTATACCAATAATAAAATGTATATAATTTTTGCGAAAGGCCTATAAAAAGCGTTTTAAATATTTTCATGCAGTAGGCCGTGAGTCTATGTTCAGAAACATTCTTGTTTTAAAGCTCAGTCTGCTAGTTTTATTTGCCATTTGCAAAATTTTTAGAGACACTGTGTATTTTGATTTATCATACCTTTCTATAATCATCTTAGATTGACCTTTGGAATTCAGTGGCGCTTGTATGGTATTACACGTGAGGTAGACTTCTTGGAAATTCTCTTGGATCGGTTAAAAAAATACATTTTGCAGAAATTTATTTAATAATCTACTCGTACAGTCATGAAGGATAACATGCTTTAATAAGTTGTAATTCCTATATTGCCTGTAATGTAAACAGTTCATATCAAGATTAATTAATACACATACTTAGTTTCACTATTTCTCAAGTTATAGTAAACTTATTGAAAGACTTAACTTATTCTTGTATAATAAGATTATATATTCTTCATTTAAGAATAAAGATTACTTGAGTCAATTTTTGTTCTCAAAATAAAGTTATGTTTCCTTCATTTGAAGTTTTAAGTGAAGTTTGATAGAATTACTGCAAATATTTGAAATAATAAATAACATTGAATAAAGTAAATAATAAACCTGCATTAAGAAAAAATAAAGCTGAAGCACATAATTAATATTTTAGTATTCTTGTTATACTTATTGTATTCCTTTCTAGAGTAGTTACTACTCTATCCACCTATATAAATAATTAAATACTACTTACTCAATAGTATTTATATAATGAAACAAAAACTTACAGCATATTATTAAAATAACAGATAAAAAAAATGCAATTGAAAATCAGCAGTATACTTTATTTCCTATTGCACTGTGTTATTGTAAATTTGAGGCATCCTATTTATTATTAATTGGAACAAAGCATGAGGTTTATTAGGTAATTTTTTTCGACAAAAATTTGTTACTCATACTCAAATAGTGTAGCAAGACTGACTGCGATGATTAGCTGCATGCAATAAGATATTTCTCCAAATTTTCTTGTTTAAATTCTTCTTAAGTGTAAGAGTAGCGTCAGCTAAACTTCGCCCTTTGTTTTTATTACTGAAAACAATAAAGACATATATTATTATTATTAACACTGCTGTTATATTTTTTTCTATTTGTGTATTCCAACCATTCAGTTATTGCTCTTTTTCATTCTTTGTAAGAGAATGAATTTGATTTTCGGTGAAATCAGATTGTAAATTCTCGATTACCCCCTGAGCTGTCCATTTCGGAGTAGCAGCTTTCAAATCTCAAGGCGAGTCGGTTTACGGTGGCCTGTCTTTTTCAGAAGACAAGCTGTGATTCCCAAAATTAGTTCCAAATTATGCATATTCCAATCGACTTAATGGGGATATGACGAAACGTCAGTCTACGAAATTATAATACATATATAGAAAAATATTTATCAGTTAATCTGTTCATCAATCTTTAATTTGATATTCTTGTAACATGTGCCGTGTTCTCTTTAAAATTTCAATGATTTTATATATAACTGTAAGTAGAATGTTTCCCAACAGTCATTTAGTCGTTATAAGAATAGTTTTTAAATAAAAGATTATATATACAAATTGTTGTAAAAATACGTTATGATACGTAAATACGTATATTATTAAATATGTTATTCTGAGGAAAGGTTGAAACTTAACATCGAAAAAAATGTTTATTATTTAGCTGTTTTGTATTCTTTGATTATTTTGATTCTTGTTATACAGGGTGAACCTTAAATAAGTACAAATAACACATAGATAAGTCTAGTAAAAGTCATTTTAAAAATTTTCAAATATAGGAGACATTATTTTTATTTTAATACTCGCTGACCAAATATTGACAACCTAATAATAAACCATATGATCATTTTTTACTTTAACGAAAATCAAATATTTGCGATTAATTGTTATTCACATTTAACAAGTTAATACCATTGTACTCAGAAAGATACACAAATTATTCTCTTGTTATTTTATGAAGAATAACGAAAAACTATAATTTTTACACAACGTAGTTTCTGATCTAGTCATGGAGTGATTTCGTACCTCGTAGTGGGTGAAACAGATTTTAAAAATAACTTGGACACGAAACGTGAAATAACAAAATAACCAGCTGCATGCATGGGTTCAATATCAAGAGAAGGCAAAGTAAAATGTTTGTGAACCTGTATCTGAAATGTGTTGTGGATTATCAGTGCAAATTCAATATAATAGACAAATTACTAAGAAACCGATTTATTATGGGCTTTCCAAAGGTGCAGTTCGAGACAGACTTCATGAGGAAGATGAAACGTTAACGTTTGAAAAGCAGTGTCAATCGCATGCCAAAAGAAGCTGGTGTCGTAGGCACAGGTAGGTGTCACTGACGGTAGGCACAACGTCCCGTAGGGAGCAGAGCCACCAGCCACATCCTAGGATTAACAGCCAGCGAGGTTGAGGAAGAGGTTATGCTGATATCGGCAAAGGCAAGGTACAAGTGGAAAAAAATGTAGTATTTTTTGAAAGAGATTTCATAATTCCAATACATGTAAATTGGAAATTATTCTGAGATACTTTTGCATCTTCTGGGATTGAACTAAGCTAAATAGTTTTCTTAACTTGATATGATTGATTTGAGTGTAGTAAAAACGGAAAATGATCAAATGCTGGATAACTGTGGGAAACAGAATCCGTTTTATGTTTTCAATTTCATGTACGTACATAGACATACTTTATTAATGAGGTATAGGAATAGCAAAAGAGAGGTGGTGGTCATTAACATTTCTATAAATTTGGTTCAATCATTCTTTAACATGTTCAAGTTATTAACTTTCTTGAAACCTGAAATATAAGTGATCGAGCAGGAAGTAGCAGACCACTTATATCTCACCTTCACTTGATTTATATGTGAACATACATATGAAGGATCAGCCAGTTCAATTATCGGTCGTCTCACCTATGGCATACTGATGAGGGCTAACAAGCCCGAAACCGGTCTATGTTTGGTGGTGTGGCCGACAAAGGTTCATGGCTGTTCACACATATACTGCAGGTGTAATTCAATGCCGGTCAGGGTATTAGTCCATGGAGTAGTTGTTACCTGCAGTATCATTTATAGATTGTTGAAACCTATTTAACCTCTTACATGACTCTGATAGACCTCAGGAAGTGGTAAACTACAAAAGTAGTTTTTCTGACGTAACTTTTTTAGGACTAATCAGCTTAAGACAACAAATAAATAATGTGGATATAAATAAAATTTAAAGAACGGGAGGGTGTTTATTTTTGTCATTATGTATCCTATTTTCTGCTAAAAAAATTGTTCATAGATACAGTAAATGTCATAACATTTTTAGAAATGCTATTAATTTTAGACATTTTTCTGTCTCGTGTTTATTATGTAAAATGTTTAGTTATTTTATCAGCACACTCAATAAATCTTATGATATTTGCAGAGTGAAAAAAACACCCTTCCGCTTTCTCGATTTGATGTGATTTATATCCATATTATTTATTGTCTTTCTAAAGCTGATTAATTCCTGAAAATATCATTATGTTGTCTTTCTCTAAAAGCGTTACGTTATAAAAACTATTTAAGGTCTATAACTGAGACTTTTTTATTATATCATTACTTTAATATTGAAATAACCCATACTGTAATTTTATTGTTACGTTACTACTTGTTTATTACATTTTGTTGCACCATGGTTTCTAACAAAGATATGAATATCCGTCTGACTTAAAAATAGTCAAGTGTGAGAAATCTGAAAAACATTCCTATATCAAAGAAAATATAAGTTTTGAGAACTCAAACTAAAATTTATTTATATTCATTGCAATATTAACGCATTTGGCAAATTTGTGACGTGTTATCAATCGTTTCACGCGAATTTCTAAGACTTTTCATTATTTATAAACATACGATTAGGTAGTAGGTATCTACAACAGAAAGTGGTGTAAGATAAAATTTCACATCGCTACAATAGCGAGATATCCTCTAATATAGACTGCTGAAGCAAATTTCGAGCAACTTTCTGTAAAGTGTGCCTCTAAAACACGTTTTTTGAACGACTTATATATTATATTATAGGCAAAATAATTTTTGAAAGTAATATATTTAATATTCACTTCAGATTCTAGGAAGGAGATATACAGGTAACAGTAGTATCAAACTGAAAGTTTGCATTTGAAAGTAACATTATTTTCAACTTCTCCACGAGATTAATATCCTTCCTACTGTCATCGCGACACGGGCTGGTTAAGGTTAGGATCGCCTTGGTTAGGAAACAACATAGCGGAAGCAGGATCTCTTCCGCAAGAAGTCACAAGTTCCGGTTCCTATCCGAGTAGAAATGGCCTAAAATTTCATCGCCTTATAGCGTCTACCTACGCTACGACTTTTCCTGACATTGGTTGTGAGTTTATGGTGATTGCGAGGATATTCGAAGGTGGCAATTCAATTCAATCTGCCATAAAGAATATACAAGGTGTTCGCATTTTTTTCGGTAGGTTATGGATATATTGTTTTTCTTTAGTTTTATTGGGTTTTTGCCACACTTCTGAAAAAATAAAGATTAATTAAATAAACCCTTGCGCCAAACGGATCAGTCAAGGGTTATTTTTGAAACTAACTTTGCCTAACCAAAAAATCTCACACTGAAAAAAGCAGATAAGTAAAAAATAACAAAAATCACATCACTATCGCGCACTTTCGTATTATTGACGTTTCGAAAAACTCTGTTTTAGTTCTCAAAATAGTAGTAAAAGTATTAAACGTATGTCAAGTTTGACAGTTTAAAATTTGTTTATCTGTATGTGTATGACACACCGTTGTTGTGATACAGAGTGTACAGAATTTACAGAATTGAAAAAGAACTGCGATAAAATAAGACAATTATTGTGTTCAAACAATTTAATTTATATTTGAAATTGTTTGAACTGTGCTTGAATCAAGAATGTTGACGACGAAAATTTCGAAATACAAGAAAGTTAGAGCAATATTTACCCACTGAGCCCCCAGTTTGGCACGCCTATGACAAATTATAATAATTATTTTCATATTATTAGATTCGCAATCTAATTGTGATTCTCAATTTCAAATGACGGTTTGATGACCTTTTCAAAAACATATTTTTTTATTAAACTTGATATACAGTAATCATAATAAAATGTTAATACTTTGATGTAAATAACTTTTTTGAACTTAAACCCAGTGCCGTAGGTATGCGGTTTTGTTCACTCTTGAACCTCCTAACCTTCTACACCAATGGTGAAAAGTATTTTTTCAGTGCAAATATTAAAATTTGATTCCATTTTCTGGAGAAGTATTCTTAAGGAAATTCATTAAGAGGTTTTGTTTTTCAGATATTTTTACTTTTTCTAATCAGTGTTATCTTATGAGACTACAAAGATCTTACAACGATTATAGGATGTAGGCATTGTTTGTTTTTAAGTTTTTAACAACAGTATTGGTGTGATATCAAATCAGATTGTTTATTAGGGTTAGAGCATGTTGAAATTTTAAGTTGGTTAAATACGTTGTGGGGAAAGATGGATTGGTTGAGGTAGTCCAGCTGCTTGGCCAGCTCGATCACGGATCTCAGTCCACTAGATTTTTTTCTTTGGGGCTTTTTAGAGAAAAAAGTGTATGCATCTCCAGCGTATAATAGAGAAAATCTATTATCTACATTGTATTCGAAGAGCTTGGGGTAAAAATAAATAATGACAATTTGAACAAATCGTTCCTGAGAAATCGATGCTATCGTTGCATTGACGAAAAGAACGGATATCACCTTGAACAAATTGCTTACAAACCGTTATCTTTATTTGTTTAATAAATGATTGACTGCAATCTTTAAAATCGTAGGTTAACTCTGATTAGAAAAAGTCGAAATAACTGAAAAACAAAACTTCTTGATGCATTTTTTTCAGAAAATAGAATAAAATTTTAATATTTGCACTGAAAATATACTTTTTACCATTGGCGTATAAGTTGAGGGGGTTCAAGTGTGAACAAGTTATTCACGTCAAAAGATTAAGTGCATACCAAGTTTAAATAAAAAAATATTTATTTATAGATATATAAAAAAGAAAATAATAAGAATGACCCTTATTATTTTTCGATGCCCTGTCATTTCCCGAACGATTTCTCGAGTTAAGAAGGAAATATCTGGGACACTATGCACATTTAAACTGTATGTCATTGGTATTAATTTATAGAAAACTAATTTTATTATGCAGAACTTGAGCATCAGGAAGAATATATTTCACATTTTTTCTGTCACGAGCAAATAAAAAGTAACGAAAACAAAGCATTTTAATTAATTTAATGGCCTCCCAGAAGTTAACTTAATCATATTATCGTAGGTTAAACGATTTGAAATATTTTAACGGCAAGTTTATAAAATTATAATTTACACCTCTTCAAGGAACTGATTTAATTAAAGGTTGAGCAGTGAGTAATTTATTAAAATATTTTTTTTAACAAAGGATTGAAGGTGATGAAAAGAGAGAAGCTTGAAGGAAAAGTACTTGCTCTCAACTAGATAACATTGTACAATCTGCTTGCTTTCCAGTTCAAATTGCATAATTGAACTTTGTCAACACTGAATTAGAGAAACGGCGATCTACAGGGTGTCTCAGGCATTACTTGCCTTGGGACGGGTGATTGTACAGTCAAAATAAATAAGATATGTCGATACAGGGTACCAAAGATTTTGAAATTTTTATTATATTTCTTATTTACTTGGAAACTCGTCGTGATAAAACAAAAGTAATTCTATATTCAATATGTTTAAATAGTTCCAATGCCACCAGTGGTGTAGAAATTCTGTGCCCCTTTTCTTTTATTTACAATAAAAATCGAAAGTTTCGATTACTTTGAACAAAAAATGTATTTTATTATTTATTGTTATAAGTAATTTTTCATTTAAAATATCTCTGCATTTCGTAGTGTGTGCATATTTGTATCAAAAGTTGAAGGAAACTTGAAAGTCCACACTGAAAATTTTGTACATGGCCCTAATTTATTATTTTGAGTAAGTTTATCGAATAATATTTTGCTGTATGAACACGAACCGTATTTTATCAAATATTATTAAAAAATTCAGTCATAGGTTGCTCAAATACGAGAAGACTAATATTGTGTATTAATGCTGAAGGATGTAATTTTTTTTTTTTTAATTTATTGTTTGTTCGTTTATGGTGCGAATAAAGCCATTATAATAATATTTTAAAATAATATTTTGTCTCAGTGTGATTTAAGTACAATAATAGATTTTCCTATTACATCATACATTGCATATTGCAAGTCGACATGTCTCGAAAACAAGTAAATATTGGAAAAAACTGTATATTACAAAAATTACTCAAAATTTAACGATCTTTTAGACGGACCGCATTTCGACGTTCCAGGAATTAAAAATTTTTTCAGTATCACCACGCTATCTATACAGAAAGACTTGAACTAACAATTTTAACTGCAATTTGAAGCTATTCGAGGGATCTAACAACCCCAGTTTCCGAGATATTGGCAGTGGGAATGTTAAATGGCACACCATGTATATGATTTATTAAATACATACATGTATTTCTTTCTGTTCATTGATATACCCATCTCTCCACTACACATAGTAAGCCTTGGTGTACAGTGTTGCTGTTAGTCGGAACCTGTGTTTTTTGTGATTTCTTGGCGTTTTTTCACAAAACTTATATTCAGATTGTTAAGTAATGAATGATTTAATGTCAAGCGTGCCAAAATTTAGTTCTTCTCATCGTAAATTATTGTCTTTTCATAGACGAGTTTAATCAACTGGAATAGTCAATACACGCTGGGCAAATACGCTGCATTGCGCAGAGTCGGAATTTTCAGGTTCTCTCTCTCTCTCTCGCTCTCTCCAATTTCTTTGTAATACGCGTACACAATCGGTATGTTCCAACAGCAGTTGGAAACGGTTTGAAACTTCTGGCGTTAAATTCACTAGTGATTCATTCTCAACTTGACTGGTCGAATATTTATGACAATTTCAAACCGTTTCCAACTGCTGTAGGAACAAACTTTGTTTGATACAAGATAAAGAGCAATTTATAAAAGAAATGTTCGGTCTGTCTTTGCTAATAAGTCTAAGGTTGTGGTACTATATTCAATTTGTTACAGCAAATGTAAATTAAAGAAAGGAAAGGAAAAAACCTGTATAATTTAAAACGTGTAAAAGCACTGAGGACTAAGAGCTAACAGTATTATGCGAGCGCATCTCGCCGCCAACGACGATGATAGCGATGAGCGGTTACATCGTATAAGGAAATAGCAGCTAACATTTCAATCTCCTTGCAACTTTTAAAATGCAGTAGCATTTTTAATACGTAAACAAACGCGGCAGATGGCGCAATCACTTTCACTATACAGCTTTCTTCGGTTGGAAAGTAGAACGAGGCATTTTAAGTATGATCACACAGCTCGTTGCCGTTTGTGGAATAACTGCAACAGTAATCTCCACGACAGATCCCTCTTTGCCATCGGGAAAAATAGTAAAGTATCGCTTCTATTCGGAGACTAATTTACTCTTACGTAGAATAAAATTTGAATAGTTAAAATAATGAATAATTGAAATTCAAATAAATGTTAAAATTCTGCAGGAGAAATATATATGGTTTTTCTCATCGATATAAGAGAATATAACAAAAATAGGCAACAAAGTTGGCAACTATGCAGTCTCTCGTCTACCAATTTGCCGACATACGTCGTTTTCTGAGCACTGTAAGGAAGACAAAGAGGGCAGAATGCAACTTAGATTATTACTTGTTTACTTTGATGGCAGAGCAGGACAGTATTATTCAGTTCAGTTCGCAGGTTTGACCATCTTATTATTTGTGCTTTTGTGATATACTAGGTGTTTTTTAATTACTGTTATCGTTGTCTCATTATATGTGAATACATAATCGTTTGAACAGTGTTGCGAATACATTAGTGCTGTATTGTTGGTGTGAATAAATGAATGTTTATTTTAATTTATCTAGTACTTATTGTCTCTATAGTATCTATTCGTCCTTTCGCCTTAAAAATATGATAGTATTAGATACTACATATTTACGATAAATACGATGAAAAAATGCATCAAATATGCCGTAAAAATTGAGGGAGGCTATATAAAGCTCCACCAATTGATTGGGTTATAAGTGACGTTAAAAACTCTGACGAATGTTAGTGCTAGTGTTTTTTACTTATTATAAGTAAAATTTTCTGTGTTTCCTATGGTGTCGTTGTTATGTAGGATATGGAGCATATGAGAAATATATTATTTTTGTTATTTGCACATCGCTAGCATATAAATACAACCAAAAAATATTTTTGTATAATTATTTTGTTACTAATATTTTTCTATTATGTTTTCGTTTTAACGAGTTATATTTTAACTTATTAGTTATTTTTTCTCTTTGTTTTTTTTTTGTATTTTTGAATTTGAAATTACGTAATAACATTTTACATCGATGATATAAAGATACATTTTTTCCTTTGTCCTATATTTGACAACAGGATCACGAGACGCACGATTAAATTATACTAAAGATTTCAGTCAGCGTACAAAAAAACTGTAGGTATTTTCACAACTTGCAAAACTGTTCACTGTTATGAATATTTCATATATTAATACACATATTTTACCACCTCTCATTTTTCTGCATGTTGCAATTAAATTAAAATAAAGGACTATACTAATTAAAAATATCGGTTGCGTATATCAAAAAAGCCGAATATCAATGACACACGATTCCATATAGGGAGGGAAGTGCAGGTGTAAATATTTAATTATTCTTTTCTCAGTGCAAAATTGCTGTTATATAACCACACGATTATTGCCGTTGCCCCTGGCATATTAAGGAGTAGGTGAAGAAATGAAACGTTAGTGTGCACTTTCTTTTATAACGTTGACTCTCTCCTAGCAAAATATGAGTCATTATACTGTGAATTGTATTTTTAATATTGTAGGAGTGAGACAGTCAGTTAGTTTTCCGATCGTTACTATGGTTTATACAGGGTGATTAACAATTTGTCATGAAAAATGATGGTGTATCTATAGCAAGTTGGAGTTGATGGATATCGAGAATCCCCAAATAAGTACCAGGCAAATCGCTCAACAAGTATGAGGAATGTCCCAATCAATAGTGTGGCGTATCATACACTTGGCTCAGTTATATCCGTACCATGTACAGCATATTCAAGCATTAATAGCCACAGATTATCCTTTACGAATTAGATTTTGTTAACGGTTGCTGCAACAGAATGCTCAAAATCGCGGATTTACATCTAATGTGTACAGATGAAGCTATTTTTACACGAAATGGGATTTTTATTTTATTTTACATACAACTACTCTACAGGTAAACCCATTTAACGAGTAGGAAAAACATATATAACATAAAATATAAATAACACAAAATGCAATAATAATCTACAACAACAACAAAAAAAATACAACAAAAAACAAAAGGAAACAAAAAAACAAAGATTTATTTACTGTTTGAAACAACTTTTGTATGAAACTGACAGAACCATTAAAAATGTCAAAATTCTCACATTGACAATTATAGACATTGCACATGAAAAAAAAGAGGTGAAAATTTAAGAACATTTGAATTCGGGTTGGAGAGGTAGAAAGTTTGAAGTCTTCGAGCATAGAGTAAGGTACTCGATAATTCAATCTACTTAGTTGACAATCAATTTTATTGTGAATAAGTTTATATAAAAATAATTGAGAACTGAACTTGAGACTTACGCCTACGCGTCAAGTGCCACAATTGAGAATCTTGTCAAAAGCACTTCCTGCGGAGCATCAACTTGTGGATAAACGCAATCTGTAACACAGTAACTTTAGAAATTTTCTCTGAATCCCCTCAAAACGGTTAATGTGGACGTTATAATTAGGATTCCACACAAGAGAACAATATTCGATTTTTGACCGGACAAAAGCAAAATATAATATTCTCAAAGTATTTACATTAGAAAAATCTTTACTACATCTAATTAACCAACCCAGTATCTTAAATAAATCAGATGTTACTTGATCAATATGCGCGGCAAAAGACAATTCTTTATCGAAGGTTATTCCAAGATCACGAAATGTAGATGGTCGCTAAAGAAGTGCAGTAGCCAAAGTATATTTACAAATGAGAGGTGTAGTTATGGTGGCACATGCCATGCTACATTTAGAGACGTTTAACTCAAGTTTGTTACGAAAACACCAGTCAGTAATTTTACATAGGTTATTTTGCAAAAGTACACAGTCATCTTGAGAAGTAATTATTTTAAATAATTTTAAGTCGACAGCATATAATAAGCAGTTAACCTCAAGATCGTTCACAATATCATTAACAAATATGTTAAATAGCAAGGGCCCAAGTATAGATCCCTGTGGGACACCAGATGTTGCAGAATATTCAATAGATTTGAAACCACTGTAAGCTACATATTGCTTCTTATTGGAGAGGTATGATTTGAAGAATAATAGCATATTATAAGAAAACCCGAAATTAGCAAGTTTGTTAAGTAAAATACTATGGTCAGAAATGTATTTAAAAACCATTTTCGAGCTCTTTTTGATTTTATTTTACAAAAGGACGATGACGACAATAAAACTGAAGAATGTTAGTGACGGGGATGATGAGAAATATCTACAAATTTGTTGCGGGTATGCAAGAATCAGAGGTAAAACCGAAACATATTTGAAAAGCAATAATTATGGTTAAACAAATATGACAATTTATGTTCTTTATAAAAAAATAAACAATTACAATTAAATTAAAAGGTAATAAAAGTTATCGAACATTTTTTCTATGTAATTGTTTTTAAGTTTTACAATTACATTATGATTTAAAAAATTGAGAAGTTTAATATCTTTAGGAACAGTAATAACTTTATGCGCCTTTATTCGTCATATTCGTAGAATATGTATCATTGTCGAAACTTTTTTATTAATTCGTTACTATTTATTGGTATATTGTATTTAATTATATTTGTATGTAATTTTAGATATGATTGAAGTCTGGCTTTTTTTAATTTGTCCCTGATCGTATAACGTACAGTACAAAAACTGGAACTAATAGCAACTGTTACTCATTCGAAACTAATTCACAACACTATTCTTTGTAGTATTGCGATTTTAGTAGTACGAGGGTCACTCATTTCTTTATGTATAGTGTATTCGAAGTCTTCAAATATTTCTCTTTAATTGTATTCCACTAAATCTCAAAATGTAGAACTGAATAGCGTACGAAGAGGATACATTTTTTCTAATTAATTTTCTTCAACTAAACCAAATAAGAGCGTTTTAAAACAATTTTGATAAAGGAACCTAATGGTGGCTAAAAAGTTATTTAATTTTTGATTTATTGCTGCAATCCCACCTTCTTATTGCAGAAAAAATTATATTGTTTGCTATTTGACTAGTTCTAATAATATGTACCAGCAAACTTTTTTTATCATTCCAAATAAGTGACATTATAGTCACTATTATATGAATTTTTTGTTAGTACTATGTGCACATTCAATTATCAACTTTGTTTTTATGTTAGAATTGTTTTCTATAGTGTGAACTAGACGACAACAAATAGATATTTCGATATTTTCGTTTCTGTTTCCTTGTTTCATGTGACGAATATACTCGTACCGTAATAGCAACGTTTTCAATTTATACGTGGAAGAGGATACAATTTTCTGGGTACCCGCTGTTTGATAAGCTCTTTGTTCTACAATGCTGTTTATTTTGTTGTTAAAACAATAATTATTGTTATTTAGCCATGACTAACCGTGACCACAATGTAATACTTTAACACGCATTATGTAGAAACCTGTGCACTATATCCTACAGAGGTGTCGGAAATAGCTGAAGGTTTAAGCAGAAATTTTGATTTAGTTACTTGGCACATTAGTAATGTATAAACTTTATTTTAAAGCAGTATAGAATGTCTCAATTTTATATGGTATCTCGTGAATTATAAGATATAAAAAGATGCGGTTTTCGCAACATTGGGATTTTTTTTAAATGCTGCAATTAGAATTTCCATAGATATCTTCGTTTATAAGGTACGAGGTGAAATTAAAAAATATATATATATTATATTAGAGAAGAGCTAAGATATCGGAATGGTGAAAATTGCTTTTAATATACTTCTTTATGTAGGATTCAGTGGCGTATTTGTAAATTCTCTTCAGGGTCTTTTTTAAAATATGACCAATTTTTTAAGTAGAACATTATCTATATTTTTATGCAGTTCAGTTGCATTATACAGGGTGATTTAGGTTTAATCTTGATAACAGGAATCGATAGAACAGGTTAAAATAATGTTCATAAGTTCATAATAAGTAGTTGTTACTAAATTTATGTTTGAGGTTATTGGCATTTTTTCTTAACACTAAGAACACTCTTTAAATAATACTTTTGACAATGATTTTCACAAACGTCAGTTATTTTTTTTTTTGAGAGCCGTCGGACAGTGTCTCCGGAAGCACCGCAGCCTATAGACTTATTGTGCATCTCTCGACGAGCATAAACATCTATGGTACTACAATGGGATTCGAACCCACGCCGACATAGCCGATCCAGACTGGTTCCACGAGCAGTTGTCTCCCAGCCACCTCGGTTATCGCGGCGCCCAAAACGTCAGTTTACACAAATCACTGAGTTGTGTTTTCATGGGTTGCTATAACGTTAAATGAAATTTACGCGGCTGGTGCGCTACACTGCCACCAATTTCTTTGAATATCTCAGAAACAAGACCAAACGTCGAAAAAAAAAAACAGGAGATGAAAAAGTTTCGAAATTAATCAGGTCAAAGTGGTGTGTAGATGTTTAATTGAAATTATTTTTTTTTTTTGTAGTTTTGAAATAAAGTAAGATGGGGGTAGCATACAAAATACACTTCTAAGAGGGGCAGGTAGTTCAAAATTAAGAAGCTTATGTAAGATCATAAGGAGTGTTTTTGTTCCGAATTTCACTTAAATCGCATGTGGTTCAAAAGTTATGAGGGAAAAACGAGAAAAAAATTTGTACTTTAACGCCCTCTATTTCGGAAACGATGCGTTTTAGGAAATAAGTTTATATCACAAATGAACATTATTTTAATATGTTCTATCGATTCCTGAAGTTATAAAGATTAAACCTGAATCACCCTGTATAGTGTGTTCTACAAGTTCTATGAGAAACTTTGGCAGTTGGAGGCTGGGTTAATGTCAAACATTTTTTCTTATGAACATAGATCTGGTTCGTTTTTGTTTAGAAGTTACAAGAATTTAAAAAAATATAATTTCATATTTCAATCAAAGTAGTCCGATAAAATGATGGTTGCTATAACAATAATTATTATTTGTGTCATTTTGTTTATTCATTTGACACTGAACATTAAAGTGCTAAATACTGATAATACTAATTTGCTTTCTGTTACTCAATATATATATCGGAAATATTTGATAATCAAGGTCAGGTGGATGTAATTTATACTGACATGACGAAAGCTTTTGATCGTCTCCATCATTAGATTCTTCTTGAAAAACTTGATATAGTTGCTCTGGTAAATTATGTCAACTCTTTGGGTCTTATTTTCAAGACAGATTACAATTTGTCGAGTGCCAAGGATTTAAGTCCCTCAGGGTTCAATTTTGGGTCTTTTGTTATTTAACATTTATGTTAATGATATATCTTCCTGTTTTGATGCTAAGTAGGTACTTATTATACGCAAATGATATGAAAATCTACTGGTCAGTATCTACCGTTGCACATTGTGAATTATTACAAAATAACCTAGAACGAATTAGTGACTAGTGCAACTCGAACTTAAACTTTAAAAAGTGCAATATTTTGTCATTTTCTCGTAAGCAAAGTACATTAGTCTTTCCTTATAATATTAATGACACTCTTTGATCCTGGACTCTCATTTAACCATCATATTCACGCTACCATTGCACATGCCAACAGAAATTACTTTCTCTTTACTTTTCCTTAATAAAATTAGAATAATGTTCCTCAGTTTGTCAGTCAAAAGTACATGATTGAAAACGCTGAAAGAAAATTTGTAAAGCACGTTTATTTTAAGGCTCATGGTTTTTATCCACCTATAGGTCATCCTCATAACCTATTATTAGTCGAGTACAGAGGTGACAGTCTACACACTCGTAGACTTTGTACCTCTTTGACCTTATTGTGCAAAATTGCAAATAATTTGTTAGATTGTCCTGAAATCCTGAGCAGACTGCAATTTAATGTGCCTCGCGTAAATTTACGACATCGTAACACATTTAGACTTCCGATACCTTCCGGAAACAAATATTTTATTGTCATCTTCACTGTATCAAATGTGCATATGTCCTTGCAGGATTCGATTGACGAGTTTAATACCTTGGCTCATAAAAGTTAAGCATATTATATTGCGACCTAAATACATGCTTGTGATTTTTTATTTGTTATTTGCTTTTTAATCTATTTTTGTTCTTCTGTTTGTATTATATGTTAAATAATACATTTATTTACAACTGAAGAGTATGCAGATATTGTTCTTTGCCCACACAGTACAGTTATACAAAAAAGGAAACAAATAATGCAATATAAAAATATACAGGGTGTTTCATTTAAAATAATTGTATCCTCCAATCTCTTGCAATTTTCGAGATACCTTGCAGTTACAACGAAATTGAGGCATCCCATGGCATCTTTACCAGAATCACCTAATGTTAAACTAATTCAAAAAGAAAATCTGTAAGACTTTATACACATTTGAAAACTATACTATACTATACTATAAGGATAAATTGCGTTTAAGGGTATACCTTTTCAGAAATTTCACGTTGCCTAACCCAATTATTAATTATATTTATATTTTTTAACACGCGATCACACGAAATGTCAGATTTAATAGGATTTCGCAACACATCAGCGCCGGTTTACAAATTGGGCGAAGTGAAATTTATGAGCTGTATAACCAGCTAAATTAAGTGCAGTTGATGTTTTTGATGTAGATGTATATTTGTCAATTAACAAATATTATGATATTGGCATCATTAATCAATTATTTCTCAAATTTCAAGTTTAAAATCTTATAAGGTAAGTTTATTTAAATTCACTGATTTTTATGTAAAGAACATGAAGTAGAATTTTGTGAAAACTTTGTAAGAACCAGAGCTGGATACTGGATATTACTCGAATACATTGTATTCATGTAGTAATCAATTCAATTTCAATCGCAAACAAATTATTAACATCTTCTGCAGAGCCTACGGAACTTACCAGTAATACAACATGCGCAGTAAACTTAAACAATTACAGCAGCAGCCTCATTGAACACCCATAACTAAAAGCTACGATAACTGACAGCACTGGAACTGGCATAAATTTAACTCACTGCAATATCAGCACTTTAAATTTACATGTAGTGCAAAATAAATTGTAATCGTCTTGTTTATAACAGTTATTATTTTATACTTTATATTACTTAAAATACAGATAGGGAAAATATTTAACCTATCATATGAAATGCTAAGAATAATTCCTTCCACTGCTCGCCGTCCAAGCTTGATGCGTCCTCCCCTATTTTGGCGGACTAAACCAGTATTCGTAGAGCACACTATTCGTTTGGCGTTCGGCCGTGGACGTAGGAGAGTAGGGGAGTACTGACTAAGCCCGCCCTGCCGTGCGTCATCTTCCCAAATGCATTTGAAATGTATGTAATAGAATCTCCCCATGATCGGTTAAATATTTTCTCTATCTGTATATTAATTAATAAAATCGTTTTGAAGAAATGACAAATTATTTGTCATTTGTTTTATGTTCTACAACGAAAAAGACTTTGGCGTTCTAAACATACAAGTTTCTCGCAGCTAGGTGACAAAAAAGACTCACTTTATCAACTAAAAATTTAACGAAAAAACGCACCAGAAACTATATGTAGGTTACAAAATTTTACATCACAAATAAACAAATACCTTGAATAAGTTAAAAAAGTCGGAATTTATTTTATATACACATTCTGCTATTTGATTACTGGTACGGGCAGACTAAACAGAGCCCAAACGGCGTAAATATGAGTTATCCCACTGCGCCTTTCGCTGATATACGATGGTAACCATGCCTTGGCATTTTTCACATAAGATGTGCAAGTCATATTAACCGCACTTAATGTATTTCATAAAGCTAATCTATGTATGTATCTAGATAACGTTTTAAGCTAATTTTTAAATTAAATATTTTTATTTTGAAAATTTTAGGAAACGGCATCCTAAAGCCTTCCTGCATCAGCCACCACTGATATTGTGACTTGTGTTCTTTAGTCCTATATTTTTTCTTTTGATTGTATTTAATTAGATTTAAATATTAGTCTACACATTGCAAATATTCACCATTGCGTTCATATAATATGAACACTAGAATAAATATTCAGGATTCAAGTATGTACTCTCAGTGTTGTATTCAGAATTGAAGGTTCATTCAGTATTAATGGAATAAATACTTACCTTATGTTCATACCCACCTCTGGCAAGGACATTTATTACAAATACATTTCGTTGGGAACCTATTTTTCGATAACATATCCAATTTCAACGGCTTAACGGTCTAAAAATGTATCATTCCTCCGAATATCAAAACAAATTAATCGATGTTGATATATATTATATTTTATGGTTATCTAAAGCTCTATGATCTGCTTGTTTACTAACTAACTGCAATTGTGATAAGGCCAAATTGAATTCCTCCGGGACTGAGAGAAATTTTATCATCGCCAACATATTCTCGAACCCACGACAGTTAACAAGTTAGAAATACAGGGTGATCCAGATTATCTAAAAAAAAATTTTTGAATGTACAGGGGACTATTATAAATACAATTTTGTAAAAAAAATAGATAATGGTCAGTTTAACCATGATTTAAAAATATAGTTCTGCACGGCACTGGAAACTGGTCCATTGTAAAACATTTTATAACACCTATTTTATTCAGTAAATTGTGGTTTTAATTAATAAAATAGTTTGACATACCTGTTACATGTTACAACAACATTTTAGGACCATCTTACCCAGTTTCTACCAACACAAATGGTTCTGCTCCTTGTCATCATCATCAATCAGCAATAGTACTTCATTTCTTAAATATCCCCACAAAAGAAGTCCAGGTGATTTAAAGTCAGGAGATCGTGGCGGCCATGGTACCGGTCCCCTTCGTCAAATCCCTTGGTATTAATGCTTGGAGACGCTGTACATGGTACGGATATAATTGAGCTGAATTTTATGATACGCCACACTGCTGCAATATGTTGTGGACATCCAGAACTTCCATTTCTTCCACGATCCGGTTTCAAATTTCCCTCGCGTTGCACTACACTTACACTCACTGCACAACGGTAAAAGTAGCTGCATTTGGCATATGTTTACCGGGAAATCGTTATGCTAAAGCATTTTCACATCGCCATAATTAAAGCGAGATCCATCAACTCCCGAGTTGCTATACACGTAAGCCATTTTTGACACTTGTATCACAAAAACCTTAATACCTACAAAAATTAATCGGATTCCAATATTCGGCTTGTAGAGACTACAGTAACCCGGAGATGTAAAGGTTGAAAATACTACTTAATATTACTTTTACGATATTGACTACATTTTTCATGATGCATCTATTCACAATGTATCACCCTGTATATTCACAACATTTTCAATGGATTTACATGTACATATACGTAGGTTAATTTTTGAATGATTCTGTCCTCATTTTCAAATAACAGTAGAAGGTTAGAGATGTTCAAATAGCACTGAACTCTCAAGGATTGATAAATGTTAGGATGTTGCGGATTAATTTATTGTAATCGCTGAAAATATACGACATGCTTTTTTACTTTATTGTGAAGGTATTTAAAGTAATTTAAAAAAAAATTCGTACAATTCCTACCAATAAAGTCCTTTATGCTATTTCACACAAAATACCTACACTCAAAGAAATGAACATTTGTAGAATCGTTTTAAATAAACGGAAAATTTTAAAACACATCGTCATAATTGTGTGAGTTACTTATAGAATGTAATAGAACATTTATTATTCTGTAAACTTTGCATAATTTGCATATTTCATATCACTCTATTTGTCGTAAATGGTTTTTAATAATTTTACAAAGTTTTGTTATCAAATTGATAATTTTTGCCCATAACTTAATAAAAAATGATTCAGAACTTATCTAATAATTTTTCTTTTAATGTACAGGAAACTCTTAGAAATATAATTTCGTAAAAATAAAATCAGAAAGTGCAGTTCCAAAAATGATTTAAATATACACTTCACCATGGAGCTGGAAATTGGTCCACTGGAAAACCTGATAGGGCGTATAACCGAACAAAAAATTGAAATAAATACCCAAGGAATGAAATAAATTATATTTTACAACAACTCTTTTTATATAGCAAACTCAACTGCTTTTGCCGCTATTGTTATTAATTATTAATAGAATTAATTTGTGGTTTTAATTAGTGAAATAGTTTGACATATCTGATGTGACAACAAAATTTTGGGCCCGTCTTATCCAGTTTCTACAAACTAACATCAAGGTACGGATGTAATTGAACATCGTGTATGATACGCCACACTGCTGCAATACGCCGTGGCCGCCCTGGACCTCCATCGCTTCCACAATTCGATTGCAAATTTCCCGTGCACGCCAACGTTTGCACTATAATTGCACTTAAAGTATTTTCCTTTCACCATAAATTAAAACGATATCCATTAACTGCGAGTTACTATAAACGTAAGCCATTTTTGATATTTGAAAAACTAAATACTTGCATTACAAAACAATTAATACGATAAGTAATCGGATAGAGATTACAGCAGCCCGCGATGTAAAGGTTGAAAATACTAGAACAATAATTATTTTTCTCGGAAACTATAAGGAGTTCTGAATCACCCTGTATATTTGTTTTCTGTAAATATATCTTGATATGAAGTTATTTAGCAGTTTTCTTTATTTACTTTTAAATTTTATTAATTATTAAATTCAAAATTAAATAAATGCTAAGTGGTTTTCTTAGGTTTCTTGTATATTGAAAAGAAAAATAGTACTACAAGTTACTGCCACATAAATTTCGAAGAGATTGCTATGAGGAAAACAAAAACAATTGCCCTTTACGTAAAAAAGGCAATTGTTATCCTGCTATGGTTAACAATGCAAATTGTTATTCATATATTAAGTTATTAAATGTTGTGTATAGGCTGTAAAAGATTATTATTGACTGTAATTTCATAATTAGTTTGTTGTACTAACAACAATAACTAATTGACAATAACATAGAGTGATAACAGCTCGGCTTACAATAAACAATTGTTTTCAAGGCACACTTCATACTCTACATGGTACTGTTAATAAGTCGAAGTTCAAAGAAATGTCAAAGTACATATATGTATTTTACATTTTCAAAAATATCAAATCAAACTCAGTTCAGTTAATCAATAGTACTTCAATATTTTAAATATTGTTATAATTACACATCTTCTGCTACAGTAAATACGTATGCGTCACATCAGAATGCTCGATTTATATTGGTTATGACGAATTAACCATTCTATCTGCAGCGCTACCATGGCTGTGTGCATAGGAAAGTTTCGGGTAGATCTTTCCGCTAATTTAAATGTGATTGTAATTAATTTTTTAGTGATTTTGTGTTCATAAGAATGGAGAATAATTAATTCAAGCTCTCCAACATGTCCTCAAAATCGTAAATACCCGTAATTTAACCCGAAAATCGGACGATAAAAAATTGTATGAAGGAATTAGGGATCGAGACCAAAATATGAGTGTAAATGATGCGGTTGAAATATTTAGTTCATTAACAACAATGTCTGAGAGTTGTGCATTGTGAAAATTAAATTTTAAAATCTTCAAACATTATTTTCTTGAAATTTTTCTTATGTAACACCATAATTTTTCATGATGTATGTATGAACAAGCTCTTTCAAATGGCATGGTCAAAATTGGGGGATGCTATTTAAAAAAATTGTCGATGACGGCATATCTCGAACAACGATGACGTCGCAAATATGGGTCGTATGTCAAAAAGTGCCTTTTTTAAAAACAAAATCGACGTGCCAGGAGATTTTTTCGAAAATTTCTCAATTTCAAAAATAAGCCCTTAAAATTAGGGCACTCATATTCCGGACATCCTGTATGGAAACATGTATTTCTATAGATGAAATGAACATTCTCGAACGCCACTCTAATTATTTAATAGATTTTAAGGCAATTATTGACCAATTAATTTTACATTACTTGACGTTTTGATTGCTGCTGAAATATTAATATGTATTATCTGCGATTTAAAATTAAAAATAAATTATTAATGTTATCTGCGTAACAACAATTGTGTCTGTGCTTTAAAAAGATAATATGAAACAGCTCACGTAGTTCCATATTCTACGTTCTATCCAGTTTCAGTTAAGATAATATTTGCTTTGTTGTTTATCAGAAAATGTCAACAAGACGTATCATATACAGTGTATACTTCGTGATAGGGACCCGATGTATTTAATATAACGTACGTTGACTTCGACTTATCTGTGAAATTCACAAAAGTGTGCTTTGAATTACTGCCGCATGATTTATTGAAATATACAGGGTCCGCTATTTAAAAGTCTCCAGACCCTTATCTTTGTTTTTCTTAAATATATATTATATATATTAGGCTTCCTTCGATTTTTTTTTTTAATTGAGCGGATTTTTTCTTAAATGCATTGTATACAAAATATTATGCTATGGAATAGGCACTGAAAAGAGCTTTAAGGACGCCGTATTCTTGAAATACTGTTTTCTACAAATACAAATAATTTTAGACATTTAATAAATAGCATGACACCTGTGAATATTCAAAGGTACCGAAGTCAAACTAATATATAACTACAGAAAACGGTCTAACCAAAAAAATTTATGTACAGAAATTTTCAAAATACGTATTTTTGTAAATTTAATTTGGGATTAGAATATGAAAGAATGTGTGTCATACAAACGCGTTTTAAAAGTTATTATTTTATTTCAGGAGAATTTAAATAGCAAAAGTGGATAAACAAAACAATTTTATTTTTGATATTACTTTTGTTCTACGTGGTTTATTTTTCGAGATTTTTGTACCTAAAAACACCACAAATTTGATCTTTTTACGGCGAGAAATATGGTGAACTTAATTTGATTATACGTGACGATAACTTTTGTTACTGTAGTATTGTTATAAATGATTATATGTTTGGCTTTCAAAGTAAAATGGCATGAAAAGAAGCACCGTCAGGACTTTTATTTATGGCTTCTGAGTCTTCTATTTGAAGTATAAAAATTCGTTGTTATATAGAATTATAGATTATGAATTTTATTTTAAACATGGAGAAAAATAGAGCATCATTTTTTTAAATCGTATGTTCTTTTTACGTTTTAACCATTAAGAACTATGTCTTATACTTAATTTATAAGCTTTGGCTTATGTATTGTACTTTTTGACTTGCCACATGCAATTTGTAATTTTTCCTAATAGACGCTACTGTACTATTCTATACTAGCCTATACTATTCTATACTAGCCTATACTATTCTATACTAGCCTATACTATCCTATCCTATCCTATCCTATCCTATCCTATCCTATCCTATCCTATCCTATCCTATCCTATCCTATCCTATCCTATCCTATCCTATCCTATCCTATCCTATCCTATCCTATCCTATCCTATCCTATCCTATCCTATCCTATCCTATCCTATCCTATCCTATCCTATCCTATCCTATCCTATCCTATCCTATCCTATCCTATCCTATCCTATCCTATCCTATCCTATCCTATCCTATCCTATCCTATCCTATCCTATCCTATCCTATCCTATCCTATCCTATCCTATCCTATCCTATCCTATCCTATCCTATCCTATCCTATCCTATCCTATCCTATCCTATCCTATCCTATCCTATCCTATCCTATCCTATCCTATCCTATCCTATCCTATCCTATCCTATCCTATCCTATCCTATCCTATCCTATCCTATCCTATCCTATCCTATCCTATCCTATCCTATCCTATCCTATCCTATCCTATCCTATCCTATCCTATCCTATCCTATCCTATCCTATCCTATCCTATCCTATCCTATCCTATCCTATCCTATCCTATCCTATCCTATCCTATCCTATCCTATCCTATCCTATCCTATCCTATCCTATCCTATCCTATCCTATCCTATCCTATCCTATCCTATCCTATCCTATCCTATCCTATCCTATCCTATCCTATCCTATCCTATCCTATCCTATCCTATCCTATCTTATCCTATCCTATCCTATCCTATTCTATCCTATCCTATCTAATTCTATACACTGGGGATGTATAAGCAATTTTGTAAAAGTTCAACCAAATATCTATATACATAATTATCTACCTACAAGTAACGAATACATTGCTTTAAAGCGTATAATAACAGAATTTACCATTTGAAATGAACGTTATTTTTCCTTATTATGGCTTCATAACGATATATGATTGTTGGACAGTAATGGTTCATAATTATTTACAGATAAATATAAATGGGGTTTTCTGAAAATTAATGCGGATTTATAATTACATATACAGGGTGTCCCATAATTAGTGTGCAATACTTACCAGTAAATTCTACGATCAACGATTTTTTTTCTATAAATAGGGGTCGACAAATGCTTTCTGACGGGGTTGTGTCCCCCATAAAAGGGGCCTCAAGAGACCATCTTTTTCAAAATATTTCCAAAATGAGTTAACGCATAATGAACTACATCAAACCTACATTTTTTTATAAAAAGGTCATATCTATCATAGTTTGATGTTTAAATTTGAAAATATTGACGTGCAAAAAATTGCGGAGCATTTAATCTGTAAGCCGCCCTGCCTGAGACGTCCCTGACCAACATTTTTTAACAGTTTTTATGTAGTTTGGTAGAACATTTGGAGTGTCCTACATACCAAAAACACAATTATGTGTTAACTCGTTTTGGAAATATTTGGAAAACCATGGTCTCTTGAGACCCTTTTCAGAGAGGCGGGGGAGGTGGGATAACCCTCTTAAGAAGCATTTGTCGACCCCTATTTATAGAAAAACAATTATTTTTGATCCTAGAATCTATTGCTGAAGTATTGCACACTAACTATGGAACAGAACCTACTTACTTTTTACTGAAATTCAATTGAGCGATTTGATTAGAAACGCTGAGAAATTGATTTGACTAATTTGAATTTGCGGTTTTTAGCAAACTGTGCAAACTGTTTTATATGTATATATATATTGAAACGAATTTGAAATATGCATGTAGAAAATCACATGAAAGTAATACCTGACCGAACTTAAGGTTGGATAAAATTAATAATTATTAGTGTAGATTTATAAAAAATATAAAGAATTGTTAATATAGATATCCTGGAAATAAATTTAGTAATAATAAATAATATTACATAGCATAAGAATAATAATTTTATAATTTTATTATCAAGTATAAAATAAATTTTCATAAAATTGCATGACGTTGACAATTGTTAACACTCAGTACATAGAGAAAAAGGAATTTAAACCTAGAGCAACTTATATTGAATGAAAGGTGAAAGTCTATAGATTAATCTGATATACATATTGTAGGCAGACGAGTAACATTATTGAAGAAATATATATATATATATATATATATATATATATATATATATATATATGGTTGTAAAATTTCTCCGGGTTCCTCTCCGCGATGAATCTGCATGGTCTTCAAAAGAACCATTTGTTTGACAACGTTTCGGTAAAATCTCATTTACCATCTTCAGGTCTTCTTACTTCTGCTTCGCGTTACTACGTTCGGCTTACTGCTTACTAGTAACGCGAAGCAGAAGTAAGAAGACCTGAAGATGGTAAATGAGATTTTACCGAAACGTTGTCAAACAAATGGTTCTTTTGAAGACCATGCAGATTCATCGCGGAGAGGAACCCGGAGAAATTTTACAACCACATATAACACCCGCGGAAGCCTACGAATTAACATATATATATATATATATATATATATATATATATATATATATATATATATATATATATATATATATATATATATATATATATATATATATATATATATATATATATATATTCAAAATAAACCATATCATGAAAAATAATTTTAAATGTCAAATTTTAGAATTAGTTCCAGAACTGTCAAGACTAAAGGTGGCTTTGCAAGAATCCCTTGTAAATGACATAGACCTTATAAATCATGGACGGGTCCAAAACCGTTTTCTGGCTATACAAATCGTTGATGCTCAGATGTGTGCGACAGAGATCGAGCTAGTCCGGGCAAAAACCCACAGATCATTGGCCGAAAAAAAACAAAAACCGTAAATGACAGATGTATGACATTTACGGTGACAGACCGACTCCACCATAGTTTATGAGTCTTTAAAAACTATTACTAATAAACATACTAAACACAACTAAATCACAAAAGGCACACAAATCATTAACAATATTAACAGGAAAGGTTTTGCCAGGTTATGTTTATATATTTTTCTGTCATAGAACATCTGTTTTTGCCCGGACTAGCTTCATCCCTCTTGTACACATCAGGACACCGGATCTCTCTTTCTAGGGCCGGTCCATGATTTATAAGGTCTATGCTTAAAATACAAAATAAAGAGAATTTTTATTAATAAAAAAATAAAATTGTACAATAAATACAAAACGACATTTATAAGAATGTATTAGTTATAAGAAGTTTTGTGATAAAGTGCATAAAAAGGACATCCAAAGACTGTGAAAACTCATGCCAAAGGACCTTTAACATGGAAATCTCCAGAAAGGAAGAAAAACAAAGAAATTGTTGATTAGTTACGGCTTGGGTTTTGAAAAAGTTGCAGCATCGTGAGATAGCTCCCGAAAATTTCCAAATTATTCCAGAAAAAACAAGTTTAAATAAGAAAATACCTACTCACCAGCGAAATTTACAAGTCTCCATACTCCAGAAAAGTTATTTTGCCAATACATAAAAATTTTCAACCATCTCCAGGGAAATTACAGTTCCAAAGGACCCTACAGGACGTTTACCAGTTTCCAGAAAGGAAAATTATAAATTTTCCAATCTCAGGTACCTTTAAAAATAAAGTGCACTATAAAGTTTCTATAGCTATAGTAAATAAAACAGGTTTTATTTCTTCCTAATCTTTGCAAAATATAAAGAATAACCCACAGGACTTATCTGTACAAAAATAAGTTTAATTCAAGCAATGAAAACAACAATATTTTAAAAAATTGCACAAGAATGATCTTATCTGTCACTAATATCGCCATTTTGCTGTAATAAAAGTGAAATCTGTAATATCATTTTAAGAAATACTCCCTGGAAGATATGCAACAATAAATATAAGTATAAATATAATATAAATTGTAATTTAAATTCAATAACAACGTTTCTACCTTATATTAGTTTGTTGAAATTCTCGACAGAGGAGAAATTTAGTAATAAGAAAATATTCTTTATTAACCAAATTTATTTTGAAAACCAAAAAACATTAATCTTTAAATGTGTTACTATATGTTATAAAAAATAAAACCCTGTAAACAATTTGAATCGACTCCTGAGTTTAAGTTTCTTTTGCTGGTTTGATTTTGTGAAACGGTGTCTAGCAAGGGATAATCAGAATTAAAAAAAGAAGTAAATGAGGTAAGACAGAAAAAAAATAAATATAAGGTTTGTATTGAACAAATTACAGCTTAATAACAAAGACACAACTAAGAAAACATAACACATCAAAATATGAAGACGCTCAACAAAATTAATATTCAAAATTTGATATCACAAAACTTAAAAAAATTAAATAAAAGTTAAATAATAAAAATATTTTAATTAACACACCACATTAAAATATTACAATATATTTTCATACAAGTAGGTATGTCTTAAAACAGTAGCTGTAGTTGCAAAGCGGAAATGCCATCATTATGCGCTTTAGTCATTTGTTTGTTGAGTCGTTAGAGCTCATAATGTGTATTAATTCAGGATAATTGCCAAATTCTACTTGTAAAATATATTCTCAGAAAAAACTGCTAGTAAAACGTATCTTACGGATTCCATACACGTTGGGATTTGCATCGATACAAATCGGAAACATAAACAAAAATTCTGAAATGCTGAGTTGATTAGTGGCAAAATATTATTATTTACATTATACCTACCTAATAATTTTATTAGTAATACGTTAACGACATACACCGACGTATTCCAGCTCCTGTAGACGTCTCTTCGTCGTCACCAAATTAAAATAACCAGCCTAATCCACCCGCAGAAGTTGTTCACGAACGTGGGTTTACCCTGGAGCTCTACGATTCTGCCTTCTCAATGGGGAATTCCTGCTAACGTATCGCAGCCTACGCTGTTCCGCTGACACGGTCTCATCTAAATATATTGCATACGTGATTCTATTAAGTACCTACAGAGAGTAAGGAATTTGATATCGGCGAAATGTTTTTATAATTTCGAGAGTAGAATAATAATAGTATTTTTTTAGTATGTTTTTATATTTAGAATAGTGCAGCATTTAGGCATTTGGTTTGTAAATATTTGTAAAAGAATTTTTTCTAGCAATAAAATAATCTGTAAAGTAAAAAATATGGAATAGGTACAGTTTTCTAGAATACAATGTTTTAGAAAAAAAAATAGTTATTCACTGTCGAAACATGTTGCTTCTTCTAAATCTTGTAAAAGTTAAACGTTCAGAATTGTGAAATAAATCTTAAAGAAATGGATCAAACCCGTCATGATGATTAAATAAAACAATAAAATGATATAACTCATTGATTCGATGGATATGGAATAGCATTTAAAATTCTAGACGAAAAAAAAATAGCAATTTGTATCGTGGCACAACATTCAATATAATTTGACAACATAAATTTTGTACTGTACATATTGTAAAGGTATTGAAGCTAATAACAATTATTATTTCTTACAATTTCTATTAATAAAGTCTCATGTATGTTCTTTAATACCAAATATCTATATATGAACAATTCAAGGCTCAACAGACAAGGCTCTATTCTACATGAACTCCTCCAATGTTTTTCTAAACACTGCATATGTCGATTTTTAAAAAATCAAGATTGTATTCTCTCTACACTATTTATTTCAAGAATTCCAAAGGAATTAATCAAAATACTAGTGATTTGTATAAGGCAATTGTTCTTAATTATTTGACATTAATTTTGACGTAACAGACATCACTTGAAACTACAGTTATTGATTTTAAATTTTACTCAAATAATGCTTACATTACAGCATCGAATTTATCTTGTTCAATTTTACGGTATAGGTAACATTTTTTATCGTCAAGTAATCGAATTGTTTCAAGAAAAATACCCAGAAGTTGAAGTTACCCGCCAAAATTTGAGAAAATTTTATTTAACTTAAACATGATTACGATGATGCAGCCGCATACTAGATTTGGATTCAGTAGAAAAGAGACTGTCACTAAGGAAGATATCTGAATAAATCGATGTTAACAAGACACATATTCAGAGGATTTTGGCAGAAAATAAGTTTCAACCTTTCACCCCGAAAGTAATTCACACTCTAGAAGTTGGTGATGATACACATCTTTTGGAGTTCTGTTTAAAAATAGCAGAAAGGATTGTGGTAGATAGACATCTTCGCAAAAGTTTAATTTTTTCCGATGCGAGGACATTTTCTACCAACGGAGTGGTATCGTCACCAAATTATCGCAAGAAAATCCTTACTTTACTTCACATAGTAAAAAAAAAAGTGAATACTGAAGTGAAAGGTGCGATATTACTTTCAACCGAATAACTTGTCCATATTTTTTGAAGCAAATTTAAATCATTATATAAACCTGAAGATGCTAAATCGTTTTTCTGGCCAGAATGAGATATATGTTTTTCTATATTCCAAAATTTGGATTATAGACAAACAGCGTATTTCTAATATGACGAATGTACCGGTCACTCAACAATTTTGGTCTGCAATTGGCTTAATAGAAAATTTTGGAAGACATTGATAGGAAGATATGGTCCTATTTATTGGCCAGCAAAGTCTCCTGACTTATCGCCACTTGATTATGTCCTTTGAGGCTTCCTGAAAGAAATAGTCTACAGAGAACTAATGCAACATGATGCTGATTTCTTAAAAACCAGGATAATTGAAACTGTTGCCCAATGATGATTTTTTTCAACATTTGAAATTTGTTATGCATTTCAGGTATAGGCAATCTGAACTTGGGACACCTTGTTTCTGAAAATAAAGATTAATCTAGCGAAATTTATTATTAAAGAAAACATATCCAGCATAATAAAGTAGTTATGAAGGATTTCATTATTAGCAAAAAATGCAAAATGAGTAAATATCGAGAGTGTAATTCAATGCTGGTCGGGGCATTAGTCCGCAGAGTAGTTAGTTTTACACAATATTTTAATACCTAACAATCACAAGATATCAAAACAATCAATCTTTTTATTAACATTTTGTAGTATTTCATTTGGAAAGAGCGTTCGTAATGGAAATAATTCGAAATTTTGCATACCTACTTTCTAAATATTCTCATACAAAAAAATAATTTTAGAAAGATAAGAAACACACATATTATATTTGAAACCTTATTAAAATATTTCTTCAATATTTACTTATCGATGTGTACAGTTGGAAAAATAAAACTATAGCGTATGCAAATCCTTTACAAACATTCTCGATGTTTTGCTTGACGTTTGATTACAACCCTTCCTCATTACCCTTTCACGAAACCCCAGTAACCCGATCGTTTGTAAATATTTATTCCATTTAAAATTAAAACCGTACAAAAACCACATTTGGCATTCCACTTATGCCACTCCACAACAGATTGTCGTTCTGGGCAAACAGTGAATAATCAAGCAAGCCGAAGTACTAATGAGTCACTGTCAGTGATCGCGAGGTATCTAACTTCCTTATCCACAGTAATATGCACTACCGGGTTAACATACAAGGAGAAAGCCAACAGAACTTTAACTTTTCAAATGGTTTACGCCATGTTCTGTGTTTGTTCAATCTTCCGCTGCTTGGAATTAGGAAGTGTCAGGTGCAGACTATCATAAATTGTTTTATGACGTTCTAATACACTAGATGGATTAGCACAAATGAAGACCGCAGGCGAGTGTATGTCACAATATACAGACAAATCTAGTCCTGTAGAGAAATCTCTATACTTTGTTATAATAGTATATTATTCAACGAGCATATAATAATGGCTGTACCGTCATCACCTGAGTGGTGGTCAGTCATTACATGCAAGTAGAATACTATACTTTGTCCATGACTATTAACTATTATAGTTATTAATTATATAGAGAATTAACGGCTGGTTAATTTCTCGAATGTAATTCAACGTTTTATCCACGACCACGGCCAAAACCGGTCAATTAGGATAGTGAAAGCCGTGTGAGAGCAGGTGAAAAATTATGGTTTTGAAAAAAAGTCATATTTGACAAATTTATTTTAATCAAGAACCAATATGCTGAGAATTTCTCTATTCTGGCTGAAATCTAACAAGAAGTCCAAGAAGCAACATTACGTCTGTTACCAGTGAAAAGCAAAAGTATGTTAGAGAAGGAGAAGTCTATAGGGAACGGATCAATTACAGAAGAGGTGCTGCTATCCTACTTTTTCAATGTGGAGAAATGGTATGCTACCTCTTCGATGTGGACAAAATATTCCATGCTAAAATCAATGTTGAAAGTGCACAAAGGTACTGATATTTCGAAGTATGATAAATTTACTTCGTATTTGAAAGTAGAATCAAGAAATTATAATAATTGAAATAAGGCAAAGGTACTGAAGATAAACCAAATCGAAGATTTTTTGGGAAAAGCACCGGTTGAGGTGATGAGACGTTAAGGTAGAAAATACACGATTTCAGTATCTCAACAGAACTGGACCCAGACGCAATAAACTTAACTGATTTTAAAAATAATGTTGTGCCCACAATAGAAATGCAATATTACCCCTTTTTACATTTACTAGACTTCCTGCAGCAATATTTTTCGTCTTGTTTCGCAAGATTTTGTTTAAATCTTGTCCTGCAATTCGATCTGTCAAGTCTTGTATTGGTCTTGTCTTGCCTTATCTTGTCTAAAAAACAACAGTATTGGAAACATACTCATCAGTGACAAATGGAATGTCCAAAAAAAAAATTGGCGACAAAGAGGAAAATATCCACACTTTTTTAAATGAATCATGCGTTGTTTTCCTTTAAGTATGTACGAAGGTAGATCAAATATAAACCGGAAATTATCTTTATTAAATTTATTGTTACAGTAAAAAAATATCCCCTTTTATTAATACAGTTTTTCCCACCGGATTGGAGTTTTTTAACAGTGACATCGAAAAATGAAGTTGATCGTGTCTGTAAATAATTACTCATAAACGCTTCCTAACAATTTCTTTTACTAAATAATACTGGCAGTACTGGTTATCAAAACTACGGTGCCAAATATTCGATCTAATCTTTAAATATTTGGTTGACTTAATGATATAGCAGTATTACAAGATATATTACCATTATCAATCACTACGCTATATTATATGTATGTTATGGTTTAATATGCAAGAAATAGGTACGGTTGAGAGGATCGGTATTTACTATGAGTGTACAGGGTATCAAAGGTAAAGCTGTCGTTAATTTTGCATGCGATAGGTTTGTCCAAATGAACGAAACATTATTATGTTATATAAATTCTAAATTCAACCGTTTTTGGAAAGAAACTAAAGCCTTTTACAAGATAAACTGTAATAATTGTAGTAATAGGTACAGAATGTTCTTGAGAATACTATACAGGGTGATCAGAACTTTATTTATAGAAATTTATTTCCGCACGGCACTGGAAACTGGTTCATTGTAAAACCTGACAAGGCGTATAATCGGCGACTTGCACTTACTGCTTGTTGTTGTAAAAGTAGCTGCATTTGGCACATGTTTACTGGGAAATCGTTATGCAAATCATTTTCACCTCACCGTAAATTGAGACAATATCCATCAATTGCGAGTTGCTATACGAAAGCCATTTTTGATATTTGAAAAACTAATGTAAATACTTGCATCACAAAAAAGTTTACACGATAAGTAACAGGATATTTGAAATCGCCTGGCTAGACTACAGTAGCCCAGCGATGTACAGATTGAAACTACTAGAACTTCGATTTCTTTCGCGGAAACTATAAGTAGTCCATTGAAATGTTACATTATTTTGGCCTTAGCGTGCATTTTTTAGATGACGCAATTTTATTGTTTAGATGTGAGGGGGGGGGGGGTTAAAAAAAGCTTAACTTGAAGTTTGTAGGGTCACAACCCTCCAACTTCGGCCGCCATCTTGGAAAAGGGGGTTAAATTGTTTTTAGCATTTATCAGGTAAACTATTGGTCATACAAAATTTTTTTAAAAACATTTTTTATTGCAAATTGAATCCTCTTTTTGTTGTAAAATCAAAAATAACAAAGATATTAAAGAAAAACAATCAAAATTTTTGGACAATTTTCTTTTGGATGCCATAATTTATTTATTTTTTTATTTAAAAAAAAAATGACATCAGAGCATTTTTGTAGAGTGGTTTTCAACGAAGAATTTTTATTATATACTTTTTTTTATTATATTCATTAGTTTGGGTTTTACAGCGCTGTGAAGTGAAATTTTGTATGACCAATAGTTTACCTGTTAAATGCTAAAAACAATTTAACCCCCTTTTTCCAAGATGGCGGCCGAAGTTGGAGGGTTGCAAGCCCACAAACTTCAAGTTAAGCTTTTTTTGACCCCCCTTACATCTAAACAACAAAATTGCGTCCTCTAAAAAATGCAATCGCAAATGTAACTTTTCAATGGACTATAGGGAAAATTAGTGTTCACTTCACAGCGTTGTAAAACCCAAACTAATGAATATAATAAAAAAAGTATATAACAAAAATTCTTCGTTGAAAACCACTCTACAAAAATGCTCTGATGTCATTTTCTTTTAAATAAAAAAATAAATAAATTATGACGTCCAAAAAAAAATTTGTGCAAAAATTTTGATTGTTTTTCTTTAATATCTTTGTTATTTGTGATTTTACAACAAAAAGTTACTGGACTGGACTAAAGTTGTAGAGGATTCGATTTGCAATAAAAAATGTTTTAAAAAAAATTTGTATGACCAATAGTTTACCTGATAAATGCTAAAAACAATTTAACCCCCTTTTCCAAGATGGCGGCCGAAGTTGGAGGGTTGCGACCCCACAAACTTCAAGTTAAGCTTTTTTTTAACCCCCCCTCACATCTAAACAATAAAATTGCGTCCTCTAAAAAATTCAACCCCAAATGTAACTTTTCAATGGACCAAAGGATTTTACAATTTTTTTTACGATATTAACGACATCTTTCATGACGCATCTATTCCCAATTCTTTTTAGATAGATAGATTTGTCGGTTTCCGAAATGTGCGTGACTATTGAGACACACTGTATATTCAAAATATTAGTTGGAGGGCAAATCTACGAGAGTAGATAGACAGCGCAAGATATACTCTTGCCGTGACTGTATTTTTAACTGTGGTCATGGCCGCCTAATTTTGGGTTAACGAGGTTCATAATTTTAACACTGTAAATAATTCTGAAGATAATTATAATTTATTGTTATTATATACCTGACTTCAGAGGTAATATTTTTTAGAAATATGTAATTTAACGACCTTATCTTAATTATGTTGTGGATCTGATACTCGGCATTCATCTTACTTATATAGTCATTGTCATTAAGATCGCTTTTATCAAAGTATTTGAAAAACAAAGTTGTTTGTTCGGCGCGGGTACATATATACCTATAAATGATTTTTGAATAGATATCCAGTTTAATTTAACCATTAAGGAAGATGATAATCATTTGAAAATTATTAATTCTCTATCAACTTCACTTTTACAAATTTTAATAATAATTTAAGCGTTATACTAAATATATGGTTGTGCTTGGGATATCGCAAGACACTGTATGGTTTATCTCATCGACATAAGGGAATAAAAAACGGCATAAGAAAGAGTACATAATAGAGAGAGAAAAAATAACTAATAAATTAACGTATATCTCTTTAAAACGAGAACAAAATAATAACAGAAACCAATTATTATACAAAAATATTTTTTGGATGTATTTATGTACCAGTGATATATAGACGCAATATACAGGGTGTTAGGTAAACATGCGGCAAAAATTCAAGCGGTTATTCCTTATGATGATTTCTGAAAAACTCCTTTGTTTCGAAGATACAGGGTGAACAAAATTTGCGACAGTAACAACATTTTATTATCAAAAAGTACATGTAAAGTTGCTCGATCTACAATAAATGTTCGAAATGACTTCCTCCAGCCTGGATACACTGGCGTACGCCATACTTTTATTTACATTAATGATTTCAACAAATATGGAATATGGTTGTGGCACATTTTGTTCACCCTGTATATTCGAAACAAAGGGGTTTTTCAGAAATCATCATAGGACAAAATATTCTTAGAATAGGCCAAGGAATAACCCCTTGAATTTTTGGCGCATGTTTACCTAACACTCTGTATAATAAAATAGTACTTCACTTATATCCGTTTCTTTATTTCTACATTTGTTTCCAATTAGCTCATGCAATTTTATTCACCTCGCTTCTTATAACATCTATAACTGTTTTGTTAAATTTTGAAAATGTATTATTTCTTTGAATGACTTTTTTAATTTGCTGCATAGTAATTCAATGGGATTAAAAACACAGTAGTACAGATTCAATCGTAGAACGGTATGTCTCTGAGACGTAGCCCTATCTCATCATTTCTTTGCAAAATTGTTGCTGGACTTTTTGCAGCAACTCATCTTTCTTTATAGGTACTAGCATCATACGCAATTTTATGGATTTTAAGAAATGTTTGAGTATTCTTTTTTTTGTGCAAGTATTTAGAATCCCTTCTGATAGTCTCGAATGGTATGGAGCGTTGTGCAAAACTATTATTAAATAAGCCATTTTTTCTAACGCCCTCTGTTCTCGCTCATTGTCTTTATATTTTTATGTGCATTATATCTGAGCTTGTTCATCGCGTATAACCTCCGCATCTTCTCTATCACTATTTGTACCAGGTTGAGGTTCTTCCGAGAAATCCTTCTAAGGTCTGAGGGTCTGAATATTATCTCCGTATCTTATTAGATATGCAGTATCTAACACCACAACATTTTTAAGGCGAAAAAACGAATAGATATTATAGAGGCGCTAAGTACTAGATAAATTAAAATAAACTTGTTTATACAGGGTGTTAAAAAAAGAGTGTAAAATATTTAAGGAGGTAATAGTATGAACCAAAATAAGCAGAAAAGTCTCAATAAACATGGGTCCGCAAAGTAACGGTTGCGGAGATATGGAATGTTTTATGTTCTTTAGCCCCTTTTCATTAAACATTAGGATGGGTATTGTAGGTGACATGTTTCTAGGTCCTGTTGTTTTACCAAACCGATTAACAGGCGCTGCTTACCTCAACTTTCTGCAGAACGCACTGTATGAGTTTTTGGAAGACATTCCTTTGAATCAGAGGCAACAAATGTGGTTCCAGCATGATGGTGCTCCAGCTCATTTTTCCATAGCCGTTAGAGAGCATTTACACCAAACTTGTCCACATAGATGGGTAGGAAGGATCGGACCTGTTTTATGTCCTCCAAGATCGCCTGATCTGAACCCTCTATATTTCTTTGTTTGGGGATATTTGTTTGGATATTAGTATATGGTACTCCTGTAAAAATCCTGGAAGAGCTGCAGCTACGGATTAATCAAAAGTGTCGAGAAATCCAAACCAAGGAAGGTGTTTTCGAAAGAGTTCGAATATCGTTGAGACGAAGATGTCGTGCCTGCTTGGAAATGGACGGAGGGCACTTTGAACATATTCTGTAACTTTGTTCTTTGTTTGTTAAAAGCTTCCTTTGTCGGTTTATTCCTAATAAAATAAAATGTTTGAAAAATGAATAGTTGTCCATATCTCCGCAACTGTTACTTTGCGGACGCATGTTTTTTAAAGACTTTTCTGCTTATTTTGGTTCATACTATTACCTCCTGAAATATTTTACACTCTTTTTTTAACACCCTGTATACACGCACAACACTGAGTACTCACCACTAATGTATTATTCACAATACTCTTTAAACAATTATATATTAACAACACCAATTTATATCCAACGATAACAGTAAATAAAAAACACCTAGCATATCAGGGAAGCAAAAAAGTACTGTCATGTACTGTCAGCAAAGTAAACAAGTAGTAATCTAAGTTGCATAATTAGCTCTCTTCTTTGTCTTCCTTACGGTGTTCAAGAACGACGTAGGTCGGCAAGCTGGTAGACGAGAGACTGTATAGTTGCCTACGATTCATAAAATTAAACGACTTCTTTAAAACGTTACTGCCAATTTACGAAGTGCTAATAACTCAAAACGTCATAATATACATATTTGATACTTGTTAAAAGACTAAATTTTATAAAGACAAGGACCCATTTCCGTGATGTACAGAAAGCGGTTACCTTGTATTGTGAGATTTTACAACGTTGCATTCAAATAGAGGCTTGTAGCCGCCATTCTGATATAATATTTCCTTAATAACCACCCCGCTTTGAATAATATCGAGTTAGATAACTAAAATAGAATTTATAGAACACTGATAATATGTTATATATATATATCCACATATTCTAAAGATTTTTATGTAATTTGCTTGGAATTATATTGCGCCATCTATCCCACGACTTAGTTCCGGCGTCTTGAAATTTTTTATATTCTCTTATGTCGATGAGATGAAGTATACTATTTGATAAATTCATTTTACAACTCATACAGTGTATACAAATATAGGGCCATGGTCATAGACAGTCATTTGTGTGTCGCTGAATGAACCACGCTGTAATTTTGAAAATAAATGGACAAATCCTATAAATAAATTAGCGTAAGAGTGTTTTCGATTTTAATATTTACTAGATACCGCTTTCTAAATGTTTATATAATAACAATTTAATGGACTAATTATAAATATTAATGAGGGACTTATTTATACCACATTACTAAACGCAGAGATACACTAGGAAAATAACAAACATTTTTTCGCCGTATACATAGAATATATAAACACCTTAATAAGCATTTCAATTCTGCCAATGGAAGTCGTGACGTAGCGGTTGGATTTGTAGGTGCAGCGCAACTAGACTTTTACAGTGAGTCGTTAATTACTTCGACGGTTATTTAAAAGGATTTATTTTTTTAGTTTGACACCCTGTAACTCGGTTGCTAAGGTAACTATAACACATTATTTTGACGTCTCTATGGCACAATTTGCCACCGATACCCTACATATCCCGCAAACCACTTTAGAAGTTCGTAGAATATCATGTTAATGCATAGAATGTCGCAAATGATTCTCGAAAATATGTATATGTGGATACATGTGTTAATTTGCATATCGCATTATTTATTAAAACAAAACCGCATTGTTTATTTGTTTGAACAAAGCCGTATAAATATGGAATACGCTTTCTTAGTTGCGTTATATAAAGAAGCAGTTTATTTTAATTGAAGCAGGGTGTGGATGACGGGGATAGTCTGACAGAAAAACAAGCAGAATTTATTAAGTGACTACGTTGGTTTTTAAACAAAACCTTCAGTGAATGTACTATCAATGTTACAGTCCTTCATGTACTGGCTAAACGATGGACTAGGCACACCTGCCTTTTTTCGATAGCGTCTCGAAAAATAACGGATTTAAATTATATTAACGGGATATACAGGGTGAACTACATAATGTTTTGAAAAATATTCATTGGTGACTGCATTGTTTTAGGAAACAGTAGGGTTACAGAGAATCAAATAATATAATTATATTTATTTTTTAATTTAAGAGATTTATTCAGAATAAATCAAATTATTTTATCCATGATTAAGAAGGTTTAATACGTCTGTTTTCCGTGGATTAAAGACCAAAGAAGTTTAAGCTTCCAAGATAGATCGATAATGGTGAGTTTATAGGCTAGTAGTGGAAAAAGGAATTTGTGTCGGGTACAGACTTTTTCTCACGACGTGGTTCGTCCTATGCTATGTGTTGTTTGTTTTCTAGAGCCAAGGGCAAATCCAATGGAGCTACGGCAATCGTATGAGATTTTATAATTAAAGACTGCGGCAGCTGCATTCCGAGCTTTCTATGAGTAGGTATTCCTTTCATTAAATTTTAATTTTCTTACAATAAATGGGTATTTCACTTAACTGGACACGGATTGTATATTCTGTTAGTGGATAATTCTGATGGACCTGTAATGAGTGAAAATGTACTTTTGGCAGTGTGCAACGGTGGAACGAATGCAAAATACTGTAACTAACTTGATTAACAGTTATCTATCAGGTATTTAGGTATTGTTAATAATAAAATTGTTATTTTTCGTCGTTTCTACATCTGACAACACTGTAAACGACCGCATGGTAGTTGACATTTTTCAGCCATCTCGACCGTAAGGGTTTTGCTCCATCTTTTAAACATCGAGCTAGAATTTCGAATTAAATTTTTTATTGTCTTTTAGGCCTCCCTGAGGACGTGGTTAAAATTTTTGTATTTAGTCATAGTTAATCCTGCACATTGTATCAAATATGATCAAATTCGCTGATACCCTCTCAAAAACAAAAGACAAAAGGATATGTTTATTGAAAATATCTCTTATTTGTCAATGTACTGTCAGTCCCTGAATATACAGGGTGTCCGAAATTAGCGCGCAATATTTCTGCCATGTATTATACATGTGAAAATAAGTCAAAAAGTTCCTATAAACATGACCCGAAAATGCTTTATAAGGGGGCTAGAACCGCCCAAAAGGGAAATCCTGAAGATGGTTTTTCCAGAATATCTTTCAAACTATTCAAAATAAAATCACGATATTTGGTGGGTAGCATACATTTCGCATGATACAAATTTTTATGTTCTTACAACTTAAAATATTTGCCCAGAGGCGTCACATGCTGAGGGGGCCTAAGGTAAATATTGCTCCACTTTTTTTATTTTTAGGTATTTTCTCTTGTTGAGGCCAAATTATAAAATTTCATAGTTTTCTACACAAAAAAGGTACTCTTATTAGATTTCGACTCCTGAAGAATTACGTCAAAAAATTATTTTAGCTGGCAATCAAATGAAGAGAGATCAAATAATTTTAAAATTCTCCGTGCCTCGCAGAATATTCTACGCCAGGCTAGACATTGTATTGAGCAAAATGGAAACTTATTCGAGCATTTGCTCAACTAACAAACAAATTTGTTAATTCCTATAAAAAAGTGTCCTGTAAAAATGTCTTATTTATTATTCGCGTATTCCAATTTTTATTTTATGATCAATGTTTTCTTTAAATCGATTTTACTCGAAAACGGCGCATCCTGTCGAGATCGAACAAGAGTACCTTTTTGTGTAGAAAACTATGAAATTTTATAGTTTGATTTCAACAAGTGAAAATACCCAAAAATAAAAAAGTGAGGCAATATTTCAGCATGTGACGCCTCTGAGCAAATAGTTTAAGCTGTAAGAGTAGAAAATTTTGTAGCATGCGAAATGTATGCTACCCACCAAATTTCGTGATTTTATTTTGAATTTTGAATAGATATTCTGGAAAAACCATCTTCAAGATTCCCCTTCTTCGGCGGTTCTAGCCCCCTTATGAAGCATTTTTCGGGTCATGTTGTGACTTATTTTTACATGTATAATACATGGCAGAAATATTGCGTGCAAATTTCTGGACACCCTGTTTATCTACGAATTTTTTTCCAAACACTCTGTATTCCGACCACCGCAAATCAGATAGGAACGCATAGATAATAAAGCATTATGGCAGAAAAATGCAAACTATTAACACATCGTTGCGAAACATGCTTGGGATACCTTTCTAATAGAAGATAAACGACGATTTCTGCCTGTATTACTGTTTTTATTCATTAGGCCTATGCCGTCCTCAGTGATTCACCCAACCTTTCACAACGTTGCGAGTAGTACGGTTCGTTTGAAAAATATATGGTTAATTTGCATATACAATAATTATATTCATACTTTGTTGTTTTCTTTGACGCGGAGGCCATTCTAATCGAGCCGGCAATGTAATATAATAGTTGAGCGTATACGCAAACGGGAGATGAAAGAAGATTTAGTAAACGGCACCTTGAAGTGCAGAAAGGAAACATCTCGTATCAAAACAAATTCAGTATTGAAGCTGTCAATGTCGAGGATGAAGGAAATATTGAAACAATACTTAATACGTTTGATATATAATGGTTTTCCGGTTTGTTTGTCCGTGACCTAGGTAACTGGTAGCTGCCAGAAACAGAGTTAAAATGCACATCCCTAGCATTAGCCGGGATTCTTTTACCTTCCCTGGTTGTTCTCGGTCTGTGAGAACAGACCCGTTATCGGTGTCTCTGGGATCGGTTCCTATTGTTGGTATTACGACTGTTACGGTCGGAACCGTTCCTCGGACAATGGTGGTCCTCGGAGGCGTTCCGTGGCCGCCTCTGTAACTGATCGCATCCCATGCTTCCAAACGTTTCACCGCTCTTCAGTGGTGATTCCGCAAAAGCTTCGCCGCAACTGAGCCTCTTCGCGGCGAACAACCAGAGCAGGTAGAAGAATCCCGGCTAATGCTAGGGATGTGCATTTTAACTGTTTCTGGCAGCGACCAATTACCCAAGTCACGGCATAACAACCCGGAAAACCACTATGTATGAAATGATAGCACCGGCCGTGAAAACCTAAAAACCACTACACGTAATACGTTTGTTCATTATCTATTAATTATAATGAAAATGATAGTAAGCCATAAAATAGGTACTAAATGAATGTTTTTGTTCAAAATAAACTAAAAACCTCGATACTAACGAAGCTAGCAAACGGTACCTTCAGCGAGATTTGCGCTTGTGACGTCACATCGCGGAACGCATCATCACCTGGCGTGCTATACATTTATTTTCTATTTTTTTTAACTTGGACATAACCAATGGCTGAGTCTCCATAGTATCTCTGGCAGAACTAAAATGTAATTTTTGAAGTAAATACAAGATGCAAATAAAGCGTCTACTATTACAAATAAAAAAATAAATAAAAGTACGAAAATGAGTTTAAAATTAATTTCTAAATGAAATATCAAAATGTACTAGAGATGTGAGAGCGTTCACAATAAAACTTGGTGGTCACGTAAATGTTTTGTTGAAATCAGCTTTACAATTTTTAATGCAAATCGTTTTATACTACTTTTTATATTTCGCAGAATAAGCGTCTATATCTACAGAATAGTATACAGGGTGAACCTTAAATAGGCATACTCGCGGCAAGAATTCAGAGGTCTTACGTCACCTCACGTCCGACGCTAGGCAATTGTTTTTATTGTCAACGCAATTTTCTCGCGCTAAGAGCAATCAATCATTTTTTAAAATTTCGTGCAATATATAATGCAAACATTTACTGTAGTAGGTATATAGTTTGATTACTCTCAATTGCAGTTCGTTAAATAATTTGATGAAAATGTAATGAATTATTCATTTGTTCGTATGGCGTAAATGTCTGAATTCTTGCCGTGACTATACAAATATTTTAACCAATACAGTATGTTCATGTATCTAAGCACATGAAATTGAAAACATAAATCAGGTTCTCTACTTACAGTTATCCAGAATTTGGTCATTATCCATTTTTACTACACTCCAACTGTTGTAACTGCTTAACAAATATGTTTTTAGCATGTCAACCTTTCCACTGTTTGAATAATGCGCCATATTTTACTTAATTTCACCAAAAATTTCAATTACATACACAAGACACTCAAGAGAAAAACACTTCCCGGAAAAATATAAAACAATTTAAAACGTTTTATACGTATACAGATGCGTCGAGCAATGCATTACCATTACTTAAAGAAACTATGAGCTTAATTCGATTTTAGAAGATACAAAAGTATCTCATATTAATTTTCAGTTTACATGTATTGAAATTATCAAATCCCTTTCCACAAATATTAGATGATTTGTTTCCACTTTATTTACTTACCTTCCCTTTGCCACAGCTTATTCCTTTGCCCTGGACCAGACCAGTGCACCGGTATCAATATAATCTCTTCGTCGACCTAGAGCAGGGGGCTAGTGCGGGACATTTCGGGTTATGTGAAGAAAATTAACCCTTAATTAGTTAAGATGTTGAGTGAAAATCATAGTTTTGAATTGAATTTACGTTAAAAAATTATTTATTTTACAGACGATATCGCAACCTCGCCTTCAGTAAATTATATGGTTTATTTTATTAGGTTACGTCAGTGATATATTTGGACAGTGGTCTTCAAAATGTGGTAAAATAATATCTGTAAATATTTGAAATTTTAAAAATGACTTTCACCAGACTCATCTATATGACGAACTACAACTGCAGTTCAACTATTTGTACTTATTTAAGGTTAACCCTGTATAGACATAAAGTGCAAGTTTGAAAATAAAAATACAAAAATGTCAGTAGAAGCAGGCCTGGCAGACTATTACATGAAAAGCTAACCTAACCAATAATTCTCACGCGCTAGCATGTTCCGCTATGTGACGTCACAGAACGTTTCCCACGTTCAAATGCCTTCAATATTGATATTTCTTTTGAATTTTTCCCACACAATTAATTTTTTGATTTATGTAAAAATTTGAAAATGTGATTATAGGCCTATTATAAACCATTTTATGATACAATAAATTTTTTTTGTGAACATCCCTATTTTGTTTTTAATATCAACTGAGCATATTAATAAAGACAAACGTACAAAAAGTATTAATATAGCGTAACTTCCACCACACAAATAATTGTTGACTTCCAAACCAACTCAGAAATATATCAAACAAACATTTTAAATTTTTCGTAGAACCAGCTGTAACAAATATGATTTATATTTTTATTTTGAAATATATCATGTGCAAAGTTTCAATTTTTTTTTGTTGCGGCGGCAGTATTGTTTGATTTACCTTGAAGTGCTTTTATGTACGTACATATTGTGGTGATAACTTTCAAACCTCATGCATTTATGTAGTACAGTATCCTATTTTGCATATTCAGTTGTTTATTACAAATGTTAACAAGGAATATCAAAGCAGTAGATCATCCAGTGTAAAGGTAGCTGTAGGAAAATGTCTATAAAAGTCTAAATTTTTGGTATAAGTTCATCTTTTGAATTGTTTGGAACAAATTTAAGATGTCTACTTTATTTTACCTTACATTACTTACATTGTCCCACATGTGCTTTTTTCAGTTTATTGACACAATCAGTGCCATAATGACATTGTAAATTAAATTAGACTCAAATTAGACACTTTTTAAACAAACAAACTATGTAAGATCATATGAAAACTCATTTATTAAATTGGATTAAATAATACCAAATTTGCTAACGATTTGCTTGAATAGATGGAAATGTTTTGAGTGTGAACATCTTTCTTTGTTATAGATATTTCTTTCCTTAGGTTTTTTAGGATTGTACCCTTCTGATTTTCGTTTCAGGAATGCAGTCAAATTAAGTATTTTTTTTATATCGATAGTCTTCTTGAATGAAATTGTTTTTTATCATTGAGCAATAGCACCAAAGTGATGAAGGCTTCTGTGTTTTATTTAGTTCTTGGAAATATTCTAATAATTAGTTCTCGTTAGTTATGTTAAATATCTTTTTTACTCTATACCGTTTTTCATAACGACCAAATGCTTGTTCGTTTCCTTCCATGATTTATCTGGCACGAAATTGGAAGCAACACTGGAAACTTCATTCTCAATATATTATGGCAAATCATCGCTTAAACTCATATTTACACTGTGGCAATAGTTATGAGAAAAATTCAATGACAACTATACATGTTGCTACGGTAACTTATTTTTAATAGACGATTTTTACATTATGTCATACTAGAATGTGAATTATCTATAACAAAGTATTAACATACGTAATAGTAGTAGTAAACTGAAAAGAAATTAATTTCCTTCTGGCTTGTCCTACTTGTATTCATTAGTTTCTGATAGATCTTCACCATTTGACACTGTATTAACTGTTTGTCATTTTTATCATGGTATAAAATAAATTTGGTGTTGTTAAAAGTTTGGTTCAGATTTGTCTTGAAATTTTAATCAGGTTCCAGTCGTATTGTAATATTGAGCAAGATACCTTCAGCCCAGACAATTTCCACATTGGATACTGGTGATTTTATCGATAATTTACTATCAAATTGCCTGGTCCAACCAGTTGGGACTCCCAGCAAAAAACTGCGACGTAGTCCATGTGCGATCAAGGATATTTAGCAAAATATTTATATATTCAAAAACTCCCTCCACAATTCCTCTTCGAAGAATTGTTTACTATGACTTAACCACAGTAATTATCGCATATTATAATCAGACGCTTCTAGACAGAACGTTTTTTTTAGCTCAGAAACCGGTTTTTAATATAAAACATTTGCTAAAAGGATCGTTTGACTTGTCAGCTTGCACGTATGGGGAAAACTATTATTTTATCTTATGGACACAGACATCAAAAAGCTATTCAGTGATATACAGGGCGATTCATTAAGAATGGGCGATCTTTAAACTGGAGATACTACACAACAAAATATGATAATCGAGCTTAACGTGCCTCATACAAATATTTCAAGCAATTTTAATTTGAAATGTTTATAATTTTGGAATTTTTTACAGACTCAAATCAAAAATTGGTGGTTTCATCTTTTTTGGTATGGAAATTGCAAATTTGATGCTGAATTTGCCGGTACCTGTGTAGAGCGTTAGTTAAACCCTATTAGTTCAATACATCAGAAGACATTTTTTTCTAATGAACTATGACTAAAGTGAGGTAAAAATCTAAAAGGCAGTTCAATTTTATATAGAATAGGTGCTCTTCTTGAATTCATCTAGTTCTATCGGTTTTTGACGTTGGTAAATGGGTAAAGAAGAATCAATTTGCATTCTAAAGAAGAGTTAAACATGTTTCACTTCAACAAGTCATCCACGAGGCGAATGCTTTCCAAAAATTAAATTTGGATTCTTTTTCTTTCATCACACATAACTGTTGAGCTAAAATTAAGAAACACTTTTAGTCGTTTAGTTTTTCACACTTGTTATTCCTTCAGTCTAATATAAAATTTAAATATTTAAGTATCTGTGTCCGAATTTGAATCAGCTGCAGGTTTAAATACAAACCGTTATCTAAGGCAGGTGACCAATAAGTGTTGGCTTAATTAAATGAGGCAGTCCTCTACTAATAAGAGGTATCCCCATATCTATCAAAGAAAATATAATGGTCATTAATAACACAACTCGGCAAAGTGATTGCAAGCAGTTCTGTGGAAACGCGGCAAAAAACGAAGGTGTTTTGAGGTCGGCCGTAGATGGTAGCGACGGTTTTTGGTAGCGACAATGACAAGAACGAGTAGTGGTTGCAGGCTTCCGTTCCGTGGCAGAATTTTTTTTCTTGGTTGCTTGGAAAATATATTGTTCTCAGTCAGACGTAATTCCTTGTTCGGTACGTGTCAGATAAAATTAAATATCTAGTGTGAAAGACATAACACCTTGTCAAGAAAATTGAAGATATCAACAAAATCAAGGAGAGTCATCTAAATCCAAATGATTCCTGGCGAGCTCTAACTTGCCGTCATTGTTTGTAAAAGCGTCAATCAAGGAAGTTTTTATTGAAAGTTTACAACAGGCGACAAGAGTCAGAAGGAAAATATGCACTAGATAGATTTTCTTCTCTTCTAGGATAAAAGGAGTAACTTGAGGAGAAGTTCACCCTTCTCCTCAAGTCTAGTAAATATCTGTATGGAAATCTTCAAGAAGTAGGTCTTGGACTGAACAATTCTAAAGCTAAAGCCTTGGTTCAGATATATTGACGATTCATTTATCATATATTCCTAGATGTCCTGGTGAAGAAAAAACCAGCTGACGTATTAGGACATTACGTTTGCAGAAAGCCACTGGCAGTAATTAGAATGCTATAGCATCATCATCATTTATTATAGAAATAAGGAGTATTGTCAACAAGTGAAATAATAAGATGAGGATTGTATGACAATAGTATATTTACCCTATATACAAGGACTGACTATACAGACAGAGAATATGATAAAGAACATTCAATAGATCTAGGTGAAACCAAGGTTCTGGTGAAAGACGCTGACCAAGTCGAACTGATTTCTACCAAGTTGAAGGTTTAGAAGTATTTAAAATTTGGAACGGTTCACATGATATAAAATTAAGGTACAATCGTTTGTAATAATAATGGCACTCTTTGAAATTAATTTTGCGATTTCTTTTAAATTGCTGACGTATTTGTAATGGAATCTACTTTCAATGTTTAACATTAGTTCTTAGTTGTTTCACTTGCAAAAGCGTGTACGGAAAGTCACACTCCAGGATTAGTGCACATATAAAAATACCAACTAGAGGACTTCATTGTGTTTTTCTAAATTCCATGAACTGTTACAATATTGAATTTTTATTTTGAATATCTTGGATTCATTTTAAGAAACCATTTAAATCAAAACCTGCACCAGTGGAAACTCCAAGAAGAAAATTAATTAATTAATATTTAAAGAAATATGTGATCAACTTAGCAGAAATTTGCTTGACTAAACTACATGACCCACCTATACAAAAAGCATTTTAGATGCCACGACCATGACTTGGCAGTACCTTCTACGAAATCTATCCATGCAGACTTCCGCGAATCTTGATCCAAGGAGAACGAGGTAGGTTTCTTCATTTGCCAGTTGAGAGTCGAGAAATTGCTTCTGCACCCTGCTTTATCTCTTTCGAAACCACTCCGCGCAGTGACTTGGAGTTGATGTGACGCAAAACGTCGTTTTTTGGAGAAAAGCTGCCAGTTTACTTTTGTCGACTATCTCAGAAATTATCGCTACTCTTAAAATTTATTACCTTTTGTATTACAGATAATTTGAAAATGTAATTGTACACCTTCCTTCTCATGAACAACTGTGTAATATTTACCTTCATTAATGCTTCGGAAGGATTATTATAAGCAAAACAAGAATTTTTACATAAATATTGTGTCATTCATATGAGTCGTTATTGTGAATCTCAGTCCATAGAATTTGGCCACTATTAGACATCTCCCTTATCAGGCTCTTTGCGTTTATTATCGTAGGCTAATGACCAGATTATCGTTTCCTGGAAACGTTGATAAGAGCTGAAGTGAATCTTGTATTGCTAAGAAAAATACACTTAAGATTATATCCAACGATTAGGAGAAGATTAAAATCCTCTGAATTCACAAAAGAGCAGAAGCAGAAGCGTTTTGCACAATACATCACATTTTCTTAATTAGGTATACCTTTCAGACTCAATTTGACAATCACTTGATTTTGGAAACTTTTTGGAGATCAAATTATTTATCCTAAAAATTGTTTTGACATTCACTGTCAAATATGTGACTTATTTATTTCTTAATATTGATTTGTAATATTTTTTCCAAATATTAGAAATAAAATAAGCCAGAGCCATATTGTATTTTCCTTGCCTTGCATAGAGCAATTAAATTTAGAAAAGGGTCATTTGGTCAAACGTCAAATTACACTATTTTTAGCAGCATTTTTATGATGTATAGTCAACCCAGAAAATTTGAAGTAGATCTGATAAGTAGTATTCAAAATATAGGAGATCAATACAATATTTAAAGTTCGATTGTTTTGTTTTAGTGTCTCTAATAACACCTTCAATATTTTTATTTTCCATAGTTGAAATAAGAACTGAATTGCAACCCGGCTTGCTTTAGGAGGCACTGACGTCATACAGCGGTTTACGCGAGTTCATGTTCTCAAACTGTTTTAAAGGCATCAGAAAATTATAATTTTTTTCATATCGCACTAAAATTACGAAATCATGCAGAAAATGCAATAAAAAAATGCTAAAGGTCCCCATTCATCATGTTTTTTGCATCCAGTTGTCACTGTCACCCTCAAGTTGGAAATGGTTCTGGCATTTACAATTTGACGTAAAATTAATGTTTAACAAAACACCAAACAATTTACTATCTTACCTAAAAACAAATATTGTCTTTCATTAACCTTATCTAACCTCCTCTAGCTCACCGCGCGTAAGTAATTAATTTTTTTTAAACTATCTGGCAAATAAGTTATTAAGACACTTCATTAACTTGGAAATGAAAAGCAAATCGTATGCATGATCTCTACTGGCAGTCAAAGAAGTGCTAATCATCTATATATAGCTATGTAAATATTGTTCGATGTTGCCATTATAATTATTAATTGAATAAAAACTGCTTGTCTTGTGACAAACAGACGTCGTTTGCGTTCGTATGAGGATCGACAATGACGCTCGGGAATATTCCACTGCTCTCTGCTTCTTATCATTTAGAGATGGCCTTCCTTTACCTTGGATCTTCGATGATGGATGCCCATATTCACATTAAAATGATTCTGAGTTCAAATATACTTCTTATGTCTTTTTGACAATTTAACCCAAAAGAACCTCCTGTGCTACACTGAAAGGAATACTACAAATTTGTGCTTACAGTCTTGCCGTAGAATAAACTAAAATGTGAGTTAAATGGATATTTATCCACGAGAAGAAAGTCTAATTTCTTCCAGTGAATAAATTCATTTAACTCACCTGGTGTATACAATATTGATATTTAAAGCAATTTTATACTCGCGAAATAATTTAGAACAAATGAGCTATGAGTGATCTCTCAGCTTTTATTAGATGTTGCTTGGATAACAACAGAAAGCAAGCAAGGGTGCAAATGACCAAATAATCATGGCTTATATATCTGAAAAGTCAAAAAGTGAAATCTTTACCATTATGGTTTTATTATTCAAGAAAATATTATCTGTTAAAGAAAATGTGGACAAGCAGGTAGGTTCACATTTTATCAATATAAAAAAATAAAAAATATATATTTTTGGGGCTTCGGTATTTATATAGTTTTACTTTTTGTAGATTATGAACAAAAGAAGTCACCTGTGTTTACCAGAGGACACCTCGAAAAATCCTTACATACGGCTCCTGATATCAACTATATTATTTATTATTAAAGGTAGTCCTAATTATGGGAGTTTTTGGAGGTTGTATTGAAGAAGTTATAGTTATGTCTATTGATGATATTGAAGACAAAGGATCAACAAAAAATATTCACTGTTGTCAATGGAAGTAATGTTGTTCATGCAATTGACGTAATTTCGAAAATATATGGAATTGAGGCCAAGAAATGTACCACATTAACGTTCTTTATAACCTATAAAAATGAAAAATGCACAATGCATCCTAGAGGTTTGAATACATTCTTTAAAATGTCACAGAATATAGCAGAGTTTCTTGAAATTGAAAATGTACAGGAAATTGTAATTGTGCCTCTAAACATACTTACTGTTAATGGTTTTCTTCAAGCTCTTTTCCCAACACAGACTAAATTGTTTAAATAGTTATAAATATAAGTGAACATATTGCGATGTTCATTAATGTAAAGCAAATAGATTTTAGTAATACAAACATATCATCTAATAGTTTGCTTTTGGGTATCCGACTTGAGACTTTGCGGTACCATGATCCTTGGTCTCCCCTCAACAAGATAATATTTTTAGCACTGATAAACTTATCTTAATAAACCATGCATTAACTGTACTTTCTGTAATAAATAAGTAAATTGTAGAAAATATGTAAACGACCGGTTTTGCGAGCATTTTCTTATCCTGCTAAAGTAGTTTTGTTAAATGAAATGTAAATGCCAAAGTAAGCAAATTTGGAAAAGTTGTGATGGAAAACTTTTGTCAATTTACTATTTTTTCCTTATTCGGAATATATTTTATCTTAACTTTCCTCTTTATGAAGTAAAGTATCATAATTTTTTTACTGTTTTAGAAAGGTATTTTAAGCTAATATAAATCAAATCTCCTACAATTCCTATCAATGAAGTCATATGTATGTTCTCTGATACCAAACATCTAGGTATGCTAATGAACAATTCCACAGACAAAGCTCTATTCAATAATTATCTAAAGAAAATAATCTAATTTACTAACCTGCTAATGAAACACTCCATAAATATCTAACTTCACTTTTTGGCAGTGGGAACACGACAAATTCAACCACAATAGATGAGATATGACCTATTTCTGCATTTTTAGGATTGCTTCTTCAGGTGATCTCCTTTAAGTTGAATCAAATATCTAACTATAAAAATTATTATAAAAATTAAAATTATTTGAAGTTAAATATCAACAATGACAAAAAGTGACATCCTGTCAATGAATTAAATATGACAATACCTACTTGCAAAATGTTCACCTTTTATGAAAAAGTTTTTATATATTTTTAGGTATTAACAATATTGTGTGAAACTAACTACTCAGTGGACAAAAACCCCAACCTGCGTTGAATTACACCCACAATCCTAAAAATGCAGAAATAGATCAGATCTCATCTATTGTGGTTGAATTTGTCGTGTTCCCACTGCCAAAAAGTGAAGTTAGATATTTATAGAGTGTTTCATTAGCAGATTAGTAAATTAGATTATTTTCTTTAGATAATTATTGAATAGAGCTTTGTCTGTGGAATTGTTCATTAGCATACGTAGATGTTTGGTATCAGAGAACATACATATGACTTCATTGATAGGAATTGTAGGAGATTTGATTTATATTAGCTTTAAAATACCTTTTTAAAACAGCAAAAAAATGTTACAAAAGCTAACAATAAGGAATATATGGGTAAATATTGTAGGTGTAATTCAACGCAGGTTGGGGCTTTTGCCCACTGAGTAGTTAGTTTCACACCATATTATTAATGCCTAAAAATATATAAAGTATAATAACACGTAGCAATTTGAGATTGTTTTAACTGATGACCGCTTATAAGTACGAAACTGTTATTACGAACAATGGATCACAAGAGTATGACTTGCTCTGTTAATAGTCTTGTTGCAACATCGGGCGTAATACTTTTAAGCTTCACGAAGCAATGATTCAACAATTAAGGTTTATATCGATGAATTTCTGGTCACGTGCACTTAAATTGCACTTAATTACTAATGGAGATCGCCGGGGAAATTGTCAAAATAATAACCATTATTTAATCAAACAGTCAACAAATGTACAGTTAAATTAATGTAATTTATTACAATTAATATAACCTAATATTTTCGGAAGATGGGTCGACCAGCCACTTTATTTATCGCAGATATTTATAGTACTCATATAAGACCACTTAATTTTAATAATTTACTAATTAGTCTCGGAACAGGATGTGACAATCTGACAGATACATTTTAGAAACAGATTAAATTATTAAGTATTACAGTCTTCAATATTTAAGCTTTTAATTAAGATAAGATACATCTAGGTATTTATTATGTATATACAGAGTGCTTAGGCTATAGTAAAAAACTAACAGATGAAGGTCAAATATTATTTAAAAAATAAACATTAACGATTCCTCAAAATCCTAAGCTTATTATGAATTTTTTTAAGTGTCAGTTTTCAAAAAACCATGAGCAATTTCTTAAGAGATCCTTACTAGTGTCGGTTACATTTTGTATTGTATTGTACAGTGAGTACTTTAAAAGTTATTCAAGTAAAACCAATTTCTAGCGGTGTCCCTCAGGGACACATCTCTCCGTAGAGAGGACCTGAAGAAAAATTTTTATAGGAACTTCATGTTCTATCTGCACCCCTCCTACGTTTTCCCGAACATCCTGTATATTATTCTGTATTTAAATAATCTTGTTACCCAAGTAAAAAATTAGTAACTTTAAAGGTATTATTAGATTATGAACATTACAAATTAACACAATAATTGTTTTTTGTGTTTCTATTTTTGATAAATTATAAGAATGTTTTGATTTTTTTGTATAACACAAAATCTGAAGAAAAAAATTATTTAAAGTTAATGATCTATTTTTAAAACGGATTTATAGTCAAATTTAGTAGCTGGCATTAACCTTTACAAAATAGAAACAAATCTATATATTTTTTAGATTTATTTCAAGATTTCATGAATTTAAATTCAATATAATCGATACTCTTTTTTAATGAATAGAGATTAAATTTTGGTTTATTGATAAATATTAGAAAAAAAAGTTATTTTATATTTTGCTTGGCTTTTCCAAAAGTAATCTGCTCTATTGCGACCAATTCAAAACCAGTTTTCAGTATTAACAATTTTTTTTGGTGGTTTATTCAAACATGAACAGGATCTGGTGTCGTCCGAGTCCAATTTATAAATAATTTTTACAGTTTATCCAATTTTTTATTATCCATACATCATTTGAACTCAACTTAGACCTTGAGGAGCTGGTTCTTGTTTTTCCCCTGCAACGTATATAACTTTATGTAGTAAATTGTCTTCATTAATATTAATTTGCCTGGCAATTATTTACTTTACTCGTGGTTGTCTGTGGTTACGATATCAATGAATGTAGCTAAATTGAATTATTTTTTGAAAAATTTACTGTAATTAACATTTTATGTATACTACGTGACAAATTAAATATTTTATTTTGATAATTTTTTTGGTCATACTCTGATAACGTAACATTTTGTTTTAAAAATTTCTGCTCGCGTTTGGGTTGCAAGTGTTGTGAAGCTTGTTGCAAACGAGATTTTTTACAGCTGATTATGCCTAGAGTACGTAGATTTGGGCAGATTTCCCAGCTTAGTGACCTTGAGACGAGGCGGTTTGATGGGTTGCGCGAAGCAGGTTTATCGGTGAGAGAAATTTATATAAGGACTAACAGATCTTTACGTACCATAGTACGGTATTGCCAGGCGTGGACTCAGGAAAGCCATAGACACAGAGCCAGAGGCACCGACCGTCATAGATGAACCACAGTATGGAATGGCATATGCCTACCACTTCTTGTATGTAACGTTTGGCTGTCATGCCTCTAATGAAAACTCTTGACCTGCTACCATACGCAATAACACCCCATACGCTTATTGTAAGATGGGCAAGACGCAAGACGCAGAAATTGAGATTTGTCACTAAAGATCACCAGGTTATATTTTTGGTCCCACTGAATCCTCTCTCTACACCATTGTAAGTGGTTAGCTCAATGTTGACGAGTGAGAGGCTGCACCCAATGTGTATGATAAGACAAGATGTAATGCCAAAACTTTATTTGGCGATTTACTGTACACATACAAAAAATCACAAAGTTTATTTAAAATTTGACTTTTTTATTCCTGATTTTTCTGTAAAAAAAAAACTATTATTTATGTTTGTTCTATATAGTGAATGTACTGCTGTACACCGCTTTATACAAATCGACTTGCGATTGGGACACTCTGTATTTTACCAATAACATTGTTGATCTAAATAATTGTAATATATGGTTTTGAATTATATCACAATGATTTCATGAAATTATAACAATATTGTTAACGAAATACATATTTAAGGTTTTAAATTCTAAAATTGTTTTTTTCCTATTATTCTTTCGTCGTGGTTTCAGATATTTATTTTGGTTTAATGATCTTTACTATAAATCTATAAAAAATCGACTCTTTATACAGCTTGCTTGGATTGGGCGGCATCTGGTTTTGATATATATAATTAATAAAACACTAAATTCAATGCCAACTGAAACTTTAATTTCACAATGTCAACATTTTTTTAGACGTTTAATAATATGTATTATCCAAATTAACTACGGTCTAAAAAATATTTGAAATATAACTTTAATACGTCGTTTTTTTATTAATTATATGATACTCTGTATTATTCATTGTATGTGTCCTTGTCGGTATTTTTTCTTGTTCTTTCGGGGAAGTCATAAGCAAATAAATAACGTTTACTTTTATTTTTAGTTTGGAACGAATCAGTTGAATTTATAACAAATCTGAGAAAAGGCAGAGGTTACAAATATACAAAATTTCTTTAGAATATACAGGATGTCACCATAGCGTATCACAAATACGTGGTCATGTCCTAAAAACAAGAAAAAAGAAATTGTCTTAATATATGCGTTAAAAAATATTTAAATAAAGGAAAATACAATATATGTTTAAATCGACGTTTTTAATCGTATTGTTTGCTTATCATTCTGCATAATGAATTTGTTCAAAAATTCCCAGAGTATGTCAAATAGTTCCAAAACTACGCGACACTGTAGTTTCGAATGTTCTGAACTTCTGTTTCATGCACCAAGCTTTTCGAGTGACCTCACAAAAAGATATCGAGGGAGTTCAAGTCCGGCAACCCAGCTGGCCAAGCTACATGATTCCCTCGAGCTATACGCTATCTCTGTGGACAGGTGTTCAATTTAAATTTAAACACTGATGTTTTTCTCATTGTTGCATTTTTATTAGTAACCTTCAAGGTTCGCATTTTTTTAAGGATTAACTTTAAGAAATGATTTAATAGTCTTGTGTATCTATCCAGAGGCAAGACAAAAAACAAAAACTAAAACGAATAGTTTTTGTTTATAAATACATTTCAAAAATAAAAATACTTCTGTAATAAAATGCTAATATGTAAATAGTAGTAGTGCGGCTAGTGCATTTCGTTTTTCTGTATCTAGTTTTTGCTTGATATGCAGTGTACATAAACAAAAATTAAACAATTTTAAATAATCATGACATGTTAATTTATGGTGAATCTGGGCGAAACTCTCTGGTTATAAAACGTTTGTACGGTAAACGCTTTTCGCAAGCAAGAGCATTCATTTTGAACACTTATAATTATAACTATTTCCCATTTGATTCTGTGTTGTGAAAAGAGCTGTAAGAAAACTACTCACTTACTTACGTCATACGATAATTGATTAATTCATTATATTATCATCAAAATATTTAAAAAACTGCAACTTAGAAAAATAAAAGTATATACTACACTAAATGTTTGTACTATATATTACACTAAATTACAGAAAATAATTGTTTTTAACGCGACAAGCTATGGAAAATTATGTTGATAAGAAAAACACTTGCGTAACGTCAGTCGTGAGATAAGTCGTCTGAATTCTTACCGCAACGATATTTGTGTTTGCAAATACCCGACATTGTAGGTGTGCGACGTTGTCACATATTGAAGGCCTATTTACTGTCACAATTCTATACCGTTGGTCAAAAAAATATAACGAAAAGTCAAATATGTTATCATACAGCAAAATAAAGGCATCATATTCCGAATACCCTGTATATAAATGGAGACACCTATTGCATTTAAATCAGTAAACATTCCATGTATGAGCGAAAAACAATAAAAATAAAATATATTTAAATTTTGCCTATATGTAATGAATATTTTTAGGTATATGTTCAAGAGTATAACATTTAGAAATGTTGTGTTAAAAAAGTATATAATATACCTAAATGACGCATCAATACTATTTTTTCTAGTGTAATAACATTCCCTTGAACGAAATGAATAATAAATCTAGATAATCATTTCTAGCTGATAGAAAAAGTTAGCGACAAATAAAAAATGCTAAGCGGGATAAGGTCAGAGACCGTGCTTCTTGACCTTTGTGTAGACAATACAATCCAATGCATCTTCCCTGTTTATTACCAGTAACGAGCTGTAACAGCATAATAAGTTAAAACAATTTCCCCGTCATAGTCACTTACGACTTTATTTCGGTTTTTATTAGTTAAAAGGGTTAGGATTCATTTTGTTGCTGACGACACACACCGTGAGCATATACAGGTTGATTTTGTCCTTTCAAAATCTATCACTATCTAAAAATAGTTTAGATATTGTCTGAAGCTATTTATTTGTGGCACAATTTTAGTTTTTATTTAGTTTTATTGGGTTTTTATAACACTTCTGAAAAAAATAAATAGTTTGTTAAGGATTGCCTATGACATAACAATATGAATTAATGAATTAGGTCTTTGGAAAAACATGACGTAAATATTACTATACTTACTATGTTACTATACTACTTAAATATTACTGGTTTTTCATATTATAAAAATGTGTGTAGTAATTATTTCTGAAAATTTTTCACGAATATTTTTTGAAAATTAGTGCTATTGCTCTGCTTTAGCACTGGCATAGCACAAAATAAAACATTTTGAGTTTTTATTTGTTAACTATATTTAAATAAATACCTTCTGTTTATGTTTTATTTCGAGATTTAGATTTTTTTTCTTCCTATATCTACAGTATGTCCATTTTTCAGGTTAACGCCTGAAATGTGAGAAGGCTGTGGAATTTTTGCAAGCCATTTTTTTTACAGTTAATACCCTGAAGAGAGGTTATATTCTACTAACTATTTTATTGATGTGTCAAAAGCCTGACCCACTACGATTTTTTAAAAGGGTCGTTTTTCCAGAAAGTGGTATTAAGTATTTTTTATCAAAAAGATAATATAACCAGACTAAGGCACCCATCAAAATACACTTATAACAAATTGCAACGTGTTGTGATTCAATTTTTAGTGAAATCTGGCGAAAAACCCTCGGAAATCCTTCGAAAATTGCAGATGGTGTATGGAGACGAGTGCATGTCGAAAACACGCGTGTTTGAATAGACAAAACGGTTCAAAGAGGGGCGTGAATTTGCGTGCACTAATCACGGCTGATCGGAGCCTAAGCATTCGTGCGTTGTCTAACGAGTTAAACGTCAACAAAGAAACCGTTCGTAAGATGTTACACAAAAATTTGAAAATGCGAAAGATTTGCGCAAAGATGGTGCCAAAATGTCTCACCCGTGAACAGAAAGACATATCGATCGAAAATCGATCTGCGAGGATTGGTTGTCCCGCATTCATGAGTCGGGTAGTCACTGGAGATGAGACCTGGATATTTTAGTATGACCCCGAGACCCTTAAACAAAGTCAGCAGTGGGTGGAAAAGGGTGGAGAGCGGCCAACGAAAGCGAGGATGTCCAAGTCGCGACTGCAGGCAATGCTGATCGTTTTTTTCGATATCCACGGCATCATTCATCGTGAATATGTTCCTGCCGGCCAGAGAGTGACTGGACAGTTCTATATTGGCGTCCTGGAACGGCTGCGGGCCCGCGTTTTCCGTGTGTGACCCGAACTCGCCGAGAACAGCTGGATCTTGCACCGCGACATCGCGTCAGCCCATTCATCGTTCATTGTGCAAGAGTTTTTGGCAAAAAAGACATTCCGACGTTGCCGCACCCACCTTATAGCCCCGATATTACCCCCTGTGATTCTTTTATTTTCCAAAATGAAGTCACACCTCAAGGGAACTCATCATGGCGGCGTACAGGAAGTCAAAGAAGCTGTAACAGTGGTGCTGAACGGGTTAACTGCGGAGGATTACCAAGGGTGCTTCCAATTATGGGAACAACGTTGGAATCATTGTGTTGAGTTAGAGGGAGATTATTGTGGGGAAATTTAATTTGCTTGTTTTTTCATTGATAAATTCCCGGAACTTAATTGTCACACCTCGTATTGTCAGCAATGGTATAAGATTTCAATAGCATTATGGTTTCTGTTAGCTTTATGAGGTAGCACATTCTTTTAATTTTTTTAAAATGATTTAGCTGGAAACTAACTAATATTTATTTCATGATAAGCTTCTATAGAAGCTTTGTATCGAATTTGCTTGATTTTCATGAAAGGATATAGAATGTCATCTGAATCTACTTAGATTCCTTCTATTCTGTTGCTAAAAGTCCCGCGTTTATGATTAGGTACGTACCTTTCCCTACCATGTCCTTAATGTTTAGTAATGTAATAATGTGTTTAGGCAATCTTCAATACGCAAATAAGCAAAGTAAGATAAATAAGGACACATCTGAAGCATGCCTCATATTAATAACATACAGTATGCGCCAAAAGTATGGAATAAATTCAATAAAAACGAAACAATTATTTTTTGGGAAAAATCCTCGAACAGGTTGATTTTTAATTTAAAAAATACATATTTTAGCGTAAAATGTGAATTTCAAATGTCATTTGTTTTCGAGTAATGACGTCATCGATTTTTTTTTAAATGGCAACACCATATTTTTGCCTTGATTTTGAAAGATCGTTTAATTCCCCATCAGACAGTACTAAAATACATACATTAACGTTATCAAGTTTAGTTTTTCGAATTCCATAGTTCTTTTATGGATCACGTAGGTGAAAATCTTTGTAAAGTGTCATTGTCACACCGACTTTCTAATAAGTATTGTAAGCAACATAGAAATTATTATTCAATTTAAAGTATTATGGCACATTTAACTGTTACTCAAAGAATTGAAATTTTAATTCTTATCGGATGAGGGAATATGACTAGAACTCAGCAGGAAGTTTGCGATTTATTTAATGAAAAATATTCAAATCGCCCTATCAGCCAATCAACAGTCAGTAAGGTAGAGTCTAAATTTAGAGAAACTGGCAATGTTGTAAATATTCCATAACCTGGACGTCCAAGCATTAATGAAAATCAGAAACAGAACATTTTGATAAGTAAGGTGGATAATCCTCATAATTCTTCACGATTGGTTGCATTAAACAATGACACTAGTCAGAGCACAGTGCTACGTATCTTGAGGAAGGAAAAATATCATCCCTACAAAATTCAACTTGTGCAGGAACTCAATGAAGATGATCCCGATCGCCGCTTACACTTTTGCGAAATTCTAATGAATTTATGTCAAGGAAATAGAAATTTACACCGGCAAATACTTTTTTCAGATGAGGCCACATTTTGTCTGAATGGTACAGTAAACCGTCAAATTTGCAGATATTGGAGTCGGGAAAATCCTCATTGGATGGCAGAGGCACATACCCAACACCCTCAGAAATTAAATGTGTGGGCTGGAATAGTTGACGACAGGGCCTTTCTTCTTTGAAGGAACAAGGACAGGACAGGACAAATATATTTAGAGTTTCTAGAAAATGACCTTGTTCCAGCCTTTGCAGTAATTTTTCCTAACGATAATGACGCTGACATTCCTGATGATACCATATGGTTTCAGCAAGACGGTGCACCTCCGCACTATGCGCGCCCTGTACGAGATTTTTTGGACAACTATTTTCCTGGGAGGTGGATCGGCAGACGCGGACCGATAGAATGGCCTGCAAGATCACCAAATCTTACACCTCTTGACTATTTTTTATGGGGATACTTGAAGTCAAAAGTGTACATTAATAAACCACGTAATTTAGAAGAACTTCATAATCGCATTCGGGACGAAATACGCAGAGTTACCCCAGAAATCATTCATAATGTGCAAAAAGAATTTCTTCACAGACTTGTCAAGAAGTTGGTGGATGGCAATTCGAACATTTAATTTAAGTATAAAATTTAATCAATTGTATTTTATTTTACGTACCTCAGAATTGTTACTTTTTTATGGATAAAATTTACGTTTGCTAACATTCAATCGTCATTTACTCGAAAGCTTTCCGATGTAAGAGGGCAAAATTTTAGTACTGTCTGATAGAGAATTAAACGATCTTTCAGAATGAAAAAATATGGTGTTGCCATTTAAAAAAAAATCGATGACGCCATTACTCGAAAACAAATGACATTTGAAAATCGCTTTTTACGCTAAAATATGTATTTTTTAAATTAAAAATCGACCTGTTCGAGGATTTTTCCCAAAAAATAATTGTTTCGTTGTTATTGAAATTCCATACTTTTGGCGCATACTGTATAGGTAAGAAAGATGTAGAGAATGGAATCCATTGGTAGCCAATTGCGGCAGAGTCTAATATAGTTTGCTATATCGTAGGTTCGTTTCGTGGTTCCTTTTCCGATATTAATATATATTTAAAATTTTAGTGCACTGTAATTAAAATGTTATTGTCATTTCTGATTCCTTTTGCTTAAGTTCCTGATGTGTGTACTTTAACTATGTGAAATGGACAATGCCCAAATCCTCAAGTACTGCCGAAGAACAGGAAAATTACTCATTGTATTCTTTCACACTGCAAATTAATATTGATAAGTAAATAAATATTCTCAAATAATTAAAAAATTCTTACTTAAATGAATTTATTCGTCTAACTAAATTGAGCAATTGCAAATACTCCTGTGTTTTTATTTTCTGATTTACCAAAATTAATAATTAAGAAAAAAGTTTTCAAAAAATGTTAATTCTGTAGTTCATATTTAGAACAGTCCAGCAGCCTATTTGTCTCACTAGTTTAAAAAGTCACGGATCGCCGCTGGTAGATACAATCACTTATTATTGCACAGTTTATCGAAAGTAACGAAATGATAGTAATGTATTTTTAACGATATTTCACATATAGGAAAAGATTTGAAGCATAAAATATATAAACATGAGATAACATTTTGGAACCTTCTCCCAAGGATCAAAAGTTATCGGAAAAGGATCCAAATTATTTAGTTAATGACATGCAATGGCCCAATCCGTGACGTCAATTGGGTCGAGAGTAATAATTTTACTTAATTAGCGACGTGCAAATTGATAATTACATTTAATTCAATTTAAGGTTCAACTTTTAGCTAACTCATTATAAATAATAGAAAAACAATGACCACGCATTGTACTGACATTTGTTTAAGCATAATTTAGCAACGGAAATGCATTTGCAAAAATCGATAGGAAAAAAATACTGTTGCAAGCCATATTTGATAAATTTAATTTATAAAGTGTTTTAATTCGGTTTTTCAAACGCATGCAAGTTAATAATACAGGGTGTCCCGAAATTAATGCAACATAGAGCAAGAGTAGATTCCTGGCAATAAAATAATGCGATGTAGTTAAAAGTTGATAGTTAAAAACATGCAGGGTCTTAAAGTAAAAATTACTTTCGATATTTGTAAAAAAATCAAATACTTGCATACGTTTTGCAAATAAGGGGTTTGGGGGGGGGGGGTGTAGAAAACTAAATTTGTAATTTGTTTCTAGTTTCGACATCACTAGTAGAGGGCGCCACTTACGTCTCTTTTAAATGGCAGAACTTTTGCGGCTTAAGTAACGTTCAGATAAACGTTAGTGCAATGGTACTGCAGTTGCACTGTTGTATTGTAATTGTATGGTGTTAAATATTATTACTCTATTTACATAAAATTACTGTAGACTTAAGAAGTTGGGACATTTTTCCGCTGTAAGTTGGTGACATGCAAAAATTCAAGATTCTTGAACTTCAGAGAGGTTATGCTTATGTTTTGTCAACTACGTCCCTATCTACAGAAATTGTTGGTTTTTATTATTTGCCGAATAGTAATTAAAAGCCTACCCTACATAAAATATAAGTCTACAATCTGCAGGAATAGATGGTCTATTTGAATGTTTGGTTAAATCACAGTATACTATTATACTGGGGGTTAAATGAGGCCCCACTAATTTCAGCAAGTCATCAAACACTGCCGTCATTCGGGTGAAATGAAAAAATAATCGGCATTCTCATTTCGCATTTCTTTATATAAATTATAGAAATCATGTGCTATCTGCGGTTAATAGGTCGCACCTACCATCTCCGAGTTCTTCTTTTCATTTTTTTTTGCATGTATAATTTTTATACATATTGACGTCGCTGCGAATAAGAGCAGCAAAAGTAACTGTTTTTAAACCAAACAGTCCTCTTCATCCATTTTTTTAATAAACAAATCAATTCTAAACTAAATATCTAAATTAGAATCTAATTTAAAAACTTAACCTGCAAAAATGTGAATCTTCTGTTTACTGTCAAAAAAGCAGTTTTCTGATTGGTCCTTGTATGATTGTTGGAAAAGGATTGGTAAAAGCTAAAATGCTTTTAGCTTCTGCCATACAACTGCAGTACAAACGCGTTACTGTTAAGTTTATCTGAACGTTACAAAAGTCACCCGTATTTCTCGCCGTTTTACTTCAGTATCTTTGAATATTTGCAGGTGGGATGAGTTAACATTCCTATTATTTGCTATACCCTAGATTATTCAGTTATTAAATGTCTAAAATTATTTGTATTTTGTAGAAAACACTATTTCAAGAATAAGGCGCCCTTTTTAATAACTTTTCTGCAGTACCAGTGCAACCGCACTAATCTTATGTGAATGAAGCTTTAGTGTTAAGTCTTGTCAAGTAACATTTTGCTAATGCGTCAATTTTCAACAGAAAAGGCACTTTACCTGAAACCAAAAAATTTTTTTACTCGGTACATTGAATATTTCAAATAGGATTATTTTCAACAAGGTATACCTTTTTCACATAAAAAAGGTAGGGTAATCAATTGTTTCAATATTCAGATGTATAAACTAAGTCGCAAAAAAGTTCTGCCATTCAAAAAAAAATATGATGTCAAAATTAGAAACAAATTTGATTTATCGCCCCCAAGAACCCCCGATATCCAAAATACATCCATACATTTGGATTTTTTAAAAGGTTATTTAAAAATATCGATTATAACATTTTATTTTTCTCTCGTTATTTTGTCGTTAGGGATCTACTCTTGCTTTATGCTGCGTTAATTTCGGGACACCCTGTATTATGATGTAGATGTGGGTGAGAAAAAAATATTAATTTATGTAGGAAGCTTGAACTCTTAACCGTTTCATTTGTTTATTGTGCCACAAGAAAAACAAATGACTGTGCAAACGTGCATATAGCTTTGGTTTGAGTTGTAAGCAGATATCGACAGGGGAAAAGGTTGTTGTGTTAGCGGTTTACTGCCTTTGTAGGCATATTTGGAGTTAAAATATCGGATATAGAAATGCTGATTTAAAAGTTGGAGTAATGCATATTTCAAATCCGTATATTTTAACAATAACATTCTCCTCGTAAATATTTATCAGTTTATTGTGAATGTTATCTGTAAATAAAAAATGTATGTATTGTTAAATAATGTGAAATGGAAACAATTTTTGAGTAGTTAGCGTAAAAATATAAAATCAAATGTATTACAAATAACTTTATTATAAAAAAGTGTATTGTTTTTTTATTAGATTACAATGGCTTACTTCCAATGGAACCTAAGTATTTTAATAACTTCGTGTATCCCGTAGGATTCTCATTTGGAACCCTTCCATGCTTTTTATTTATATAAACGGTATGATATAAAAATTCATTAAAACAATCTGGATGTTTATGAAGTAAATATTTTCACAGAGTAACTCTCAGACATTGTCATCATCATCATCACAATTAGAATTTTTATTAATTTTATCATTATCATCATTATACTAGAAAATAGTAGGTCCTTAATAAATAAAATAAAAAGTAAAAGAAATCTGGTAATTAATGAATATAATATAAATTTTTCCACGGTCGGGAGTAGAAATCTAGAAATCAGTTTCTATGACATCAAAATTAAAACAGAAGTAGTCGATTATTCCCAAGGGAGTATAATGCTCCCAAGGGAGTGGAGAACGTTTTTCATGCAAAAAAAAAGATAACATTGAAATTATTTATTGACATTTAAATTAAATGTTACATTTGTACAATTTTCAAAATTAATATTAGAAGGAATATTACTTTCGCTTACATTTATAGTTTTTGTGATTGCGCTGGTAGTGGTACCTAATAAAACCTGATTAGCAATTTTGGTCTTATTTTCAATGGAGTTCTCGACATAACCCTCAGCGACTGTCGTTGATTTCCAACCAGCATGACGCTTTATTGTCGTGATATCCACACCAGCATCTGCCAGTAATGTCGCTGAAGATCTTCGTAAGCAGTGACCAGTATAACATGCAGCATCAGGTAATTTTAAATACGGAGCTACTACACTCAGAATTTTTCCTATGGTATTCTTGCCAACTAACTGCGAACTACATTTTCCTGCTTTGTAGTACAAAAAAGGCGCTTATGCTTGACGTGGGGAGGACGAAGGGACAGGTATTTTCGAAACAATTCAAGCATATTTCCCACATCGGTAACCAGAAAGGTTCGTGGAATCTTTGTCTTAGTGTTTGGAATTTTTACAATCAAGGAAGAGCCTACATCCTCAATATCATCTACACTTAAATTGACTAGTTCATCAGTTCGACAAGCTCCGGCAATCCCCATAATTAATCCAACCTATAAAAAACCAAAATACTTAATAATTGAAATACCTAACAACAAAAGTAATCTTACCTTAATCATTAAGAATTCTTTGTCATCTGCACTTGATAGCATTGTAGCCCTCGGGCTTCAAATTGCACCTCTGCCAAAATAACGCATTTCTCTTCCTTATAGTATAATGTACTATTCTGTTACCAAAAATTCCTTAAATCAGAAATGGACTTGGATATTGCAAAAATATTGAAAAATTTGGTTTGCTTAATAAACGAATGTGTCCTAGAACAATTCATTTTTCAGATACAGAGCTTATAAGGTAATTTAAAAAAATCTAATTTTAGATGTAAATTTTTTAAACCACATACATATTTCATCAAAATTTTACTAGTTGCTAGCACTTTTTCTATACAAGATACGACATATCAATGAAAGGTTCTGATTTAAAACATGCACCCTTGATTCATAAGTATTATTACAGGGATCCCTGTTGTTTTAAGACAGTTTTTTACATTTTAGTCGTACTGCAGCTTTAACAACTTTTTCTATAAAACTAAACTTCAAATGAAAAAAGTCATGAGTACTTTTGTGTACAAGCAAACGCTGCTTCGAATGTCAGAAAATTAAAAAAAATAGAAACAAAATTTAAAAAAAAACTGAGTCGCATTACGTGTAACTAGCGCCCAAAACTAGTCACTTAATAATGTTCAGATAGACTATTTACAACTCGATAACCAATTTAATTAAAATCGGTTTAGGGTTTCTGAAAATATTCGCAGAAAAAGAAACAAATATTAGGCCCAATTTCAAGGATCCAAACGATTCCAAAAATGAGAAATTGGAAAAACAAAAAGAAAAAACAGGTCAAATTCTATACTTATATTTTTCCCAAGTGTTTCTAAATCACCCTGTAGCTAGACATTCAGATATTTACTTATCCACGTAGAAGTTACTGCCGTCTAAAGAATTAGAATATCTTTAGAGGCAGTTAGGTATAATTACAAAATTTTTCACGGTTTCTTATATACATATTTTATTCAAAGGCTTTCTATACACTGTATGAATAGATATATTCAAATCATCACATATAAAAAATTATTAGTTTACCTTCTCCTACCTGACCGCCCTTACCACTTTTTAGTCGGACCGAATCGAAAAAAAAATTCTCGCAGTCATAAAACCCATTAAGCACATCCCTAACCTAATCTGTGGCGTAGGGAAAGGCCAAAAGGCCATTCCAGCGCTCCCTTCGGGCCAAAAAGCCTGACCCACCCTCATAAAAGATCTCTGGAAGATAAATTTGCCTCTTGTCAAACCCGAAACATAGCTAAACAGCCACAAGTGTGCGGAGGGTAGTTTCGAGCCGCCTCGTTCCTTCCTATTCAGATTTCGGGTGACTTGTTGCTGTACCGAGTTGAAAGGTATCGAAACTACCTTCCGCTTAAACTTGGAGCATCTACAAGTGTTTGCAGCGGACCAGATGGGTCGTGGTCCGTTTCATATTCATTCCAAGATAGTCAGTGGTTGGTCCGACCAAACAAATCGTGGGGAGGAACACAGTCCCAAGACGGATTCACACTGGTAAAAATTGTGTTTGGCTTGTTTGTTTATTTAAGCTGGCGGATTTTAGAAGACGAACTGACTGACGATTGAGAGAGTTGGTGGTTGGATGTTTGGAAAACCATGAGAATATTTTGAAAAGTGTTACTAAAGCTTTGACATTTCCTAACAATAAAAAATAGATACCTATGTTCTTTTTTAACTAGAGTTCAAAATGTTTTTGGTTTTTGAGAGGTAAGAAGGCATCTTTCTTATTAGTAGCTCACAATTTCTTCAGGAATTATCTAATATATACACCATTATAATATATTTTTTAAGTTTACGGTAAAATTGCTAGAGTTAATGAAACAAATCTGGTATACAAGATGTACCATCCAATCCAAGAAATTAGTAATGCTGTTTACTAGTTGTTTCCTAAAAATACTAATTTAGTTACACAGTGTGGAAGAAAAGTATGGAATAAATTCATTATTTCTAAAACAACAAAGTTTCATGAAATTTCCTCGGACACGTTCATTTAGCTTTTTAAAAAGACTCTTTTTTCTATACCAACGCATTTCCGACGTTCATTTGTTTTCGCGTGATGACGTCATCGGATATTTTTTAAACAGAACTTCTATATTTTTTCATCGGATTCTTGTAGAGCTTAACTTGCTGAATTAAAAAATGTATAATTTCGACACTTTATTCCTTCAGCTTTCCGAGAAAAGAAATAATAACCGATCCAATAAAATCGGTTTGAAAAAAATGTGAATATTCCCATTTGTGTCTGTGATGGGTTGGTTAAGAGTAAAATGGTAACTTGATTTGTTGTTTTTGCTATCAAAAGATGTAATATTCTAACATGCAATCTAATAAAACAAAATATATAAATTAGGGGGTCAAATACGATTGAGGCAACCAGAATTTAATTATTAATTAATTAATTAGTTGCTTATTGTTAAATTGTTTTAAAAATAAAGAGTCCTTATTTTGTGATACTGCCGATGAATTCACTATATCCATTTTACTCTCAACCAGCCCATCACAGACACAAATGGGAATATTCACATTTTTTTCAAGCCGAATAAAGTGTTGAAATTTTACATTTTTGAATTCAGCAAGTTAAACTATTTAAAAAAATATCCGATGACGTCATCAGGCGAAAACAAATGAACGTCGGAAATGCGTTAGTATAGCAAAAAGAGTTTTTTTAAAATCCAAAATCGACGTGTCCGAGGAAATTTCATGAAACTTCGTTGTTTTAGAAATAACTAATTTATTCCATACTTTTCTTCCACACTGTATATATTTTTACATACTCAGGGTAGGTATTCTTTCGCGAATACATTGATAATGATTTTGTGGATATACAGGGTGTCCGGAAAAATGTGGGAAATCTCTCGGGTGCAGATGAAAAGTTTTTATAACATTTTTTCCTACAAGTTCTCCCTATGGAGATACGAGTGCCTGAAGGACGATGCTGGAAATCGGATTTTCTTTAATAACTTTTAAAGTACTTAGTATAATTTAATAAAAATTGAATGTGATCTATACCTACCTATATCTCTATGTGTTGGTAAAATAACGCCCTATTTATAAATATGTAAAAATATATAGGGTGTTTTGTTTAAAATAAGTAAAGTGGTATATTTAGGAAATACTGGTAAACTTGGCAACGTCGCCGATACTATTATTAGAGGTAGTTACCGATACTCCCTGTGTACCAAATCTTATTTTTGTAGCTTGTTCCAGTTATTGTATTTTTATATTTGTGATACGTAAAAATAATATTTTTTATTGTCCTTTTATTTATCATGTAACATTATACAGCATGTTTCTTAAATACAGACAACCAAGGGACGTGTGTTGCTAAAATTAAGATAATTTGGGTAAATAAATTTATGTAGGTCTAAAATCATATTCGAGTTGGCCTTTATATGAAAACAAGAAATCATCATTTTTAAGTTCTAAAGAGATTGAGATGTAGTACGTATTTTTATCGAATTTGATATCCGTTTTTAGTATGTTTGTTTTCAACTTGCTTCCGTTCTAAGGCACACAATAAAATATCATAAAATAAATAAATAATTTTTTTGAGAAAATTAATGTTGTCGTTAAACAGTAAATGAAATCTTTAAAAAATGCCTGGGAACAAAAATTAAGAGATGCAATGGAGCAGAAAAGGATTTTGCTTGCTATACAAGGAGGTATACAGTTTTTTGCGAAAAAAGAGTATGGTAGTAGACACCCATAGTTCCACCACTGGTTATCTATGAAAGTTGTAAATTTTATATTTTGTACAATCTACTGCAATAATAATAGCGCTTCCTCAGAACAGTTTTTGAACTATTGGAAGTTCTGAATAGAAATTTATTGGTAGTCGAGTGGAACTAAGAACTGATGTTAAATGTTGAAAGTAGATTTACGAATACGTCAATATTTCAAAACAAGTGCTATTATTATTGCAATAAGTAGTACCTGTCATAGATCAAATTTGTTAAAATATTCTAAATGGTTTTTTTTTTAATTTTGAGCATTCTGTCCCTTAATAATTACGGTAATAGGAACTATAATAGATATGTTTATTTAAATATTACCTTGATTTTAGTCATATAGCCTGGATTTTCTGCACCTACTTGAGAAACGCTTCTTCTTTACTTATTATCAATAAAAAAAAATTGATGTCTCTGTTGATTTATTTCTGTATCAGTATATCTTCAATTAATGCAATATTTTCACTCACGTGTAGTTGTAATAATTTATTATTTTTGATATAAACAATTGTTCCAATGCCGATATAAAATGTAAATAATTATGTTCGGTGCGGTATTTTCGTTGTTTTGAATATTTAGTTTATACATTGCTTTAACGAAATAACGATTTTCTCATTGAAATTTAATTTGTTGATAAATCATTTTGCTCCAAACTATAAATATACATACCAATAACTTTAAATAATTATTTTATATTTTCAAAACTGAATTAATATCAAACAACTTTATTTTTTCCAAACATCATGTGAATATTAAAGGCCAAAAGGAAGATTTCTGTTATAAATACGTAATAGCTCTGACGATTTATTACTGACTCAAATTTGACATTAAATTTGAAATCAAATTTGTTTTATTAAAAACTGTATATTCGTTTGCAAACGTAGGTTTTTGCTGTTTTGTATGGAAATGGTATTGTACCGAATAATTATTTAAATTGGTATTAGCATTATATACATATTTCTTGTCAAAAACCGTTTTTCCAAATAGGCACATAAACAAATTCAAAGATAAGTTACACTTTTCCTAAATGTAAATATATAACTTTTGTAAATAAAACTAAATAAATACCCTATCCCAGCGTTTATGAATCCTAGATTTTTCCATAAGCAATATAAGTAACCACATTTATTTGCCAATAGCTCTTATTTGACACCCATCTACATCTCCTGTTTAAAGACAATGGTAAATAATGTCTATTCAACTTCTCAGCAATGTTACTTATTACTTAATAAAAATGAATAAGAATTTAAATATAACTATGAATATTTTTTCCTCTTCTGATGTCACGAATTCGTCAAAAAATATTTAGAAAGAGAAAAAATCTGTAATATTGGAGTAAAGTCAAATAAAACGAGACTATAAATAAATTACAACGTAAACAACGCCAGTGTGAACCTGACTTCTCGTCGACTCGGCAACGTGGCCTCGCTGATTAAGGAATAAAGTGGAAGCAACAGGTGGCAACGCAGCACCCGAACCACGCATCTTGACAAGAGTCGAGTAGAGTAAGCCATTGCGACATACTCACGAAAAGAGACTGGACGAAGCGAGACGGACGTTACAAAAACTTGTACGTTACGTATATCATTCCAGTATGTATATTATTAATTATTATCCTCTCTCTTGAGCATGGGTTTCCAGTTAAAACAAACACACTCGGCGTTCTCGTCGCGTTGGTTTCGCTAAAAATAAAAGGCGCCAAAACTGCCGTACTCCGAAACAAGACCCGATGGCGGCGTTGCCAGCTCGCCAGGAAAATTCGTAAGATCGTCGGAAAATTGTTGAAACCTTCAATGAACGAAAATCGTAGAAATAAGATAGCGAATTGGCGGTTTTCGTGACCACCCCCAAGTATGTATACAGGGTGTGAGGAAAATATTGTACCAGTTCTTGGGAGGTGATAGTACAGAACTTAGTGTGAGAGTAAGGGGTTGGTTTTCACAAAACTGTTATTATGTAGTGGCAACGCCATTCAAGGTATTTGTATATAAATTTGAGGATACACATAACTTTGTTGAGATAAAAGACAATCGAAGGTTAAGCAGTTTTTGAGAATTTAATTGGTACTATTATCCACCATATAGATAAAAAATGTAGAAAATAGTGTACCTAACTTCGGTGGGTAATAGTACTGATCAAATTCTATGGTTAGCTATGACTAAGTACAAAATTTTAACCACATGCTCAGGGAGGCCTAAAAGACAATAAGCTCGACATTTAAAAAACGGAGTAAATCCCTCTTTTCATGTGGAAAGATCCATAGATAAAGCTTACATCTGTCAACAGTGTCAACTACCACGTGGTTGTTTTTTTGCAGCTTTGGTAAATGCAGACAAAAATTAACATTCTTATTTAGTAATAATACCTGATAGATATGTAACAGTTAATCCAGTTAGCTGCAGTATTTTGCATTCATTTTTTATTATTTCGTGACAAACTGGCAAAACTACATTTTCACTCATTGCAACCACTCTCTACCGATAAAACATACTTTCCGTAGGTACAGCTAGATAAAATGCCTATTTATTATAAGAAAATCGCACAAAAGGAATGGGTAGGTACTAATAGATAAGAGAAAGCTTTTAATGCACCCGCGGCAGTCCCATAACCTAGAAAAATAAACCGGCGAGCTATATTGTGGGAAAATATCTGTATCCGATACAAATTCGTTTATTTAATAACTATTAACACTAAAAAAGGCACTAAAAATTGAATAAGAACACAAAACTACAACGTAAACACAGGAATTAAATTATGACATGTTGCTGGTTGTCTGCTCTGACTGTAAAGAAATCAATTTTTCCACTTTATAAATAAGTTTGGAATTTATTTGAAGGATGATTCCGTTAATGCTTAATTTTCTCTATCCCTTAAAATATTTGTACTTAGTCATAGTTATACATTTTACTTAGATAAGAGATTTTCAACTTGCTGCAAGTAGAACCTATCCTATTTCAAAGTGAACAATTCTTTCAGGGGTGGTTCATTACAGCCTTACGACTTTTATTCGAAACTTTATTTTGTATCTCTAATAATAACGATAATAAAGTGTGGCATAAATTTGTTGAATAACCCTGTACGGTAATAAAATAAAAAGTTATTATAATAAAGTATTCTCAGTTTATGTTTATTTCTAACAGAATGCGTATATTATTTTAGAAGTACGTAGATGTAGAGATATCATTCCTATTTGGCAACGCCGCCCATTGAAGAGGGAAAGTGGCGTTTTTGTACGCTAGCAGCTGCGTTGCCGCATTGCCGAGCGGGCGGCCAGCTTGTAAATTGATACTAGAGCTGCGATACCGTGCTGGCAACACAGCCGAAAGTGATATTTTGCTGCCATAAACTGTGTGATATCACGTAGCGTAGGAAGGTTGCGTTCTGTGGTTTCGACCACGTCTGTATTCAGCAATTATTTGTTATGTTAACTGCCGGCCAGAAATGGAAATGGCACTGCCTATGCAGCGCCTTGTTGATAGCGATAATTCTGTTATCAACGTTTTTGCTGCAAGGCCAGCCAATTTTCTCTAGTGGAGTGGCAGCGATTTGAATCAGTTCTGCTGTGTGGATTTAATGCATGCATGCATTTTATTCTATATTTTAAAGATTGTCAATTTTATTTGTATAAAAAACGTTGTTTTTCTCTTCAATAGTTTATACTAATGCTCAAATCTTTGACGCGACATAATAATAATATTCCGCTTCTTCTCCCACATAGGTTCTTGATTTTTACGTATTTTTATTCTGTTGAATACAAAAAAGTAACCTATTATCAATGTGACATTGGAGCACAAAAGGCATACTTCATATACAATGGGCTAAAGCTACCTATATTTCGATGGAAGCGCCTAATTTATACAGGGTGTCAGAGGTAGGTGTAAAAAAATTAACTAAAGATTCTTCTCACCAAAATAAAGTTTTTATTCAAATACATTTTTGTTGTAATATAGCTCCTTACAAATATACAGGGTATTAAAATTTATGAAAAAAAAAATCTGATATCTCCCAAACGGATGGAAGGGTTGATTCGAAATTTGGTGTAGTGAACTATTAATTACTATTACCCAGTTTAAAGCCAGCAAAATACGAAAAGCCAGTGGCAGGGAATCATCGGTATGATGACTCTTTTTTAAAAAAGCTATGTTGCACTACTGACATTAAAACTAATCAGTTTTTTAGATTAAATCTTTTTTTTATTACAAATGAGTATTCTTTTGCGTTAAATCAACTTTTTACGCTAAAAGTAGTGACCGTAGTAAACCATAGTTATATATAAAACAATTAACTTAATTAAAAAATGTTGAAATTAAAAAAAAAAAACAATACAGAAAATAAACACAATGCAAATGTTCGAAGTGTCCACATGTTCCTGCAATACCGGTTTGATACCGTCGTATTTAGCCATGCATATACATGGCGCAAATTTAAGTCACCATGAATTCCATTTGCAGTCATTGTAATTCGTTCTTGTAACTGTTCTGTAATGTTAATTACTTCTCTGTAAATCGTTTGCTTTAAAATCCCCATGACAACAAATCTAGCGGATTTAATTCGGGATTTCTTGGAGGCCACATCACAGGACTAAAAATTTTTATTCAGCCACTCTGTCTGTTTCAGTAAATAAGATTGAAAGTAAAGAAAACTGGATCAATTACTTATTGAACCTGGTCTAATTTTGTTAAATACTATGTATATTAAATCTCAGAATAGGATCTAGAAAATTAGTAAATATAAACTTTTTTACTAAACAATTCCTTCAATCAATAAAGCAGAAAAAATAAAGCCTTAATTTAAGCTTGGTCTAATTTTGTGAAACACTATGTATGTTAAGTTTCTGAATGGCATGCCGCAATTTAATAATAAGCAAAAAAATTCAAATTCAATATTTTCCCGAGGGAAACAGTGATGGAAACACGACGTTCTAAATAACGTTAAAATCTATCATACATTTGTCGTAAAATCTGTCAAAAATCCAACAGAGTTACCTGCACTTATTTCTCGAAAAGTAGATCTCTTCCAGAGTTCAGTGTCTAATATCAAATACAAACATGTTTTCAATGATACATTATCAAAATTGATAAACTCTGTGTAATTAAGGAAAATGCGGTCTACATTTTTTCTATCGTACAGATAAGCCGAATGGTATCAGTATAATTCCTTTAGTTTCAGTTGTCCTATTTTAATTAATATTTATATCCTATTTCAGTCTAATTGGCTAGTTTAGAATAACCAAATATGTGAGAAATAATTTTCATGGCACTATTAGGTACTGTATTTGATGGATTGCAATTTTTGTCCACGTCAGTGGCCTACATCCTAAGCTTATTAGTCTTTATCGAAAATTAAAAAACATACCCACAATTGAATACAAAAATTTAACCTCAACTATCCTAAAATATTGTTATCTTTAAATGTTTTATATATTTTTTTTTAAATGTAGTCCTACTCCAATAATAGTAAAATAGAATTATCTTTAATTGAGCAGCTAATTTAATTTGGTTTATCTATCATCTGTCCGAAAATTTAAACATATAAATTGTATATTTATATAATATTGATTTTGTTTTTTGATATTAAATCTTGTAAAAGTATGTCTGTGCTTTATAGTATTAAATATACAGGGTGTTGGGCATAAGGTCCCACACAGAGCAGGTGCATGTGGGGAATCCCAAAATATTGCTATTTAACCAAACAATATCTATATACTTTAACCTGGAATAACTAAATTTGGCACATGATTTACGTTTATTGTTGGCTCCTTTGGCTATCTCAAGCAAATCGAAACACTGCGATAGGGTTGAGTCACCTCAAAAATTATACCAAACTTTTTTCCATTGATCGAATTTAAAAAGAATGATAATATGCTGCTCAGAATTGAATTTAAAATACTTTTCCACTCTTGTCAAATTTAAAAAAAAAGGTTTACAAGAGTGTTTATTAGTAGAAGTCGATAGTAGGCTTTGTCTTTAAAATCTGACAGTTATTAATAAAACTATTTTATTTCTGCTACTGTTTGTTGTTGAAAATGGTTGAAAAATTTACGTTCAACGAACAAGTTGACATGTTACTTATGCTACGTTTCTGTGAAGAAAACTGTACAAGAAATGTGGAAGAATATCGTAGGAGATTCCCAAATCGAGTGATTCCCCATAGAGAAACATTTTGTAATGTTGGAAGACGGGCTTGAGAGACAGGAAAGTTTTTCTATAATATCCGAGAAAGTCCTAGTGTAATAAGAGTACAAGATGAAGAAAATATTTTGCAAACAGTTGAAGATGAACCGCAAATAAGTATTAAAAGTTTATCACGAGAAACTGGATTAAGCGTCTGTACACCGAATTCTTAAACGTAATGTACTGCATTCATATCATATTCAAAAAGTGCAAGAGCTATTGCCTCAAAATTTAGATCGACTATAGCCTGTTTGGAAATGAAAGAGAGTAATAAAACCCCGAGATAAGAACTGGTCATGGGCGTGGTAATATTTCGCTTCAGGTAATTATCGGGTAACACTAATGCTAACAGGTAATGGGTGTACATTAGCATATTTTACTGGATACATCATAGGGCAGGAGGCAGTGTATTGTGACAGATCAATCCAGTGTTAGAGCTGAATATACGAAAACGTGCTAATGCAGTAGAGTAAAATTCGACTTGTGTTTAGTAACTATTGTGCCAGTGGATATAATATTGTTTGAATAAAATGTCGAGCTTATCAGATTACGTACCTGCTAAACGCGTGAAAACATGTGCGCTGTCTCAGAATGAGAAGATTATTATATTAAATGTATTTAATGCATTGAAACACCAAAATCCTACCACCAGTGTTGACATCATCGTGGAAAATGACAGGGATTGGAAAATCGACTATCTGCATACTTTTAAAGGAAACAAAAAATGAACAACATACTGTAAATCCCCCAAAATCATCTACAGGGAGTCAAAAGTCGTTATAGATGATTTCTTCAAAAATGTCATTCGTAGAAAAGTACACTCATTTTATTTTAAAAAAGAAATACCAATGCTAAACAAAATTTTAAGTGAACTTTCAGAGGACAACGTTTTGCCAAAAATCAGTAGAAGCAAATTATGGGCCTTCTTACGAGAGTTGAATTTTTGCTGGGAAAAACAGAACAGGAAGTCAGTTTTTATCGATAAAGATGAAATTATTGGTTGGCGAAGATCCTACTTAAGATCAATTAGAAAATTTCGTGACGAAGGGAGGAATATTTATTATCTAGACGAAACTTGGGTGAACGAGGAATATACTGTAACAAAAGTATGGCAAGATAAAAATGTAAGTTTTCGATAAGCATTTTTGGATGGACTTTCAACAGGGTTCAAGGTACCTTCAGGTAAAGGGCGAAGATTAATAGTGACACATATAGGTAGTGCCAGTGGTTTTATCTGAATCTAAAAATGCAAATGACTATCACGAAGACATGAACGCAGATGTGTTCGAAGAGTATTTTACACAGATGTTGGATCTTATTTTTCCGGGGTCTGTAATTGTCATGTATAATGCAAGTTACCATTCACGGCAGACCGAGCGGACGCTTACGACTGCTTGGAGGAAAGCCAATATAATTCAAAGGTTATCCAGAAAAAACATTTCTTTTGAAACAAATATGGTGAAAAAGGAACTTTTGACACTTGTCAATCTTAATAAAGATCAGAAAAAATATGTACTGTGAACTTAATCGAATTAGTCTGGGCGCAGGTAAAAGGAGATGTAGCGCGAAATAATACGACGTTTAAATTAAGTGACGAAAATTTTGTTAAAAAATTCCTTAGAACGAGTAACTGCAGATAACTCGCAAAGATGTATACATCATGTACAAAAAGCAGAGGAGAAAATGTGGGAACTCGATAATTTAATTGACGTTACTGTGGAACCTATCGTTATCAATCTAGCAGACGAAGATAATTCATCAGAATATTCAGAGGATGAATTTTAATATACCTACTTTTTTATTTTCTTTATTGTACATTTATACAACACTACATTTACTCACCATAATTTGAATTTTTAAAATACATATATTTTTGTGTGGAATAAAAGTCTATTCGTTAAATTTAAATAAATATTTTGATAATATTGAATAATTTTATTTAATTACTAAAAACCCTCTTAACCCGGTTATGATGCGTAAAGTAGCCTCTAGTTTTGAAATGCTATTTTTATATTGTTTACTTATAAGAGAAATGGACCGAGAAATTGAAGCGGCATAGACAAAGACGGATTGTCCGGGATTAAATTTTAGCTACCTGCTACAATTTAGTACGATTCGATCACACAAAGTTTTTTTAAAAGTACGCCTCATCTATACCGATAATACCTAATATAAAAATATTGAATATAAGCACCAGTACTACATTTAGTTACCATTTGCATACATAATAAGCTTTTATTACTCTATTTCATTTCTAAACAGACTATAGTGACCATTTGCGAGTATATCTTGCATCAGGATATTAATTTTCAGAAGAAAATTATTTTTGCTGATGAGACGTAGAGTAATTAAAGTTGTTTACATCTTTCATAAATATTCCGATGTAGCCTTATGCTATAACTTCTACACATTTTCAACGGGAGTTCAACATAAATGTTTGAGCCGGTACTTTTGATCGTTATTTGATTGGACCAGTTATTTTGCCAAATTGATTAAATGGCGAAAATTATTTGGAATTTCTGCAAAATACTCTTCCTGATTTAAGTTTGCCGTTGCATCTTAGACTAGAGTTTTGGTGCTAGTGTTGGATACTTTAAGTTTCCCGATAAATGGTTAGGACGAGGACCTTAATAATATTGAAGAATTTTGTTATTTTTCCCCAATTGAATCCCGAGAAGATTTGTGGAATCGTATTACGAATATAGAAACGATCATCATTTATTTTGACAGAGTAAATTTCAATTTCCGGAGTAAATTTATGTTTCAGACAAAATGGTGCCTATTTTGAACAATTTCTTTAGTTTTAATTTAATTTTTGTTTTTATTTTAGTGGTAGTTTTTTTTTAAAAATTAATAGGACTGCTCATTTTTTTTAACCATCAGACATCATCATTTGATTATCTTCGTCTGAAAATCTGAACGTTAGTGGTATTAAATTGGTTTTAATGTAGGTTCGTTCTTATATGTTTTATTTAGGTTTGCTGTGAGATATTAATAAAAATTATATATTTGATTTCATCAGATCGAATTTATCAATGTTTTTTATCATTTAAAAAAAAACAACGTGTAAGAACTTTGAATTTTCATATTTATCACCTGAATTAGCTGTGCTAATGCCGTCTGCTAAAAGAACTGGCCAGGCTAAATACAAATAGAGTATACGTCGACGAATATGTATACGTCGTCTGCTAATTAAGTGGAATGTTATATCATTTAACAGGAAACGATAGCAATAAATTAAGCTGAATTTTGCAATGGCGCAAGAACAAGGTTTTGAAAGCATGCCGTGCCGCGCCTCCACACTTTTAATTTCAAATATTTTATTCTCCTGTATAAATATTACGCCGGTTGTAGGGGTTATGCCCAGCCTATAAACTGAGAAAATATGTCCATTTGGAGCCCTGCCCCTGACCTCCAAATTATTTTATTGCACCAAATGGCATAAAACAGTTTTATTAGACGGCCGAGAGAGTTTGACTGGTTTTTATTGGACTGCCTGGTCAATACTCCTTCTATTTCGGTCTTACTTGGCAGTAAAATTCACAAGTTTGCGAAATAAAACGTTGCACAGTCAGCTTTTGAAGTAATCAAGGTGCTGAAGGCAAGCGTTTTCTTTTACGTACTCGTACTTATTTAAGAATTACTTTATTAACAGGCATTTTATTTCATGGAGAATACTTAATTTAGATGAAATAAATGACTGTTTCATTGACAGTATACCATCACACAATGACGATAGTAATATTTCCGATATTAATCAAAATTAGGGTAATAATTATATTAATAAAGAAGCTGACAAATTTTATTTCAAGTTGATTGACAATACTTTAATTTCTCAAGTGATGTCAAGTATAACTACCAATGCTACTGGTAATATAATAATGTTGGAGCTTCCTTTATCTAAAGTTGATGATCCAGTAGAATTCAGACCAATTAGCATCATATTTATTATCAACTTCTTGAATATCTTGAATCAAATAGTATATTACCTGAAGAACAGTCTAGATTTCGCATTGAAGGGTGGATTAAATTCTCTTCTAATGTTATTAGACTTTACAAAAGGCATGTGAAACCATTCAGCATGATACATTATATTCTTGAAAAAATTGGTATGAGTCCAGATGCTCTTAGATTAATAAAAAGTTATCTTTCGAATTGCAAACAAATAGTTAAGTTAGGTAATAGTCTATCTAGTTCCAGAGGAGTGAAAACTGGCGTCCTGCAGGGATCAATACTTGGTCCTCTGTTGTTTACCACGTATACACACAGACTTAGTCAATGTATTAAACATTCAAAAGTTCATAGGTATGTTGATGATACTCAGCTTCTTTTTTCATTTACTGGACACATCAGTAAATGAAAAAAGAAGCTTGTTGAATCAGCTAAAAACTTAAGATTGATAATGGATAATACATTTAGATATACAGGACATTTAAATATAGTTTATAGCGTGTCTATGGAAACCTTAAAATGTTATATTCACACAGATTTGATTTGACAACTAAACTAAAGCTGCTTTTATGTCAGTCACTGGTCTTATCTCAAGTTAATTACTGTTCTTAAGTATTTTCAAATTGCTTAACCTCTTATGATCTACATGGAGTGCAAAAATGACAAAATTCATGTTTAAGGTGAGGTCAATGATCCTCAACATGTTTTGAATTGAAAAATCACGAAATTTATTTAAAATTTGACCTTTTTGGTCAAAATTTGGTTTGGTTTGGTTTGGATAAGTTTTTTGTAAAAAAAATATTAATTATGTGTTCTACACAGTGAGCTGTACTGCTGGTTAAAATATTTGTACTTATTTAAAGTTCACCCTCTATTTGGTCGACTTGTGTGAACTCCTTTAGTGTGGTACTGATTAGGGTGACCAAACACCCTCTTTTGTGAAGGCATGTTCTCTTTTGTGCGTTGCACTTAATATCCTCTCTCTTTTTATGCATAGTTCTGTTTTTTATTTTTAATAACAAATTGTTTTTAAATTTGTGTTCGGTTAAGTTTAAGTAAATTAAAGCTGTGGTAGTTATCAAAATTCAAACCTTCTACAAAATTACTTAGTTCATATTGTACTAGGTGGCCATGCGTTATTTTGCCCCTAGCAACAATTGTAAGCAAACATGGAGATTTGCATAAAGAATGCATTTAAAATAATGTTCTGAAATTGTATAATTCAAATGCAGAAATTCTTCATGACAGTAGTATGGCCTATTATTTGGTATATAGTTTATAATGCAAACTATAATTAATTTTCGATGTAGAATCACCCTCTTAAATATTCGCATATCATTAAGGAACACCCTGTATGTATTGTATGTAAACCTCAGTGGTGTGGTTGAAGGGATTCCTGATGTAAATACATTGTTTTTGAAATTGAGTACATAACCTAATAATTTGCTCGACTACTGAAATTTAATACATAAAATTTAATATTACATAGTTACTTACGAAAAGAAAGTTTATTTGTTTCGTTTGAAATGTTTTTAACTTTATTAGAAAGAGAAAACTACCAATCTTCTCTTGTTAATGAACAAATTGAAATTTTTATGAACACAAAGAGTATATAATGTGAACACAACTGATTTTTTTATTGCAGGGTATAAGAAACATATTTTACTATATTAAGATTTATTTACAATATTTGGGATAATTAGTTATTTATCTTCGCTTGGGTATTTTGCCACTTGAATAAAAATTAACAAATTAAAATAATTACAGGTTGTGTTCAAAATGGTGTTCTTCTGTGATGTTGTTGATTTCTCGAAAAATTGCTACTTGTAATTCTTCGATAGTGTGTATCGCTGTCTTAAATATAGTATTTTTCAAATGTCCAAACAAAAAATAATCCAAAGGAGTTAAGTCCGGTGACCTGGCTGGCTACAAACCTGTACTAATCAGTCGATTGCCATAAAATTGCTCTAAAAATTTAATTGTTGCTCTTGCAGTGTGTGTAGTTGCTCCATCTTGCTTGCAGCTCGTTATCATATAACTGTTCTAAAAAGGGCTCTAAAATAAGGGTTCGATATCTTACAGCATTTATAATTTCGTAGAAAGATATAGGCCCTACTATACGTCTTCTTGATATCGCTGTCCAAACACCAACTTTTATGGGATGTAAACTAGTTTCTACAAATATATGAGGATTTTCTGCAGCCCAGGTTCTATAGTTTTGGCTATTTACATAACCAGATACATGAAACCATGGTTCGTCAGTGAAAAATGTTAAGTTCAATAAAGTTACGATTCATGTTTTCTTGAAACCATTCACAATAGTGTAATCGTCTTCCATAGTCAATGGGAAGTAATTCTTGCACAACAGTTACTTCGTATAGGTGTAAATACAACCGTTTTTTAAAGCCTTGTGTAAAAATAAAAATACTAACTATAATTCGATACCGGTTTCAAATAAAAATTTCAAAATTGATACATTTTAGAGATACAATCTAAATGAATTTGTGGATATCAACTTAATAAAAAAATTACCTGCCTGAGCAGACAATTTTGATACAGATTTTGTAGGACTTTTAGTTATTCGTTACTGTATATTATCAACGACATCTTCTGCCAGTAGAGTAGTTGGTCTGCCTGTAGATTTTCCTTTGCAAATAATAATAATAATAATAATAATAATAATAATAATAATAATAATAATAATAATAATAATATCTCTACCCCTCATTCTAATCACAGGGATTAGCCCAGAAGTCGGAGACTTGTGCGGGAGAGGGGGCGGCATATTATTATTAAGCAGGCCGCATTTGCGCCCAGGAACGACTTACGTTGGTAGGCCCTAACCACTATTCAGTGCAGGAATGAGGGAAACCTGGAAAACCTCATTAATTAGGGGGGTAGTCAAATATCAACCGGTATCAATCTCTTACATTGACCCAAGCTAACATTATTCCACTCTACCATACCCGCAGAGAGGGTGCCAATCCTCTCCACGAATATAGCTTATATACGATCTACCGGCAGTTGGGCTCGAACCAACTCCGATCTAGTCACCTCGATTTAAGTACTGACGCCTTAAACCGCGCGACCACTGACCGACCCTGCAATGCATTGTTCATTTTCAAATCTTTTGACGATAGTACACTTTCGGTATGAGAATAGTCATAGTCAATGTTTGCGATTGGGAACTCAGTCATAAATTGTTCAATGCAAGATTGTAAGGAGTATGTCCACAACCCGTCTTCATTTCTAGGCTCACCCCGAAAATGAGCCATTAAAATAAAGGCATTTTGCTCAACAGTAAAAGGAATACTATTCTGAATTGAAATAAGAATATTATTAACCTCAAAATTTTGGTTTTGTTAGAACTCTCCAGTAATGCAACGAAGGACCAAAAGTTTATGAAAACAACTGATTCGTTTGAAATATGTATGATTTATTAATGAGGCAAAGGAAAACAATAAGATACTAGAAAATCGCAAGGATAAAATAAATCAACAACGGCGCGGAAAATAACGGGAAGACGAACGCTACTGATGACCGGTTTCTCAACTAGTAGATATCTTATCGATTCCATAAACTGGAAATATCCCATGAATTCGGTTTCTGAACCATTCGATAATGCTTATCTATTGCACAAGTTATCGAACATATATCCAAAGAAAAATGGCAAGATATCTGTCCAATAAACATTAGCGCACGCGCGCAGCGATTTAGCTGTTGCTTGTTTACATCTTTATTGTATTGTAAGGCTTAACCCAACTTTTTTTGATATTTTCGTGACAATAACTGTGCAATGGAAAATTCTGATTCGTCTGTCTCATCAAATGAAGAATATTTAAATATAATCAGATATCTTGAACGGCCAAGACGTTATCGTGAAAGAGAAAACCAGTATGAAAAATACAGCGACTCAGAATTTCGAGAGAGGTTTCGTTTAAGGGCGCCGTATTCTTGAAATAGTGTTTTCTACAAATACAAGTAATTTTAGACATTTAAGAACTGAATAATATAGAGTTTAGCAAATAACAACAATGTTAACTCATGCCACTGGCGAATATTCAAAGGTACCGAAGTAAAATCAATATATAACGTCAGAAAGCGGTCTATCCAGCAAATTTTTAGGTACTGAATTATTTCAAAATACGTATTTTTTTAAATTCAACTATAGATGTAAACATTGTTATAACATAAACTTACATAGTTCTGCATATAAGATTATTCACTTTTGTTTATAAGTATGTAACAATAATTGTTAAAATGTGGGGTTAGAATAGCGAAATAATGTGTCATACAAATGCATTTTAAAAGTTATTATATTATTTGAAGAGAGTTTAATTAGTAAAAGTGGATAAACAAAACATCAGTAATTTTATTTTTGATATTACTTTTGTTCTACGTGTTTTATTTTTCAAGATTTCAGTGCCTAAAAAACATCATAAATTTGATCATTTTACAGCGAGAAATACGGCCACCTTAGAGAAAGAAACTGTAAATTTACTGATAGATTTAATAGGAGAACTAGTATTCAAGTGTTTAGTACCAGAACAAATTCACTATCAGTATTAGAAAAGGTTTTAATAACTTCGTTTTTATGCAACAGGTTTGTATATATTTGTATTTAGTTAATGTGATATCAGTAGGTAGACGATAGTGGCGCCATCTACAATTATTTCTTCAAAGTGTCTTACTTCCATAAATGGCATCTGCAAACACTTGTGCATTTGCTAGCTCCCTCTATGTTATTGCAGATATTAAGATATCCATTCAACTGTTATGTATTCAACAAAATTTGGAAGGCATGCGTTCAGAAACCAATATAAAGTTATCGGTCTGATAAATTTATGTACTCGATAGTTATCTAATGGATTGCGCCAAATGTTGAGAAACCGACCATTAAAGACACAGAAATGCCAATTATGCGTCACAGATCCTAATGATTCGTTTACAACGAATAATGCGAATGGGTTGTGTTACGCGCGAGATGGTGCGATCGCCGATTGGTTGAATAAAATGTCAAGAATAAATTGCACCAATCACAGCCGTTGAAATCACAGCCGCGTAATATTGTGTTTTAATGTAACCTTGGTCTTATTCTTTTAGTAACATAAAATTACCAGAATTTAATTGCCAACGCCAAGGCAATAAAATAACCGTTTCAAAAAAATATACTGGTCACGTGGCTTGTAATCATTTAAGAAGGCACTGTATTATACGGTTTATGGTAGCTATATTACTTTTAGTTTCCAAGGACATGCCAATAGCAATTACAATATAAACCTTTTTTTAACTGATTAGTTGAAAATAAAAAAAGTAAAATGTATTCCTTATCGGTAATTGCGATTTTATTATTCAGCGTATGAATTCCTCAGCTACTTACATGTTAATGTACAAGTTTTGTAGATAAAGTAGTATATTTAACCAGCATTATCTGTGGAAAAACGCGAATGCCGTCTTTTTATATTTCATAAATTTTCTTATTCCATATAAACTCCCGCATATTGTAACAACATACACATTTTGTTGTTTGTTTCAATATTTTCCAAATAATTATTTATTAAGTGTACCTATACATAACTTTTTATTTTAAGAAGATTGAGATTGACGTTAGTTATCGTAGCTTTTAGTTCTGGGTATTCAATGAGGCTGCTGCTATAATTGTTTAAGTTTACTGCGGACGTTGAGTTATTGGTAGTTCCGTAGGCTCTGCTGAAGATGGTAATAATTTATTTGGGATTGAAATTTTATTTTCTATAGAATCTTCTAGACTGCTTGGAAGAAGAATATGCAAATGTTTATATGAAATATACTTAATTACTTAAATACAGTTACAATTTTTTTCCGTGTATTGACCATTTTTGGGCACACTTTGTCTACTGTCACAACGACTGTCTACTTATTCCGCACGTAGTTTCAAGAGCGATATTTAAAAAATTGCAAATCGCGTACAGTTCAGAGTAGCGCTGGCCTCTCACGCAATATCGAATTTCTATTTTACTCAATCCATCTGTTCCTAACCACTTACATGCTTACAGGGATAGTGTTTGCTTTTAAAATTTTGCAACATACGTGTATAACGGCGAGGTAATACAATCGACGGCGGCAAAGTACCCGGCAATATGAATACAAATAACGGATGAGGGTTAACTATTACTTAGAACTTGAACCCCGAGGGTCAAGGCCAACGACATTTTCATAAGAAAATGCTAGTGCATGTCAGTTCTAAACGAGTCCAGGCGCCATGTTTTTAACTAGTCTTAATTGCGGACATCGCCATATTTATTAATGTAAAAGTATAAGCATGTGTTGATATTAATAAATTACATGTACTTACTCTGATAATTTTAATAGTGTACAGTTTTCTACAAAATTTACTATAAATCAGTCACTTAGTGAATCAATTTAGATTCAATTTATTTGCCCAAAAGAAAAAAAAATTGTTAAAAAATATTGAAGACAAAATTTCTCAGTCAAAGAAAGAATAATGCTGCAAAAATTTTTAAAAGAAAAATAAATGATAGAATTGATTATTATTAATTATTAACAAAAATAAGTATATAGTAGTAATATGTAATTATACAGGGTGATTCATTAAGAATGGGCAATCTCTGAATTGGAGATACTATACACTAAAATATGGCGATTGAGCTAAATATGCCTTATCCGAATGTTGCTGGTTTAAAAAATACAGGGTGTTCAATGCTAGAATTTTATTTTGAAATATCTCAATAACTTTGAAACCTGTCGGAATATTAAAAAAAAATTGGCACAATTATGTTTTTTGGCACGGTAAATAAGAATTTTTAACTAATTTTGACGTCACTAGTAGAGGGCGCCACTTATGGCACAGCATGTTTTTTTTTAAATGGCAGAACTTTTTTGCTGTCTAGTGTATTCATCTGTCTATTGAAATAATCGATTATTCTACCTGTTGTATCTAAAAAAGGTATACCTTGTTGAAGTCGTTAGCAGTAACAGTTTTCGAAATAATCCTATTTGAAATATTCAGTGCACCGATTGAAAACTGTTATCGTTTCAGGTAAAGTGCCTTTTCTACTAAAAATACAGCAAAATTTTACTTGAAAAAGTTGTGCAGAACGGTAAATTATGGAGACGTGCAAAATTTCAAGAAGGCCTGCTTTGATAAAATCTTTGTGCTTTGTTGAAAAATGGTTTCAAAATCCTCGCCGATTTACCGTTCTGAACAACTTTTTCAAGTAAAATTTTGCTGTATTTCCAGTAGAAAAGGCATTTTACCTGAAACGATAACAGTTTTCAATCGGTGCACTGAATAATTCAAATAGGACTATTTCGAAAACTGTTATTCCTAACGACTTCAACAAGGTATACCTTTTTTAGATAAAACAGGTAGAAAAATCGATTATTTCAATAGACAGATGGATACACTAAACAGCAAAAAAGTTCTGCCATTTAAAAGAAACATGCTGTACCATAAGTGGCGCCCTCTACTAGTGACATCAAAATTAGTTAAAAATTCTTATTTGCCGTGCCAAAAAACATAATTGTGCCAATTTTTTTTTTAATACTCCGATAGACTTCAAAGTTATTGAGATAAAAAAATAAAATAATAAAATTCTAGCATTGCACACCCTGTATTTTTTCAACCAGCAACATTCGGATAAGGCATATTTGGCTCAATCGCCATATTTTGGTGTGTAGTATCTCCAGTTCAGAGATTGCCCATTCTTATTGAATCACTCTGTACATATAGCTCGCACTTCATTTGCAGATGACGTCATTATCAGGGGCGCACTAAGGACGCTAAGTTAATGTTTGTAGAAACCGAGGTGCAACATCTTATAATAGTAATTTATAATATCCAACATAATTCATATTGAGTTTATTAGTTTACAAAACACTACATAACTATTCACTTGTAGTACTGCAACGTCCACAGAGGTCACTGGGGCATATTTTAAGTATAAATTTTCATGGATGGTGCATTTAGGGTGGGTAAAGAAAAATATACTTTTTTGCCATCTAAAGGATCTACTATATGGCAAAAAGTCAAGAAATCCCGGATTGTTTTTCAAAACGGTAACAATTTTTTCTAGGATCTAGGATTTTTGAATATCCGTTGAATATCCGTTGAGTATATCAAACAGAATAGGAGTATATCACTTGAGTGTAGTTGCTGTAGAATACTTTTTATACCGTCAAAATGAACATAGTAATATGCCGTTGCTTCTAACTACGTATCCCAACTATTATGTTTTATGAATAGTAACCTGCTGTAAGTTTAAACATGTCTAAATAAAAATAATATTCTAGGGCCTCGATTCTCGAATGCAGTGAAATAAATTCGAGTGGAAATTCATTTCACTTAAAAAATTCTTGGGTATTATTATTATTATCTATGTGTATATTTACAATTCGTGAAGCTTTATGTTTGTAATCAAAAGCCATCTGAAATAATTCCACAATTTTTTATGGGAAATAACTACAATGAGAATGGTCAAAATTTACATTTTCTCATGAAAATTTACGTCACTTTCTGAGGGAATGTGTTCCGCTAAACTAGAGAATCGAGAATAAGATTAAATTTGTTTTAATATAAATGAAGTATATTTAAATATTAAGGTCTTCGATAAGTACGGACCTGAGATCTGCGAGCTTTAGAAAATAAATATAGAAATAGAAAATAAAATAGGAACTTGTCATGTTATTTTTTCAAATTCTATCTTTCAACATTTTCCCGGACACCCTGTATACATGTATGGGTGGGATTCATATTTTAACATCTAGGTAATTGTATAAAAAATATGGCAATTCATTTTTTTTTCATTTTAATAAATGTCGAAAAATATCAAAACAGAGCCAACTTTAACTTATTTAAGTAGAGTATCCTATATCTTATATACAATTTCTCATATAAAGCGGTAAAGGTGTATAATACAAATACACAATTCAAAACAAATTAAATGCATACACAACAATGTTATTATGTGATCCTGATATGGCAATGCTATTTCGCTTCAATGCTCGAATGCTATTTAGCTGAAAATTTGTTGTGAACCACTTTTGGTCAAGTGTTTTTTGCTATTAGAAATAGGAGATTATCGTAATCGTAAGAAAATAGAATGTTTCTTTTAAAAAATAAAAATATTCATATATTTGCGATGTTCATTTATTCCAGTTGATAGAAAACTTTTCTTTTCTTCTGTAGCATCATTTTCTGTCTTCAAATCTAGGTGGAATGCAAACAAACTATAGAAAAACACGGTGTACATTTTATTAGCCATAGAATTATTGTTCAAGGAGGGGAGCGTCTAATACCGTTACTATATCCTTTAATTCATTTCTTTAAGAATAGTGGCAAGGATAATAATGTCGTGACCACATCAATAATGGTTAAAATGAGAGACACAATATATTTGTGTTTTAATTGCGTTTGTTTTTATATTATAATATTGCAGCACTATTATTTACATTCAATGACATAAGTATCATTAGATAACAAAATATCACACCTCTATTATGTAGCCAATCCAAACGTTGTTTTAAGACTGCCATGAGATGAAAAAAAAATATATACCTATGTATATAGAAAAATTGTCTCTCTTATCAATATAATTTTCAACATTTAGCACCTCTTTACAATAACTGATAATTTTTTTAAAGAACTTTTGTTTTCACTTGACAGTGACAATGTATATAGATACCTTCAAAGGTATGTAGTGATTTAACTCAGATAACTATTACATTATCCATTTCAGTAATGACAACGATACATCTAGCTAAAGCCATTACACAGTTGTCCTTGATGGTAATTATCTAGGTTTGCTAAAGAAACAACCTGCCTCTAAATGGATCAGGAAACAAACCAGTGTGCTTGAAAAAGTCTAGTCATTGTCATGAAAGCTCGCAGGGTTGGCCTAGAAGTGTATTCGATTGCACGAACCGACTTCAATCATTTTTTTTTGTAATAGAAGCACACAAACATTACAAATAGATTATTCAGAGAACGGTGATAAAAGAGCGATTATTGATAAAGTTATACAGTCTGAGTGGCTATTATTGCTACGCTACGTTCATAAAAATAGAAATTGGTAGAAAACAAATTCGCCTACATATTTGTTTCATATAAAAAGATAATAATAAGACTAAAAAAGTATTATTTAGAGTTGGATATTGCGAGGCAATCCATCGGCGTGGGTACGGTAGGGCCGCGATTTACCATCACAGCTGTGTACGATTACGTATAAGCCTTGTATAAGTAGCTAGCTTACCTATAATATTTCTTCTCACTCATTAATAACTAATCATTTTATTTATACGCAAACACTTTTTTTGTTTAACACGTGAACTAGATTTTTACATAATTTATCCATCCGATATTTGAAGAGTGTCTTGGGTCACGCAAAAAGCCAACAAAAAGTGGATAACAAATATTAATTTGTGACTTTTTTGCAAAATAAACCTATACACATATTTTTGACAAATTAATCATTTTATTATTTATTATCATTTGAATCAGGAGAGGCATCGTCTCGCTCTACCTGTAGGGTTGAGTCAAATGGAAAACTGATGATCTAGTTCATGAGTTCAGGAGAAAACTGCTTTGTTTCCTCATTGAAATTAAATAATTGAATCGGAAGAAATTAGCAGCCAACAAAGAATATCTTTATTTGTATTGGTTTTCGATCTCTCGAAAATTGAGTTTAACAACACAAATCTTTTTGTCAAGCCTCTTGAGCCTCTTCATTCACTTGTTCAATTGGTGACAAAAAATGCCTTGTTATATCAGAGCCATGAGCAAGGAATCTGAAGTCTGAACTGTAGTAATTAGAGGATTCCATGGTCCTTTCTTTTAGACAAATGTAGTTGATACATAATTATTTAAAAAATGAGTTTTACTGCTGAAAACAATTTAGAAAATTGCTCTGAAGACATTATAAATGCTGCTTGAAAAGCATCTTTGAGTTTACTTTCTTTAAAATCCAAAGAAATATACGAGACGGTATATAAATATTTTGTAAGTGAAGGATAACAAAAAACGCATTAAGAACTGATGAAAGCGTAATACTAGCGTATTTTTTTAAAAGGTAAGCTATTTTTTATACATATTTTAGTGTTTTTCATACAATGTCTTTCGTTATTTTAAATAAAATCTCTTAAAGCATTTAGCATGTAATCTACATATTCAAAGTTGAAAAGTACTATACAAATAAATGAAAATATGGATAAATCACAATATAAAAAGCTAGTTGCCGTTTTAAAACGTTAGAATAACACATACGAAGCAAAGAAATCAAAAGTTTTGACTATGGAAAACGTTACTATGTTTTTAAGAGACTCCATACTATAAGTTCTTATTAATGAAAGTGGTACTAATATTTGGTATAAATGGGGCATGTCGTCGTGCAGAATTGTGCAGTATAACTGTAAAATGATATAAAAGAAATGGGTAAAATTTTGGTTGTAACTTTACATGATACCAAAATCAAAAAGATACGTGTATTTATCATAGGATCAGAAGGCAACGGATATGAATTTTATCATTGAGATCCAAAAAAGCAAAACACAATAGATAGACATCTGCGATATTGTGGCTAAAAGTTATATCAAGGTCATTCTGGAAAGAGAAAGTAGAATTGAATAAATTTAGTTTTCAAATTTAAATAATTGTACTTTTAATATATATAGAACAATGTTTACAATATTTAAATAAACAACTTTCTGTGGAACTTTTTTTTTATTAACAGTGACATTTCAATGTGGTAAAGTGCCACTTTAGTGAACGATTTTCAATTTAGTAAAATAGCATATTATCAGACAAAATCCGAACAAATAATTTACCAAGCGAAAATTAGTTTTGATAGCAATTGAAACAGGGTGAGTTCAGAAACCCGTCAATTATTCTAGATCACTCTGTAGTATGCAGCTATGAATAACATGAAAAGATAATTTTTTTGTATCGATCGTGAACGCAGCCACGCCGTGTCCACGTCTCTGGCTTGATTCACAACGATTCGGCCGAGAATTAAAAATCTTTTTTTTAACTTTGCGTTTCTACCATTAATATGTTCAAAATTACAGAAATTTAGTTAATAATTGATGAAACAGTGATTAATTTTTATTTAAATCCTAATATAAACCAGGATATAAATTGAAGCGAATACGAAAACGCTATTATGGTTTTGTGGCCTTCGTATAGGTTAAACATAAATGGTAAATACATGAATAAAGCAATTGTTTATATTCTAGCTTGTTAGTAAACAAACGTCGTTTGAAAATCTCATCGGCCAGGTACAGACGTAAGCGTTTAATAAAAACTGATAAAGATGCTGCTATGACATTTGGAAATTCCCTTTTACAGACGCAAGCGTTGAAAATCCGAGCCTTGATGTAAGTGAAAGAGTTTGGCTAATAACCTGCGTACACCTACACGAATATTATTATGAAACTGAGACGTTAATTTGTGTAGTTATGGTAGTTATTCTGTAGTTAGGAGAGAATGGTGGCATATGGCCTATGCGAGGTCATGTGAAATATGTGTTTTAACATCATTTTTCGCCTCAGAACAGAATGGAGTTATTATTTTTATAAATATTTTAATTCGTGTTAGTTTGGCAATGCTTTGCAGGACTGCGGTTCCCAAAATTTGCTCCGCTGGTTGGATTCACCTGTAAGATATTTCGAACAGTCTAAAAGAGAATACAGTACTAATTTTGTTTAAAATATTTAAATAAAATAAAACAAATAATTCAATACGGACAGTTACTGTATATAATTTAATATAGCACATAAATATGGATGGAAATTTCAATGTTTTATTATGCTCTTTTCACATAATATTTATTGGTAATTTCTAATTTACATTATATATTAAAGAAAAATCAAGTATGTGTTTTTATGTCATAGGCTAAGTTGGTGAAACCCGACATATACCTCTGAACTCTTTCCACTTATTTGTTATATAAAGTATAAAGTCATGCTCAGGTACGCCCCTTAATAAGGGACGACTAACGTTACGGATAAATTACCTGCACTAGAGAAGGATGGCCAATAAGAGAGTACTTCTTGTCAAAAACAAACGGTTGAACAAAGCCAAACTTGGATTAGTTGGAATGTGTTGATCATTCTATTGTGTTGTGTTGATTCTTTGCTTTTAATTTATTATAAAATTCTACAGAACTTTTCATGTGATTTCTGTTGCACATGCGCAGAGGCACATCTAACGTCTAACCTCTGACCTAATGCGTTTTAGTTGTTTTAAGGTGTGGTAGATAAACATGTGTCTCTAAACCATCCAGCATTCATTTCAAACAACATATTTATCTTTGTGGCAGCAAAAATAGTTTGCAACATATATTAACATTAATTGTATGTACGTTAATTTTAATTGTAAATTTGCTGTAACTAAAAATAGAGCTAAAATATTTATTTTCACACAGATACACATAGTTGCAAAAGCCAAAAAATATATCTAAATGTTTCAAGAAAAAAATGTCATTTTTAGCGAAAATAGTTCCATATATTTTCTAATATATGCTAATGAAATGCATTGCAATACATTTTTAGATGATGGATGAACAATACACTTAGAGAAAGGGATGCATAATTCACATTTAGAGGATTGATGGAGAAATTTTACTAAAAAAATCTTCCTACACAAAAGATATTTCTGCTTCTGACAAGGCGTTTTATTTAGAAATAAACATGAAATTTGCATAGTGAATTATTGAATTATAATAATGAAATAAAATCTATCGTATTTCTAAGATTTTATTAAGAGACATGGGTATTGAATATAATATTAACTTACTTAAAAATTGTTAATATCATATATGTAAAATAATGTTAGTAATGTTTTGTCCATATAAAATATAATTAAATTTAAATTATTTACTTAGTAAAATTACATATATTTTCAACTTTACTATGGAATTTAGCATAATACTTGTAAAATCACATAAGTATGGAATTTGATCCTTATATTCTTTGTAATATTACAATGTATTTATCTTATTTACAAAATTATTATGTAATTTTACGATGGTCACAAATTGCCAATGTGAAATTACAGATACATTTTTTTTAGCCTATATTAATAGGTAGTTTTAATTTTGTTGCAAAGTATTCCTTTTATATTTAAAGGAGAGAAAAAAACAATTGAAAATACAGACATGACTTAGCAATCGTGTATTAATTTATTATTAATTTATATATGTTTATTAATATAAAGAAATTCACTAAATTGGTGCACTTCTCTAAAATTAAATCGGTAGGATATCGCACAAAGAACTCTTAAGATTTTGACGAAAGTAGAAAATCGAACATTTATAAAAGAATCTCTTGATGAACAATTTTTATGAAGTGTACTAAAAATTAGATGGTGGCAGCTGTATTAGTTTTCTGTGAAATTTTTTAGTTGAATTACATTTTTAAATGCATTTACACTTGTGGAAATGACGATTCATTTAATTCTGTCCAAGAATATTTCAGAAAACGTAAAATATTTGTAATAATCATCAGCTTTTAACGCATTTAAAGTACCTAGTTTAATATTTTTCTCATTTGCCTCTGTGTGAACAAATGACAGACCAGAAAAAGTTTGAGAACCGCTGATTTAGATGAATCCTAGCACGATCAAAATCTGTGTTTACTCTCTGAGACGACAAGAAGGCAGCATATAATTTTCAAGGTAGTTTAATGTGTGCTATTATTCTCAGTTCCTTTTAATGTCTTACACATTTTAAGGTTTTTTCAGATCTCTGCTGTGCAATGAATAATTCATATTTCGTGATTTCTTCACAATGATATAATAGAAACAATCTTAATGTTTAATGAAAGAAGATTTGTTTGAGTTTAATTCTATTATACTACACAGAGGACACGTTTGTAAAATCGTACTCCAATTGTGCGTAGCAGTACTCTAAATTGGTTCTAAAATCGTGACAAGAACAATTTGTGTAAATAATTATGACATATTTCATTGCTGTGCATTTTGTAACTTAATCATTATCATTAAATAATTTCTGTTTATATACTGGGTGGATCATTAATACCTAATGGGCCATAGAGCAGGAGCATCATGTTTGGGACGAATGATGTCTATAGCTATATGCTTAAGTAAAATGTTGTTATGCTATAATATACAGGGTGGCAAAGTTGAAGATATTTTTATTTACAACTATACAAGTAATGCTGCTATTTTAAACTTACAGTAAGTTTGAAAGAATCATCTTCTTTCTTATCTTTTAGGTTAAGCTATAGTAAATCGACTTATTTTGGTCGCAGTATTATGTTGTTACAGTATGGCCTATTACTTACGCAACAGTTTGACTTTACTTTTAGATAAATTGCATGCATCATGAGATTTAGATGCATTTTTCTCAGAAACCATTGTTTCTAGCGACATCAATAAGGAGTACCATTTTTAACTACAAAAGATAGGGAAGAACATTTTTCCAGTCCAAAATGAGATACAGTGTAGCACAAAGTCGTAGCGATTTAAAGGGATCCAAACCATCGTTGGTGGCGCCCTCTAGCAGATACACCAAAATCGTCAATATAATCGAATTTCTAGTTCCAAGAAACCCCTCTATACCAAATTTCATATAATGCGGTCGATGCGATCGGAAAATAATAAAGAAAATGTGGTTTATTTTTTCAAATTTGACACCCTATAGCTCTGTTAGTATCAACTTTTGGATTAAGGTAAGTTGAGTTAATTCAGCTTATTTTTATCCAAACTATCGGAAGTTTGGCACATTATTTAATAAACACAATGTATATAGCCACTATCTCTGTGATAAATGGTTTCAGGAACACTATTAGGCCGCAGCGAGTAAATATTATCGAAAGACCTAGTACAGATCTCTTCGAAACACACAACAAATATAGATAAAGTTCATCATCATCACTATTACATCGTTGTGTCGAAACTGGGACAAGCATTAAGTGGTTTTTATTTCCTCCTAGTAAACAACCTTAATCTTATTATCGGGCATGGAAAACTAAAAATACGCGGTGGAGAGCGGAGCTTGATACAAACGGTTTCCTTTGATTACGGCTTATCGGTCTGTTTTGGGTCCCGGTGGACAAAACTTGGCTTGAATCACGTTCGCTTTTTTTTATCAGCAGAACGCTTTTGTAAACATCCATTTCGCAATTGAATTGATTTATTGGAATTGTTCGCGGTCGAGAAATTATGCTATTAGTGACATTCAGTTCGATTTATAAGAAACCGGTGAATTTATCAATTAGGATTGTAATTGTATGGAGAATTCTTGTTCAGTAACTATTCTGTTTGAGATTTGAATGTGTAATTTGAATAATAACTTTTTTATTTGAAAAAAAAATAGAGTAGCCTTTCAAATCACCAGAGTTTAGTCTCCGAGACTTTTTTTATGGTGTTACCTTAAAAGCGTATATAGATTCGAAAATTCAGGTCCTTTATTTGTTTTATGGTGCGTATAAACAAACAACAAAGTTTATTAAATCTGTTCAAATCATACGTTCAGGACAGGCACCATGGAATGTCATCGTTTTAGGTCTGCTGAATTTTCACAATAGTCGGGCGTGCCACAAAGATCTATACTGAGGTCTCTTCTTTTTTATCTATTTCTAAATGATATCACATCTGATCTTCGCGTTAAGCACCTACTGTACATGAGCATAAGAATAAATGAGACATCGATTTTAGTTCGACGGAAAGCAAATTTATACAGCCATGAGTTTCGATTGTGCAGCATGCAATTGTTTTTTTTCTTATGGGAGCCATATTAGATCTTGACAGTGACAAACGGAGTACGAACAAGTCAATATGTAAAAAATCTAGTTTTCGACAAAACAAAAATCAACAAACATTGTGACGTATTCGACACTTGCTATCTTCTTATTGTCTCAAAAATAAATATTTTAGCGTTGGAAATGGAAAATGCACTGATGATCCAATACATTATAAGTATTAAAAACTTAGAAATGTTTCAGCAAGAAGGCTCCGGGCCTCATAATTCTGACGCTACATTTTTTCGGTAGGTTTCTGTAGGATTTCTCGAAAGATAAAATTTATTACAGTCCCTGTGAAAATATAAAAGACCTACGTGAGTTTTTGTGTTTTTGTACATTGTGGGTAACATTCGATTAAGGACTAAGGTCTTGTTTGCACGCGAGATATTTATGTAGAATATTTGTGTATTTTGTTTGATTAAATATTGACTTTTATTATATACGTCAACTAGATTTTTTATTTAAATTATTGAATTTCTATAATTTTATGGTTAATTTAAAAAAAATAGCAATGTTACATATTCACATGATCGTAATTTTATACTCCATCCATTAAGATTCAGTATGTCGTCCATTAGAAAAAAAAAACAAACAATTGAATGTCGCATAACCGAAACTATACTAGACGGCCGAAAATCTAGAGAGTGGCTCATGTTATAAACCTGCTCACAATTTATAACAGTCGACACAAAGAAACATACATGCAGCCCGTATATTTATCCTATAAAATCGTGTGCCGCATACCCAATTACACAGTTTCTGTTGAAGTAAGTACGCATGCGCCGCAGTTTTCTATTGGATGCAACGGATTGACGGATCCACCTGTTCCATATATAGTATAGTGAAAATCGGTGTCTTGTTTATTCTTATCCCTATTTACCAAATTACAGTTATTTTTATTGAGAAATATTGACACTATGGCAATCGATAAGTCGGATCGATTCAGTTATTTCACAATTTTCCAGCAATGGTCGTGAAAAGGCTTTTGTCTAATTTTAATCACCCATGAGAAACAGACGACCCTGTATATGTACTGATTATACGTAATCTTTTCCAAAAAATAATGCAAGAGATTTGTTCCAAATAAATACATTTGTACGGCCACGATACCGTCACGAGATTATATGCACTGATAATAGGCGCATGCGTCAAGTTTGTACCGTGCATGGAATCGCGTATGTTTGGGACCGAAAAATGAGTGGGGACAAACATAATATAACCTCTGAATTTAACTTTGAAGTTGTAAACAACCTCGTATACCAGTCATTTTTTAAAATTAAAAACTAGTCATGGATGGACATTTTAAAATTCAATTTACTATTTATTAATAAAAAAAACGACTAAATTGAACAGTTTTAATGTCAAGTCTAAATGAGTTTACTTAGTGCGCATGTCTATACAAACAGTTCACAAGTAGTTCCTACACATGACCATGTACTGATATTATCGCCGTGGTACAGTCAGTGTTGTTAACACGTAGGGAAATTCCCTGCTTGTAGGGAAAATTTATCAATAAATCGGTTGGTAGGGAAAATATTCTTATTTTGTAGGCGAAAAAGCACTCTAACAAAATAATATGCTTAGCAAATACTGTTTTATCATTTAAAAGAAAATAAGATTTTATGGATCATTTCCCATATTCGTTTGTAAACAATAATATGCTGCCAACAGCGCTTTATCTTTTATACAAAATTCTAACATTGCTAACCATAGATAAAAGAAATTACTAACTTGGGCAGGCAGCGTAGGGAAATTTATAGTAGAGTAGGGAAATTTCATGCTTCATCGTAGGGAAACAAATTTTAAAAGGTTAACATCACTGGGTACAGTTTCATGCTCGTCCCAAAGATATTTGGAACGCTAAGAATATCGTACAATAAATGATAATTTTTAATTTGGAACAGTTTTTTGCTATTGCGCAGACTCGAAACCGTACATTGTACGGTTTTCTATGCATTTGGAACAAACCTAAGGTTTTTTCAAAAACTGCAAATTCAAATTTCAGTTTCTTTACGTCTTTGGAGACATTTAATTTTTTTAAAAAACTATTATCATATATGAACTACTAAATATTTATTAATGCATATGCGTATGTATCATATGATTTTCTTTTTGAAAATATAGACTTATGTAAGATATATTTTCATCGTGCGTTAGATACCATACAAGTTTTACTCATTTCCTATTAATAACTGAGAGAAAAAAGCGAGTGTTCATTAATAATTATTAAACCAATTAAACCGAAGATGTTTACTTCTACGATAATTAAAACAATTTCTTATTTAATAACAATGATTACCAGTAATCTTCATCTCTTCGCTTTTGACGTAGTTTCATTTTTTCCAGTACATTATCTCAACCTCTCATTGTGTAATAATTTCAAAGAAATTAAAGTAATAACAATTATTGTTATCTGACGTTCAATTAACATTGCGTCCTGATACGACTTCACCCTTTATAAAAGTGCCTTGTTGTGTTGGGGTCATTATTTTTCTGAGAAAATATTTAAATATTAATATGATGCACATCACTTAAAGCAGTGTCTACAAGTTGTTGACATTTTGTAAGTTTCATTGAAACTAAACATCAAAATCAAAAAAATCTGTTGCTATCTGAGCAAATATTGGAATAAATTTAGATCAACCATAATATGTTTACCAAGATGCTGGAATCGTTTTCTATTTTTTTTTATCTTTATCTAAGTTTACGGTATTTAGTTATAGATATTGTATTTCGTAATAGAAATTTATACACGAAAATCCAGTGAATTTTCATCAGCATCATTATTATCATTTATTTATTTATGTTTACAATTATTTTTTAAGTATTTGTTACTATAAAATATGCAAAAAACAAAGCCCAATTATAGAATAACTCAATTGTAAAAATAAAATAGAAAAAGTAAATAAGCCACAAGAAAAAAAAATCACAGTTAAATGAAAGTATTATTTAAATATTTAAAAGAATATACAGTGTGTCCCACCATGAACGGCTGCTATCGATTTATGGAAAAGTATCTCCTTATTTATTTTAAATGGAATAGTCTGTATATGATTGCATTATTGTATTCTACGTTAAATTTTAAATTAATTTTGTATGCAATCATCTATACCTACCTAAATTCAGTTGTTTTCGAGTTATTTATAGTTTTAAGAACAAAGTTACATTTGTACCACCCCATATTAAACATTTTGTATCTTGATTAGTAAAACACATATTGTCATATATGGAAATTATTGCATAATGTCTAACAAGCATAGAGAGCCGTCAACAATTAGGAGTCAATTTGACAATTTAATGTCACCAAAGTAAATTTTTCAAATAGAACACTCACTATATTATTCTGCAGTTGAAAAAGGAATCAAATTTTGAACATAATGATATATCATTTGTATGTACCTATTTCTTAAGGTTTTCGAGATACAACGATTTTATTATAAAAATGTTAAAAACTTGAATATTAAATAAAGTAGGCCCTGCTGACATTAATAACTAACCAAATTTTCAGAATCGCACTGTATATAGTTTTCCATACATCGATCGCGGCCGATCGTAGTAAAATATACTGTATAACTCATGTTTAATAGCAATAACATAAAATAAGAGATATAGAATATAGAACATGTAAGAGAACACAATGTCTTGTTAAGTGTCAAAAGGCAATTCATTTCCGCTTTATTTGTACATCGTGTCCATATAAAACGCATCTTTCAGGCTTGTCATTGATAGGTATTATAATAGAGGGCCTAATACCGAACCTTGGGGAACACCAAACGTCTGAGGAAAGATAGAGCATGAATAGATAATAGGGGTCTTTCCTATAACATTTTTCTCTATGACTCTGTTGTCCTGATACAGTGCGTTCCAACTTTAAAACAATATTTTTATCTAATAAACAAATAAATATTTTTCCTTCAGACTTAGTATGCAGTAACCAAAATAAAAGGTTAATATTTTGAGGTAAATAACTTTTTGAAACTAAAGTCAGTGGTGTAGGTATTTGGTAATCTTCACCCTTGAACCCCCAAAACTACGCCAATGGTAAAAAGTATTTTTTTAGTACAAATATTAACATTTGATTCTATTTTCTGAAAAAATGCTGCATACACTACATATGCCAAGAAGCGCCAAAGATAGATCTAGTGGATTGAGATCTTGTGATCGAGCTGGCTAAGCAAATGGACCACCTCGACCAATCCATCTCTTCCCATAGATCATATGTAACCAATTATTTACGTTAAAATATTAACATTTTATTATGATCACTGCACAGCAAATTTGAAGGAAAAATATTTAGTAGGTAATAAAGAAAATATAATATTTTTTTAAAGTAGAACGGGACGTTCTACCAGGAAAACGGAATGTCATAGAGAAAAATGTTACAGGAAATATCCATATTATACTAGCAGGCGCAAATGCGGCCTGCTTAATAATAATATGCCGCCCCCTCTCCCGCACAAGTCTCTGACTTCTGGGCTAATCCCTGTGATTAGAATGAGGGGTAGAGATATTATTATTATTATTATACTGTCATAAAAGTAAATATCATAACTCCTATACCAAACATGAGTAATAATAATAATAATAATAATTTATTTTCCATTAAGACAGTATACATGTATTGGATTCGTCACACACTTAATCTAACATTCTAAAACTTCAAATTTAAAAACTCCGAAACACTGTAAAAACATTTATCGAGCAAATATAGCTTTAACTTTCGTTTAAAAACATTTACAGACAAGCAGTATTTAACATCGTTTGGTAAACGATTAAAACATTTTGGACCCAAGCAACAAGGAGTATTCAGGGCTAGTTTTAGTTTGGCAAACAGCACTTTAAGATCACCAGCATGTCTCGTGTTATAGTTGTATTTATCTTTGTTAATGTCAATGCTTTTCTTATTTCTATATACATAAACACATAATTCGTAAATAAACAAACAGGGAAGGGGTAAAATGTTCAATTCCTTAAAATATTGTCTACATGACTCTCTGTTTGATATTTTTAACATGCAACGGATGATTCTTTTTTGAGCAATAAAAACACTAACTGAATTGGTCGAATTGCCCCATAAACAAATTCCGTATCTAAGTCATGAATTTACTTGGGCATAGTAAACGTGTACAAGCTGGGAAAGGTTCAGCTCCGTTCGCAAATTTAAGAAAAAAAACTTCAGAGAATTCAATTTCGAAATAAGTTTATCACAGTGTAATTTAAAGTTCAGGAATTCATCCAAATAAACACCTAGAAAACGTACACCGTCATGTGCATTAGTCATAATTTTATTATTTACTTCAATATGTAGATCTTCGATAGTTTTTTGATAATTATGTATTCTTAAAATATCAGTCTTGTCCAAATTAAAAAACAAATCGATGCTGTTGAAGTACTGTGAGACTGTGCCCACTGCTTCTTCGGTTCTACTACTCAATGCCTCTGAATCCCTTGACGATAAAACCATTGAAAAGTCATCAGCATAAGCTGTATAGGCGATATGTTTTGTGACACTTGATAGATTGTTGACATATAAAATGAATAAAACGGGTCCTATTATTGAGCCTTGAGGCACACCTACATCCGACTCCAAACAACCGGATTGCACAAAATCCATAGATTGCTTAGATTCGACCTTTAGAGACACATACTGTTGACGACCCAGAAGAAATGTTGATACCCAGTTAAGTGCAGTTTCTCTTATGCCATATTTTTCTAAAAAAGATAGTAATAAATTATGATTGACACAGTCAAAGGCTCTGCTCAAATCACAATAAATAACTGCTGAACATTCGCCGGCTTCAACAAATTCAATTATTTGATTATAAAGAGATAACATTGCCGAAGATGTCGATCTATTCTCACAAAATCCATGTTGGTTCATAGATAAAATTTTAAATTTGTTAACAAATGATAAGAGGCGTTCTAAAAATGCATATTCAAATATTTTGGAAAACCCATACGGAACAGCAACGGGTCTATAATTTTCCATTAAAGTCGGGTCATTTTTTTTAAATAGGGGAATAACTTTATTAGTTTTTAAATTTTGCGGAAAAATGCCAAGTTCAAACGACTTGTTGACTAAATACGTCAGTGGCGCTATAATAATATCAATAACCTGTTTTAAAATGAAGTCGGGAATCTCATCAGCCCCTGTAGACTTTTTATTTTTCAGTTTCCGGTTTAATAAAAGTGATAGTTCCTTTGGCGTAGTATCGTGTTCTCGAATCCAAATTTTATCATAAATTTTATGAAGCATATTTTTTTAAATAATCGTAAAAGTAAAATGAATAATCTTTCTGAAATTTCATAAGTGTACAATTTTTTTAAGATCTCCTCATTTAATGCTGAATACCACCCAAGAGAGAAACGTAAACACCAATCAACGACAGATTCAGTTTTCTGCTACGTGTCTGAGATGTTACACAATTGGCAGAGTAAAGAGGCAGTATTATGTGGTTTATTGGACGGTTCAAAGTCCAATAAGGAGCGAGACGCCGGGACGCCTAAGGACGCCGACGCGTCTGCGACTGTCGAAAGCATCTGCCCGCCGTCAGAGATAGCGAAAGGGAGGAGTTAAATATTTTTTGGGGTGCGTTTCAAGGCGGGGTGAACAGTTTGAATAATTTGTCCCTACATTACTACTACACAGGGTGAATCTTAACTTATACGCGTAAATTTAAGAAATGGTACCGTATAATAAATAAAAATAAATAAGAAAATGGACACTCGAGGCGCAGCCGAGAGGTTCAACTCTTTTGAGAGGATTAAAAGCTGGTTAATTTCCCGAATATAATTCAACGCTTTATCCACGACCACGGCCAAAACCGGTCAATTAGGAAAGTGAAAGCAGTGTGACAGTAGGTGAAAAATTATGGTATTGAAAAATGTCGTATTTGACAAATTGATTTTAATCAATAATATTGATCACAGTATATAAAGCAATCAGTACGGAATCTTAGACAATTTATGAATGAAATACGTCTGGCAGTTTTTAAATACCCCCACTCTAGGAAAAGTCGCAGATCCCACAGAACATACGAAAAAATAGCTAATAATTTGGCATAAACATAACCAAAGTTGTTTCGTAGTTTTAATACTTTTGCATTAATTCTTAATTAACTGTTGTAATCCAGTGCAGTTTCATGTAAATTGAGGTTTTGGGACATATTATGTCTTAACTAGCAGATATAATTTGAATTTGATTATAAAACCGGTATGAATTTAATAAAATTATTTAAAAAATTTGCGAAAACAAGGAAACTAGGTCGACTAGTAGTGTAGTTTTATTTTATATTTTGTAGTACGTTTGCCTTTATGTCAAGATGTATACATTTACCTTATTTTGTTAGCAGATTATCAAATTTAAGCCCAGTGTAATTTTTATATTTTTACTCATTTTTTTTTAGGAAAGTACGAAATGAAATTAAAACGTGTATATTAGGTACAATTTATTTTGAGGTTTACAATATATATAGGTAACATAATCAAAAACCCCCGTTGCTCTAGGGTATGAAGTGGTTTCTTTCATCCATGTATGAAATCAGTCTCTTTCCTATTTGGAGTTAAATCCTTTGCCTCTTTTCATATTTTAATTCTTTAGGATTTTCTCAATTAAGCTATCACGTCTAACTTGGTCTCCCATATATAAAGCTGTTTACAGGCCTTTTACGCCCAGAGCTGCGTTATGCGTTAGTTTTTTACAACACATTTATTTCCTCCCATAGTTTATTTAATATTTACTGGGTATAGTTCCACTAATAAATAATCACTGATACAAAAACACAAATAACTAAACACTCAACATGACAGACAAAGCTGGAATATAAGTACAATAACGATAACGAGTGGATAACCATGTAATAATGTCAAAAATTCAAAAAACCTAACTGACACAAAAATTATAGTAATAACTATCAGTCGCCAACAAGATGGCGGATTTTTGGAAGACGCGGGAAAGCTGAGTTTCCCTACTGATTGCTTAGTATACTGTGATATTGATTGTCAGCTGAATACTAGAAAGTCCTGGAATCGTTTCTATGCCAACAAGAGTGCAACAAAATTTTTGCAAAATCGACACAAAAAATGAGTGAGAATTTCTTCATTCCGGCTGAAATCCAGTCAGAAACCCAAGAAGCAACATTACGACTGTTACCAGTGAAAAGAAAGAGTGTGTACTAGAAGAAATTCATGGAATTCGATAATTGACGAAAAAAGGGGCATAGGTGAAGGAGCAATTACAGAAAAAGTGCTACTATTCTACTTTTTCAATGTGGAGAAACGGTTTGCTGCTTCTTCGATGTGGTCAAAAAATTCCATGCTGAAATCAATGTTGAAAGAGTGCACAAAGATACTGATATTTCGATGTATGGTAAAGTTACTTCATATTTGAAAGTAGAATCACGAAATTATAAATCAAAGAAGGGAAGATACTGAAGAGAAATCAAATCGATTATTTAAAAAAAAAGCAACGGACAAGAAATATTTACAAGTTAAGGTAGAACATACATAAATTTGATATTTCAATTTATACATTCAACGTTTTATTTTGAACAGGTTGCAACGATCATGGGAGTCACAAGAGCTTGTCGATGCAATGAATTAATCTTTTTGGATATCACTCATGTCCAAGACAAAGGCAATTACCTGTACGTACTCATTCCGGATACAAAATGAAAGAACCTTTTTCAGTCAATGCTGTAGAAATGTGTCGAAAATACATCAATCTGCGACCTAAAAATGCCGGTGGGAGATTTTTCTTGCGATATGTGGCTGGAAGATGTACTACACAACATGTAGGCATCAATTTCGAAAACGTTTTCAAAAGTGGCTACTTTTCTTGAGCTCCCTGATCCAGAAAGTTTTACCAGATATGGAATGCGGCGTTCTTCGGCAACATTACTGGCCAATGCTGGGGGTCATATTACCACTATGAAGCGTCATGGTGGTTGGAAATCGACAACGATGGCGGAAAAATGCAGGTCCTACCTGGCGAATTTAAACAGTCCCGGTCAAAATAAAAAGATCGTTATTGAGACAAATATTTATGTTAATAATAGTAATTCTAAGTGAAATTCTAGAAAATCGAAGCGTGATATTATGAACTCTAATTCACTAGTATGTTAAAAAGCCTTTAATCCACAGAAAACAGATGTATTAAATGTAAAATTTTTTGTGTCGATAGTAAATAGTAAAAATTATCGTAACTTCAAAATTGCTCACGCGAAAATCACCGAATACTGGTTTATCTGATTTCCAATGAATACAACCATGAACATCCACTTATTTTGCCATTTGGCGTGGGACGATCGTTTATTGCATTAGCCTCACATTACCAATGCGTATTCTGAAGTCTACCTGCTTTGTGCAATCCATTAAGGCAATAAAAAAAGAAAAAGAAACGTGCTGCCAACGTTAATCACATGTTTGTTTAATAGTGCGTTACATCATAATGAAGATAATAGTCGTCAAACTATCGATGACAAAATGTTCTTTTTCGATTTAACCACGGCATACAAAAAAGTTCACGTAATGTGGTAACCAGGGGCGTAGCAATGATGGTTTTGGGAGGGTTAATTAAAAGAATTTTACTGAAAACGGGGTTTGGCGTTTGATCTTCGTTCACTTCATCTTCAAAGTAATTTAACCAAACTGACTTATTATACAGAGTGTTTAATAAGTAATGGGCTAATACAGTGTGATTCAGAACTTATCTAAAAACAATTTTTGAGTGTACTCTTACAAATATAATTTTGTAAAAAAAATCAAAGCAGTTCGAAAATGATTTAAAAATACACTTCTGCACGGCACAGAAACTGCTCCACTGTAAAACCTGATAAGGCGGCAATCTGCGATCGGACAAAAACGGAAAGAAACGCTCAAGGGAAGAAATAAATAACATTTATATCACCGATTTTATACAGCAACACAAATGTTTCTGCATCTTGTCCGTTTTGAAATCGTAAGTTACTGGCAGCAGTTACAATACGCTTCCGTAAATCATCAATAGTATGTATCCACTTCGCTCCACACTTAATTTTATTTAAATATCTCCAGAAAAAGAACTCCAATTGATTTAAACTCAGAAGATCGTGGCGACCATGGTACCGGTCGTCCGCGTCCAATCCCTTGGTATTAATGCTTGGACACCATACATGGTATGGATATAATTGAGCCTCGTGTATGACACGCCACACTGCTACAATACGCCGTGGAAGTCCTGGATCTCCATGATTCGGTTTCAAATTTCCCTCGCGTTGCACTACGCTTGCACTCACAGCACGCTGCTGTGAAAGTAGCTGCATTTGGTACATTTTTACCGAGAAATCGTTCTGTTAAAGCATTTTTATATTGTCAATTAAAACGACATCCATCAACTTGGAGTTACTACTATACACGTAAGCTATTTTTAAGACAAAAACTTTAGTGCCTACAAAAAATAATCGGATTTCAAAAATCAAATACAATAATTTCCGGATGGATTTTAAATAGAAATGTTGTAGCATTTCCAGCGATACTTCTATTTCATTTGGAAACTTGAAATAAACGATAAACGTATAAATTTACTATCAGTTTTATAAGTGCACGCGCTAAAATCTAAAATTAAATTTAACCCAAACATTTGTTTTACAAAATTATTATATTTCTAAATTGTTCGCATTTAAAACGGATAAATTTATTGTTATAATTGGTTTTAAATGAAGATTAATTACCATTGGTCGAAATTGGTACATATATCTGACTGACGAATAAAATATTAGGGGTTGCTAAGTGTGGCACAGGTTTTGCTTTAATAGTGCCTGCAGAAATAGCAGATCACTTTCCATCAGTTGGGCCGTATTGAAGACAAAAGTATTGGATACCTACCTATAGAAATATACTTGGTATGTTGAAAAAAATATTTTTAATGTAATATTTGTTTCATATTCCTGTAGAGTATTATTGGCAATGAAAGTAAAGATTTCTTCACTATGTATGTAACTTTTTACCATTATGTTGAGTTGCCAAGCATATAAATAAATAAAAACAAAGAAATTAAAAATTGTTCGTTTGAACTAATATAGAGCTTCAGATTGAAGGAATTTATTGTGAATTAAATGCGGGAAAGAAACCAGTGTCCCTCCTAACGTTACGACTGTGGTATACGTAGAACAAACAAATTGTTTTGCATTCATTTATGGCTTTGCCATGAATTACGGTAAGATTTTGAAACACCATTTTCGAGGTTGGCCAATGAAGCGAAATATTTAATTAAACTTTCTAGTTAATATAGCTCGGTTTCAGCCATTATATAATTATGTTATCAGTTTGCCTAAAAAAATTGGGATGACGGTAAATTCACATGTTGCTAACAACATGCATTACTAAAAAACTAATATATACTGTACACTACAACAAACTTCAGGTAAATCCAATAGAAATACATATTTTATGCCAAATGATATAGTGTTTATTAAAAATACGTAACCATGTAAAATTGCATTTCATGTGCACTAAAATGCGGTTATCCTCCGAAAATTTACATATTCACAAGTGCATAATCTGTAAATTTACAAACAAGATGTAATAACGTCCAATAAAATTGTTTGAACCATATCACGTGGTAACGCAGGAGTGGGATGAGGACTTACATTTACTTATATATTATTGTCAAGCACCGTTGTTTATGCTGTCATGTTTTGTTTGTAATATTATAACAGAGTATGAACAAATCACCATGATTAAATACAAAAGGAAGGAAGGTCTAAAAGACAATAAAAACGGTATTCCAGAATTTTGGCTCGATATTTAAAAAATGGGGCAAAACCCTGTTTTCCTACGGAAAGTCGGCGCCTATGATAAATATCGACTTAGATAAGCTTACATCTGTCAACAATATCTACTATCATGCGGTCGTTTTTTTGCAGCATTTCTAAATGCAGAGACGACAAAAATAAACATTCTTATTAGTATTAATACCTGATAGATAGGTAGGTAACAGTTAATCCAGTTAGCTTCACTATTTTGCATTCGTTTTTCATTATTTCGTTACAAACTGGCAAAACTACAACATGTTGATGATAATAATGATTAAACGTTTAAAAATTAAAAAAGGCACTAAACGCTCAAGAAGAACACAAAACTATAATGTAAACACAGGAATTAAATTATAACATGATTGGAAATTTTACAGTCGTGTTGCTAGTTGCCTACGTTACCTACTATGATTCTGTAAACGTGTGACGTACAAGTCGTATAAGCGGCGTTAAATAAGAATTTAATATAATTTCGAAACAAATATATTTTCCCGAATGTGGAATTGTTTCAGATTTTTAGGAGAATTCATCAGAGTCGTTGGCTATAGTGAATAAGTTTATTTTTATTCTGATATTTTTCATTTAATTTGGGAAGCGCATGTTTAAATTTCAGGTCAAACATAAAGGAGAGAGAAAGAGCTTGTAAATCAACACATATGTTTGTTCAAGTGTTTCTTTAAAAGTGAATATGTTTTGAAATACTCATTTGCTTTAAAACAAATCTAAAAAAACATATTAATTTAATAATGGTAATTGTTACATCAAAACATACACAATTACTGGCTTCATTGCGACTATTGGTTGATTAAATAGTGATAATTTTGAATTAATTATTCAAAAATTTTAACAAATGTGTGAGAAATAGTAATTACATTAAATAAATTATATTTTGGACTATAAGAAGTCTTAAATTCATTTACTATCAGTACTTCTGCAAGTGATTTCATAAATATCAAAAAGAAAGTATAATTGCGGTTTCCAATGTTAACAACTAATATACAGTGCCGCTCCTAGTTATCTTATATCTACATCAGTCATACAGACTGCCTAATATAAATCAAACTAATGCCCATAACCGTTTTTAGTAATTCTCAAATTTATCTGGTTCTTAGGTGAGTCATCCTCATCACAAAGTGATTCATTAGTATCCATATGGATGAGTATATTTTTTCGTCAGTACCATACCTAGCTTGCTTGCTTCTTACATGCACATGGGAATAGTTTAAAATTTGTTTTTTTTTTCTCATTTAATATTTATAGAATCTTAATTAATGTGAATGGTAAAACTACGAGTGAAAGACACTTTTACTTAACCTTTCAATGAAGCCTACATCAGTATTCTTACTCAGTATACAGGGTGTAACAAAAAAACAGGTTCCGTACATGTTTTGGCGGCAAAGGTATAATACCTTTGAGGATTTAGTTAAGCGACGCTTAAAAAACAAATGTAGAAACGGAGGAAAGGGGTTGTTTTATCCTCCCACTTTTTCTGACGTACGTACATACTATGGACAATTTTATATAAAGTCATACTCATAATGCAGAATTCTGTTTAGAATATTTTATTCTTCTTGATAATTTTTCGTAAGATAAATTCGATATTTGAGCATGCAACAATAGAGATAGTCGCAGCAAAATGATTTTTAAATTTTAAATTATAGAGGAACAATTTGTAATGTTTTATTTTGTTCTTATTTTTGTTACTTATTTTATATAGAGTGTGCCTAAATATAAGACTAGCCAGATGTATAATTTTTACACTAATAAATGTTTTTTACCAATGTAAATTTGTTTATTAAGGAAAAGCAATGATTTAAGAAGCATATTAAGTAGTTATTAAACAGATTTATACTAAAATTTAATTAAAAACTGTAATTTTAACATTTTAATCCACAAGTTTTACATTTTTATTGCTCAGCATGTGGATCTCTGAAATGTATAAGTAAACGAGCAATAAAAAATATCTGATATTTTGAAAAACCTGTGATTATTACCTATCTCTTTCAGCCGCATTTGAAATATGCTTTTTCAGTTCATCAAGTCCAATGGACTAAAATCGGAGGAGTGGGATGGCCACTTCTTACGAATTTACATTGATAAAAAACATTTATATGTGTCAAAATGGCACATCTGGCCAATCTTATATTCAAAGATTGCTGCGGCTATCGTTGCATGCTCAAAAAACGAATTTATCTCTGTTTTTTAAACGTCGTTTACAATAATACTCTTGAGGGTTGTGTTAATAACAAGAAGTATCTGTACCAAATTTCAAAGTAATACGCGAGAATCTCAAGAAATTATATAGAAAACCATTTTAAAGTTCAACTTTACCACCTTGTATATTTTAAGGGAGGCATTTATGTTAGGTAAATAGGGTTAATCATCATATTTCGACGTCAAACATGCGCATTTAACGAGATGAACTGCTTTTTTGTTACACTCTGTATAGAATTACGTACTTTCACATTCATTTCGTGAATCATTTCCTACAATACCTGTCTTTGTGCTGGAAATGAGATACAATTGAAAATAATTTAATTATATTATTCATGCAACATTTACTTTGACATCTCTTTTATGTTCACAGTAATTCCCTGTAATTTAATAGGAATGCTATTATTATAATTAATTATAAGTGTAATTTAATTTCTGAATATTCAAATGTTTTAAACGTTACTGCGACTGTAATCTGTGTATCTGTGAGAATTTCATTGATATCTTAGATCTCCTTGGAGGGAGATATCAGCAGATTTTTTATGGCACTAAAGCATTAGTCAAATAGTGAATCAACGAATATTTACGTTATGCTTCAATTTAATTCAAAAAGATAAGGAAATATATGTTGTAAAGGTCAAAATCGTTCCAATCTCAATATTGTGAAATATTTTGCAAATAGTCGATGTTTGCATTCTGTGATTTAAAGAATTGTTTGTCAAATTACCCTAATAAAATTTAAGTCTACAACTTTATTACTTTAATGTACAAAGTGAGTCAAATTCGATGTATTTTCAGGGAATTTCACAAACCATTAAAGAAAAAAAAAGATAGGAACTTCTAGATTGAAAAGGAAACAAGATGTCAGAAATTTGTTTTAAAGTTGAATTTCTCTGAGTTAGTGCCAACGCAGAGGCTAACAGGAACGAGTGCGCGGGTCGTTGGCATTCACAGCTGATTCGCATTTTAAACTGCGCTTTTAGTTATTCACGGAACACTGTAATAGTCGTTGTCATGCCGATACGTTTCTTTTTACGTTTGCTGTAAGTTGTATTCGCCGTATGTATTTAAATAGTACATTATACTATAAGGGAGAGAAATGCGTTATTTTGGCAGAGGTGCAATTTGAAGCCCGAGGGCTACAATGTACCGAGGACAAAATAGCATCACTCCCGAATGGTATATACTATTTTTTCCACGGTCTCATTAACTTAAAAACACATATTTTGTCATTATTAGTAAGTAGCACCAGAATTATTGTATTCGGATTTGAGCATTTATTTAGTAGTCGTTGAGTTATTGTCATAACTACAAAATAAACAAACAAAAAGAATTGTCAAATTAAGGTGCTAGTTTGGTTTAGTTTAAAGTTTGTTTAGTGCACAATGAATAATTGTGAGTCGGAAGAGATTGTAGAGGCTGCAAATATTGCAATAAGCAATTTGCTGCCTACGAAGATCTTTATACGATATAGCCTACAATCGGTTCAAAAAGTGGTGCGCCGAGAAAAATGTTCAAGTATACAGCGAGAATGTTTTGTTAGCATACTTCAGTGAAAATGCAAAGAATTACAAGTCTTCCACATTATGGGTGCAATATTCTATGGTTAAGTCATGCTTGATAATTTACGACAACATAGATATAAGCAAATTCCCCAAGCTGATCGCATTTTTGATAAGAACCGGTGACGGATATCAAGCGAAAAAATCGAAAATATTGATAAAGGGTGAAATCGACCGTTTTCTATCAAGTGCAGATGACAAAGAATTCTTAATGATTAAGATAAGATTACTTTTGTTGTTAGGTATTTCAATTATTAAGTATTTTGATTTTTTACAGGTTGGATTAATTCTGGGTACTGCCGGAGCTTGTCGAATTGATGAACTAGTCAATTTAACTGTAGATGATTTTCAGGATGTAGGCTCTTCCTTGATTGTAAAAATTCCAAACACTAAGACAAAGATTCCACGAACCTTTCTGGTTACCGATGTGGGAAATATGCTTGAATTGTTTCGAAAATACCTGTCCCTTCGCCCTCCCCACGTCAAGCATAAGCGCCTTTTTTTGTACTACAAAGCAGGAAAATGTAGTTCGCAGCCAGTTGGCAAGAATACCATAGGAAAAATTCCTAGTGTAGTAGCTTCGTATTTAAAATTACCTGATGCTGCATGTTATACTGGTCACTGCTTACGAAGATCTTCAGCGACATTACGGGCAGATGCTGGTGTGGATATCACGACAATAAAGCGTCATGCTGGATAGAAATCAACGACCGTCGCTGAGGGTTATGTCGAGAACTCCATTGAAAATAAGACCAAAATTGCTAATCAGGTTTTAGTAGATACCACTACTAGCGCAAACACAAAAACTGTAAATGTAAGCGAAAGTAATATTCCTTCTAATATTAATTTTGAAAATTGTACAAATGTAACAGTGTAACAGTTTTTTTGCATGAAAAACGTCCTCCATAATGTAAACTCCTTTGGGAGCATTATACTCCCTTGGGAATAATCGACTACTGCTGTTTTAATTTTGACGTCATAAAAACTGATTTCTACTCCCGACCGTGGAAAATAACTATTTATAATTAGTAATATAATTTCATTAGCAACTATTAGTTGAGGAGAGAAGTGAAGCAATATGCTAAAGAGAAAAAATAGACGGGAATTATTTCAAATGTGATTTGGTAGGTTATAGGGACATACGTATTAAAGGAAATGACATGTTTTGTACTGACAAAGTTAAAGTGACAAGACATTTGAAGAGCTATGCCTCGTCCAACGCTGAAAATCTGAATTTTTCTATAAACTTACAGACGCCTTTCTTACAAGCAATATGCCATTAAACAACCTAGAGAATCTTAAGGTACTTACATTTTTAGAAAAATATATGGACCGAAAGATTTCTCATGAAAGTACGAAATACTAAGATATGTCGATAGGATTTACAACAATGTTCTGACAGGACAGGACTCAAATTCAGAGATGATTGCAGACAACAATTCATTTTGTTAAAATTGCATATTACAATGTTTGTTATATGTAAAGAGCCAAGGAAATTGACCATATGGACTATCTCTAAATGAACAATTTAACATAATGGATGATGTACAAAAAAATATATACGGTGCCAATAATATACGCCCAGTCAGTAGTACGATAAAAGAAAAAATGCAAAGCGTGTTGAAAAAAATTCAGAATACACTATTTTGGAAAACATATGTAAAGTTTTAGCTGGTACATATCAGGAGTTACCAGCAAATTTATAGTTCATGTCTCAACAATTTCTCATACTGTCTGTTGTCAACAGTAGCCGTTGAACGGTCATTTTCCCTACACAAGTTAACATTAAGTGATAAACGTCGCCATTTCATTACAGAAAACTTATAAAAACACGTAATACTATATTTTAATTACTTCCAATATGCCACGGAAACCTTCCTTGGCTGAACATTAAGGTTTGTCGGGAAATTGTTGTCATTGCAGATATTTTATTCTCGACATAACCTTACTATAATAGTATTACATTGGGACATATTTTCTGTGAACATATTAATATGTTCATTCGTAAACTGACTACGGTCCTGTTAAACTCCGCGCTCCACTATCTCTAATATCATTTTATCAATTTTCTCTGTTCAGTAGTTTAAGAGATTTTTCCAGAGAGTTATGTATTAGACACCTAGTACATATTTTTATAGATTGGCGATAGCAATATAAGATAAATCTCAGCTATAATCCTTACTAATAAAATTTTGGTGACTTTCATTTTTAAAATTGCTAAATCGGGTAAAATGAGGTAATGAAATAGCACTTTTAGTCTACGAAGTGTAAAAAATATTTTGAAACTGCGAGTAGTTTAAGAAAATTAAACATTCAGATTTAGTACTTTAAACTGTCGTCAAATACGGCTGTAACAAAGCTGGACGTTGTATGAAAATCAGGCGGACGTCACCGAACGCCTGGAAAACACGGATATGTCCGGAAAAATCCGGGCGCCTGTGACTCATCCCTAACTGTTGCACGTCCTCTCATCTCCAAACGCATACTATTCCTTGTGTCGCCTTCCTATGCTTTTAATAGTGGCTTTATCCTCCACACGATTAAAAGGAAATTCTTCATGTTCAGGCAGAATCGTCTCGGCATAAAATAATTATTTCCAAGTAAAGCATAACCGATGCTGAACAAGTAGGAGCTTCATTGAGACGGCTGTTGATTTATTTATAACTATGGCGGGATGCAAGATGCATCGCAATTCAGCGTTTAGTTGCTTTCAGTTAGTTGGCTTGCTATGCGTTCGTGGATTGTTATTGCTTTCTTAGGCTGCGTGGACGCTGCTTATAGCGCTGGATGGTTTCCCTAACTGCGATATGCTCGCCATAGCTTGCTTTCCATAGAGAAGGAACAAAACATTTTATGAGAAAAAAATATTTTTTATACTTTTTCCTACGATCATGCGGAAAAGTATACTTTTCCGCACGATTTTTGTCACATTATGCAGTAGGTCTATCGTATCGTTGTGACAATGCTTGTGTCCAATGTAATTCAGTGGATGCAGGCAGCATTAAGCGAAAAAGTTTCGCCGTAACTACCTGCAGTTTTCATTGTTAGTAAGTTTTGACATACCTAAGCTTTAAAATTTTCAATCAGTTCAGTTTGAAGGTTGAGTTTGATTTGTTTTCATTTCTCTTCATCGTAAACTACCCAAAATGAGTGAGATGACAAAGATATTGGAGGCTGCTAATGATGCAAGCAGAGCATTAATTCTTGCAAAATCTAGCATTTATTATGAAAAAGAGCTTGTTGTCTTTGACTGGCACATAGAGAAGAACACTTCTTATTTAAAAGAAGAGGTATTTTTGACCTATTTTCGACGTTGAAATTATGCTTCAAAGTAAAGAAGGACATTGATATTGGAAAATACCTCAAGATAACGGCATATTTGAAGAAATCAGATGTTGGATACAAGCCAAAAAATCAAAGGTATTATAAAGAAAGAAAATTTTCTCCAGGCAAGGTATATCTTATGACCAAAATAGCCGGTGGTGAACAACGAAGAAACAATTAAATATGTCGATATCTATCGAAGTCATGCGTTCTAGAGATACCCCTCACGATCGGTTTTTCTTATTCTATAAAGGAGGTAAATGTACTAAAAAATGTGGGGGTATCAACAGCTTTGGGAAAATGCCATGTAACATCGCTGGTTACTTAGGCCTCCCAAATCCTGAAGCGTATACAGGACATTGTCTTCGACGCTCTGCCACATTATTAGTCAACTCCAGATCCAATATTATAAACATAAGAAGACATGGTGAGTGGAAGTCCGCAAAAGTAGCTGAGTTTTGCATTGAGGATTGTTTGGATAACAATAAGAAAATAGCCCACAGCATTCTCAAAGCATCAAATGCCTCATCATAACTTCAAGAGAACCGTGTGAAGTACGTAGTGCATCAATAGTAACAGCATGTTTCGTGACTGAGAAGAGCATCTAGCAGCTTCCTTCATCATTGAGTTACAAGCTGTAACACGTACTTTGTCAAAACTGAATTCCACGACTGAAAAACATCCTCAAGCCGCTATTGCATCAGTACTGAATTTACGAGATACCACAAATTGTACATTTAATTTCAATGTTTTTCGTTCTACGCTGCTAAATATACATTCTGATACATGAATCTTGTTGTCTTGCTGTATCTACAAACACATGTTCAATTGATGCTATGTCAATTGAATAGAGTAAATACTAAGTAGTCAAACAGCTAAAAAAACATCATTTGTAAGAAAATAATAATAACATATAAGTACTAATGGTGATTTTTTGTTTCCTAGTTCAATTCAAAGCAAACATTTGACTTGCGTTTATTCAAAATTTAAATCGCCTTCGATTTATTATTGCACACTAGTTTTAATGATACTGTTATGTTGTCGTTGATCTAAACGGACTTACCTTAATCCCCTAATTATTCCGTTTGATCAGCTTTAAATGCGGTACAACTTTTTATCAATTATAACGATTAAGTCATTTCATCAGTGAGCTGTCGAGTTGTATAATTTCTGTTGTGCTGACAACTTCTAAATGTATCGAAATACTTGTTTCCCGTCTCCTTCAGCTGATGCATTCCTTCTTGCAAAGTTTAGTTGGCCATGAGTAACTAGTTGCAGTTCAATGAAGACATCGTCTTTTTAAGCGTGTGTGTCTCATTAATGGAGAAATATCTTGTTTCGGTCGTCAGTAGTTCTGGAAAAGCGTGTCTTAAATCTACAAAACTCATTGGGTACTAAGAAAGTCGTGTGAATATTTTTTGTTATTAAATTCCACTAATTCTCCAAAAATACGTGGTTGAAATCAATATTATGACTGAATCGCTTTGTATGTATCAATACATTACATCAGTTTTGCCTTATATACTATACTCTACCTGCGGAAACAAATAATCAGTTAATACTTTATCAACAACACTTACAAAAATTACTGAATCCCAATGGACCAAAATAACTTTTACCGAGTAATCCTTTTCTGTTTACAACATTGCCCTGGATTATTTTTGAGTTGCAGCATATGAGTTATCACGTAATGTAGATATTATCTGCTCAGGGTAGAATTATCTTTGACAGCGACATTTAATTAAAATACTTAACTATCACGTTGTTACATTATATTATTTGATCGCGCATTACAGTATTTATCTTCCATATAAACATTGAAATCCTCGTAGTATTCAATGTTTTTTGATAACCCAGATCTTACAGGCAATGATTCATGTCCGGCGAGATTTGTATGAAGAATAACATTCAAGGAATTTTTTAAGAGACTATACTAATGAGTACTTGATATTTTGCGTGTGTAACTTTTTCATCTTTGACTTTTTAACAAATTGGATAGCAAATTCCGTTTTTCCGAACTCTTTTGCGTTGAAAAGGTACTCTTGTTTCAAATCGTTATCTTTAACGGTTTCTGAGAAAATCGCTCTTGAATTAATCCCACTTTGGTCAATTTCATAGTAATTTAAACGAAATTATCAAGATATTCTTATGTCAAAGTATTCTCAACCCGATCGTATCAATGATGCAGCCAATGAAATTCATCAAAACCGTTTTAGCATCTTAATAGCTTCGAGAAGTGTTACACGTAGGGCAAGGCTTTGTATCAGAGAAGGTGGAGGGTTTTTTGATCAGTTTTTAAAATAGCTTGTTGTCTGTTATCAAAATTAAGTTTCTATCTTATGATCCCTTCGAAAAGTGACGGTTGCAGCTAAATTGCGGAATACAGTGAGGAATGTCCTCCTTTATGTCAATCTTCTGTTTGGAAACCTTCTACCGTACTCGCGTTCTGTCGCGCAGCATTACCATCGCAAAAGCCATAAACAAATCATCATATCATAAATGCTCTACATCAATAATGTGTATTACTGATTACGTATTAAATTATTATTATTATTATTTGTTTAAATTACTATGGAATTTACCAAAGTGGGATTAATTCAAGAGCGATTTTCTCAGAAACCGTTGAAGATAACAATTTGAAGCAAGACTACCTTTTTAACGTAAAACAGTTCGGGAAAACGGAATTTGCTCCCGTACTCGCGTTGTGCCGCTGCAGCATTACCATCGCAAAAGCCATAAATAAATATCATATCAACTAACTCTTGTCCCGTAAACTCTTCTATTTTTTTCGCTTAGAACTATTAAATTGGCAATCGGGTTGACAATACTTTGACATAAGAATACCTTGATAATTTTGTTTAAATCACTATGAAATTGACCAAAGTGGGATTAATTCAAGAGCGATTTTCTCAGACACCGTTAAAGATAACGATTTGAAACAAGAGTACCTTTTAAACGTAAAACAGTTCGGGAAAACGAAATTTGTTATCCAATTTGTTAAAAAGTCAAAGATGAAAAAGTTACACACGCAAAATACCAAGGGGCATTATTTTAGATAAATTGTAAATCACCCTGTATATTAAATACAATTACAGTGAATTACAAAACATATACAAAAAATGTGTAATCAATATAAGACAAACATCACATTACACTTTAAAAATGGCTACAAATATTGCATATAAAGCACGGTATAAAACAACTTATTGAAGTTTCAACCGCAGAAATTGAGTTGTCTCAAATTTAAAGTAATAAAATCGTCTAGTTGTCGTCTCTATCTTGTACTACTAGGAATGTCTAAGAAAGGAACTACTTATTTCCAAAGCCATTGAATATTACGATACGAACTTACATAAAAACTATAATTTCTACATATACAATACAATTACAATCTCCAAATTCGATAACCATATTTTTATGCGCGTCTACAGCAACCGGTTTTGGAACTAGCTACCTGATTTTATACCAAAACGACTTTTAATTTTAATGAGTTGGTCCTCAGATAATTGTAAAAGATAAAAAAAACTGTCTACCTGCTTCAAAAATAGATTGTGATAGGGATGACGTGCAATAACGGAGCCATTAGTATATCCTACAACTTTGTTGTTTGGTAGTAAAACAAAAGTTTACTTCCTTTTGCATGTTTCTGTGACACGATAATCTAGTACGCGTATATTTCTTTATTCTCAACAGACAGCAGTCTCATTACAGGAGAAAATCAAATAATACATTACACTAAGATTACATACACAGTTGAGAAACGGCTGCATTTAGAGAAAAAAAAACAACAACAACAAAAAAAGAATAAATAATTACATTCATGTACATAACCGCCATATTAATTGTATATTGGACTTGTCTACAGTGAACTTATTAATTAATACATATATGCAAATACATGCTTCTTAAATTGAGTTAACGTTAGAGATAAATCAATATCAGTTAAGATGCTCTTAACTGATATTGATCATCATTGGAGCATCTCATAATGTGATGAATGGGTGATTTTTTTTTAATTATTGACTGCAGTACATAAAAAAACATTATGCCTCATCATTTTAATAGGAACACTCAGAGTCAAAGAAGCTAGTATTTTATCAATGTAATTGTTCCAAATTTTAAATCCAAACATAATTAAATAATAAGTTATCCGATCTTCCAAACTAGACACAAAATTCTTTTCTCAAATTTATTGTTCCAACAGTTTTATCAGGATATTGATTGTACGTTTTGTAATATAAATGTCGTAAAAACTTTTCAATATTGAAAAAATTCGAATGGATACCAAATATTTGAAGTGTATTCTAATTTTGGCCTAACGTATGCAAAATATAACTTTTTAATCGTTTTAATGTCATGAAATTGTCTACAGTGTTCTATAGTGCGAAGACAGTGACGCCTCATATTATATGTGTGTAGTAAATTTATTATCATATGTTACACCCAAACCTCTAAACTCATATATACGATTTAAACAGTCCAAACCCATATTGGAATTAAAGTTTTCTTATTTGACAGTGACATAATGAACCATTCAGTTCCGTTAAAAGATAATTTATTTTGTATACTCCAGCTGTGCACTTTCATTATACTTTCTTGCAGTTCTTGACAATCATTATCACTACTCACTGGCACATAAAATTTTATTTCATCAGCGAACAATAAACAAGTTGGATGCTTTATAACATCCGGCAGATAGAGGTCCGAGATTAGAGCCTTGGGGTACTCCTGGTAAAGCCTTGTTTTCTCGAGACATGAATCCATTTTTAACAGAGAAGTATCTATCACTTAGGTGTGACGCAAAAAAATTGAGTAGAGTTATACTAAAGCCAAAATTGTGCAACTTTTGTAATATAACATCATGATCGACCCTATCGAAGGCTTTTTTAAAATCGGTATATATAACATCTGTTTGCATTTTATTATTACAACTAGCAACGACATCATGCGAAAAACATATTAAATTTGTATTTATAGATTTTTTCTGTACAAATCCATGCTGAGACTGATTTATATAAGGTTTTATATAATTGTAAACAATTGTATATGTGAAGTTTGACGTATTTAAAAGCGTATTTGATTCGTCATAGGCGTCTACACGTGAATCCAGAAACAGTTGACGTTTATCTGCCTCTACGAAAACAGTCGTTTGTTTTCAGCTAGAGTAAATGCAATAAAAATGCTGTCATGCCGCGTAGCATATGCACACACCTCTCTTATTACAATTAATGTCACGTTACATTACAATGTACTATTGTTGTCAAACAATGGCATAAGTGGATATTTTTTAAATCATACACATTACAAATGAGTACTTTTACTTCTTTTCAGGCCCCCAATCTTTCTGGACCAGCAATTAGATTCTTTCTCCGTTATCTGTATAGGTACATGTAAATAATCTACCTAATCATCTACATAACTTATCTAAAAAAAATATGGAATACATGCATCATGAAAAATGGAGTCAATATCCTAAACATTTTTTTTTGTAATATAATATATAATTTTTTGACACCTTCAAAGCTTTTGAAATAATTTGGGATTATAGACTCGCGTAAACCGCTGTGTGACGTCACTGCCTCCTACAGCGTAGAAGGGTGGTCAACGTCGTTAGGATTGTAGTTTTTATTTCAGTTATAGAAAATTAAAATATTGAAGGTGTTATTAGATACAATTAACGAAATGCATCCAAATGTCTTAGTACAACGATAAAATGTCCAAATAAATTATTTATTAGTTACGCCGGAATTCCAATAGACAAAACTTGTGGCAAAAAAAATGAAGCGCGATATATTTCTTGAACCCAAAACAAATAAATATGTGTAGGTTGCATAATTTATGTAAAATCAGTTTAATAATAATTTATAATACTAATACTCATATACTTATGTAGAATTTGATTTAAAGTTTAAATTCTTAGGTACATGCTTTTTCAATAATAATGACACTCCCTCAAAACAGTTTTTAAAATTGTGGAAGTTCTGAGTAGAAATTTCATTAAATCTCTATTGGTGAGTGAAACAACTAAGAACTAATGTTAAAAGATGAGAGTAGATTTCATTATAAATATGTCAGCAGATTAAAAGAAACTGCAAATATTAAAGAGTTACATTATTATTGCAAACAATTGTATATAAAATTGTATAAAAATATAAAATTGTATGAAGTAGTCTTTTTAATACCGAGGTTATAGATTGCTTAATTTTTGGTTTCACAAGGTGGTCCAATAAAAGAAACTAAAACTAATATGTAATTTAAATTATAAAATTTATAAACTAAATACTAGTTTGCTTAATTATTTTTGTAGTTATTGTGTGAAATTGGAGTTTTCTTTTAGTTATAATATAATAATTTTTTAGACATCTTATATTTTCATATACAATTTTAAATATTTAAATTCAGTACATATTATTTAATTACTTAAGTACCTATCTATATTATTTGAAAAACCTAGCTTATATTAACGATTTCGTTTCAGAACTTACCGTTGGATTTTTACACCTCAGCACTTATAAATTAGCGATTTGTATTAGAATAGTCACCATAATTAAGTCTACCATTGATAGATTAGATGATTGTGCTTTTAAACAGCACGTTGTGAATTAGAAAAGTAGTTAGCAAAAGCTAATCAGTTTTAATTCAACACAGAAAGAGCCTTGCTCGAGTTCAAAGCAGAGAAATACGTAGAAGCTGTAGGAGGCAATGACGTCACGCCTCTTCGAAACTACTTCTCGATCGACTTCAAGTCCATCATAAAAATTAGGCAAATAGTGTGATTTGAGGTTTGTCCAAATGACCGTATTGTTCTTACACAAGTCCGTAGAAAACGTAAAGATTTTTAAATATCAGACAGTAGTGTAACAGTATATTTTCAACAGTGGATTGTGCAAGATTTGGAAATATTTACTCGTATATCTTAAACAGGGGGCGTCCCGATTATACTTCAAAAAAAGTCAGTCTGGAGGCTATAATTTAGAAAAAAATTGTCAAAAAAGTCAAAATTTCTTAAATTTTCAACGAAAAATGTTATATGAACTACCCCCAGTATTTTTTCAAGGCCAACTCACATCTCAGTTTTTTTATTTTAATATAATGAGGACCCTGTATGTATAATTAGAATTTTTACCATTTTTTTTTTGAAGTAACGTTTTCTTGGCCGTATATTCAGTAAGCTTTGGCGAGACGAACACAAAAATTTGACACATCTGTATTTGGCCTGGTCGAAAGTACGGCGTGGATAATCCTGCAGAGTCTGCGATTCGCCTCGCGAGAGGGAATCCGAATCCGCGACGGCAGGAGAGTACTATTCGCAAAAAACCGATTCGATTTAAAGGCCAAGGCCAACCCGTCGTGACGTCACCCTCTGTTATTCAAGACCGAAAAATATCTGCTCAGCTCGCGAGAGCCGTCGCGTCGCCACGTTGCCAGATGTGACTATTTATCGCTAATATGGCGATTTTCAAACAAAGAAAATTTTACAAAAAAGTCAATTTGGGAGGACTCAAGTATGCGTTTCAAATTGTCTGTAAGATATGAGCGTGTAAGTGAGGAAAAATTAAGAGGCTTATCAAAGTCGTTTGTCTTCTTTTCGAAGGGAAAAAGTGGTGAGATAAAAGAAAACAATAAATCCTTAAAATTTCGCTATTCATGAAAATATTTCCATACTAATACTGAGATCTATAAAAAAATAGCTTAAAAATATTTTGCACACAAATTGTGCGATTGATTTTTGGTAAATAACTATGTGAAACTGTAGATACACTATAATTTAAAACAAGATTATTTATTATACTTTGATTTTAGAAGCACAAATCATTTCTCAAATTCTTTCAGTCTTTTTTTTTTTCTTAATTAACAGGTAAAAGGTAACAATTGGCAACAATGATAATAGAGTATTTGTTTTAAATTAATATTCTGGTGAACAGGAACCCTTAAAAACTCACGCGGAATATTTATTCCGAAAACTTTGTTGGTAGTTAGTCATAAAAGGTAGCACGTATAAGCTACTATTTCTCCGTGGTTACTTGATAAAGCTAATATCTGACAACACTGTCGGGTCAAGACAGCGCTGATTTATCGACGATTGGCAGCGATATTGAGTTATCCCTGAATATCAATTCTTTTACAGTTTCATCAAATATTTTAACATTTTGAGAACTGGGAATTAAGCTTTGAAAACACGATTCCTTTTTTTCTTGTCGAAATGACGAAGTGTTATTATATAATTTCAAATTGTCAGAATTTTTAGTACCAATTTATCATTCTGAGTAACAGAAATGCCTAAATATCATTTGACAACCTAAAAATATATTCTGTAATTTCATTTCATTGATAATTGTTAGTTATTATTTCTGAATATGATGATCTTCTATGCAATACTTTTCTTTACCAAAATACGAGTACAATCTTATACTGCAATCCATCTAAATTGGTTAAGACTGAACTTTTCTTGCATGTTGCTGTATTGTGGCGAGGTACATTTGATATTTGGGTACTATAGCGTCATTGTGGGTTATTTACAGAAGCATTTTCTTTATAATAAATAATCTGTGATTGTCATATGTGAATTAATGTTATTGAAATTTGGAAAATGAGCAAACTATTTTCTAAAAATCCCGTATCGCTTTCAGTCTGTATTATTAATCTTCGTTTTTTTTCCAGAAGGCGTCATTAATCCTGTAGATGTAATAGTATGAACCAAAATAAGCAGAAAAGTCTTAATAAATATGGGTTCGCAAAGTAACGGTTGCGGAGATATGGACCACTATTCGTTTTTCAAACATTTTATTTTATTAGGAATAAACCGACAAAGGAAGTTTTTAACAAACAAAAAACAAAGTTACAGAAGATGTTCAAAGTGCTCTCCGTCCATTTCCAAGCAGGCACGACATCTTCATCTCAACAATATTCGAACTCTTTCGAAAACACCCTCCTTGGATTGGATTTCTTGACACTTTTGATTAATCCGTAGCTGCAGCTCTTCCAGGCTATTTACAGGAGTAACATACACTAATGTCCTCAAATATCCCTAAACAAAGAAATCTAGAGGGTTCAGATTAGGCGATCTTGGAGGCCATAAAACAGGTCCGACCCTTCCTATGTGGAAAAGTTTAGTGTAAATGCTCTCTCACGGCCATGGAAAAATGAGCTGGAGCACCATCATGCTGGAACCACATTTGTTGCCTCTGATTCAAAGGAATGTCTTCCAAAAACTCATACAGTGTGTTATGCAGAAAGTTGAGGTAAGCAGCGCCTGTTAATCGGTTTGATAAAATAACAGGAACTAGAAACCTGTCACCTACAATACCCATCCAAATGTTTAATGAAAAACGTGCCTGATGTCCAGATTCTATTAGAGCATGAGGATTTTCGTCGGTCCAAATATGCGTATTGTGAACCCGGCCTCATCAGTAAAAAGAATGTTTGCAAGAAAACGAGGGTCTTCAGCATCATAACGTAGAAACCAGCGGCAAAAAACCAAACGTGCTTGATGATCATTTATTGGATTTAAGGCCTGTACTCGTTGTACATGGTATGGATAAAGCAGTTGTTCGTGAAGGATTCTCCAAACAAGAGAACCACTAATTCCTACCTCGGCTGATATTCTCCGCACACTCGTACCTGGATCCTGCTCTACCAGTGCTAGAATTTCTTCTTCTGCTCTAGGAGTGGATACTGACCTTGGTCTTCCGGATAAATGGCCCTGTTTGCGCAAGGAACCGCAATCTTTGGTAAATTCTTCCAAACATGCGTTGTGAAGGAATCTGGGGGTTTGGATAAGCGTCAACATAAAGATGTCGCGCTTCGGTGGCGTTCCCATTAGCACGACCATACATAAAATGCATGTCTGTTAATTCTGCGTTAGAGTAACCAGCCATAGCGAAAGAAAACTTGTGCACTGAGAACAACTGTCAAATACGTACTGTTTATTTCACTAAACATCAACCAACTATTACAAGAACATACACAACGTTTTTGCAAAATAAAAAAAGGGGCTAAAATCATATAACATTCCATATCTCCGCAACTGTTACTTTGCGGATCCATGTTTATTGAAACTTTTCTGCTTATTTTGGTTCATACTATTACCTCCTTAAATATTTTACACTGTTTTTTAACACCCTGTATATCTGTTTGTCAACTACATGAAATTATTTTAGTTCTTATTCGTCGTACTACAACGATTTCATTGAAATTCATGTCATGCATTGTTTTTCTATGGACTGTTATCAGATAATTGAGTCTTCAGCTATTCTTTACCGTCGGTATTTCCTTTTTGAAGAATTTATTAACTTTTCTACAGATGACGTATTACATCATCGACTTCTACTTCCTCAAGCAATATAACACAGTTTTACTTGTACATACTTGTCAATGGTAATTTGCAATTTGAAAAAATATAATGAGTAATTTTATTATAAAATATTAATAAATCTCGTAACAATTTTTTAAATCGGAATATCCATTTTTGCCATTATTGAAAAGGCGTCCTTATTTATTGAATAGTTAATAATATCGTTAACATATTCCTCACAATTTCCTGTTCTTCGGCAATGGCGCCATTGCCAATAGTACTTGAGGCCATAGACATTTCACATTACACAGTACTTTAGAAGTTACAAGGCTTCAAAGAAAAAAAATGTTTTCTTTTATGGGCATAATTAAGAAATAAAACTTCCAGTCATTTGAAATTTGGTACAGTTATGTTTTAGATTAGTAGGAGTATGTAGTGTCGCATATCATAGAGAGCGCTCTTGGTAGCTTTTTTGTAACTCATTTTTATCGTTTCTTTTTTGTTTGTCCTATTCTGATACGCTAGACGGAAATTATAATGCAGAAATTAATTTTTTGTAGAAAAGTTATTATACCTGTTCCATGTTGATGTAATGCACCATTTTCAGTAAAAATTGTACCTTCTTGTTGAACTCCTCCATTAAATTTATTTTGATAATAAACAGCGATCATATCTTGATTTCAAAATTTGACAAAATAATACTGATAATTTGAAATTTGACAAGTGGTAACTTGATTGAATTAAAAAATTTATTTCTATTTTAATGTGAGGATAATTTTCAAACATGTTTTTACCATAAAACTGTGCATTGTATCAACATGGAACAAGTATCGCTTTTCTACGCACAATTAATTTCTGCATCATAATTTTTAGTCAAGCGTATCAGAATAGTATCAACAAAAAGATATGATAAAAATGAATTACAAAAAAACTACCGGGAGCGCCCTCTATGATATCCGGCACTACTTACTCCTTATCAATGCTTGTATTTATTTAAAACATAATTGTGCCAAATTTGAACATGATTTGACGTTTCATTTCTTAATTATGCTCATAAGAAAACATTTTTTTTTCTTTGAAGTCTTGTAACTTCTAAACGAGGCACTTTTGTATTAAACTAGTTTATCTAAATCGGTTCTATTTGATTCCAGGAAACTATGTTTAATCTGAATCCCATTACTTTCGGGACACTCCGTATATTAATAACGGAAAAGGATTCACGAAACGACCCTACAATATGGCAAACTATATTAGACTGTCTCTGTTCCACTCACTATATTACATCCTTCTGATAGCCGCTTTCTCTTGACAGAGAAAGATGCAGTTTGAAAGGATAAGGAAACATCAAACTTCTAACAGTTAAAATTCCACTCCCAGATAACCCAAGCAAAGAAAATATTTGCATCTTATGGTTTACGGCACGGTTATGACTTTATCTAAGTTTGCATTGTGGGGAAAAACGAATAACAAGGACTGTGCTGTAAATACCGGGTATCGCCGTTATTTGGTATGCTGTGTGGATGATGTAGTGGCGTCAGGAGAAGGTGAACAAGGAATATATACATAAAAAATTAAAGCGAGGTGACATCTGTATTAGTATTGGCGGCGTGTACTGGAAACCACAAAAATGTCTAAAGGCAATTATTTAGAACTGGAATTGATTAGAGATTTGGCGGTATTAGTATAGATATTACGACATGGCAAATAAAAAAAGGGTGTAACCGGATCTGTATGGATAAAATTGTTTCCAAAGGTTGTGTGCCAAATTAGGTATTAATATGTAACAAAGAAAAGTTATGGTAACTATTTACTATAGCGTAAAACGCTCAAAAATTCACAAAAGTTTTCCTACCTCCTTAACCGTTACATTCGTCTGTAACTATTTATTTTAAGAGATACGGAAAAATTGTAATGGGCATTCGGTACCAAAAAACAATCGAGCATCGCACTACAGAGATGTTGATATCAACTTGTTTTTTCTTACGAAACACCCTGTGTATAATATATATATGCCATTTAAAAGAAACATGGTGTGCCACAAGTGGCGCCCTCTACTAGTAACGTCAAAATTAGAAACAAATTTGAATTTCTCGTCCGCAAAAACCCCTGTTTTACAAATGTTATGTAAATATTTGGATTTTTTAAGAAGTTAGCTACAAATATCGAAAATACATCCTGTATATTTTTTATTGTGCGACTTGGAATATAGATATGTTAGGTTAAATCGATTTTTTTCACCTAAGAAATATGTTGTCTCATTTTTGCTACTTCATTTAAAAAGACCCTATATATAAATATTATTCAAATATTCCATAACTTATTTTGCATTATATGGTAGAGTTTCATTTTGCTGCCATATCATTCAGTCACCCTATCAAATTGGGTAATATCATTTATTTCTTGAGCTAAACGATCAGAAACACATTGGCGGAATAAATTTTCCTGGCGACACCATACGATGGCCGGCGAATAGTCCAGACTTGACACCACCTGACACATTTTTGTGGGGCTATTTAAATAATAGTGTTTATAAAAATATCTTTTAAATGTCTACCTGACTAGCCGTTTGTTACAATACTGTTGAAGTATTTGCATTGCATTTATTACATAATTTAGTTCACTGCTATCGCCAGGAAAAAAAACTCACCCTGTATAGCCGAAATGGAATTTAATATCGACTATATCTTCGGACACGCCTGTGTCGCCGCTAAATATTTAAATACGCCAGAGTCATGGTCACCTGGGTTTTGCAAACAACACTTTTAAGGACTGGTTTGGAAGACGTGTCCGTAGTCAATTGAAAAAATTACTTAAATTTACTTTATGACAAAATCAACAAAAATATTCCGTCTGGATATTATACCTGAAACTCTGAACAAACAACACTTTCAAAATTAAATGGCCGGACCTGTTTTTGTTTCTGGGGGATTGGTCACGACGTATTTTCTTGAATTTCGTTTTGTGCTCTCCAAGTTGACGCAAATAGTTAATGAAGCGACAGGGGCGGGTCAGGCAGGCGACCGAAGACACAAAAAATCTTTGATTACAGAAACGACATAAAGAAGGGGTACTCAAAACGTTAAAAAATATTTTCATTCAATTTTAATCACGGAATATTTCTCTCTTGTTAAAATACCCCTAATATTTTTTTATATGTCAGCTGCATACTGATAATAATTATTTGTGATATTACGCGGTTGATTGTTGGTCATTTATTGTCTAATGGATAATTGCTATTTGAAATGTAAAGTACTGTACTCTATGTAAAATTCATACGTATTACATTCCTTCTATATTATTACCCTGGGTTTTATTAACAGTACTATGTAATTTTCATCTAAGATTTATAATTATTTTTCCAATTTCATGGAATTGTTAACCCCTGATGTTCCTTAGTCTGCCTTGTAATGAGAATGTAAAATTAATATCAGAAACTTACAAATACTAACAAAAACAGTAACTCTAATGTATAAATTTATGAAATTTCATGTAGTACGTATGCAATATGCAATATATGTAGCTCATGTTAACATCTCACATCTCGCGCATTTTTATATTTAGTGTTTATGTACAATTAGTTTTTAAACGTCATCAATTATATTTTTTCCAGAAACATACCCAAATTTATCGGCGCTGTTTCTTCTAATAAACTTTTATTAGAGACATTTTTCTGTATTACTTCTCGTTTGAAAGTTATAAGCAATATCGTCCTCGTCTCAAAAGAAATACCACCTAAAAATCACATTAGCGGTAGAAGGATCAAGTAGTCGTTAGAAAATAATTGAATGTTTGTTATTTAAAGTGCATTAATGTCATTAAGAATAAATAAAAGGATTAAACCCGATAATTCTTTAATTAAACAAAACAAAACAAAAGGTGATGACAACAATAACTAAACTTAAAAAAATGAGGCAAACACCCTCATACTACATATATATTACAATCTATTCTCTATATGACCTCTCATTTTAAAATATATATCCAATCTTCTCCTGACTTCTTTGTGGGCTGTGAGCTTAGTTACAAGAGTTTGTGATTTTTTTTTCAAATGATTAATATCTCGCGTAGGTGTTCTGTAAACCTTATTTTTTTTAAATCCTCTATAAAAAATCGAGGGGTGTTAGATCTGGTGACTTTCCGGTCCAGTTTTCTGGAAAAGTGTTATCTAAATATTACTTTTTAAACATATTTTAATATATTATACAAAAATCTTATTATACCTTCAGGTTACATATGATGAATTCCTCAAATAAAATTAAATTAATTAAAACCAAACATACATACGTAAAAAAATCTCAGATATAAATTATTTTAATGATGAATTTTAACATAGGTATCTTCAAATACTTCCAATTCACGCGCCAAATAATTTGCTTTGTTTCGTAAAGCTTTAGCCTTACAGCCTGCTATATTTCACTTTAAATATGCTATTCTTCGTCCACAAAACGCCACGTTTAAATGGATCTTATAGCTTTATTTATACCAGGAACAATAAAACCAAAACGATCAAGAGTGGGCGAAATCTGAACCAAGCGTATTCGAAGATTCCAATAAAAAAGTTAACCGAGGACCAGTTATCTAATAGAATCAAAAGAGGACCGCGTGTGGATGGGCCCCAACGGCTCTCCGCCTCCTCACATATTTCGTACAGCGTCCCCGCTGGCAAAACCACGAGAACAGTTCTTCATTATCATGCACTTTTGTTAACGCTTGCCAGGGCACGCCTAACATAACTGTTTCACTATATAGACGATATGTTCGATTTATTACTCCCGGATGTGCTAATGGTGAAAAAACTAATATTTCCAAGAAGTGTGTCTTAAATTGCGTCTGGAGCGATTCTGGCTTTATTATGCACTGTCGGCACCAACATAGAAATATGTTCACTCAGTGCTACACGGAATTATATTTAATGCTAGAGTTAGTTAGTATAATATATAGTTAGTATAATTTTTTATAATTTATTTAGTAGATAGACCTTACTATGTTTCATACAGTGGGTTTAGGTCTCGGCCTTTCGTAGCTGGGAGTTCCGCAGGGATCAAATTTTGGACCCTTGTTATTTATTAATGGACTCATGAATTCTGTTGGCTGCCATAGACTTCTTTATGCAGATGACTTTAAAATTTATTGTAATACTAGGTGACCCGGCAAACGTTGTTTTGCCATATGAATTATTTCTAGTGAATACATTGGCAGTTAAATAAAAAATAATTATTGTAAGTGTGTGGAGATGTGGTATATGACTAAAAGAGGAATGGAGCACTGTTAATGATGAGGGCCTATAAGAATAACAAAACACGAAACATTCATTTTTTAAATTATTTCGCGTGCCTGCAATTTTACTTGTTTGACGGCCCAAATTAGCCCCTTTACGTCTTGTTGGCATTGTTCACTATACAAAAAAATAGCTATATAATTAGTAAAATAATAGCCGTTGTTGGCGGGAGCTCGTGACACGTGTTGTGTACTTCTGAGGTTATGTAGATCACTTAATTAACTAATAATGAGAACTACACTTAAAATTAATAATTTTACTTAAATTTACTTAAGAATTACACTTACAAGGTAAAATGATAATTGTAAACGTCACTATTACTCTCGATTCATACACAATAATAATGGTCGGAAACTGTGTAGGGAGTGAGAGAAGGCTTATTGTGAGAGAGACAGGAGACCGGCTTCGTTCTCATCCCTACTCCGTGCTGTTTACTGGGTGAGAAGTGACACCGGTAGATGCCTGGCGGGGATAACTGATCTAGTGATAATCGATCAGTTATCGACCAGGGTTAAAAATGATTAAATTACTAAAATGGTTATTAAAAAATAGGGGCTTGTGATAGAAGGATGAAAATTAAGGGTTGTATGTAATTTTTAATGCCACATCATAAAAAAATAAAAATAAACAATTTTGTCCAAAAAATAAAAAAAAAATTGTTTGGGGTGGACCACCCCTATCACTTAGGGGTATGTAAAATAGATTACGACCGACCGAATATACATATAAAATTTCATAAAAATCGGTCAAGCCGTTTCCGAGGAGTATGGCGTCTAAAACTGTGACACGAGAATTTTATATATTAGATAAATAGTATTGCGGTGCAGTCTCAGATAGATGCAATTATTCTAAATTGGTGCAGATTATTTAAATTAATTATTAAGGTAATGATATTCTCCAGAAAGAAAAGTCCGATTATGTTTGTTTACGCGCTGAATATTGTTATCCTGGAAAGGTGTATTGGAACTAAAGACTTAGGAATATTCTTTGACTCTGAGTTGAATTTTTTGGAACACATAGATAACATTACAAAATCGGTTAGTAAAGTACTTGGTTTCATATTAGAAACTGTGTTTCACAAATGAGGCAGCGTTAAAAACATTGTATTTTTCATTGGTGCGTATAAAGTTGGAGTATGAGTCATTGATTTGATTTCCTATTTATGAGAATCATACTACTAGTTTAGAATCATTTCACGCACATTTTTAAAATATCTTTCTTTAAAATTACTGGTGTATATCCTGGACAGGATTAAGATCATGAGTTACTATTATCGACCTTTGGTAGTCCTTCACTAAAGACTAGGCGTATTATGTGTAGTATTATATTCTTATTTAAACTATGTAATAACAACATTAATTGCTCTTTACTTTTGGAATGTTTTGCTATGAGAATATCAAATTTTGGTTCTAGGCAGACTGACCCGTTTTTTTTGCCAACACCGGCAACCAATGTTCTTAAAAAATTACCGGTATATACTGTCACATAATTTTAATATGATACCTGGTCAATGTGACATTAACCACAGTGATTCATTCATAAAATCAATTGTATCTAACAGCTTTAAATCATAAATTATTTTTTGCATTCTCTCTTTATCGTAATTTATTTTAGCTTTATAATAAGCATTTTTTTTGTAATAATTTATGATTCAAGTACCTAATTGCTTATACGTAACATTTTAAATATGTTTAATATTTTGTTGTTGAATTCCTGGTGGTTTTCTCAAAACCAGCCACATTTTTGTTGCAGGTTTGGTTGCATCCATTCATTCAGTCTCTACAGGATGGTAGGTAAGGAACCCATGGAGACATACCAGATTTTTCACTTCAATATATTACGCCTTAATCAAATGTTGATAATAAAAAAGATACAGGGTGTAAGAGTTGGAATTTAAAAAGTGATTTTTTGTAATAATTATACATGTAAACAATGTTGAAAAATACTGTCCGTAGCATTTTACACCAGTGCAAATTTTGTTGCTTGTTGATCTACCTTAAACGTATTCAATTTGCAAGGGAAATTTGGCGCCTACTACATTAAACTAATGTACAATGAAGCATGCAGCTGATTGTTGAAAAGCCATTTTCTCGAAAATGACGAATTTCCAATTTTTAATTTTTATTAGAGAAATATGTCATTTAATTAAGTCATCATAAAACAGTATATGGTACGCAGTTTGACTCTGATTTTCAGTACTATCTCTAGTACTAGCATCGTACATGATATTTCATGTCATAAGGAGAATGTTTTTAAAAGAAGCTTTAAAAGCATTAGATACTTATCAGTAAGGTCTAATCTTGATTATTCGAATATCGGTGCAATGCTCGAATAATCAAGATCGGACCTTCTTTACAGGTAAATCGATCAATCTTGTGATTTTATTTACTATGGACATTATACAGGGTGTTTTGTGTCATAACTTGAAGGGGTTGTTCCTTACAGAAGCTTTAAAATAAGACATTTGAAAGGTCAATTTATCATTTTGCAAATTTAAGTAGGATTTAACTTCTTTACAAAAATGAAGTTACAACTAGGCTCGTAGTTTTAAAAAAGTAGTGTTAAATTTGAAAAACTCATATATTCAGTGCCAACAGGGAAATTTTGTAAATTGTAAACTAAATTTTGTGTGACTCTTTTCTAATCAGTTAGAACAATAGCAACAGATTTTTTTCTTTGTTTAAATCCCAACTTTTATTAAATTATCTTTATTTATAGCTTTCCTACGAAACTTTGAACATTACTTTAGTTTGGTTCTTTTTGTTGCCGTGGAATTATATGAAAAGTGAAGAATGCAATATGCAAAGCAACAAAATTAAAGTAAAAACTGGAAAATTTGCTATTAGTTACCAGCCAAGTTTTTTTATTATTATTATTTAAATATTTCGGAATTATTATTTCTTTAATATATCCTACTTAAAGATCGCGAGGCTAATGTTTGAACAAACTGCTAATTACCAACATATGTATTTAGCAGCAACTTAAAACTTGTTTTGAATTTAGCAGTAATATGATACCGAGTTTGTATGGTGTTTCTCTATTTTTTATCTCTGTGTTCTGTTCTGTAATGTAAACAGTTTTTTTTTGTCGCGTAAGTACTTTAGTACGTTATTTGTTTTGTCATTTGAACAAGCAGTTATATCATCTCTGCGTTCAACAACAATCGTCCTCATGAATTTTCAAAATATTATGTAATTAATGTTTGTTTATATTTTTTCGTAAGCCGATACAGGTACTTCAGTAGTCTGATATTTGCGATCTTAAGTCCTTAAAAAATTGCGATTTCTAAAGAAAAAATATCTAATACGTATAATATTTCTGCAAATGCATTTCAAAGTTAAAAATACAGTGGGGATGTTGCATGGGTTTTATATTAGTTTGAAGTGAATTACAGGGTAACCTTTCAAACATATTGAAATGTCAGAACATGTATGTAGCGGCAATAATCAGATAATAATTAAATTATTAACATTAAAAAATTGCCATGGAATGTAAACAAAACCACATGGCTGAAAGCGTGATATCATTGGTGTGACATTACACGCCGTTTAACGCGGTTTGTTTCCTTGGATATAGGTGCAGGTTACTATGTTGATGATGTAAACAGGCGTTTGTTTCTTGTATTTTTGCGTTTTTGTGACATAGATACATACTGTAAAACTGTGTAGGTAATGCCATAATTATTAGTGATGATGTGGTGAACTTACGGTACCAGATAAATGGTTTTACTTGAGATATTTATAAAAATATGGCATTTGATTTCATATTAAACAACTTGTTTTAATTTGAAAAGAAATAAGTAAAAGTATCGAATAATAATATTTAATAATAATTTTTTTTTAACTAATTTCATAAATTTTTGTTGTTATTTACTACTGATTTCGTTTATCTTAAAACATTTAAAAAAAAATCAGTATTTATTACTTTTCTTTATTAAATTTTCAGAATAAAATAGGTAATTTAATGAAGTGAAGTCAGATAGTAAAATTTTATAATGTACTAGGTGACCCGGCACACGTTGTTTTGCCATATGAATTATTTCTAGTGAATATTTTGGTAGTCGGCTTCGTTCTCATCTTTATTCCGTGCTGTTTACTGGATGAGAAGCACAAACCTAGAAAAAATATAAACTGTGTCAGTGTCATATTGCCGGCGACTGCTAATTCATGGCTGCCCTAAAAGGTCCAGAATCACTAAAACTTGGGTTTTATGCCAATTTACGTTGGTTGTATTGTAGCGTGAATCTCATTTGTTTACTGTGATTGGTCACATTCATGTCACAATCTTTAATGACATTTAAAATGACAGCAAGTTAGTTAATTTCATATTGCAATGCAGCCATCATATTTGCACAACGGCTAACATAAAGCAAATAAAATATCAATTTTCTGGACCTTAGGTCCATAGAAAACGCTGCACCTCTCACGTGACCTATATCATGAATCGACACTGTCTATATTTTTTCTAGGTTTGTGGTGAGAAGTGACACCGGTAGACGCGTGGCGGGGATAACTGAGTGATAATCGATCAGTTATCGACCAGGGTTAAAAATAATTAAATTACTAAAATGGCTATTAAAAAATAGGGGTTTGTGATAGAAGGGTGAAAATTAAGGGTTGTATGTATTTTTTAATGCCACATCATAAAAAATAATAATAAAAACTTTTGTCCAGAAAATAAAAAAAAATGTTTGGGGTGGACCACCCTTATCACTTAGGGATATGAAAAATATATTACGACCGATTCTCAGACCTACCGAATATACATATAAAATTTCATATAAATCGGTCAAGCCGTTTCCGAGGAGTACGGCGTCTAACACTGTGACACGAGAATTTTATATATTACATATACAGGGTTTTAAAAAAAGAGTGTAAAATATTTAAGGAGGTAATAGTATGAACCAAAATAAGCAGAAAAGTCTCAATAAACATGGGTCCGCAAAGTAACGGTTGCGGAGATATGGAATGGTTTATGTTTTTTAGCCCCTTTTTTATTTTGCAAAAGCGTTGTGTATTTTCTTATAATAGTTGGTTGATATTTAGTGAAATAAACAGTACGTATTTGACAGTTGTTCTCAGTGCACAAGTTTTCTTTCGCTATGGCTGATTACTCTAACGCAGAATTAACAGACATGCATTTCATGTATGGTCGTGCTAATGGGAACGCCACCGAAGCGCGACATCTTTATGTTGACGCTTATCCAAATCGCCAGATTCCTTCACATAGATGGGTAGGAAGGACCGGACTTGTTTTATAGCCTCCAAGATCGTCTGATCTGAACCCTCTAGATTTCTCTGTTGGGGGATATTTGAAGACATTAGTGTATGGTACTTCTGTAAATAGCTTGGAAGAGCTGCAGCTACGGATCAAAAGTGTCAAGAAATCCAAACCAAGGAGGGTGTTCTCGAAAGAGTTCGAATATCGTTGAGACGAAGATTGTGTGCCTGCTTCGAAATGGACGGAAGACACTTTGAACATCTTCTGTAACTTTATTTTTTGTTTGTTAAAAACTTCCTTCGTCGGTTTATTCCTAATAAAATAAAATGTTTGAAAAACGAATAGTGGTTACCTTGCGGACCCATGTTTATTAAGACTTTTCTGCTTATTTTGGTTCATACTATTATCTCCTGAAATATTTTACACTCTTTTTTTAACACCCTGTAGAGTAAATACGGAGGATATTATTTGGAATCGGAATGAAGCGCTGAATATAATGAATGAGAAATAAATTAAGTTTGCTTTACCATTGATTTTATAAACACCTTGTATACATTCTGGGACCTTAATAGAAAAGTTTTATTGATTCTTCACAACTTTACATTTTAATTTTTTCGATGAACTCAAACCTATACCTGCATTTCCAATTAAACTTACATCAAAATGGTCTTCATAAACAAACAATGTGCAAATGGTTCATTTCGTCGCGCTTCATTGCCCTGCACCACGTTTTGCTCTTCAATTTTTGGGCACTGGAAATTATCTAGGACAAACGCCGTTTCGATTAAAATAATACATTCTTTCTCCTGTACGTATTTGGAACAATCAAGCAATTAAGCCTTTTGTTTGTAATTTAATCCTTGTATCGGTATAAATGGAGTCAAAATAAAAATTATTCTAAAAATTTATCAAACTGTAACGTGTGGCAACATTGTAGCCATTACCTATTCCTAACTTCAAACTATAGATGAAAATAATTGCGGTCGTACATACTTCCTTCGTATTATAACTACTGGGGAATAAATATATTCTGTAAACTTTGCTGTTTCTGACGTTTGTAGAGGACATTTTGATTAATAACTAGAACCTGTCGATGGGTTATATATTACATTTTAGACGACTGAATAAATGAAATCAGCCGCAGAATTTATCAAAATTATCAGAATAATTTATCCGTCCCCTACTATCCTTTCTGTTGTTTAAACATACTTAATGCGTTGTTTGGATTTTAGTTCTTTATGGGACGTGTTATTCTTTATTTTTACTGCTCGGCTCAAGACGTAGACACGTTTTATCCACATCAACCAGCAACGAATTAAGAAAGCCCTTGAATGTTAAACTGCCAGCTGTAAAATGACTATAATTTTCATTTTAATGGCGAGAGCCCAACAGTCTCCACAGAGGAACACTGTTGACCTCTGCTAATAAAAACAATCTAGTGGGTCAGAAACTACTTTAACGAATGACAAAGAGTTGCGTTGTTCATTGTTCCTTTCTGCTACTATAAAATACACGTTAGGGTTAGTACTAAAACGTGAAAATCAGGGTCGATGTAGTTCGAAAACTTTATTTTATTACGATTATGTACGAAAAGTTATAAAATAAGTTATTTGTGTTTGATTCAAAGTGGTTTAGGCGCGGTGACTATCATAACGATAGCACCTAATAAACAATAAAAAATAGTTTGAAAAAGTAGTATCAGCATATATTGGAATTTGTATTTTAATAATGTTTAATAAAAAAGCGGCATAAAATGCTGTTTCACAATTAATACCCAAAATCATTGAGACAGTATGAGATGCCATATTGCCATATTTCGAACATAAACTTTTGACATTATAGTCAGTTATAGCCATGTTAAAAAGTACACTAAATGCCAAAGAAAATAAATATCAGAAAATTTTCAAAACTAAAACCGTATTTGAAAAGCAAATCAGTTGCATTCCGTCCAAAGAAGTTCAGAATTCTAACAAAAGAGGAATAGATTTCTGCTAGAAAGGGCAATTCAAATTGATATAAATTGATCGATTTAACTACTTTTGGACAACTTTTCAGATCATTTTAATAATTGATGTTTGTGGGGCTTTGAGAAGAGATGAGCTACTAAAGATAACGATCGATGATATATAATACAAAGATTTAATTATTATAAGAATTTCCGATTCCAAAACTCATACTCTAAGATGTTTTGTGATTTCAGGTTCAGACCAAATGAATATATACAGCAAATACTGTGCATTACGTCCGTCAGTTACTACAAGTCGAAGATTTTTTTGTGAAGTATGTCAGGGAAAAGTGTGTTAACATTGAAAATCTTCAAATGTTTTACTACCAAATTTGGTGACATATGTTTTTTGCTATGTCTTCATGTTTTGCCTCAAAGATATGGTCTCTCCTCTATGCATCATTATTAATAGTCCATCCTATATATAATATTGGGGTTTCAAAGGACTTGAAGGACAATTCAATTATAATTAGATGGTACTATTACATGCGTTAAATTCTTCTCAGTAGAAAGTAGATCAATGTGTTGTCTTAATAATTTCAGTCTCAGTGAAATTAAAAGAGATACAACATTTTCCGATGCAAGGAAACTAAATTTTCTGCATTCTACACAGAAACATATGTTTCTACATACAAAATACACACTACGTCAAAAGTCTTGGACTCTCCTCATTCTTGTCAGAAAAACCAAATACATTCATTAAAGTATATTGTTTTCTGAATCCTTTTTTGTGAAGTGAACATGTTCGATAAACTAAGTATTTAAAAAATTAAAAACCAGCCAATGCGTGACAAAATTTATTAAATCAAAAAGAAGTAACAAAGCAAGTTCTCTACTTGACTAATAGTCGGTATGACCACCACGTTCCAATAGCATATTATAGCACAACGATCTCTTGGAATATTGTTCCATGCCTCTTCTGCCGCCACGACTAACTCATCTGCAGTCTGAGGTGGAGGAATATTATTATGAATGGCTCTAGCAACGAAATCCCACATGTTTTCAATAGGATTAATACCAGGAGAGTTGGCTGGCCAGTCTAATCTATTGATATATCTCGCTTCGAGTGTCTCTTGAACTCTTCTTGCGCTATGTGGTCGAGCGTTGTCGTCCATAAACACAAAATTTTTACCTAATTCATTACGTAGTAGGTAGATAATGGGCGTAATAACTTGTTCGATGTAAATTTGACTGGTCATATTCTGTAGTATGCGCGTTAATGAGGTGCAACGATTGGACATTATTCCACCCCAAAACATCACGGTACCCCCTTCATACGGAGCAACTTCAACATTATTCCACCCCAAAACATCACGGTACCCCCTTCATACGGAGCAACTTCACGGGAAAAAGTCGCTGTTGACGACCTGGTTCTCTCCATATTCTTTGTCGATTGTCATCAGTAACCAGCCCAATTCTGGTTTAGTCTATAAATAAAACCCACCGTCACTGGCATAAAAGCCAACCCCTATGCTCTCGCGCCCACTGGAGATGGGCAGCACGATACCCTGGAAGTAAAGTGGGGGCCCGTAACGGTCTTCTAGCATGTAAATTTGAGTTGTAGAGTCGTCTTCGAATAGTAGGTGTCGATATAATATTGCGAAACGTACTTTGAAAGTGGGTCCTGAGAGCTGAAGAGCTGATGTGCGGTGTCTACGGGCATATTGCACCAAATACCTATCCTCCCTTTCATTAGATACTCGAGGACGTCCACTACGGGGTCTGTTTTCCACTGTATCAAATTCTTCACATCTGTGTACTATTCGTACAACAGATGATCTAGGAATACCCAACATGTTCGATATCTGATGATTAGAATGTCCTGCATCAGGTAAAGCAGCTTGCTAATGTACAAAAATTCAAAGGAGCACTTGGCTGAATACACTGCCAAACTGACCATATTTGTAAAAACATTGGTAATAAAGTAAAGGTTCATGGTCTGTAATTTTTATTGTCATTTTTGTTCCCTAAGTACATGTACTTTTTTGCCACATTAACAAAAACCACTAGGTTTAATCGAATCATTTTATATACAGGGGGTCCAAGATTTTTGACGTTGTGTGTAGTTTAATATCGACAATCAAAAGTTGGTAAGATTCTAGAAATCGAAGAAGAAACGCTTAAATGGGGTAATGAGTCAGTTGAGAACGTTGATAACGCCTCAAAATGTGATGAAATGTGTCGTACATAGACGAACTGTGATGAATGTTATCGTATGGACCCTCGAGAATTATCGCTGTGTATACATTTAATATTTTTCAACTGAGATAAAAACTTTAGGATATAAATACGGTGTTTGTGTATCCTTACACAAATATATCATTTTTAATTTTCCCTTATCTTGAAAAACAACGATAACACGGAGAGCATACAGAATATGTTATCGCATTACGAAAATAATGTTATAAATCATCTCATGGGATGTAAAGCGAGTTAGCACATATTGCCCAATTTTGCTCTTTAATTTGGAAAGAGTTTAACGCTCCGAAAACTTAATAGATCTAGAAAATTTGCGAAATATCCTAAAATAATAAATAAGAAATTTAATTTATTATAACCAAAATCAAAGTTACTTCACAAAATGTGAACAGCACAATACAACAATTATGAAGAGAAAAATAATAATACTAAATAGTAATTTTATAAATTAGTTAATTTTCTATACATTTTTATATTCTGCTCTTATTTATAAGACAAAGAATTAAGCTGGTAATTTAACAGTAAACTAATTTTTGCAGTTATTTTTATCCTTTATACTGGGTGTTCCGCATAAGAAGTGGTGACAAATATTTAAAAAAAAAATTATATCTCTGAATTACTTTAACTTGGAATAACCAAATTTCGTACATAATTTAGGTTTATTATTCATTTGAAGTGCAGTGCAGTGAGTTAAATTTATACCAGATCCAGTGCTGTCAGTTATCGTAGCTTTTAGTTCTGGATGTTCACTGATGCTGCTGCTGTCACGTATCACGCCCGCATTGCACTATCCCGATAAAAGTAACTGCATTTGGCACATGTTTATCGAAAAATCGCTCTGCGCACAGACGAGAAGTGTCAAAGCAGTTTGTCTTACTTCGCCTTAAATTAAAACGATATCCATTAACTACAAGCTGTTATACATGTTTTTATATATTTTTAGGTATTTTTAGGTTTTATATTAGCTTAAAATACCTTTCTAAAACAGTAAAAAAATGTTACAAAAGCTAATAATAAGGAATATATGGGTAGATATTGTGGGTGTAATTCAACGCAGGTTGGGGCTTTTGTCCACTGAGTAGTTAGTTTCACACAATATTATTAATACCTAAAAATATATAAAAACTTTTACATAAAAGGTGAACATTTTTCAAGTAGGTATTATCATATTTAATTCATTGACAGGATGTCACTTTTTTGTCATTGTCGATATTTAACTTCAAATAATTTTAATTTTTATAATAATTTTTATAGTTAGATATTTGATTCAACTTAATTCAACCTGAAGAAGCAATCCTAAAAATGCAGGAATAGGTCAGATCTCATCTATTGTGGTTGAATTTGTCGTGTTCCCACTGCCAAAAAAGTGAAGTTAGATTTTTATAGAGTGAGTAAATTAGATTATTTTCTTTAGATAATAATTATTGAATAGAGCTTTGTCTGTGGAATTGTTCATTAGCATACCTAGATGTTTGGTATCAGAGAACATACATATGACTTCATTGATAGGAATTGTAGGATATTTGATTTATATTAGCTTAAAATACCTTTCTAAAACAGTAAAAAAAACTGTTATACATGTAACCAATTTTTGACATTTAACTTTTAACTTAAAAACACTATCGTAAAAACGTTAATACTACAATTAGATTGCAGTATTCAGCATCGCCTGCATTGCGATAATGCTAGAGACTACAGTAACAATGGTTGAAAACATTACAACTTAATAATAATACAATACAATACAATACAATCATTATTATGCCGGAAACTATAAGGATTTTACAAATTTCTTTTTTACGAGGCATCAATTCCCATTTTTTTGCGGAAGTTGTGAATCACCCATTATTATTAGCAGCAAGTAATTTTAACACGTTTTATGTATAACGTATAAAAAGTCAAGGTGTCTTAAACTATTGCCACAGATTTCCTAAATTAGAAATTTGAAAATTTTACTCACACATTTTTACCGAGTAGCAATAGATTTTTAATATTGACGTTATTAAAAAAGTCAAAGTACTTCATTAAAATACATAATACTTTGACCCAAATATTTTTAACAATTAGTAGATATTGTTGCGAAAATCAAATAAACGATTTTATCACAATTTAATCCTTCAATGTTTGTAAATTTAGATAGCAGTGAAATAATATTTTGTGACCCTGCAACCAAACTGGTTCATATTTATCCCAAAATCTTTCCATTTCTGTTTCTGAAGACGGATAAAAAATTGTCTGTGCACCAAATGCCGGTTTTGGTGCTTATGTTTACTGTACGAAATATGGCGTTATTATAAACAGACTTGCCCGCATCGGGAGTTGTAAATTTTTTTGTTTACAAATCAAACTACGTAGTGCTGTAAACTTTTTAATGGAGCCTCACGTTTTTCTCTCTTATTTGACCGTGAATTTTAAAATGCATCCGCGTAGATGGGTAAAAAACGACAAGCTTAAAAGTGGTTTCAAGGTCCCTGCCAGTGGCGTAGAAGAGGTTCATTTTAATAAAATAGATTTGAGATGACATTTGGTAGGCATGATCGTGACGGTTTTCTTTACGATTTTCAGTAATACTGATATAGTTTTCAAAAAATATTTAATGTGTGTTTAACAGTACATATTAATATTACCCAAACCTGAATTTTGTAACAGTTTAAAAAATTATCTACACTTTCAAATTTATCGTTCCTGTAACATCATTAATTTTTTGCTGATGACTTAAAATCTTTTGTGTTTGAGAAATGTATTTGGGGAGATCGACTACTTTTAGACTAACATTTTTATTAATTTGGTAGACAAATATGACGTACTAGGCTATGTGATAATCATGCCATCTATTAATATGAAATGAAACTAAAATTTTTCATCATTTTCTCCCTGTATCTCTAGAGAGATATATAAAGAGATGCAATGAGAGGGGTAGGGAGAAGGCGGGAGAAAAATTCTCAAAATAAGAAGTTTTCTTTAACATATACATATACACACATATACATATGTGATGTGTATTCCATTAGTGATTGCTTAAATTTTCAGACAAGCGTAGATTTTGTTGCCGAATGGCAGAAAAAATCAGCGAAGCCTTGTCCTCATGGACGCGAAGATCGCGAAAATTCGTGCGAACTTTTAGCAAATTTTGCCAACTAAAACATTTTCTATCATTTTCATCATAAAACTTCAATGACTTCAATGACAGACTCACAATAGCTCAAGTTAAATTTACTAATCCCACAAAATGCTTGAGGAATAGTGAAACTAAGCTAGCATTAGAATAATTGTTTTAATCTTGATATTAGCTTTCTTTGCGTGTACTAATGCTCATAAATGTAATATTTGTTCATTTACATTCAAAACGCAGTCTCGCAGCTATAATTTCAACTACAATTCTTATACAATGTTGTAGTGTTAAAGGCCTTGAAGTTATTATGGATGAAACATCTAGTTACCTGGTTATTGACCATGGAAGACGCACGATTGAAGATAGGAACAATAAAAAATAATTTTACGGACATGGTCATACCACAATTAGGAGAAACCCGAAGATTTCCATCAAAATTGCACAAAATTGAACTCTAAGGCATATCGACTTTTCTCTTCATACAGTTTTATAGAAAAATATTTTATGAGCTGAAAAAGCGCGATCAAGGAACCAAATGAAAGCAATTAATTAGAGAAGAATATAGATGAAGGTGTAAATACATAGTGACATAATATCGAGAGTTAGGAAATTAAATAGAAACGACAAAGGACATCACAAATTATAAAGAAGAAATCGAACATTAGGATAAAGCATGATGAAGTTGACAGTGTAATAATAGATTTAGTAAATAAATACATGAAGTCCAAGTAATTCAAACCATTATAGCAACGTTGTTGAATTAGCAGCTCCAATTTTGTCTGAAATTAGTCCCCAAATATATTTTTCTTGAGTCATTTCAAAAGAAAATTGTTTGGTTTGGACCAAAACAGTCCAAGGAAATAAGAAAAAAAGGAAAAATTGTACCATCAGTTTTGGCTACTAAAATATGACAACAATATGAGAAGATGAATAGGTAGAAGAGAATATGAGATAAAGAAAGAAATAATGAATACAAATTTGGTAAAACAAGATAAAAGGAAAATAAAAAATCACGTAAAAGAATAAGGAACAAAGTAATCCATCATCCTCACATTGAGTAATGGGAAAATAGGTAGACTTAGAAGATAGCGGAGATGATTTTAGTTTCAGTTTTCAAGATGATGATGAAGACAATAATTACAAAAACAAAAGACTAAAATGATAATTGGTTGTCCAAGCAAAATAAGAAAATATTCATATAAACATATTTTTTTCAATAAGCGGAGCGGTAGTTACTCTTTTTGTTGTAATGAAACTAAAGCCACGTCTAAATTAAATGAAAACTATGTAAGATTATCAGATTTATCCAAATTCTAGGAAAGTAGGAATTTCCAAATGATTGTATTTGGTGATTACCTTGATCGTTAATGTCAAATAATGCCATTATCTATTATTTGAACATGCACAAATTAAAAATAAATCACTTTATCCAAAATAAAACCAACACCTTTGTTTTTAACATGTAACACTTACTTAAATTAATCTAATCTGATATTAACCAAATCATGTACCAGTCCTTGTACTCTCTTTCTAATTCCCTCGAGTTTCCAATTCCAATTTTAATATTCCTACGCACTGTTATTAATTTTCTCGATGTGCTGCAACTCGCAGCACTTTCTCCTCCATTTCATAATAATGGCATTATTATTAAACATCCCACATTAAGTAGCGAAAGATGCGGAAACAGAAATTTGTATAGCTTTTGCATAATGTGTACGTACGCTTGACGTTCTCCTGTAATCTACCTGTACATATATGGTTTTTAATGAAGAGGCATGTGTTGAAGGTTTTGCGTGTGTCTAAAGACAAATGACATATTCGCAGAACTATTAAGAGTAAACTCTTAATAGTCTGCAAATATGTCAGTAATATATGCTTTGCCTATTCTGTCGACCTCAAAATTGTACTTGAAGATGACAATTGTACATATTTGTAAAAAATCAACAGGTGTTTATGAATGAGGCTAAAAAATTATATATTTTTTTTATGTAGGTACGTGTAGTGTATATAGCACTACCAGTAAGATTAATGGTATGTTTCTTTTCTGCAGTTTGACAACATTTTTTCTTCAACTATTACATATTTATCATCAGACAAATCAACATTAGAGTTTATTGTCTTTGTTAACAAGAGTGATCTAGTTTGGGTGAAGGTGGCTTTGCAAATTGGATATAAACATTGTAATTTCTTTGTATATTTCATTATCTACAGTCGTTTCTATAGGCTGCTCTTAAATTAGCTTTAGTTTTCATATATTCCATCTCATCAGTCTCCTTTTTCAATAGTTTCTCTTATTACAATGGTACGATGCTGAGTATATTCGTGAAACAGGATGGCATTAGAAGCTTGTTCAGGCTCTCACTGTATAAGTTAGCATTAATATTAATTTTGAGCTTTTCTTGTCTGCAGAAGATTTTTTTGTGGTGATAAATGTGAATGTCCATTGCATCAATGACAACTTACTGGGAGATTCAAAATATTGGCATCAATACTTTTGGCATCTTGCCTTAATTTTGTCTTGGTTTTGCAGGTCTGATGAACTAGAACTAATTATAAATTCACTGCCACTTGACTGAAAGAGCTCCGATTCTGTTTCGCTTATTTCGTCCATTACATATTACGTAAAACTGATCTTTCGTATACTTTATTAATGTCTACAACTGTCGGCAATCGACCATATCGATAATTACGTGCGAGCTCCGAGCAGGGCCGTAGCCGACCGAGAGTAATCACCACTGTTCACCACAATCTCGCAAGAATCATGCAAGTCTTGCAAAATTTCGAGGCAAGACATTTTTTAGACTCTACAAGATATGATTTTGCCTTGTCTAGAGCCGGATTTCTAGGTATATCCATCATTTAAGAACTATAACGATTATTATAAATATGTTAATGAATCAACTGAGACAAATATTGCATGGAGAGAAAGAGAGAGAGAGAGAGCACAAAGAAATGACAACAAAGTTTACGGTTGCGAAATGACGGAGGAAGAAATACGGCAAAGAGAAGCTGGTCAGGAACAGCTCGCAAAGTTATGAATGAGAATGGAATATATTACAAAGGAGAAAAACTACTCACAAAGTTTTGGAAACAAAAGGAAAAATATTTCATGAACGAAGAGCACCAACCAATTGTTTTAAATTTCTAAAGTGTTCGATGCATATCTAGTCCAATTTTACGTGGTACGCCTATGGCACGTAAACTACCTCTACGACTTTTTTGTTACTGGTTGTGTCTCACACTTATACCTCTCTCGGAACCTTCCGTACCCTTCCCGTATACCCGAGAAGATTGGGTTCCTCAGCACGCTCGGCGCCAATCAGACTAGTACCGTTTATTATAAAATCCAGAATTTGTTTTTTATTTAGGCCTTGAGCCCCTGTTGTTTTGATTACACACGCCTGGTTCGGTTCTGGGCACCTGAAATTGCAAAATGTTCTTCAGCTACCTTCAGTGCAACTAGTTTTGTACAATACACGACTGGGGTTAAACTGTCTGGATTTTGCTGGGTATGAAGCATTATTGAACCTGTTTTTCTGGCACCTCTACAGCTTTGAAAATTTGGTAGACAATACTATTGATATTTAAGTGCTAAAAGTGATATTTAATAAATTCACTTTTAGCACATACTTATATGATACCCTATTTTTCCTATATATACCTCTGAAAGTATCATTTTGAAGTCCAAATCCATAAAGTTTATTGTTGCTAAGGTATCGAAAGTTTGATCGTTTACTAACAAGTAACGAACAAGCTGTGCTAATAAAGCCGCTTTTGACTTATCACCTACTAGGTCAAAGCAACAGTACGAGTTTTCATATAATCTTTTCTTGAAATGGTGTGATCTGAAAAATGTCTGAATGGCAAGTTCACTGAAAAAGTGCTTTTGGCATATTTTGAAGGCAAGTCCAATTTTGGAAATCGTCAATGCTTTGATCATTTATGATGAACATAAAGAATCAGGACCTAAGCAAATATTACCAGCTTGTTTTTTTTTAAGCGAAATATATTCATGCAGAATGTTGTTGTAATCAGACATAAAAACTAATGTGCAACGAATTTTGGTTATTATTGGTACACTATATTTGAACTATTATAAAAAGTACATAGCCCTTCGTCCAGCGGACACTAATCATTGAAAAATTTTCATAAAATATTGCTGAATTTCTAAATTTGCTTGATTCCCACCTATACTGGACATTGCTTCCGATGATCTTCGGTAGACTTTCTTGCTAAATTTACTACAATTAACAGACACAATTTCGGAGAAAGTTTTCCTAATGTGCACCTTCTACATCATGAAGTAATTATTCCATGCTGCGAACTGCAATATTATGAATAAACATATGGATATTAGTAAATATACCAATGTTATTGCTTTCCTCAAAAGGAAATCAAGTGGTTATAGACCCAGAAAATCCGGAATATTTTCCAAAGAACAGATTGAAAGGTCTATCAAAGAGGCAGATGACGAAAAGTACTTATTCTAAAAAGTTGTCTTGGTTGTTAGTATATTTGGAGCCTGTAGGAGAGAAGGATTAACTTATTTGCATACAGAGAACATTGAAGTTGCTAACTTCATTAAAGTGACTATTCCCAATACCAAAATTAATGTTCTTAGATTATTTATTATACCAGAAAGAGATATAGGAGTCAATTTTATGGAAATTTTCCTCAAATATGCAAGTCTACGTCCATCCACCATTGATCACAACCGATTTTTTATCACGGATAAGAATTAAAAATATACTACACAAGCAGTGGGTATAAATAACATAGGTTCAATTCCTAAAAAGATAGCCAAATTTCTTAGATTACCCAATTTTACTGAGTATACTGGGCTTTAGACGATGTTCTGCTCAAGAGACACAGAGGTTGGGGTTCAACTTCAGAAGTTGAGGTTCAACTTGTGTGACAAAAAGGTACATAGAAAATTCTACACAAAATAAGCAGGCGACAGCAAGGATAATTCTTGGAGAGAAAGGAAATACTACTACTACATTTCAAAAACTCAGCGCACAAGCACCATCTGCTGGTGTTATCTTCTTACAATATTGCAGTTATAGGAAGTGAAGAAAAACATGCATATGTTCACCTAATGTCTAATTATCCGATTGAAAAGATTGTGTGACTAATATTCATAATAAATAAATAATTTAAAATTCAGTTATTTTATTTGACTTTTACGCACATGTGCGTAAATAAGATTGTTTTAATCACATGTGTCTAAAAGAATCGAAATTATATTTTACTGACGTTTGTAAAAAAAACTATTGCAAACTAAAGAAAATTGTGACAATTTCGAAAATGTAGTACCTATATTTTTCAAAAAAATATAAGAAAGATGGTTTGCTAGATTTGTTCCTTTACTGAAATCGCATTAGAATGAGTACTGCTACGTTCTTCGAAGTTCGAATTAACTGTTCATCCTCCGTACAGAAGCGTGAACTGGCCGGACAAACAGACACCAGTAAAAATTAAATTATATATAGAGGAACCTGTACGGTACGCGATAATGAAAAACTTTTTCGTCGAGGCTCTAATGGAAAGAGCAAACATATTTTGACGTTCGACTGTTTACGGTCAATATTGAATAATACGGAGATAAATATTTATTTCGTTTGTTCTACTACCGTTTCATAGAGTTTGAACCCGAACAGGCCACTCCAGATAAGAGAGATATTACGAACCAAATATAGATTTAGTGGGGTCTGTTTCCTTATCAAAGGGGCAAATGAAAGGTTATTATTATATAGACATATACTGTTATCGCGGAGATAAAAATAATAAACGAGCTGGATGAACATACAGGGTGTGCTAGTTTTATAGTCTAACGCAGAGATGTCTCATATGATATTGATTTACGGTTATTAGCAAGGAAATGGTCGGGAGTCATCGAGCAACCGGTAGCTTTCCTCCTCCAATGGTTGATTATGGACATAATGGTACGACTACGACACTGGAGGTTGAAGAAGAAATTTTAGAACGAGTTGAAGAAGATCCGAGTCTAAGCACCTGACACCTAGTTTTGGAACTTTGTCAAATTGAATCGTTTAAGAATACTCTGTTGTAACTAATGACGATCATTTCTAATAAAAAGATTTGTTTTTTTTCTACACTTCAATAATTGTAGAAAAGCACGGTTAAATTAAAAAATATTAAAAAATTAATTACCACAAATATTGTAACACTTGGTATATAGGTATGTCGACTCGAGATCAAGTATTCTATCACCTTCTAAAATTATTGTAACGACTTGCAAGACACACGTATAATAGCTTTGAGTAAATCAATTGAATTTAAAATAAAATTTATTGGAAATTATGTAGATTCATTACACTTACTCTTCTCGGAATAATAAAATGCATAGTTCATTCGTGTTTAGTTTTTAGCAAATTAGTTCCACAAAATATGTCATATTCATGTCTCTTATCTTTTGTTCACAACGAGTAATAAAAAAAACAAGAAATACGTTGATAATATGTTCACCCAATCTAAGCTACTCGAACATATTTTCTTGCCCCCATCGAATCTCGATCTTATAAATGCCAGCCTTGTTCGGCCTAGTTTGATCTTTTTTCGGAAAGTAAATAACATCATCTCTACGTATTTAAACAGATGTTCATCGCCACGTATCTCTGAAACCCTTTTGGGAGAGGTCAAATAATAATTGATTGTGGCACTCCGTCAAGAACAACTAACAATCTATTTTATTATATTTATGTTATCTGTGTTGACCTCTGTTTGGTGTCAACGTATTTATTTCTAAATTTATATCCTACATTTCCTCTGGCTTGTGTAAACAGCGGTGTTTTTAAACGGGAATGAAGTGAGTACTAATAGGATTCACATGCACTGACATTTTCTCCAGTTTGAGTGCCTTTCCTAATTTGTTGTCGCATTTTTTAAAGGCTTGCGCGATTGGGTTTTAAGTAGATACTTGCTTTAAACAACAACAAATATTTTGGAAGTGTACGAAGATAGAGGGTACTATCGATACGTAAAAAGTGATTGGAAAATACTTAATATGTGAATCTATTTTAAAACTACAGGACGTTTTATAGAAATGATTCAAATTAAAACAATCGACAAATTAAAGATATATTATCTCTAAAATCTAGTATATTGATTATTGTTTTCTAATAGATTGATTTGACGATTTCTTAAATACTGTTCATATCCAAATATCTTGGTAACTTGTTTTCATTATCAAATTTTTAGTTACTGGGAAAGTTTAATCTAAATCCTGAATATCGTCTATTATTATGTTACATAACTCTTCTCCACAATAAGCTCCACATATGCTAAAAATGAGTGCCACTTAATTAGAAATATAATGTAGGTGCATTTTATTGTACATCTGAAGATGACAATTCACCTTGATTATCATACCTCTCGGTCAGTGGTCGCGCGATTTAAGGCGTCAGTACTTGAATCGATGTGGCGAGACCAGTGTGGGTTCAAGCCCCCAGACCGTATATCAGCTACATTCGTGGAGAGGATTGGCACCTACTCTGCGGGTATGGTAGGGTGGAATAATGTTGGTTTGGATGCATTAAAACAGTTTTTATTATTTTATTCGAATACGTCACGTTATACAATAAAAGGTTGAGGAAACTATTTACTTCAGAATTGAACAGAGAATTAAAAATAAAGAATATTAGAAGAAAAGTCAGTGGCGTATCATTTTATTCTTTAAAAACGTTCAGTGGCATTCCGCTACGCGCGCCACTGGTAAGACTAAAAAATCACTTTGCATTGCAAAGTATGCTCCTTCCATAGCTATCGACACCTCTAAAATTTCTTTATAATATCTATAACAGTTTTGAAGAAATTTAAGTTTGTGTCATTTTTTCCCATTAAATTTTAACACGCTATACAGTATGCGCCAAAAGTATGGAATAAATTCAATAAAAACGAAACAATTATTTTTTGGGAAAAATCCTCGAACAGGTCGATTTTTAATTTAAAAAATACATATTTTAGCGTAAAATGCGATTTTCAAATGTCATTTGTTTTCGAGTAATGACGTAATCGATTTTTTTTTAATGGCAACACCATATTTTTTTTTTTGATTCTGAAAGATGGTTTAATTCTCTATCAGACAGTACTAAAATTTTGCCCTCTTACATAGGAAAGTTTTCGAGTAAATGACGATTGAATGTTAGAAAACGTAAATTAATTAAAATAAAGCAAAACCGTTATCAAGTTTAGTTTTTCGAATTCGATAGTTCTTTTATGGATCACGTAGGTGAAAATCTTTGCAGTGTCATGGTCACACCGACTTTCTAATAAGTATTGTAAGCGACATAGAAATATTTATTCAATTTAAAGTATTATGGCACATTTAATTGTTACTCAAAGAATTGAAATTTTAATTCTTATCGGATGCGGGAATATGACTAGAACTCAGCAGGAAGTTTGCGATTTATTTAATGAAAAATATCCAGATCGCCCTATCAGCCAATCAACAGTCAGTAAGGTAGAGTCTAAATTTAGAGAAACTGGCAATGTTGTAAATATTCCAAAACCTGGACGTCCAAGCATTAATGAAAATCAGAAACAGAACACTTTGATAAGTATGGTGGATAATCCTCATAATTCTTCACGATTGGTTGCATTAAACAATGACACTAGTCAGAGCACAGTGCTATGTATGTTGAGGAAGGAAAAATATCATCTCTACAAAATTCAACTTGTGCAGGAACTCAATGAAGATGATCGCGATGGCCGCTTACACTTTTGCGAAATTCTAATGGATTTATGTCAAGGAAATAGAAATTTACACCGGCAAATACTTTTTTCAGATGAGGCCACATTTTGTCTGAATGGTACAGTAAACCGTCAAACTTGCAGATATTGGAGTCGGGAAAATCCTCATTGGATGGCAGAGGCACATACCCAACACCCTCAGAAATTAAATGTGTGGGCTGGAATAGTTGACGACAGAATAGTAGGGCCTTTCTTCTTTGAAGGAACCCTTACAGGACAAAGATATTTAGAGTTTCTAGAAAATGACCTTGTTCCAGCCCTTGCAGTAATTTTTCCTAACGATAATGACCCTGACATTCCTGACGATACCATATGGTTTCAGCAAGACGGTGCACCTCTGCACTATGCGCGCCCTGTACGAGATTTTTTGGACAACTGTTTTCCTGGGAGGTGGATCGGCAGACGCGGACCGATAGAATGGCCTGCAAGATCGCCAGATCTTACCCCTCTTGACTATTTTTTATGGGGATACTTGAAGTCAAAAGTGTACATTAATAAACCACGTAATTTAGAAGAACTTCAAAATCGCATTCGGGATGAAATACTCAGAGTTACCCCAGAAATCATTCATAATGTGCAAGAAGAATTTCTTCACAGACTTGCGCATTGTCAAGAAGTTGGTGGATGGCAATTCGAACATTTAATTTAAGTATAAAATTTAATTAATTGTATTTTAATTTACATACCTCAGAATTGTTACTTTTTTATGGATAAAATTTACGTTTTCTAACATTCAATCGTCATTTACTCGAAAACTTTCCTATGTAAGAGGGCAACATTTTAGTACTGTCTGATAGAGAATTAAACGATCAGAATCAAGGAAAAAAATATGGTGTTGCCATTTAAAAAAAATCGATGACGTCATTACTCGAAAACAAATGACATTTGAAAATCGCATTTTACGCTAAAATATGTATTTTTTAAATTAAAAATCGACCTGTTCGAGGATTTCTCCCAAACAATAATTGTTTCGTTTTTATTGAATTTATTTCATACGTTTGGCGCATACTGTATAATCGTAACGAAGCTTTTTTGGGCTATGGTTTACACACAACAAACTAGTATTATTTTTCGATGTAGAATTCATGGTTAACGTTTACATTCGGGGTACCTTGTATAACATAAAATACAAATGTTATTTTTTGTTCGAGGTATTAAAAACATTTTTTTCTGAGGTGTATCTGAGGTCAAATGACTAGTGACATCTTTAAGTTCTGTAAAAGTAACAATTTTATAAAAAAAATGTATTTCTTGATTTTAAATATCTAAGTTAAGTATGTGTACTGTAACTTTTAAGTTGATGTGGAATCTTTTTTTAATTGATGTATTATTACTTAAAATACTTAAAACTTTGTCGCTATAAATATTATTTTTAATAACCTTAATGACTCGTGATCAGAGAAATATGGAAAATCTTCTGCATGTTCCTATATTGAAAACATGCAATTTCAATTAGAGAAGCGGTAATGCTAATGCTCGAAGATTCTGGTATATCTATCTCATTAACGACGAATCGTTGACAGCTATATTGCAAGCGCTATCGTCCTGTTTCATTCTCGAACAGCCTTACGCAACGGTTCAACAACCAAAGGCAGCTAACTGTACACTCGATATTTGGAAACGAAATTACTGCCGGTATACAGAGCCCACATAAGACTGAAATTAAGAAGAGAACATAAAAGAGAAAGCCTGTGATACCAGCTCGGTCGTTAAGTAACGGTCAACACGTTTACTTTCATTTGGAGCTGGAGGAAATCGCGATGCATTACAGCTGAAACGGTTTTACGCAATATGGTATTATTATTAGAAACGGACTTTTTCGATGCGGTGCAACTTATTGTTTCTGCTCTTATTTCCACAGTCGCAATTAGCTGGTTTCTGCACACGGTCAGTTGTGTCGGGTGGAATATTTCTGGGAAATGGGCCGGTGAACTATAAAATGCTGTAATTCTGCATCAGGGGAAGAAGCATATTGTCCCAACTTCGTTTCCTAGCTTTCGTAGGGTTAATCAAAATGTTAGTGTGTCTTCGGCAGTGTTGAAATTGGAGACAATTTTCTCTGAAATATAAATTTACTCTTCGTCTAAAATTGAAATTTACTCTGTCTAATAAATGATGATCGTTTCTTATAACTTCACACATCTGTTATGGTCTGGCGATCGTGGTGGCCAATTTTGAGGAAAATTATTTCCGGGTAACCATTTATTTGGAACTTAAAATTCAAAAAGTCTCTAACAATAGCACTAAAATGAGGCGCTGCCCCATCATGCATAAACCAAAACTCTAGTATTAGTTGCAATGGTAAATATTGTGAATGTTCGCTATTTAATCTTTATCTTAAATTGTTGAAAATTTCTAAAAGATATTGCATAGGGGTTTTTATCAGAATATTCATGAACATTTGTAATTCCTCTTCGAGTGTAAAAAAATTTCTTGTGAAAATTAATATCGTGATGTAAAATACACTCGCAAAAGGTCACTCGTCGATCTAAATCTTCTTGATAATCCAGTTTCTCGAGATAAACGTCTAACACTTATTTGCGGTTCGTCTTCAACTGTTTGCAATATATTTTCTTCATCTTCTGTTCGTATTATATTAGGGCGTTCTCGGATATTATTGAAAAATTTTCATTCAACGTTAGAAAGTGTTTTTCTATGGAGAATCACTCGATTTGGAAATCTCCTACGATATTTTTCCACCTAGCAAAAGTAACATGTCAACTTGGTTGCTGAATGTAAATGTCCCAGCCATTAATTAATGCATTTTTTCTTGAAAACTTCAAAGTTTTTTTTAAATTTAACAAGAGTAAAACAGTGTTTGAAATTAAATTCTGCGCAGGATATTATTATTCTTTTTAAATTCGATAAATGGAAAAAAGGTGTAATTTTAGGAGTGACTCATCCTCAAGGAGCACCCAGTAGTTTATTTTAACTCATAGTCAAAGAAGATCAATAAAAACCTAAATCATGTACCAAATTTGGTTATCCAAGTTAAAGTAATCCAGAGATATTTTTTCCGAAATACTTGTCCTCATTTTGAAGGCCTGTAATCCCCCTGTGTACAACTTGGTATATAGATATTTTTGGTTAAATTGCAATATTTGGGACCCCCTACCTGTCGGTTCTTGTGCCGACACCCTGTATAAGATATTGATATATTTATTAATATTAAAAAAAAAATCATTTCCTTAACAGCAGTACGTTTGTTCACTGACAGTAAACGGTTCGTTTTATCGACAACAAACAAGAGTACCTTTTTTAGTCTAAGGTTGAAGTTACCCAGATTTATTATTTTAGTCTTTATCATACAGGGTGTTAGAAATTTAAGTATCCAGTTGTAAAACTGGTAATCCCCCTGGTAATCTAAAAATGCTAAATATGTTTCAAGGACACTCTTTTAAGAGGTCCTTACTAGTGTCCATCACATTCAATTTTTATTAAATTATATTATAAGTACTTTAAAAGTTATTGAAGACCGATTTGCAGCAGCTTTAGGGACACATATTCCCATAGGGAGGGTCTGTAGGAAAAAAAATTATAGGAACTTGTCATCTTATTTTTTTGTTATATCTGCACCCGAGATATTTCCCACATTTCCCCCGACACCCTGTATATATCACTTATTTTTGAAAACTGAAATTCAAGAAGAGAAACTCGTTGTAACGCAAACAGGTCTCTAGCAAAATAAAACCGAACAAATCGCCCGAACAGTAATTTTTTATTTATATAATAACACTTTCACTTTTCAACACACCGTGTGAGCCGGCTCAATGTGAAACGATTCGTGTATTTTTCCCGTTTCCTGAGGAAGTATTAATTTTATTATCCCTTTCACTAAAAATACTATACTCTCACAATAATTCACGAGCGTGGTTAATTTAATTTCTAAGGTGCAATCATAAATTACCCCCTGCAGGCTGAAATGCTAAATATTTCGCCAGCATGATCATGATTAAGTAGAGATGAGTTTTAAAAATTAATTTTTCTACAAAACTGTTAAAAGTGGGCTTTTTAATTGTCATTTTTGATGTTAAAAATGTCATTTTTTCACACGCGTGTTAAAAGTAAGTTACTTTTAACAATCAAAGTTTATTTAAATTTTGTTTTGAAAATTAATAAAACGTTTTAACAAATACATGAACAACTTTTTATTTTAAATAAGTACAAACCAACATTTTAACTAGTTCTTACTATTAACATTTATAGTAAAATTAGAACAATTTGAAATTGTAATTCCCTGCGGAGTCATCATACTTAAGTTGGTTTTACTGTCAACATGTGTGACACATCTATTTTCTGTAGAAATACTACTGGTGGTACTGGTGGTCTTGCTAGTAGTTGCAGCAGTAGGAAGTATTTGGGACGCAATTTCCTTCTTCTGTTCCAGTGAATTTTCAATGTAGCCTTCAGCTCCGTCGAAGATTTCCATCCTTTATGTCTCTTGATGGTAGTAAGATTTGCACCAGAATCTGCTAACAATGTCGCCGATAAACGACGAAAACAGTGTCCGGTGTAGAGTTGAGGATTTGGTAGATTCAAGAACTCTGCAATGTCGGCAGGCATTTTACCAAACATGTTAATTCCGTCTAGATTCTTCACACATTTATTCTTCATATATTTAAGAAAAAGTCGTCTATGGTCAGCGTTGGGTGGCCGGAGTGCCATATACTTTCTAAAAAAGTTTAAATATAATTCACCAACAACACTGAAAGTCCGAGGCACTTTCGTTTTAGTATCTGGTATGGTCACAACAACCGAAGTGCCCAAATATTCGATATTGTCGATGGTCATCTGACACAATTCCTCCCGGCGACACGCCCCGAAGACACCCACTATTGCTGCGACTTTCATCATCAGATACTTTTCGTCTTCTGCTTCTGTGAGAAATTTGTCGATATGCGTCTTCGTCAAAACTTTTGACTCTTTTGCTTGATATCCTTCACCCTTCTGTTTTAAAAAAGTTTATAATGTTTGCTTATATCTTGATCTTGCTTTATTTTTAACATAGTTTGATCATGGAATAATTTGACCACAGCGTTGACGATTTCCATATCTTGGCTTTTTCCTCAAAATATGCCAGTAAAACACTGTCGTTACATTTCCCAGGGACCTTTTTAATGTTGCACCATTCCGAAAAGCGATTTCGTACTGTTCCTTTGATTTCGCCGGCAATAATTCCAGCCGCGGCTGGCGGCTTCTTCAATTTCAGCAGGGATGGATTCGTTACGCTCATTATCGAGATTATTCATTATACTTATAATATTACTAGAAAATGCTGTCAATATTTTTGCGTTTTTTCCGTAACTAACAACAGCACTGGTTGCTACGAAAATTTTGGTTCATAAACATTGCGATCTGTGTGGTATTTTTTTATTTCTTATTTTTATTGAGTTTAAAGTTCTTCTGATTGTTATGTAGAAAAAATAGTGTATGATATACGTGTTAAAAGTGATTTTATTTTGTGAGTGAAGGTGACTTCACTTACTTTTGACACGTATATCATAAATAGCTATTTTCTGCAAGCGTGCGTATTTAACGTCTTTATCACACGCATTTTAGTTCGGAAAGTGTCATTTTCATGAGATGAAGAACTTCCTGAAGAAATTTTGGCAGTAGCTAATGAAGCAAGTTTGAATTTGTTACCCGTGAAGTCAAAAGAAATATATCAAAAGCAATACATACTCTCATTTTATTGATTGATGTAATACTAAAAAATTAAACGTAACAGAAGTATTTTTAGAATATTTTTTGGAAATGTTCAAATCCTGGAAATCAAACGCGTTATGGTCTAGATATTCATGGATAAAAGGTTTTGTAAAGTAAAATAAATTTCATAAAATAACTGCCTTTATAAAAAGACAGAACGTTGGATTTCGTTCGAAAAAGCAAAAATTTTTGGTCAAGAAGACATAAATGAAATTATGAGTAAGGCACACAATGGAACTTACCTGATGATTAAGTTACTAGCGATTTTTGGATTGGTTGGTGCCTGCAGACTAGAAGACCATCGACGATATAGAAAACCTGATAATTGCCAATATCAAGGACTCCAAAAATCATTCGCCAGATCTTTCGTGATATGTAAAGAAACAAATTATTGATATTTTTTAATGTAAACAGAAAATATACAAGCTTACGTCCAACAGAGTACAAACAGTACAAACGTGGAAAATATACTGCACAACCTGTGCTCTCCTCGGTCATTTTTCTTGCCGATTGCGGACAGTTATTTCATTATAAATTTTGTTGTTTTCATTCTAATATCACGATTTTTCTCAGTCTTAAATAAACACGAATACATTTTAATGGGATCTGGATATTTTGTATTTTGGACTTCTCAGATATACTCGTAAGCATGAACAGACAAATTGTTTCGAAGAAATGGACGATATCATTCTTTCGAAAGTGTCATCTAAGAAAGTATAGTGTTCAATGTTCTTGAACAAATAGAAGATATATTAGAATTTGATAATAATTTGTAAGCAACAATATGTATTTATATTTTTAGAGACATTAAAAGGAAATATTGTTAACGGTATTGTTAAAAATTGTTCAAACTTAATAATTGCATGCCTCCAATAAAATATTACTTAACTTTTTGATTGAAATTTAATTTTATTAAATTAGTTATGGCAATTTTGTTAAATAAGTTTAGGGCTATAATTAAAAATTCATAACTTCTAAACCTCTAGAGATATTTTTGGCAAATTTGGCATAATTCTTTAGTACATTGGTAGGTACAAAATATAAAATTTGCAGCTTACGTAAAGTACCAGAGGCGGGGTTATGGGTAGTATCATGACTTACAACTGTATTATTTTAACAGATTTTTTCAGATTGTTGTTTACTGTTATTTACTACCTGTGTCAGTTTGTTTCTTTTTTTATAGAACGCAGTATTTACGGAGATAGCACTCCCTTCTGTTTTGCTTAAAAATAAAAAAGAAGAGCTTATGAGACAAATGACCTCCATAGTACTAAAGACAATAGTTCCAATTATTGTCAGTAAAAATTTGTAATGTTTTTATCAATGACCAAAAAAATAACGACGAGTTAAATTGAGAGGTATCGACTTTGTAGGCTGACACCGTGATTTCTTCAACATTTTCATTAATAACGAAGCAATGGGATAACACAACTAACTGAAATTTTAGCACACAATAGAGTGATAGTGAGGCTATATATGGTCCAAATTTTTTTGCCCCTACGTTTTCTTAATATCGGTTTCCAAACTCAGGGGACTGTTTTATTTATTTCGAAAGTAAGCTGCTTTTATTTACTTACAATGCATAATCTAGATGGCTTAAAATTTTAAGTTTCACATAAAAACAGTGCATTCGGCCTTAGTCCGCATCTGCGGCATTTATGTCATGTCCGAAAAATATCCGAAATCTAGTTACGATTTATTTTATATAATTCTAATATACAAATTGTAGCGCTCTTGCAACACTGACCTTAAAAATATATAACATTTTTTCTAGTTTCCGCATGGCCACCTGGTATCTATCTGCCTATGCGAAATAATATGCAAAATTTATCTTCTATTCAGCGAAAATAACTCGCCGTTTCACATACATATTTATTAAATTCGTCGCAGTGCAGCGAATATAATGTCATTCAGAAAAAAACGTATTAATTAATACTTTGTTTGCGAGAGTCTGAGTTCATTGGCCTGTATAACTGTAATCCTACACATATACACATGATACGCTAGTACTTTCCCCAAATTTATTTATTTTCATATGGCTGTTGCGACACTCTCTCGCACTCTATATCTTGACAGTCCACACGCTCATCCTCATAATCCAGTGTATACGTGAAACCTTTTCGTCGCGCTGGTTTTGGTCTTTCTGTAAAGACAGGGAGAGAGATTTTCTTCAAAGGGGTAATAAAGGACATGAAATTCAGTAATTTCCTTTAAGTGGTCTAAAATGTATTTTTTAAATAATTATGAAATCAAAGAAACAGAAACACACAAATTCTGGAACTGGCTTTTTCAGTGGAAACCTTTACTTTTCACACTTTTTAGAGTTAGAAAGTAGAGATGGGCTTAACAGTTCATTTTAATGATTCAGTTCTCGAAAACTGAATCACTAAAAAGAACTGATTCTTAAAACCAGCTCTTTAAGAACTGGTTTTTCGTCAGATACTGCACATCAGATATACGCTTCTCTCCGAATCCCGCATCTCCAGCAATCGCAGACGGTCGGTTTCTTCCGCGTTTTATGATTGCGACACGTCTATTAGCGTTTAGACTTTAGAACAAGAATTTTTAATCAAAATATTTGAAGCCTCTTTTTTCCAAAATATCTCGAATCATTTAGATACTGATTTTTATTTATTTTTTATTACAGAATTTAATTTATATTTTTGTAAAGTTGTATTTTACTTGTTAATAAAATTCAGTTCTTAATTCTTATACATCATATAGTTATAATTAATGGCATATACCTATATCGTTTTTATTAATGTAACAATTTGATACAGACGCCTATGTGTGCTGGTATGCAGTTCTTGGATATTATATTTAACTAAGAATGATATTAACGCTCCGCAATCGGATCACCAATCAGTTATTCAGAATTCAGATCGCCCGTATGATTTTGAAGCTCATATAGGCTGTGAACACTCGTTCACTATTCACTGAACAGTTCCTTCTGATGTATAAACTTGAAAATATCTCTCGCACTCTACATCAATCGATACAAATCAGTTCGCAAAAAACTGATTTGTCAACTTCTCGAGAACTGATTCTCGCAGTTCAGTGTCGAAACCCGTTCTTTTAAACCAGTTCACTCGGGAACTGCCCATCTCTATTAGAAATTACTAAAACACTTGAGACTGAAATAAAGAAACAATTGAATGAACGCATTACAACATTAGGAAATACAGTTATATTAACGGTTTAAATTTAGTTATTTTGTTAAATAAATCAAATACATAGTCTTCTATATTATTTTCTATTGCTTCCCCATGGCCTAGCAGTTTGTTTTTCATCCTAAAGGAATGCCATGTAGTTCATAAGATCTATCGTATGAAACCGCAGCATTTGCTTACCTGGATAGAGATTGTTGAATTTAATGGGTTGTCCTTTGGTTTGTGCAATGCTACAGCAGAAATTAATGATATTCATTCTAGAACTAGAACTAAACCCATAACGAATCGTTGATTTTGTTTGCTATTGTTAGATACTCAACAGAAGAGAAGAACATTCTTTGGAGTAAGATCATAGTTTTTTTTTGTGATATTACTAGTATGAAGAAGTATAATCCTGGACAATTATATCATAGTATTGACATGCTGATTTTTGCTGTCAAGTTAAAACATGCGGCACCCAACGTTTGAATTTTATCTATGTAAAAATATTCTACTATTGTCGACTGGTTACAACCCATCATACTTGATTCGTTCATTATCATAAATCATCCAAATGATCTACATCAGTCAGATCGTTTTGTTAAACTTAGACATTAAAATAAAACGGTATGAACTGTACGATGTGTAATAAAAAAGTAACGGGAATTTTGTAATATCTTGGGTTGGTACCAAAACACATAAAACCTTAGTCACAGGGACAACACGCTAAACATCGGACATGGCTAATAATGTATAACACTTTTCGTACATGTTTATCAATACAACAACGACAATATCGGCCGAACGGTCTAATACAACCTAAGATATTATAAAATTCCCGTTATTTTTTTATTACATCTAGTACGGTTCTAAAGCTTTTTCAATGAACTCTTAGTACAATAAGACTGTAATGTTTTAGTAAATTGATTACTTTTATAAAATATGTTTAAAACTATATCTGAATAATGAAAAACCAATTCAAGGAACATTGATTTCAAATCATTATCTTGTCAGTGTCCACACCTCGCACACGTTTGCAATTGCGATTTAATTAATTTTCAAGGGGCTTTCAAGTAACAGGTCTCATATTCCTTCAACAAACGAAACAATGACCGTAGCGTTGAGGTACTCAGCGGGATTTGTCCTTCTAATCCACTTAGTAGGACGTACAAGTGTTAAATTATTTGCCATTACGAAACCAGTATCTGAAAAAAATAATCAGTGTCAATTATGCAATGAAAATATTTACATCTTCAATCTGTATTTGTTTACATTGATTTTTACGCAAGTGGATATCTCGCCTTAGAAAAATTGTTTGTTCGAGAGTCATTAAAAATATTATAATATTAATAGGGTCATCAGTTTCAAAGATAAAACAGTAAGCACCTAAATATAGCGTCGCTTTGTAATGCCAATACGTGAGTATGGATCTGAAATATAAAGATGTCACATTCGTCGCTTCCTTTTCTTATAACATCTGGGTCAATTTTCGAGGTAAACTTGTCATAGAATTTGGAAATATTCTATGAAAAAAAGATTGTCTGTGAAAAAATATCAAGTTCAGTTCTAGTATTATAAATAGGTACTAAGCAAAAAAAGAACTTCATACCATAGTTTGTACGCCACTGGCCAAATGCTCAAGCACAATTTATTTTAATGGGAGGAATAAAAACTTAAAAGGATGATGTTTTTTAGGTTAGTTCTAGTAAAAAAGTTCATGTGAACATGTGTCTGTTTCACTTTATTTATTGATCTATCCGAATTTGAAAATAAAATAATTGCAATTAATTTTCCAATGGATTCAGATCTAGAGACCTGACTAGCCAAATGTATGACCCACCTCGACCGATCCAACGACTAGGGTAATGCTCATTTAGGTGAACAGTGACTGTTGACGGTGCCAGTGACACATGTTCCCATGTACTCTATTCTAGAAATAACTTAAAGAACATGCTCTATTAGTGTCGGGAGAATGTCATGAAATGCTCTGTACAAAATGGGGTCTGAATCATGTTGCTGATATAAAATGGAATACCATGTAGAGTAACCTTCTTAATCTTCAGACTAGCCACTCGACTAACCGGATTTGTACAGTTTAAGTTCATATACTATAAGAACATCGATATACAGGGTGGACCTTAAATAAGTACAAATATTTTAACTGTAGGCGTAGTTGGTTATATAGATGAGTCTAGTGAGTCAATTTTTAAATTTTCAAATATTTACATAGACTTTTTAAAAACAATAGCCACATTTTGAGAACCGCTGACCAGATAGAGCGCTGACGAACGTAATAAACCATATGATCTGCTGAAGGCGAGGTTCCCATATCGCCTCTAAAATATATAGTTTTTATTTACTTAAATTAATGTAAATTAAATCTTTGAGATTGTTTCTAATTTAAAAAAAAGTTTGATACTTTCAATTAAGGTATTTAGGAAGTTACTTTGTTCAATTATTCCAAAAATTATACATATACGTGCATAAAAGCTTACCTACTTGCTAAAAGCCAAGTATTTAAACAGTTAGTATTATTGCACACACACATTATTTTGCCGTCTAGTTACATAACCTCAAACAACGTGTTAATTTGCACATATTTTTATTCTTCTCTTATTAAATTGATCACATCGTTAAAAGTCAATTGCCGCTCAAATATTATATTTTTAACTAATAGCTTTTCTGTATAAGATATAGAAATTCAAAATAATTCTCTCCGCACTAAACCGCAGTCGTAAATAAAAGCAGATTGTTTTTATGTCACGATTCGGTCATAATAATTATTAGGTTCTGCTAAGGTTTGTAATGTCGTAAGCACAGGTGTCAAGGGTGGGGCGATGGGCAGTAGGCACAATGTCCCATAGGGATACCGATGTGGGAACTACAGGGCAAGAGACAAGTGAAAATAAAGCGTTTAATGATATCGGTGCAGAGATTGCAAGGCAAGGTACAAGTGAAGAGAAAACATGTAATACTTATTTCTGATAAGGTAAATGCTTAACGCATCTGTTTTTAGAGTTGACGTATTTAAATCGTTTTATTATTTTCACGAGCAGTTTTTCTTTTAAGATTCATTTGTATTTAATAAATATTTTTGGTGAAACACAGTATAATTAAGTAAAATGTGGCGCATTATTCAAAGAGTGAAAAGATTGACATGGAATACAGTGATAGTGATAGTGATAGCGATAGTATGATAAATCATTTGAAGTGTAGTAAAAATGGATAATGATCAAATTCTGGATAACTATGAGTAGAGAATCTGTTTTATGTTTGAAATCAATTTCATGTACATACATAGACATACTTTTTTGGTACGATAAACTAATGGCAAAGGGGAGTAAGCGACCAGAAACATTTTTTGTATATTCCAATCATTCTTTGACATGCTGTAACATTGGCAATGCTGTGGAATACATACCCGATCTACACAATATTATGACTCATATGAAAGCTATTTAATACTGGAGTAAGTCAGCAGTTCTCAACCAGTTTTTTATTGAAAAAATCACAAAATCAAGTTTATTTAAAATTTGACTTTTTTATTCCTGATTTTTCTGTAAAAAAATTATTAATTATGTTTGTTCTATACAGTGAATGTACTGCTGTACACCGCTTTATACAAATCGACTTGCGATTGGGACACTCTGAATTTTACCAATAACATTGTTGATCTAAATAATTGTAATATATGGTTTTGAATTATATCACAATGATTTCATGAAATTATAACAATATTGTTAACGAAATACATATTTAAAGTTTTAAATTCTAAAATTGTTTTTTTCCTATTATTCTTTTGTCGTGGTTTCAGATATTTATTTTGGTTTAATGATCTTTACTATAAATCTTGCGTATTTAATTAATATTTTTGGTGAAATACAGTATAATTAAGTCAAATATGCCGCATTATTCAAACAGCGAAAAGCTTGACGTCGAGTGCAGTGATAGTGATAACGATAATATTATGACAAATCATTTGGAATGTAATAAAGATTTTGGATAACTGTGTAGAGAATCTGTTTTACGTTTTCAATTTCATGTACATACATAATCATTCTTTGACATGCTGTAACACTGACAACGTTGTGACATACACATCTAACCTACAATATTATCACTCATAACAGCTTTAATATTGGAGTGGGTTAGCGGTACTCAACAAGCTTTCTATTGAAAAATCATGAAATTTATTTAAAATTTGCCTTTTTTATTCCTAATTTCTTTTTTGTCGTTTACAGTTAATTGTACTCCTAGTTAAAATATTTGTACTTATTTGAAGTTCCCTCTGTATGAACTTCAGTAGATCTTATTCCTTTTAAATATTTTTTAGAGAAAAGGAACCATATTTCAAATGTTAACTTGTTACACTTATTTTAGATGAGTATATTCTAGATACGATCATATTTTTTTCCAGTTAATAGAAATATAATTTGATTTACTCTAATCAGATGCCAATTAGCAGATCAGTTTCCTACATTTCAGAGGCTCCTGATGTATGAATTAAGAACCATGTTTTTCTTATGATAGAAACAGCTGCATTTCTCAGTGGACGTATTTAGAGATTGGATAGCATTTGTACGTTTGTTTCTAGGTGCTACAACTCGACTTTATTGAAATTGTTTGGGTGAGCAATTGCAGATAAAACTATTTTATTATCTATTGTTTTCGTTTAAAGCCCGATACGACTTAACACCGCAGGATATTCGCGCAGTTTTCTGTTTCAGTGAAGGCGAAGCCTGTTATTACTTTCGACCTTCTCTACACGACATTTACTACGAAAATTTGTTTAACGTCAGCAGTAGGTGTTTGCGTTATAATTTCACATGTAATTTGTGAAATAACTGATTGCGGCTGGGAAAAGTCGCGTGAGTATAAAAATCTTAGCAGGAATAAACCAACAGTCATTCTATCAGGAAAATACATATACACATACAATACTGTACAGGGTGTTTTAAAAAAATAGGATAATCCGCAAAGCACATAATTTTTTAGATAAAATATAACAGTGAGCTATTTTACCGGTCGTAATTTAGGCGCTTCCTCTTCAAAACAGAGGTAAAGGGAAAAGGTAATTTTATAAAAATAAAATCAAAAAGAGCAGTTCAAAAATGATTTAAAAATACACTTCCGCGCGGAACTGGAAACTGGTCCACTGTGAAACCTGATAAGGCGTATAATAGGCGACTGGACAAAAAATTGATAGAAATTCCCAAGGAAAGAAATAAATTACATTTTACAACACCTATTTTTGTAGCAAATCAACTCCGTCAAACCCAGTTACCGTATATATATATAAAACGATTTAAAGAAAAATCTTTAATTACGAAACCAATGTCATCGTAAATATTAGAATATTTTTAAACTATACTGTAAAAAAATTATGTATATGTACTTTTAACATGCTTCTTTAGGTATCTTGAAACTAGTTTCAATATAACTCTCATAATTATGATCTGATTTCGATTACACCATGTTTATTAGAAAGTCTAGTCTAGTTTTTAGGATACCAATAATTTATGTACAACCTGTTTTTAAAAATAATTGATAATAGCTTCGTAAATTTGGAACTAAGAAAATGAATTTAAATTAAAGTAACCTCTTACGTTAAATAGAATCAGGCAATGAGAGATGAGAAACTTTGGGAAAAGATAGGACATGAAAAAATAATATTTGTCATTCCTATAAAATTCTTTTCTGTTCTCTAATCTTCTGCAGTCTAATACAGAGCGTTCAACGTAAAAAAATATTTCATTTGACTTTTTTTATCCACATAACAAATATATGTTCTTCTTCAAACTTGATATGCAGTAATGATAACACATAAGTAAAACCAGTGGTGTAGGTATGGGTTTTCTTCACCCTTGAACCCTCTAACCTTCTACGTCAATAGTAAAAAGTATTTTTTGAGTACAAATATTAAAATTTTATTGTATTTTCTGAAAAAAGTGCTCCTGTGAAATCACAAAGAAGCTTTGTTTTTCAAATATTTTTTTTCCTTTTTGGATAAGGAAAGTTACTATGATTTTTATTCAAAAAATGAATGTGGTTAGTGGCTAAGGGTCTAAAAAACATTTTTATAGAACACTGTAAACAACCTGAGATGTTATAGTTTAAAATAGTACTATTTATTTTATGGAAACATTGTCGATTACAGCTAATATTGTTGCTATTATTAGTATTAACATAATATAATTCCCCAACAACACAAGAATTTTAACAATTTATCGCCGTGAAGTGCACCTTGTACTAGTGGCCTACAGATGGCGTCTACATCACATGCCCAAAAAATATTGTATACGGTACTCTGATTAGTTTGAAATATTTTTTCAGTACTTGCTTTTCGAAAATTTAATTTTTCACGTATTTTTTGTGTATTTGCAAACATGTATTCAAATGCCTAGATGATGGATTTATGGGAGTGTGACAAGTGCATATTATCGTGTGGCAGCATATTACCAAAGACGTTTTCCCCGACAGAAATAATGCACCTGACCATAGCCGCCGGACCAAGTAGGTACCTCGCATTAAAGAACGGTCGAGGGAAGCTGAGGTCCCCAGCAAATACAAAAATCTTTGCGATGACAGGTTTTAATTTAAACCAGTAAGAAAACAGAAAATATACAACATCGTTAAAATCTCTTCAAATATAAATCCGGGAATAAATATTAGTAAGATAGGTGCTACCTCCCTGTGCCACTATATCGTGTTACTCATTAAATAATAATCTACATTTTATAAATCAATCCAAAGCGGCGTAAACTGATATACGTGTCAACGCGGTGACCTGTCACTGCCTTTGACACCTTTAACTTTGGCGATAAATAAGGATTTAATATAGTTAAAAAAAAATCCGCTTTATAAATAACTTTGGAAATTTTTTGATAGATGATTCCGTTATTTCTTATTTTTTCCTATCCCCTCTTAAAATATTTGTACTGTTATAGTTAACCCGTATAAAATATTCATCTTATTTCAAATAACAAAAATTCAGTTAAATGTAAATGAATAATAGTACATTATACTATAAGGGAGAGAAATGCGTTATTTTGGCAGAGGTGCAATTTGAAGCCCGAGGGCGAATCCCAATGGCTACAATGCACCGAGGACAAAATAGCATCTCTCCCGAATGGTATATACTATTTTTTCCACGGTCTCATTAACTTAAAAACACATATTTTGTCATTATGAAGTAAGTAGCACCAGAATTATTGTATTCGGATTTGAGCATTTATTTAGTAGTCGTTGAGTTATTGTCATAACTACAAAATAAACAAACAAAGAGAATTGTCAAATTAAGGTGCTAGTTTGGTTTAGTTTAAAGTTTGTTTAGTGCACAATGAATAATTGTGAGTCGGAAGAGATTGTGGAGGCTGCAAATATTGCAATAAGCAATTTGCTGCCTACGAAGTCAAGATCTTTATACGATATAGCCTACAATCGGTTCAAAAAGTGGTGCGCCAAGAAAAATGTTCAAGTATACAGCGAGAATGTTTTGTTGGCATACTTCAGTGAAAATGCAAAGAATTACAAGTCTTCCACATTATGGGCGCAATATTCTATGGTTAAGTCATGCTTGATAATTTACGACAACATATAAGCAAATTCCCCAAGCTGATCGCAATTTTGAAAAGAACCGGTGACGGATATCAAGCGAAAAAATCGAAAATATTGACAAAGGGTGAAATCGACCGTTTTCTATCAAGTGCAGATGACAAAGAATTCTTAATGATTAAGGTAAGATTACTTTTGTTGTTAGGTATTTCAATTATTAAGTATTTTGATTTTTTATAAGTTGGATTAATTCTGGGGATTGCCGGAGCTTGTCGAACTGATGAATTAGTCAATTTAACTGTAGATGATATTGAGGATTTAGGCCTTTCCTTGATTGTAAAAATTTCAAACACTAAGACAAAGATTCCACGAACCTTTCTGGTTACCGATGTGGGAAATATGCTTGAATTGTTTCGAAAATACCTGTCCCTTCGTCCTCCCCACGTCAAGCATAAGCGCTTTTATTTGTACTACAAAGCAGGAAAATGTAGTTCGCAGCCAGTTGGCAAGAATACAACGGGAAAAAATCCGAGTGTAGTAGCTTCGTATTTAAAATTACCTGATACTGCATGTTATACTGGTCACTGCTTACGAAGATCTTCAGCGACATTACTGGCAGATGCTGGTGTGGATATCACGACAATAAAGCGTCATGCTGGTTGGAAATCAACGATAGTCGCCGAGGGTTATGTCGAGAACACCATTGGAAATAAGGCCAAAATTGCTAATCAGGTTCTAGTAGGTACCACTAGTAGCGCAATCACAAAAACTGTAAATGTAAGCGAAAGTAATATTCCTTCTAATATTAATTTTGAAAATTGTACAAATGTAACATTTAATTTAAATGTCAATAAATAATTTCAATGTTATCTTTTTTTTTGCATGAAAAACGTTCTCCACTCCCTTGGGAGCATTATACTCCCTTGGGAATAATCGACTACTTCTGTTTTAATTTTGATGTCATAGAAACTGATTTCTACTCCCGACCGTGGAAAAAATATGTTTTGACAGAATTATTCCACCAGATGTTTAAATGAAATATTATTTTTGCTTAAGTTTTTTAAGTTCGTTTGTAAGTCTTGTTTTTAAATAGTCACGGTACTTAGCTTTATAATTTTTTAAGAGCTAAAACTAGTTAATTGTATGCGCTTATATGGGGCGTAATGTAGCCTGGCACATTTTGCATAATTGTGTATAATATTAAAATTATCTGTACCAAATATAATAATAAAATTAACATAGCTATGCCCAAATAATTAGCGGTTTTAATCAATTATGCGAATGTTATGTACGTATAAAATGAGGTGCTTGCGACATTTTGTACATTTATAAGAGCAAATGGTGCGTAAATCTTAAAAAAATAATAATTGAATTATGGATTTACAAGGCTGAACGTGATTTGTTAATGTACTTGGCTTTATTCAAAACTTTAGTTATGCGTTTTGATGAAGATAAAAAGTGAGATAAAATATCTTTTATTTATTTCGAGGACAAAATTTGAGAAAAATGTCGAAGTTGCAAGGCAGTTGGAAACAAGAACAAATAATATAAAACAATCTGTGCCTAGAGAAATAAAGTTTATATTTAATCCTGTTTTTGCTTATACAGGGATGGCCAGAAGTATGGAATAAAATTCATATCTTTGAATTAGTGAATTTTTTTTAAAACGCCGAAACCCGTTAACTGATCTTGATTTTTTTCTACCTTTCGGTTATATAATAATTATTTTTTCATCATCGTCCTAACCTCCAGCTACCCCTACTTTTTTTCAAATGGAAACATAAGACATGAGGGGGCTCGTTGAAAAGCTTATATAGTATGCGCCAAAAGTATGGAATAAATTCAATAAAAACGAAACAATTATTTTTTGGAAAAAATCCTTGAACAGGTCGATTTTTAATTTAAAAAATATATATTTTAGCGTAAAATGCGATTTTTAAATGTCATTTGCTTTCGAGTAATGACGTCATCGATTTTTTTTAAATGGCAACACCATATTTTTTTTCTTGATTCTGAAACATCGTTTAATTCTCTATCAGACAGTACTAAAATTTTGCCCTCTTACATAGGAAAGTTTTCGAGTAAATGACGGTTGAATGTTAGAAAACGTAAATCAATTAAAATAAAACAAAAACGTTATCAAGTTTAGTTTTTCGAATTCCATAGTTCTTTTATGGATCACGTAGGTGAAAATCTTTGCAAAGTGTCATTGTCACACCGACTTTCTAATAAGTATTGTAAGCGACATAGAAATTATTATTCAATTTAAAGTATTATGGCACATTTAACTGGCGATCTTGCAGGCCATTCTATCGGTCGGCGTCTGCCGATCCACCTCCCAGAAAAACAGTTGTCCAAAAAATCTCATACAGGGCGCACATAGTGCGGAGGTGCACCGGCTTGCTGAAACCATATGGTATCGTCAGGAATGTCAGGGTCATTATCGTTAGGAAAAATTACTGCAAGGGCTGGAACAAGGTCATTTTCTAGAAACTCTAAATATCTTTGTCCCGTAAAGGTTTCTTCAAAGAAGAAAGATCCTACTATTCTGTCGTCAACTATTCCAGCCCACACATTTAATTTCTGAGGGTGTTGGGTATGTGCCTCTGCCATCCAATGAGAATTTTCCCGACTCCAATATCTGCAAGTTTGACGGTTTACTGTACCATTCAGACAAAATGTGGCCTCATCTGAAAAAATGTATTTGCCGGTGTAAATTTCTATTTCCTTGACATAAATCCATTAGAATTTCGCAAAAGTGTAAGCGGCGATCGGGATCATCTTCATTGAGTTCCTGCACAAGTTGAATTTTGTAGGGATGATATTTTTCCTTCCTCAAGATACGTAGCACTGTGCTCTGACTAGTGTCATTGTTTAATGCAACCAATCGTGAAGAATTATGAGGATTATCCACCATACTTATCAAAATGTTCTGTTTCTAATTTTCATTAATGCTTGGACGTCCAGGTTTTGGAATATTTACAACATTGCCAGTTTCTCTAAATTTAGACTCTACCTTACTTGATAGTGGATCTGGATATTTTTCATTAAATAAATCGCAAACTTCCTGCTGAGTTCTAGTCATATTCCTGCATCCGATAAGAATTAAAATTTCAATTCTTTGAGTAACAGTTAAATGTGCCATAATACTTTAAATTGAATAATAATTTCTATGTCGCTTACAATACTTATTAGAAAGTCGGTGTGACAATGACACTTTGCAAAGTTTTTCACCTACGTGATCCATAAAAGAACTATGGAATTCGAAAAACTAAACTTGATAACGTTTTTGCTTTATTTTAATTGATTTACGTTTTCTAACATTCAATCGTCATTTACTCGAAAACTCTCCTATGTAAGAGGGCAAAATTTTAGTACTGTCTGATAGAGAATTAAACGATCTTTTAGAATCAAGGAAAAAAATATGGTGTTGCCATTTAAAAAAAAATCGATGACGTCATTACTCGAAAATAAATGACATTTGAAAATCGCATTTTACTCTAAAATATGTATTTTTTAAATTAAAAATCGACCTGTTCGAGGATTTTTCCCAATAAATAATTGTTTCGTTTTTATTGAATTTATTCCATACTTTTGGCGCATACTGTAGAAAACCGAAACCAGCCATATCAAATAAACAAGTTTTATGTTTTCAATAATAAGTTTTTTTTTCATTTAGAAATTGAAACAACTAGATAATTTGCAAAAATAAACTCAATGCCGCAAATGCTGAAAATGTCCTCCATTCATTATTTGGCATTCTCCAGTAATAGCGTCCACAGCATTCCGAATGACTTCATTTGGTAAATTATGCATCTCCGCTCTAATCTTGTTCTTTAAATTCTTAATATTATCCGGTCTGCCCTGGTAGACTCCTTCTTTCAAATATCCCCAAAGAAAATAATCCAGGGGCGTTAAGTCGGGGGATCTTGGCGGCCATTCAACTGTACTCCGTCTACCAATCCAACCATTTGGAAACATCTCATCTAAGTATCTTCGAACATCAATATCAAAATGTGGCGGAGCGCCATCTTGTTGGAATCAAATTCTCTCATTCGGTATATCTGGATCAATTTCATGATGAAAAATCGCAACTAGAGCAGCTATCAGGTCAAATGTTAGGAAATGCAGGTAGCATGCGGCAGTAAGATTTTTTTCAAAAAAGAGTGAGTTTTGTTGATGATATCTGCCCATACATTAACTTTCTGTGGGTGTTGCGTATGCGATTCGCATGTTCAGTGTGGATTTTCCTGGGACCAATAGCGATAGTTGTGCCTGTTGACCACTCCATTTAAAACGTAGCTTCATCCGTCTCGTTACCCTATCACAATCGTCTTCCAAAAGCTCTTGTACAAATATACCTTATAGGGGTAGTATTTCTCTTGTTTCTAAAACATTCGAATTGCATTTCGAGAAGCATCGTGATTGCGGGCCAATCAAACAGTTGAAGTATGAGGATTTTCAACAAGCTCTAATGCAATATCGAATTTCTTTTCTTCATTCAAAGCACGTGTCCGTCCAGTTTTGGGCAAAGTCTGTACTGTACCGTGTTCCTCAAATTTGTGAAATATTTTAACAACTGTCCCTTGCGAGATTTGGCTTTCGGGATATTTCGCATTAAATAAATCGCGCACTTCAGCCTTATTTTGTCTCCACATCCAAGCAATATCAAGATTTCGATACGTTGCCTTTCAGACAACCAATACCATTGCGATTCAGTAAATAACTTGATTTTCACACAATATTAACGTTTCGAACTCCAATTTACAACTAAAACGAAAAATTAACCAGAAAGCCTGACAAGTAAGTGGTACCAAAAAAAACGCAACATAAAAAGATATCTTTTTTGCGTTAACAGTGATAGGTACAGTTTCACCAGTTAAAGCATTTGCAAAATACATTTCAACGTTGTGTATGCGCTGTGGAAATGTATAATTTTTCATAAAAGTTAGGTATAATTAACTATAAAAATACACAATCAGCAGTAGTTATACCTTCGATTTTAAATGACCCCACAGGTAATAATCAACAGTAATAATCTCTGGTGACCTTGACGACCACTGCCGGCCTACTCCGACCTATGCACATGATTGAAAAATTGTCGTATAAAACGAGAATTAATTGTGAATTTGATGATAAAAGTAGGTTTACTTGTTTTTACTTGAAGAAATCTGTCAGAGACAGATATTTGATGCGCAACTAAAGTAAACTCGCCATCAACTCTACTATTTCTGCTTTACTCAAATGCCTGAACAGATATTTCAAAATCCTATTTACAGGGTGTTGTTTTTGTGAACAAGCAAAATAAAAACTTTTTATGCTACTAGACCAGTATTTATGTTTCGCTTACTTTAGTGGATTGAAGGAAGTAAGTAGAATACCCCCACCGAATTTCACTTGATTATACTTAGTGGTTCGCCTTTTATAGCAAGGTACAGAAATAGCCACGTCCTGTAATGACAATGGTTAGACCCTCCAACACCTGTATTCACTGTTAATGTATGTAACATCCTGTATATTTAACAAATGCAAACAAAATATTAAAGTCCAATACCCGAATTTAAGCCGCAAACATCGATTTGTTGGACAAAACAGCGATCAAAAAGGAATATGTACCACTGTTAGAAGATGCCTCTATAAATAATTGTGGGTGACCTTCACACACCATGATTTTATAGGAAGTTCCGCGTTAATTATTTGGTCATTAGGGTAACAGGTAACGCTGTTTGTGTGTTTTCTGTGTATAACCGGAGAAGTGTATTTGTTTTGCTATTTTTATCCGGGAATCCCTTTTATAATTGTGTGTATAAAAAGTTATTGTAAAGCTATGATTCTACCGAAGAAACATTAAGGATGTTTTGAGCTGCTGTTGCCTGTTCCCGAAAAGCCTGCAGAAAGTTCTTAACAGTTTCAAATAATTGAGATTTGGAGTACTTGAAATCTGACTTAAATCTACCGTGTCTTTTCGTATTTAGTTTTCAAAGAAGCATCAAAATTTATTGCTATTACTATCTACTGTTTTCATTGTTTTATGATGTACACAAATTTTATTGTATAGGTTGTCCCAATTTCGTTGTAATGGAGAACTTTTTCTTACTTAAGATGTCGCAGTCCAAGTTGTCATAATACTCTTCGTGTTTGAGATACAGGGCGACATTTAAAAACTGCTTTTAAAGGATTCTTTGTATCAGAGAATAAGTGAGACATCCAAATGATGAAAACTTATTTTTGATATGCTTTTTTCATAGTTCAGTGGTATTTTTTATATCATTAAATAAGTGTTTATCCCGAAAATGGTAATAGATATCGAATAAAACAACCTATAGTTTTTTTCATAGCAAAGTGATAAAGGAATTGAACTGCGAATACAAAATGTCAAAACCATCGAAATTATATTATATAAATTCTAAAACAATTTTGACCGTACCTGTATAAGGAATCATGTCTAATTTCAATTTAAATAATGAAAGTTGTATTGCCAAAATAATAGTTTAGAAATTATAACTGAAATTCAATACTTCTTACTTGGAAGGAAGATAAGAAAAAAAATGTATATGAAGTACTAATATTATTTTAACTTCCCCTGTAAACCCTTTCATTTTTGTTCAGTAGTTTCTGGACACTCTGTATAAATAATACAATTAATATTGAAAAAAATGAATACCCCAAATACATACCGCTACTATATCAATTTAATAATTTGCTGACTATTTTCATGATTATATTTAAAATGTTCACCAGAGAGAAAATTTCTATATATTTTTTCAATATTAAATAATTTCCAACGGTTTTTTTAATGACATTGTCGATTAATTTTCGATATTATTAGGTATTTGTTTATGTTTGTTTTTATTTATTATTTGTTTTCAAATTTTTTTCAATTATGTTATTGTTAAAATTATTCTTTGATATATTAATGTGAGATAATTCGTGAACACCTTTTTTATATCTATATAAAATGAATGGCCAACTATGCGCCACCAAGCATCAGTTTTATTAATTTAATATTTTTTTGATAATTTCCAAAATATAAAATGGCATTATATTATAAAGGAAAACAATAATGCATTTGAATTACAAAAAAAATGTGTTTGGGTCATTTAAAAAAAAAAAACCTGTAGAAAAATACAACCTACGCCACTGAACTCTACGTAAAACAGTTTATCAGAAACAATTTTCACCATTCCGATATCACAGCTATTAAATTACGCCCTGTATTTCAAAAACGAAGAAGTCTATGAAAATTCTGATTGCAACATTTTAACGTTTTCGAAAAGTAGCCTATTGCTGTGAAAACTGCATTCTTCTACCTCTTGTAGTTTCCGAGATATCCTACAATAACAACAAAATTGGGACACATGCACTAATAAAAACTCAAAAACCATGACAATGTTAGTGACTTGTGTGAGTGTTATTCTCGTTAAAAGTTCTGTTCAAAGCACGAAAGTGTGCCATACTTTTTATTATGAACTAATAAATTTATTTGTTTACCAACCATTTATTAGGATAAAGCACAACATAAGACATTCTGCCAACGAAAGTAAATTTATAGCGTGAAATAATTTTACGGAATCCTTACTTTTACTTTTCAAACGTTTCAGACACAAATTAAAACCGTAAGAAAGTCAATTAAAAGTGAAGGTTTAAGCGGGTCATTTATTGGAACGATTTGCATCCTGCGAGTAAAAAATACTTTTTATACACATGAAATCGATGGATTCGTGAAAGTCAAAGTCATGTTTTTAAGAGGCCCTGGCACGCATTCAACTATGCTGTACTCTGTGAACTTTTAAAATAATCCAAAAACAAGAAAATTCCCCAGTGCCGGGTAAAAATAGCCGCACAAAGTGCGTTGTCTTCTATTTCTGTAGTTTTTGTTTACGCGAAATGAGCGACTGTTTTATTTTGAGGGCCTTTAATAACATCTTCGATGTAGGTACCTCTTTATTTACTTTTACAGATGATGCAGCTCATCAAAAGAAAATGATATCAACAAATCTTGCCTTTTTTGAAATGCTATTTTGTGATCTAGTATGTATCTCTATAACCATGAAAATAAAATAGTAAGAAGTAAAAATAGTAACAGATTTCTTAAAATACATACAATACAAGAAGACTCAATTCTATTGCACTTCTTTACTGAGTCATCGTCTACAGGTAGAAACATTATTTTGCTACCAAAATACATTCTTACTTTCATAATAATGAAGGAGAAATTATTATTATTATTATTAAAATTTTAATTTTTTACGAGAATTTATACACACTATTTTATCTTGATTGACCAAATAGATACCTGTCGACTGACGTTAGATCGACGTCATCAACGTTGGTGACATATTTTGATCAATAACTATAACTTTATAGACAAAATTCGTACATGCAAACTAGAATGACGTTGCAATAACGTCAATTGATGATCTCAACATCATTGATAAGACATATGGACTTCTTTGTACCTGTTGTTGACCATAATAGTGTTTCCAGTTAGTAACTGGACCTTTATTGATCAAATTTGTACATGTAAATCGGAATGACGTTACAAGAACGTCATTTACTGACCTTAGATTGATGTCAGCAGCATTGGTAATATGTTTGGATTTGGATTTATTTCTACCTGACTTTGATGATTATAATGTGTCTGATCACCAATTTTAACTTTATTGGAATAACTGGTCCATGTAAATTGAATTGACGTTGCGATGACGGTAAATGATGTCCTAGTGTCTACCTCTGTAATGTTAGTAAGATTTATGAATTTATTTGCATATGCCTTTGACTATGATGTTTTCAATTACTAACTGAATTTGTATCACTGAAAGTTTTGCTTGTAGATTGGACTGACATCGTCACCTGAGTTTGATGTAAGCAGTATTGGTAATTTGTTTTGATCTGGTTTTGAATATATTTATGTTTCTGATAAAGAATTTTAACTTTATTGTCAAATTTGGAACAAACAAACTCGAATGACATCGTGATAACGTCAAACGCTGACGTGACATCGACTTCATCAACATAAGGATTTCTTTGTACCTGTTCTAGACTATAACAATGTTTCCAATTACTCATTACATCTTTATCAACCGAATTGGTCCATGCAGATTATCATGTCAACAACGTCAGATATTGACGTGAGATCGAGGTCAACAACGTTAGTAGGATATCTGCAATTTCTCGTTTTTATCTTTGTCTATAATAATGTTTCCATTTACTAATTGAATCTTTATTGAACAAATTGGTAAATGTAGATTAGAATGACGTCTCGATAACGTCAGATGGAGACGTAATATCAACGTGAATATGGTAAAGACGAAGATTTCTTCATAACTTAGATGGTAATGGTTTCAAGTGGCATTCGTTTTACGAAAAAGGCGTGCCGATTGGCAACAAATAGGACGTAATAGACAAGAATAAATCGGCGTATCTTACCGTCCGTCTGTCTGGGTGCAACGATTTATTTTCCCCCTTCGCGGTGCATAAAAAGGCAGGCATTATTACGAGCGAACTGTGGACAACCTTGGGCTCGGAGGAAAACATTATATGGTAAACAATGCCGTGAGTTTGTTGCACTCAGTCATGCCCTGCTGATTTAATTTTTATTCCGCATCTGGGCCAGTAGTGCAAAACACGCGAGCATCGGGTTAGATGCACACTCGTTTTTTCCTGAAATGCCATACAGGAGAATTCCTGAAAAAATGTCAAGTCCTGCAGCTCCCGTCACATTTTAATGTATTAGTATTGATAGAAAAAATTAGGAAGTACATTTGCAAACGGTTGTTGGATACAAGACATACGAAATCGAAAGCATATGAAAATGAAGAAAAAGTCTATTTCTTTGTTAAATTGGTGGTTACTTATTAATGATTAAAATAATTAGACAAAAATCTTATCTATTTTGTTACTGTACCAGAATGTGCTAATTTCTATCTAGTTCCTTTTTATTAACTTTTGCATCATATACTTTAACAATACAGAGTGTTTAATTAAAAATGGCACATAGCTTAATAAGAAGATAGAGCCAAACTTGCTTTAGAAATCTCTCACTAAGTTTTATCTCATTTTATTGTAACTTAACTATACTCGCGTCAAGAATTCAGACGTCTTACGTTACGACTGACGTTATACATTTGTTTTTATTGTCAACGTAATTTTCGATATTTGGTCGCGTTAAAAACAATATTTTTTTTGCAATTTAGTGCAATATATAATGCAAACTTTTAGTGTAGTATATAGTTTTATTCAGTTGTAGTTTCTTAAATATTTTAATGAAAATATAATGAATTATTCATTTGTTCGTATGACGTAAGTCGTCTGAATTCTTCTCGCGAGAGAAATTTTTTTGTGTGATCGTCATACTTGAGCAATATTTTTTCCCTATTAACTGTCAAATGTTGACAGTTTTCAGAAATAATTAGTATTTGTAAATTTTGATTACATGGATTAAGCTTATTGCCAGTTCGAGATAAGGCACTGGCCATTGATTATATGTCAAATGTATTGATTCATTCTACTACAGGTTACAAAACCCAACTACAGAACAGGAGGGCAAAGAAAAATATACAGAGTGTTCCGCGCAATAACCGATACAGCAAACCAAAAATTGCACACAGGCGGAGTTACAGGCCTTCAAAATGGGGCGAATATTTTGAAAAAAAAATTGTCTGAATTACTTTAACTTGAAATAACCAAATTTGGTATATGATTTAGATTTATTATTCCTCTTGTTCGACTATGAGTTCAAGTAAATTTAAACACTACAAGGTGTTCATTGAGGGCGAGTCATCCCTAAAATTGTACCAAACATTTTTTCCATTGATCCAATATAAAAAGATGATAATATCCCGCGCAGAACTTAATTTCAAACACTTTTTTACTTATGTCAAATTTTAAAAATCTTAATGGTTTTCAAGAAAAGAATGCATTAATTAAAACAAGATTTGAATAGTATAAGAAATAAAAATGTTAGTAGTGGGCTTTGTCGTTAAAATTTTACAATTATAAAGATTTTTTGTGCTTCTTTAGATACGATTCTTTGTTCTTGAAATGCCAGCTTTAAAATACGATTATATGATCTCCTCCATAACGTCAAATATTCATTCTCGTATATTTTGAAACGTTTACCAACATTTCCAAAAAGCTATGCGGACTGAATTCATTATTTACTAAATACTGATTGAAATTCAAAATACGCTCCAGGTGTTGTGTTATCAGTACCACACTGAAATCACGCTGGACAACCGTTGAAGTTTGTTACTGACACTTATTAACATGGTGTTTACATGTGGTATTAGCTGTACGGAGACGAGAGTGCTGCTGGCCAGACTATTACAATTAGGATGGTAGTGTGAAGTGGAACTTCCGGTAGTTTAGAAGATGTCATCTTCATCAAAGCTGTAATAATTGGATAGTATTAATATTGATAATGTAGAAAGACGGATTAGTTATTAAATCATGTATCCATCTGGATATCGAAACAATCGATTCTGCTATCTGTTTTATTTGAAAAAGGTATACCTTGTTGAAGTCGGTAGGAGTAACCATTTTTTAAATAATCATATTTGAAATGCTCAGTGCACCGAGTAAAAACTGTTTTGGGGTTACGAAAAGTGCCTTTTCTGCTGAAAATACAGTAAAATGTTTAAAATTTCAAGAAGATCGGCGAGGTTTGATTCAAGTAACATTTTGCTGTATTTTTAATAGAAAAGGCACTTTACCTGAAACGATAATAGTTTTCAATGGGTGTGCTGAATATTTCAAATAACATTTAGTATAGGATCCTACTGTAAAACGACCTTCACCGAGCTGGTTAATGGATGAAAAGTATTTTATATCCAATTAAATATGTCAATAAATACATTTCAAATGGGTTGTCTAAAAAATTTCAGTCCAAAATATGATTAATTAACAATTAAAAATTATTTTTTTTTGACATTTCAGTGGTTTGGTTAATAGACAAATTCTATACCAATCGAAAGTATGAAGCCCATAGAATATGCAAACGTTAGGTTGACTATTTTTTTCCCGTCACAACTCTTGGGTAGCCAGGTATAAACAGGTAAATCGATACTAGTAACTTGCACCGGTGTGGTTAATAAATTAAAGTTAAATTAAAATAAAGATTATTTCATTACCAACACGGTGGTATAGGGTTGTTTGCGAAAAATCAGTCCTGAATTCCGGTTGTCGAGTTTTAAAAAGTGAAATATTCCCCAGCGAACCATTCCATGCGATAGAAGAGTACACAGCATTGCAGCTGTGTGTAGTTCGTCCATACCGAAAACGAAGACGATCCGTTTCCCCAAAAAATCGAATAAAGTCCGGGGGTGGCGGTACCTACCTATTATTATTAATCTGCCCCTAGGAACCCCTAACGCCCTCCAATGACAATAAAACAACATTTTCGACCCTACTAATGATATGTCGAGATCAAAAACTTGTAAAAAATAAAATTTTCTAATAATCCATTTGCCGCCTCGAATTATGTTTATTTTTTTTAAAGGAAATGATACATATAATCAAAAAATTTTATTAGACTTTTCGATAGGTAAGGTGGAGAAGAACCCACAAACAAATTTCAATGATTTTAGACAAATTTCGTGTTTTCAAGGGCCGTCCCCGGAGAGGCGGCAGGAACGTCATAATATCATTGCAAGTCACTACTAGGAAATAATAGTCTATACCGAAAATGAAGACAATCCGTTTTTCCAAAAAATTTATTAAAGTCCGAGAGCGGTGGTATTTTGCCGTCCAACTCGTAAACCGTTGTTTGTACAAAAACGAATATGTATTCGAAATGAAACAGAAAAGGTCGTTTTCTCGAACTCGTGACTTCGAGACTCCACCCTCAGTTATGAATTCGGGAAACCTCCAATCCCGTCCCACAGCCGCCGTTTACCTAGCCTCATGTTCGTCGTTAGGAGTAAAAAAAAATTCCGCACATCTCACGGCCACAAATCGAATCCGATCCGACCTCAAATTTTATGTACGTATACTTCGCGATAAGGCGGGGGCACATCCGGTAATGTACCGAAAAATAAAAAAAACGGGTTGCCACCCCCGGAGCCGCCCCCAACCAATTGAATCGAAATTTTAAAGACACGTTCTCTTTGAGACGCGGAATCGAAAAAATTAGTCCGTCTTTGCGTTAGGGGTTCCTAGGGGCAGATTAATAATAATACTGCCGCCCCCGAACTTTATTCGATTTTTTGGAGAAACAGATAAACAGATCGTCTTCATTTTCGGTATGGACGAACTACACACAGCTGCAATGCTGTGTACTCTTCTATCGCATGGAATGGTTCGCTGGGGAATATTTCACTCTTTAAAACTCGACAGCCGGAATTCAGGACTGATTTTTCGCAGACAACCCTATACCACCGTGTTGGTAATGAAATAATTTTTATTTTAATTTAACTTTAATTTAGTAACCACACCGGTGCAAGTTACTAGTATTGAGTTACCTGTTTATACCTGCCTACCCAAGAGTTGTGACGGGAAAAAAATAGTCAACCTAACGTTTGTATATTCTATGGGCTTCATACTTTCGATTGGTATGGAATTTGTCTATTAACCAAACCAGTGAAATGTTAAAAAAAAAAAATTTTTTAATTGTTAATTAATCATATTCTGGACTGAATTTTTTTAGACAACCCATCTGCAATATATTTATTGACATTTTTAATTGGATATAATATACTTTTCATCCATTAAACAGCTCGGTGAAGGTCGTTTTATAGTGGGATCTTAGACTAATTGTTACTCCTAACGACTTCAATAAGGTATACCTTTTCCAGATATAACAGGTAGGAGAATCGACTGCTTCAATAGTCAGATGGATACACTAAGCAGTAAAAAAGTTCTGCCATTTAAAAGAAATATGATGTGGCATAAGTGGCGCCCTCTACTAGTGTCGTCAAAATTAGAAAGACATTTGAATTTCTCGCTCGCAAAAAACCCTCGATTTACAAATTTAATGGAAATAAAAAATAAAATTTTTAACTTTTTGACACACTGTATTTTTTATTATACGGCTTGGGATACACGTATGTTAGGTTAAATCGATTTATCTAAGGAATCTGTGGTCTCATTTTTGCCACTTAAAAACACCTTGTAGTTAAGGACCGTATTTAGTAAACGCCCTGTGTGTGTACCAGCCTGTTTTGAACAAATTAAGTAAATTGAATATTAAAAAAATATAAATCCGGTTTACATAAGTACTTTGAGTTACACACAATAATAATTAACAACACGATAAGTAAATCTATCGAAGCTATTCATAAAATTATCCGTTTGCGTCATCGAAGTATGCTCTGTTGGGTTAGCAATTAACACAGTTACCGATATAGACTTCCAGTTTGTTACGACTATTAAAGCTGTTAATTTGTATTGATTAATCGTACAGATTTATGAAATGGGTAATCGTGGGCATCGACTATGTCTTCGGAGCGTTTATAAAACACCGGGTTTTATATGAATGATAAGTTTAATAATGTAGAGGATACCACGTCAAGCAGTGAGTCTTCTAGTCAAAGAGAACGAAGACGAAACAAAGGACATTTCTCATATGTACTTAGTATTTGATAAAATTACTTACATAGAGTTAAATGAAATTAACCAAAAGCGTACACCGACAATTATTTCTAATATCACACGGTGAATTGTTGGTTATTTATTACCTAGGTCAATAATGTGAAAAACATACCAGAATGTGTGAAGTGTAAAGTACTGTTTCCAGTTATATATGTAAAATTTCATTTCTTTTGTATTATTACCCTGAATTTGACTAACTTTACTATGTTTTTATGTAGATGTTTCCAATTCCATTGTATTATTAACGCGCAATATTTCTCAATCTGCCTTGTAATGTGGGTGTGAAATTAATATCAATAAGAAATGTACTCATTATATTACCAACCAAAATAGCTCTGTATTTGTACACATGCTTTTACGCATTATTTTTTCCAAGAAACATGAGAAAACTACTCTGCATTTAATTTTGAACATAATTATAAAACATAAAATTTAAAAGTAATTCAAGTAAATCCACGGCACTGGAAACTGGTCCACTGTAAAACCTGATAAGGCGGCAAAGCATGCAACCGGCGACTGGACAAAAAATGGAAAGAAATTCCCAAGGAAAGAAATAAATAACATTTTATAACACCTATTTTATATCAGCAAATTCAACTGCTTTTGCTGCTATTGTTATTAATTATTAATAAAGTTAATTTATGATTTTAATTAGTAAAATAGTTTGACATACTAATCATACAACAAAATTCAACAAATAAAAATTAATATGATTTTCATATCAATTGACTTTTGAGCATATACGAAAACGCAATATCAGGCACAATAGATGAAGTCTGACCTATTTCTGCATTTCTAGGTTTGCTAAAGGAGGCTACCTGAGGAAGCAATCCTAGTTGAAAAACTAATTGAATGTTAATTAAAATAATTATCACATAATACACTTTTCATTTAAGAACTGAATGATAAAGGGGGTAGAAATTGATGGGTTTTTTAATTTTTGCAGAGAAAATCTGGCTTGCAAGTATTTGGCGGGTCACACGGTATAGCAAACGTTCTTTTCCATGTTTCTTAAAACCTTTTTTTTTAGTCTTTGATGTCAGTATCTCGATATTTTTGTGGACTAATTGAAGAATAGTGTTTGATATCCACTTTCGATACCGTAGAATTTCTCTGATTTCTAAAATTTTAACTCAATTGAATTATAATTCGAGCTTTCTAAATGTTTTGTTTCACTATAAAAAATAGAACATTTATAGAAAATGGTAACAGTGGTTTTGTTCACTTATATTTGTTATTGCTATTCAGTAAATGTGACACATAAATCTCTTCAGAAATATACACTGAGGGAACAGTTTGTATATTATTATTAGCAAATAATGTTTCATCATGTAAATCATTCTCTAGAAGCCAAATGGTAAGTAAATTGCATGTGTTTATGTATTGTTTAGCTAGTGAAAAAATTAAGAAAATGTTGGGTATGCAATCACAGATAACATAGACAGCTATTTTGGTTGGTGTTACGTCAGACGCCGTTTGCATGTGTTAATTTGTGATATTATTAGGTGTTGTATGGAATTAAGTTGCAAAATACAATCGTAAAATGGTCGCAGAAAGTGAAACTCACAGGGCAAATGAAAGAAGTATTGCATTATTCAATTATGTACGAATACAACATACAGTAACCAATAAAGAATTGCAACATTGGTTTGTGAAGACCATTTTACTGTAAGATTAATTGGAAATAGAATACAGATTTAAATTCATCGAAAAAATTAAATTGTAAAGTGGTAAAGAATCAATTAAACTTTTTTATTAACCTACTAGAATGTATACAGGGTATTTAGAAAATCAATGGTAAAGCAAACTTTCATTGTATTAATAAATAATATTGTAAATCTATATAGTTCTATTTGAATTTTAAAATCGAGTGACTCAAATGCTAAATGATATGTTGCTACTGACTGCTGCTAAAATCTATGAATAGAGCACATTATTTGCAGTAAAGTGCATCATAAAGTGTATCATTTATACATGTGTAAGTTTAAAATTAATTGAAGTTAATTTATATAAAGGGTGCTTAATTATGAACGGACAACGGCCTAATGAGTGATTAAATTTAATAATACTATTTTGTAAACAAATTCTCATTAATTTTTTTCCAATTTATCCATATGCAGGACAAAATAGTTAATGAGTATATTTATTTCAGGAGTACCTGGTAACTAGTGCCTTCTACTGGTGATGAAAAATGCAATGTTTGCAAAATGTCGCTAGAAAAAAACGTAACTGCTGAAACTGTCAGTAAGTTATGTTTAATTTGACATATTAAGATGGAATATACTTCCAATCCGTTTCTGAGTGTAAGTCGACATATAATTTTATTTATACTGCACTGCAAAAAATACTGGGTTAGACGTGCTCAATTACTAGGAAAGCAAACGTTTATTGCCGAGACCTCAAATAATTTAACACACTGGCTACTCAATTGTGCGTTGTTTTATGATCACGACGGCAGCGGCGCGACTTTTTGAAGTCTGATGTGAAAAATACTGGGAAACAATACCAGCCTACATAAAGTACGCCATTTCGCCACTGTACAATATTTCTGCTTTCTATAATTCTAGATTACTCGCCCAACAAGCTCAAAGAGGGCTGTGCAAATACAGAGTGGCCCATTTGAAAGTTGGACACCTCTCTAAAAGTTTTTTTTTGTTGGTCGATTGAAAATATTTTTTTTTTCAGTGATGGAGCTTCAATAACTCTTAAATTTTCGTGGCTTACTTCGAACATTTTTCAACCGATAAAATCCAAAAGATTAGTAATTTTTTTATTTCAAATCTGTGAACTTTATTTGATTTAAAATAGTTTCAAATGGGTGCAACCAAAATTTAAAAAATATTCAAGGTGTCCTTGGATAGGTGAAACGACTTTGTAAGAGACAAACAATTTTGGTGTTGAAAAATGATTTTTTGGGATTCTGCTTTGCTTGTTTAAACAACAAAATCTGCCATAATTTCAAGTCCATAAAATCCAGTAAGTCTTGGAAATTTGGAAAATGATTTTTTTTTGTATGAGATACGACAAAATGCTATTCAGAAAAACGTCAAAATGTTCTAAGCCTACTTTGATATTTTCCTCGATTTTCAGACTTTTTCATTAGTGAAATACTCTTTGTGTATGAGATAAAACAAAATGTAATTAAGAAAAGTTTCTCAGAATAGACAATTGAAAACATGTGCAATTGCAATTGTAGTGTCCTATGCCTATCTTCAGAAAAAATTTAAATCAAGCAAAAAATCAAATTGAAAATTAGTTTTTTTCATTCTGCTAAATTTTTGTTAATAACATTTTGTTGTATCTTATACTGTTGTATCTCAGACATACCAAGGCTTACCGGACTTCAACAATTTTTTCTCTCTCACAAAAGTCATTTCACCTAACCGTGGACACCCCGTATATTTTTTAAATTTGGGCATACTCATTTTAAACGGTCCTAAATCCAGTGGCGCACCTAGATTTGAAATAAACAAAAAATTGTTTTGGATATTATCGGTTGAACCAAATCGAAGTACGCCTTGAATATTTAATTTTAATTCTGAACAAAATCTTTTAAATCAACCAACAAATAAAACTTTTAGGGAGGTGCTTTACTTTCAAATTGGTCGTTCTGTATATAGTAGTTACAAAACTCAGAAATGTACTTAATTTATTTTAAAATTAATAACCTTTCACCTATATTAAGCTGTTTACAGGCCTTTTAGGCCCAGAGCTGTGTTATTCTCCTCCATTCCATTCTGTCCTTCGCCTTTCTTTTCCAATCCGTTACATTTTTCTCCCTTAGATCTATTGCCACTGCCTCTCTCCATCGCTTCCTCGGTCTACCTCTTTTTTTCTTGTAGTTAGGCTTACTCCCTACTATTTTCTTAACTGCCCTTTCATCTTCCATGCGTTCTAGATTCCCTAGCTACTGCACTCTTCTGGCTTTTACAAATTCGTCTATTGTTGGTACCTGGTACATTGCATATATTTCCTCATTATTTCTCCCTATATAGCCTTCCTCCGTCTCTTACCCCCTAGAATTCTCCTTAAGATCTTCCTTTCCCACATTAAAAGGTTTTCTCTTGACTTCTTATTGAGAACCCAGGTTTCACTACCATACAGCGTTGTCAGTCTCAAAATTGTTTTATACATTCTAAATTTTACTCCTCTGAACAAATTTTTTTATTTCAATAAGTGGTTGACTGCTGCCGAACTTCTGTTTGCTTTTATTATTCTCCTATTTATTCCTTGTTCCTCATTACAGTTAGCTGTTATTAGCGCCCTCAAATATATATATTCTTGAACTTCCTCAAACTCCATCTCTCCATGCTCTGTTCTCAATTTAAAATTGGTATCCTTTTTTTGTTCTCCTATTCTCAAAAGCTTACTTTTCTCTTGATTTATCTGCAATCCCACTTTACGTGCTTCCTCCACAAGTTTTCTCGTTACTTCTTCTAATTCCCTACTACCTCTAGCAGCAATCTTTCACCTATAATATTTCTAAATTTATATTTAAAAATATTAATAAACGAGGCAGATCTAGGATATTCGGCAAGAAAATTTTGCACCAAATTGTTTATTAATTTGGGGATCACAAGCGACATTTAGATTTGAATTGAAGATAATTTCGTGTAAAATATAAAATAATATCTTACTCTTTTTGTTTGTTTTAATTTATATACAGACCATTAAAAACTCAAGAATAAAAAATATCAAAAGGAATGTCAAAAAATGTTCAGTGTACCTAAATCACATGCAGCTTGCTCCAAGAGGGATAAACATGTCCGGATTTTTTTAAAATTTATCACCATGGCAACGAATAAAATACAAGCTTCTAATTGGATAGAAAATGTTAGTACAGGATTTAATGCCGTATTTATTAATTATTAAAATTTAAGTCACTTTTTTTTCTTTATAAAAAACATACAACTAGGGCGATTGATTTATAAATCAAGTATGCATGTCATTTGAAATATTTAAACTGTTATTAACAACAGCAACTAAAGAGATCTGTTGTTTCGCAAAAAATTTCAACGGTTTATGGTTGTTCCATGTGAAATGAGTTATTCGTGAACTTTTTTAATGCCTTAAATATGGCGTAAGCATTTATCGGAACTGCTTAAAAAATGTACATAATGCTAGTTTGGTTGTAACGTCAAAGTCATCGAGTCATAACCGATAATTATAGTAAGTAATTGCCGTAAATGGATTATATTTGATGTGCGTATAGTTTGTTTCAAAATATAGAGTAATATACCTTTGGGATATTTGTAGTTCATTTATGAATCCAAAACTAGTGTTGGCATCTTCTTTTGCATCCTGCTACAAAAAACGCGGGCTGTATATTTTCCGTGTGAGATGTCTTATAATTTAGCTGCCAAAACGTTCTTGTGTGAGTTTATAAAATATTCAGTTTTGCTGGTTGGAAGTGATCTTATATTATCGAAAAAGACTATACCTTATTCAGCTCAGGTTTCCCCTGGTAAGTGCGACGAAATTTTCTTCGGTTTCGAGACACACAAATCTAACCGCAAGGCTGCTAAAAAAATTCGCTCATAATTAAAGAGATGCTTGATTTATTAGATTTTCAAACACTTGTCGGTTTCTCCGCAAAGTGCTAATTGATCACGCGCTCTCAGGTTCATTGAACTTGTGTTAACAATTGAAATCGTATGTGTAAGTATTTGCCACTCATTGTAATGTGAAGACGTGTAAGAAATTTTTACGTGTCCTTCGATATTTACTCAAGTGTTACGCAAATTATGAAAGCTGGTACTGCTGGTAGGTTTACGTAATAAAAAATATAGGAAAAGTTCAAGAATTGACATTTTTTTACTGTATTGTAAAGGTATCTAACGTAATATAAGTCAAATTCTACAACTTCTTCTAGGTATTGAAATTATAAGTGAAAATTTGTTTTTTTTTAGAATTCTGCCACATTTTTTTGACAATATCGTGCATATTTGGGGTGGCAGGCAGCGTAGGTGCAATGGAAAATTAATTTCAAGGGTGGTCTCTGCATAAATATGATTTCTATTCAAAATTATACTTTGTATACAGTGTGTCCATAAAGTAACGCATGCATTCATTATTAACTAAATAAACAGTGTTATTAAAAATCCGCGAAACATGTCGATTTTTTATTTTAATTAGCGGTTTTTTCAAATAATAATTTGTCATACATAATGACCTACCTTCGAATAAAAAAACAGTAAATTAAAATCAAAAATCGACCTGTTTTGAAAATGTTCAATAATATTGTTTATGTAGCTAATAATGAATTTATGGCCGCACTGGCTTTCTAGATTATATTATTGTGTGTATCAAGTAAAACAAATACCTAAACGGAAGCCCCAAAAACTTACAATATCGATATCTTTTTCATTGCACAGAAAGAACATTATTTATTGACAATTACTTATACTGTTATGAATAATTTTTTGGCTGTTGTCGGTCAAGGATCTTAAAACAGTTAAGTGTCCAATTAAATATCTTCATTTTTTCCCTATATACATTTTAATAAAGAATGGCTTTTTACATTTCTTCCACAGGCATTACTAATCCTGAATATTAACAAGCACACAAACTATACATATGTTTTTACTTAGTCTTAACTTTACCTTAGTTTGTAATTTTGTAACCTAGTTTTACTTAGTTGTTTACTATTGTAGTTGTATTTTTATTTTTGAAATGTATTTATAGAAAAAATATTCGTATTGGAAATTTTTTTCGTAAACGATTTTTTATGTTATTCTACCTTCCCAAATGTAATTCAAGTAAGTATACATATGTATTTTATCCATAGATTTTTTCTTTAGAAGGAAAAGTTATATCAAGACTATTTAACCAAAGTAAGAGATTACCCCTTTTCATTAAAAAAAACTGCAATTCTACGAATCCATTGAATAAAGAAAGTTATTGTCACTTTCATCACATTGAAAGTGAAATTGCATTATTTGTAGCAATATTGCTCATTAAATTTTACAACAGTGAATGTTTCTGATCTTCTAAACAAAAATTTGGATATGTTGCAAATTAATTTTAAATGTAGGTACATAGAACATCATTCTTTCTAGCTCATTTCAACTGGTTATTATACAGGGTGTTAAAAAAGAGTGTAAAATATTTCAGGAGGTAATAGTATGAACCAAAATAAGCAGAAAAGTCTTAATAAACATGGGTCCGCAAAGTAACGGTTGCGGAGATATGGACCACTATTCGTTTTTCAAACATTTTGTTTTATTAAGAATAAACCGACAAAGCAAGCTTTTAACAAACAAAAAACAAAGTTACAGATGTTCAAGGTGCCCTCCGTCCATTTCCGAGCAGGCACGACATCTTCGTCTCAACGATATTCGAACTCTTTCGAAAACACCCTCCTTGGTTTGGATTTCTTGACACTTTTGATTAATCCGTAGCTGCAGCTCTTCCAGGCTATTTACAGAAGTACCATACACTAATGTCTTCAAATATCCCCAAACAAAGAAATGTAGAGGGTTTAGATCAGACGATCTTGAAGGCCATAAAACAGGTCCGGCCTTCCTACCCATCTATATGGAAAAGTTTGGTTCTCGAACGGCCATGGAAAAATGAGCTGGAGCACCATCATGCTGGAACCACATTTGTTATCTCTGATTCAAAGGATGTCTTCCAAAAATTCATACAGTGTGTTCTGCAGAAAGTTGAGGTAAGCAGCGCCTGTTAATCGGTTTGGTAAAACAACAGGACGTAGAAACCTGTCACCTACAATACCCATCCAAATGTTTAATGAAATACGTGCCTGATGTACAAATTCTATTAGAGCATGAGGATTTTCGTCGCTCAAATATGCGTATTGTGAAAATTAAACACTCCATTTCTTGTGAACCCGGCCTCATCAGTAAAAAGAATGTTTGCAAGAAAACGAGGGTCTTCAGCATCATGACGTAGAAACCAGCGGCAAAAAATCAAACGTGCTTGATGATCATTTATTGGATTTAAGGCCTGTACTCGTTGCACATGGTATGGATAAATCAGTTGCTCGTGAAGGATTCTCCAAACAAGAGGACCACTAATTCCTACCTCGGCTGATATTCTCCGCACACTCGTACCTGGATTCTGTTCTACCAGTGCTAGAATTTCTTCTTCTGCTCTAGGAGTGGATACCGACCTTGGTCTTCCGGATAAATGGCACTGTTTTCTCAAGGAACCGGTATCACGCAATCTTTGGTGAATTCTTCCAAACATGCGTTGTGAAGGATTCTGGCGATTTGGATAAGCGTCAACATAAAGAAGTCGCGCTTCGGTGGCGTTCCTATTAGCACGACCATACATGAAATGCATGTTAATTCTGCGTTAGAGTAACCAGCCATAGCGAAAGAAAACTTGTGCACTGAGAACGACTGTAAAATACATACTGTTTATTTCACTAAACATCAACCAAGTATTATAAGAAAATACACAACGTTTTTGCAAAATAAAAAAGGGACTAAAAAACATAAAACATTCCATATCTCCGCAATCGTTACTTTGCGGACCGATGTTTATTGAGACTTTTCTGCTTATTTTGATTCATACTATTACCTTCTTAAATATTTTAAACTCTTTTTCTAACACCCTGTATATTTATTTAGAAAAGAAAATGACTTAAGTAGTATATTACCTTCTGATATCTCATTTTTCTCTTTCTCTAATCGTCAGTATATGCTTATGTGACTCAATAAAACTTCTAGTCATTGATGACCATTTGTAATATCCCACAAGGATCTAATTTGGAGCCTTTAGTGTATATACTTTTTATAAACGATTTTCCAGAAATCTGTAATGTGTAATAGATTTATGAACACAAAGAATATAAAAAAGATACTAAATTTTTGCGACAATTCTTATCTCCGTTGCTACCAATGATCTGACTGTCGTTATATCAGTGCCTACCGTCTGCATAACTGCTATGATCTACTGATTGATGGTGGAATCTAAAAAACTTCTATAACACCCCTCACTACCCATTGCATGACTGTTTTCAGTTTACAATTGTTACTTCAGACTACACCATTCTAGAATTTAAATAATAAAAAATATGTATTAGACCATTTCAGTAAATTGTATCTGTATGTGAGTGAACTGAGTATATTGTGTAACATATTTCATTTAAATTATTTAGTATGTGGTATTTATTTCTCTACTTGTTTATAAACTCGTATATCTTTGAGGGTCAATAAATAAATAAAGGAATAATAACAGAGAGTCAAAATATAATGTACATTAGTGCTATATCAATGAAGACGCCGATTCTAGACCTGAAGTCGTCAATCGTAACAGATTTTTACAGCGAATGTTACGTCGATTCCACAAACTTCATTAATTGTTTCCCCCGTTCTTACGCTTAAGTTCAGTTACGCTTGGCGACGCGTGTAGCTGAAATAAACGAAAGAAACAGTTTGCACTAGGTCACGGTCAGAGCTACGGTTTCACTCTTTTTCTCAATTTGAATCACTTTCACCGATAGAGAGAAATGCCTGTTGCACCAGCGAGAGCAGGAAAGTATCACGGTGGATGTGCTGCCACAGGATTAGATAGTTTCAATGACAAGTTCAATACAGCTAGATTTTTACGGCAAATGATGAGTTTAAAATTTTACATTTTTTTCTCTACTGTCTTAGGCCCTTATAGTCAAGGCTTAGGCTTATCTGTCTATTCTTCCCGTGCAAAGTATATTTAAGGCTGGGTTCGCAGTTGAGTGAAACTACGATTTGGAAAGGACGCAGTATTTACTTTACGAAATGGTAAAATTATCATATTTTTAATAGGTTGTGCAATAAAATAAACCATTTTTAGATTAACTGTAGAGCTTCACTGTTCTTTGTAACATTGGCAACAATGCATAGTTGATGTTATGCAAAAATGACAGCTTCTCAAGTTAAAAATTCTATTTTTTTAATTCTCATATTTTCGCAAAAAAGTAATAGTTACATGTGCTGTACATTAAATGAACAGAACCATTACTTAAAATATACAGGATGTCAGAAAATTATGCCTCAATATCTTACAGGAAAAAATAATGCCAGAAAGCATTATAATATTTTATCGAAAACTCAAAATTAGCAAAACATATTCTTTTTCATGAATTTTCTGTAATAATTTTTTTGTCCTCCAATGTCAAAGGGCCTAATGTACATACAAACTAAAAATTATATATTTATTATGTTACAAAATTAATAATAAAATGCAATGTTTAATTGTTAAAAAATAAAAAAATACGTAGGTATCTGCAACAAAATAAAACATTTGTTTTGTTATATACCCATTATCCAGCAATTTTGATTACTAATTGTACAGGATGCAGACAAATTTTCAAATTTGTTCTTTGTGACTTAAATATTGAAAATTTTATATGAAAGTCAAAATGCCTAAAAAATAATCTATTTAAAATTTTAACGGAAACCATGTAGGCAGTTTATGTTTAAATTAAAATGGAAATTACAAAAGTTTTTTAACTAAAGAAAACGCCAATGTCACACAATAAATAACTATAAAAATAATTAAGTAAGTAGTAGTAGTAGTTCAAATTTAAATTTAAATTGCATACTAATTTGAATAGCTTTATAGAATAGTTTGATTTCTTTTATGGATCCACTTTGTAAAACACATACACATCATTTAAAATCTGTAGATTGAAGAGGGTTATTTCAAATATGAACATTTTCTAAAATGTGCGCAGTAAAGAGGATTATTTAAAATATCTCGAAAACCGTTAAAGTTAGTGTAAAACAGCTTCAGGTATCCCATAAGAACCTCAAAGAGGAATCTAAAGGGATTATTTATTCCTAACGACTGTAGTTGCCCAAAAGAGTTTTCTAACTTGTTCTACCTTATAACAACTATACCACTGAAAATAATTTGAATTTTGTTTTAGATCATGAATGGTAATATATTTTGAAACAAAATACCCCTTCTTTGTTTATTACGCTAAATGCACCTATTCTAGAATAGTAACAACCACCATTGAAAAAATTTAAATTGTCTTTTTTCCTGCAAAACTTTTAAATTGACTTTCACGCAATACTGTTCATGCATTTTAGATTTATAAATTAATATTATCCTTCCTCTTCCTTACCAATATTTCAGTTTTAATCTAGGAGTAAGGACAAAAGAATAAAAAACGAAATCGCTCATTAAACAGCTGCAAGTAAATAAATCATCACGAATGTCATTGGGTAGTAATAAAAGCGGACCCATTAATTTCGTCACACTTGGACACCACGAAAATGAATGTACGCCTACCGTTATATAAGTCCAAGAATCCAGTGGTCGATCTGAAACATAAAATGCTGTTAAAGTACACTATCCGATATATTGAATGACCATAACATCATTACACCCCGTACATACCTACATTTTCTACATAACCAATAAGTATCAGATGAACTGCATGAAGTAAGCGTCTCTCTACAGGGTGTCCGAAAAAATGTGGGAAATCTCTCGGGTGCAGATAGAACTTGAAAAAGTAAGATGACAAGGTCCTATAAATTATTTTCCTACAGGCCTTTCCTACGGAGATATGTGTCCCTGAAAGACTCCGCTGGAAATCTGTTTTTCTTGAATAACTTTTAAAGTACTTAATACAATTATTTAATAAAAATTTAACGTGATGTACACTAGTAAGGTAAAAAACAGATACTCTTGTTTATAGGGTCATGATTTCAGTTTTTTCTCGACAAGAGTACCTTTTTTCCCTCTAAGGTTGAAGATATCCAGATTTAGTATTTTAAAGTCTTTATTATACAAGGTGTTAAAAATTTAGACATTAAGTTGCAAAGCTTAGCCCGCCCCTGGTAAACTGAAAAAGCTAAATGTCTTGCAAGGACACTATTTTAAGAGGTCCTTACTAGTGTCCCTCACATTAAATTTTTATTAAATTATATTAAGTACTTTTAAAGTTATTCAAGAAAAACCGATTTCCAGCTGTATATCCCTGTATTATATACAATGTCAAGTAATATTTCTGGTTGCAAATTATTTAGTAGGTATGTTTTTTGTTATTAAATTTTTTGAATTTTTTGATTTTGTATAATAATAATTTGAGAACATGGACTCGCGTAAACCGCTGTGTGATATCAGTGCCTCTTATAGCAGGCCAGGTTGCGCTCACTATCGTATATTTCCATTTAGAATACGAAGCGTAGGAGGGCGTCGTTAAAATTGTGGTTTTTATTTCAATTATGGAAAATCAAATATTGAAATATTAATAGAGTTCAACGATAAAATTCCGCGAAATTTGTAGCAAAAAGCAATGAAGCGCGATAGATTTCATGGACCCCATCACAAATAAATGTGTTGTATAACAAGATTTATAACAAAATTAGTTTAATAATAATTTATAATTTACTTATGTAGAATTTATTCATGATTCCTAGTTTAAGTTTAAATTTGTAGGTACATATACGTACTTTGTGAACTTTCTGCTTTTACTTTAAACTACCAAAGCTTTTGTGCATCATATACACAACTGACGCTTTATTTGGGACTTGGATCTCGTCGATTAACAGTTCTTATGCGTCGAATTCCGCTTCCGGGCTGATATCCATAAATCTGCGTTTTTAATTCCAAACGTAAACAATTTATGTGTCTAAGGCCTATTTGGTATACGACGGACGAAGCCTCCATCCTGTCCTATTTGAATATAAAAGCCAATTTGTTTCGAAAGCCCGTCGGAATCGAATCATAAATGAATGTATGCGGAGCTCTGGATGGTCCGGTTCGACCAAATTATGCGCATAAAGGGCCTCGATTGAACAGAAAAGGGTGCCATTGAATGTATAAGGCGAGCATAAATTTGGGTAGCTAGACCAACGGTTCGACGTGTCCTACATTTTGTAGAATTTTAAGTATTTTTCTGTTTCTAACCCGATAACATCAATTTAAATTGTTTTGTTTGCACACGTGTCAAAAGAGGCAGTTTTTTACATAGTTCTCATTATAAATAATTGGTTTTTATTTATTTATTCAAGTCCATACCATACAGGAAGAAACTCAGTTATAAGGTAAGAAATAATACACATCATACAAAAAAAATTGTCGTTAAATACAGAACAGAAAGAATAATAATAATTACGATCGAAAAAGACATTAACAAATATTAAAACACATTTAAAAGTTTTAAAATAAAATTGAAAATGACACAGTTTCCAATGCAGCAACATATTAGAGGCAGTCGACACAGAACAACTTGTATATTTTTGCTATAAAATCGTCTACATTTCGGGTATATCTTTCCGCTAATTTAATTATGAATGTAATTAATTTATTAGTGATTTTGTGTTAGAAAGCGCCATAATTTAAAGTGTCAGATGATATGTATGCCGGAATTAGGCTGCGAGATCATTAACAAAAATGTCAGTGAGTAGTGTATATGTATAGTGCAATAAAAAGTGACAAAGAAGTAAAATGGGTTGCTACATCTTACCGGACGAAACTTTGCCTAGAATACATAGAAGGGTGCTTTTGCGAATTATGTATGACATATGATTTATTGTATGTAATTTTAGCCCTATATTTAAAAAATGGGGCAAAACCCTCTACGGAAAGTCGACCCTATGACAAGCACCGACTGAGATGGCTTAGATCCATAAATATATTTGTCAACAATATGCGCATCAGGTAAGTGTAAGTGGGTGGTGGTGGGCCATCGCCGTGCAAAAGGACGACATTCTAATTTGTGGACAGAATAGCACGGGGGGGGGGGGGACATTGAAACTGTTAATGTGCTAGGTTAGGTTGACTCGACGTCAACGACATATTTTTGATAATTATGTGTGTTTTGAACCCTTTTCAAGTGGCACGCCTAGGTAATCATGCAACACTCACCTCCCATATTCATCTCTATGCTGTGAATTAATCACTCTCTACTGTTTTCAACCTTGGGTAATTCATAATACAAGAAAAAATAAATAAATTTGAAAATAACTTTTTATTATCTAATGCCTCGAAATTAGCAAAAACGGTTGTATCACTGTTGCTACTAAAAATAATCGATGTTATGCAATGCAATTAATTATTTTTGTATATTTTTTATCTCTGATCGCCTCTAAATTTAGTACGCCTATGAAATGTTGCTTCTCGGACACTTCGCCCGTCGCGCTAGTCACTCTCTAGATTTTCGGCGGTGGGTATAGTGTTGGTAAATGTGTATTAAACTAAACGTCATTGGGTCTTTTGTGCCTACAAGTGAGCCTTTAGGAAGATACTGACAGAAAGTAAATATATAGTATTTAGTATTTAAATCTCCAATTTAAATTCTATTTTGTACTTTTGGTGCATTGAACTCATCATCATATGTTTATAATACCAACTACTGTGAACTAATATTTTAGAAGGAAACCAACAGTGTATCAATTCGTAAATTAATAAGTTGGTAAAAAAAAACCTATTGATTTCCTCTAATTATTGACTTTAATGGCTGTTTTGCTTTGAGTTTATATCTTTAAAAATATTGGAAGTGTTGGAAACACCGTGTTCAGTTTCATATGAGCAAATTTTTCACTTTCCATTGTAGAGAAACGGTATCAAGGAAGTAGTTGATCATCAATTATTATTTTAAAATTAAACTAGTGGATGTTTGCTTCTCTTATGATGTCGCGCTAGCAGGAGAGAATAATTCGAGGAATGTTAACGAATGTTAAAAACCAGATATATAAATTGCAAGCGCTCAATATAAGACAGGTCGTAAATAAGATTTGCAATTCTTTAAGGTGTCACCGTCCTTTATAAAGACTGCGCGCATAAAGATAAAAGGATGAATTAGTACCTACTATTTGAACATGCTTAAAATTTGTGTAATTGATGTAGGTAAATTAGCATACTTCACCAAAACTACGATTAAATTAAAAATTCAGCTCTTATGCATAAGAAAATGAGTTCGTTTTATGTAAAATCTAGTGGTGTACCTGCTTTATACAGCGGAATATAATTTTTGACCAAGAACCTAATTTTAATTTTATTTTAAATGAAACTCATAAGCCTTAACTAACAATACTAATATTGAAATAGCATTTACTTTTGTGGTACACCACAAGCATTGTGTCAACATGGCTTTCTGCCGTATAAGAAGACTTTGAGCCCCCATGATGCTTTAACATCTGCATATCTGCACCGCCATCAACCAGAATGGTGTCTGAGGTTAATATAGATGTCACTGTATTGAATATGATCCAACATTAGTTTAGTTAATTCTGGCCCCAAAAATGTCGATTATCACAGCAACCTTTATGAGTAAATATGTTTCACCATCTGCAGTGTTTAGAAACTTATATACTTCTTCCTTTGTAAATATTCTAAACTTTTTGTCTCTGAACTTCCTTTTAAAAATGCGATTAGTTGAGGAAATCTGCTTATATCTTGATTGAGTCCATAGTGTAGATGGTTTCTGGGAGCGCTGCTTTCCGGAAAAATAAACCAAAAGGATTTTCTCAGACACTTTCTCTACTTCTTCTTTAAACCTTTGGTACTCCAACTCATACCGCGCCTTGGATTTTGTTGCAACTAGACTTGAAATTGCTGTTTGCCGCTGCTTCTATATCAGAGGGTAAACTTCCATTAGAATCACCCATTTTTAAAAGCGCTTATATTTATAGATTTGTTTGACAAAGTTTTGACAGTAACCATGCGAAAGGTATCATAAGAAAACTTGATCCGTAAAATTAATACCAGGTACTTTTTTTGCTCATAGAAAATACACCAGCTTTTTGTCGCGTCATTTGACACCTTTTGTAAAATATATTTTTTTTCGTGTTATTAGATGAAAACAGCATGTTTGTTTTTGCTTTTTATACTTCTCCATACTCTTTTTCTTCTCTCACACGTATGTATTAACTGAAAAGATAGTTGAAACCTTGCAATATGATTTTTTGTTCCAATTGAAATATGAAATTTGAAGCAAAACACAATCACAATAATAATATCTCTACTCCTCATTCTAATCACGATGATTAGCACAGAAGTAGAAGACTTGTGCGGGAGAGGGGGCGGCATATTATTATTAAGCAGGCCACATTTGCGCCCAAGAACGACTTACGTTGGTAGGCCCTAACCAACATTCAGTGCAGAACTGAGGAAAACCTCAATAATTAGTGGTAGTCAAGCGTCAACCGGTATCAGTGTCTCACTTTGACCCAAGCCAACCTTTTTCCACCCTACCATACCCGCAGAGAGGGTGCCAATCCTCTCCACGAATATAGTTTATATACGGTCTACTGGCTGAGGGGATCGAACCCACAGCGATCTAGTCACCTCGATTCAAGTACTGACACCTTAAACCGCGCGACCACTGACCGATAAATAGAACAATAGAAACCACTTATATCTCATTTGTATTCAGTTTATATGTGAACATATACATGAAGGAACAGCCAGTTCAATTGTCGGTCATCTCACCTATGGCATACTGATGAGGGCTAAAAATCCCGAAACCGGTCTGTGTCTGGTGGTGTGTCCGACAAGGGTTCTTGGCTGTTCATACAGATACTGCAGGAGTAATTCAATGCTGGTCGGGGCATAAGTCCGCGGAGTATTTGTTTCCTGCAGTATCATTTACAAACTTATTTCGTATATATTTAAACGCTTACCTATGTAAATCGCCTATAAAACGAAAACAAACGAATTACTGAAGGTAAGAAAGCATGCGTGAAAATCCTATACCGACGTTAATGTATTGGAATGTCAGGATGTACTTATACATATGCATTTGTAAAACAAGTATAACAACGTATCTTCACATATCAGTTGTACCTCTGTTTCATGCATTATTTTATTTAACAGTAAAGTTATCTCCATTGGTTAATTCTAATACTATTTAATAAAACAACAAAACTGAATAATAAGTGAACTAAGCATGAAACTTTTATTTGTCAATAGTAAACTTTTTAGGTAAACATGAAATAGGCAATAAAATTTACACATTTTCCAATTATTGAAAAATGTTACAACTCTGTTTTTGTTTTACCAGGCCATTCAACTGTCTATAATTTTTAGATGGAGTATATTTGTAGTTAACCATGTATAATTTCAATTCATTTTTTGAACTACCTCTTCATTTGGTATATGAAGCTCCTAATGCTTTTCGTTTTCGGTAGGAATCGGTCTGTACTGACGAACGGTGTATGTAATCGAAGGATGATATACGCCGACAACAATATCCCACGGTTGACCGGTGCTGGGCGTTCTGCACTGTTAAATAAAAATCATTTCGACGGCGGAGGGCGCACTTACGATAAATCCCTTCCGGTCTGCGTACAACCGTATCGCACGCTTCCTGTTTTGTTTCCTGAATGCGCAACCTTTAACGAACGCATTTATTAAATATAGAAACCCATCCGTATTGGGAACTACTTGTTGCCTTTTAAAATGGCTATGAGCGAAATAGTAGCAGTAGGCTGTTCCCACAGATTGCAGACAATTTGCTCTAATGATTTCCGATGGTGCTGACATGATTAGTGAAATGCTCGTCGAGTGAGAAAAATGTGTGGTACAATTGATATTAGCATTATTTAGTAATTTTTTCCACAATTGGTTATTACTCTATATTTTGGAAATAATTTACAGACATTTACGAAGTTCGAGGTCTATTCAGTTGAAAAAATAAGTGGTAGAACACTTTGAAACACGTCCAACAAGTAATTTCTAAAATATTATTGACTCACGTTATGGAATCCAATAAAAATCCATAATGTATATGTGAAATGCATTGGATAACGTCAAAATGATTTATTTGTTGATTGGGACAGACGTTATAATTATTTACAATTATTAACGATACACCATTATAATTCAGAATACAGTAGCCGACAAATTAGATAACATCTAACCTTAAAACACGATTTCAATAAGACTGAGACCGATTTAAAATAATTATTACCGTCGGGCGCTCTTAATATTTCTTTGTTTTTCGAAGGTGAGCAACTGTTTTCCAGGCTGCATATGAATTAAATAAAATAATGCACGTACAGAGTTAATATTACACACACCCTACCTGAAATGCTTGCACATAAGCTAAAAGAAACGATTGATATGCAGCGGCCAGCTCTAGTGTACTTATATAAAAGAATGAAATGCACTCGTGGAATCATATGAGATCCCGGAGTTAATAACCCTTTCATGAAGGTACGTCATGGTATATGCGAGGAGCGACCGAATGACGTCTTTCTAGTATAGTTTCCGTGGCACTTTTTATATGATAGGGCCCTTTCTATAAGTTAAACTTCATATAAAATTAAACATCAAATATTTGGCGGCGGGATATCAACTGGCGGCGGGATAGCAATTTATTTTAAAAATGTGATTAAGACAAAGTCGTTCTATTCTGACATAAGTGATGGTGGCCTAGAACAGCTCTGGATCGTTGTGTATATTGGTAACCAGAAGATAGGATTGGGAGCAGTCTACAGACCACCAGGATCTAGTGTTTTGTGTGTTAGTGAATTGGTTGAACCCCTTGAACGCATTTATATGGAAACACATTCTGTTATTCTGGTGGGTGATGTAAATATAAATTTGTTAATGAAAAATTCTCCCGACGCCAGAAGGCTATATTCAGTTATATCAGATTTTGATTTACTTCAGATTGTAGATAAGCCTACTAGAGTGACAGATTGCAGTGAGTCTCTGGTTGATGTAATTTGCATCAGTAAAAATTTAGATTTTGGTAAATGTGATAATATCGATTTATACAGCAATTCAGACCACATGTTGGTATGGTGCTCTGTGTTCTTCAGCATAAATAAAAAGGAGCCGAAATTTATTATATATAGGGATTTTAAAAATTTTGATATCAATGAATTCGGCAATGATGCTTCTCAAATTGATTGGGGGTACATAAGTTCCTTAGACGAAATTGACAGTAAAATTGAATCATTAAATCAGACTATTATAAACCTTTTTGATATACACGCACCTATTCGTGAAATAAAAACTAAACAATCATATAAGCCATACATTACTTACAATATAAGAAAAATGATAAACTTGAAAAACATTGCCTATCAAAAATATTTAAGAAATAAAACCGTAACATCCAGAAAATATTACGTTGATCTTAGAAATTATGTTAAAAGTGCGATTAACCGCGAAAAAAAGGCTTACATGAAGTTCAGTCTGGAAATAAATAAAAATAATAGTAAACGATTATGGAAAAATTTGTCTAAGTGGGGTGTTTGTACTAAAAGTGATACCAATTGTAATCTACCTGAGGAGCTTATGAATCCTGAATTAATTAATGATTTTTTCCTGAATGTTGCTGGACATTCAGTTGTTAGTAATAATTTATTAGTACATTATAATTCAAATAAATTAAATGAAAACCTAAGTTTCCAATTTAAAGAAGTATCTAACAATGATATATATGCCGGCTTAAAGCATATAAAGTCTCAAGCTTATGGTATTGATAACATTAATATTGAAATGATTGGTATAATTATTCCGTACTGCTTAGATATTATTAGAAATATTTTCAATTATTCCATTAAGGAAGAAATATTCCCCGATATATGGAAATGTGCTAACGTTATACCTCTTTCGAAAGTTACTGTCCCTGAATCCTACAATGATTTACGCCCTATCAGTATTTTGCCCTGCATATCAAAAATTCTAGAGTACATATTGTCTACACAAATTAAGAACTATTTAGAAATGAATATTATTTTACCTAAGTTTCAATCGGGTTTTAGACAAAAGCATGGTACCGCAACAGCACTATTAAAAGTAATTGACGACATAGCTAATAATATGGACAAATCGCAATGCACTATTTTAGTATTATTAGATCAAAGTAAAGCTTTCGACCTGGTAAACTTTGAATTATTAATTAGTAAGTTGAGATATATTGGCTTCGTGGATGCTGCCTTATCCTGGTTCAGAAGTTACCTCGTAGGACGTCGGCAAAGGGTTAAATTAAATAATTGTCAATTTTCTGAATTACGACCAACATTAAATGGGGTACCACAGGGTAGTATCCTCGGGCCAATATTATTTTCTATATACACTTTTGATTTAACTTCTTCAATCAATTATTGTCAATTACATCTTTATGCAGATGACGTCCAATTATATAAGTCAGTCACGGTGAAACAGGCTGGGGTTGTATTGTCTCAAATAAATAAAGACCTTTTAAGTTTTAATAATTGGTGCAGTGATAATGGTCTTAGGGTTAATCCTAATAAAACAGTAGCATTATGTATAGGTAATAAACAGCAAAGACAAATTATATCTGATAACTATAACATCATCGTTAATAATACACGCATTAGTTGGGTAAAATCTGCAAAAAATCTCGGTCTCATTGTGGATGATTGTTTGGATTTTAGTGATCATGTTAATCAGGTAACCAAAAGATCATTCTTTCGGCTTAAATCAATGTATCACCTACGTGATCAACTTGACGAATACACTAAATTAAAATTAATTAAAGCTCTAATTTATCCTCACGTTGATTACTGCAGCCAAATTTACTTTCACTTTCTTCCAAATTACAATCAATCCAAAATTCAAAGGATCCAGAATGCCTGCATGCGATTTGTCTGTTGTTTGACACGAAGGGAACACATAACTCCACATTTAAATAGAATGAATGAGGCACGATTGAAATTTAGAGTGGAATATTTATACGTACTGTTACTATATAAAGTATGTAAGTATGAAACTCCCTCATATTTGCATGATTTGTTAATTAAGCGATCTGATGTACACAATGTTTTTGTCAGAAACGATCTTTATACGATTCTTCAACATGTAACATCCAAATTTGAGGGGTCATATTCGTATATGGCTCCTAACTTATTAAATAAATATCTTCATATATTACATTTACCACTCAACTTGTTTGAGAGGGAATTGAAGGGCCTGTTATTTGCGTCTAATTAACAATACAGTTTATTTTACTAATTTGTTGTTCTACATTCTGTATGTATTATGCATTAGTTTTACATATATATTTTTTTATATATATACCTTTATATGTGTTTTTTAATTTTTTCCTCGTATTTTTAGATGTACACTTTCTGTATTTTATGTATCATAGGTGGAGTGGAAGAGTGGCGCAAGCCAAATCTCCTACCTTTTGTGTAATTATTTTCTCTTATGTAATCTTTACACAATAAATCATTTCTATTCTATTCTATTCTATTTGAATGTCAGTAAAAGTTTCAAATCTGGTATTTGGGGCACATGGTGTTAAAAGTGATGAGGTAACATCCATTTTCAGTCGAAAGTATTATTTTTGGGATTTGACGAATGACGTTATCAATTATATTTTATCCAGAAACATACCTACTTTTTTTCCTCTTAAAAAACCTTATTTCTAATAAATTTTTATTAGAGAAATGTTTCTGTATTCCTTCCCGTATAAAGTTTTAAACAATATCGTCCTAAAGAGTCTCAAAATAACCTACCTACATTACTACTATACTAAAAATCACATTAGTGGTGGAAGGATCAAGTAGTCGTTGCAAAATAATTGAATGTTCGTTGTTTAAAATGCATAAATGTCACAAAATACTTGTCATTACTCGATACGAATGTCAAACGTATAATTTTTGTGCTTAAAAAATGTTTTCTCATTCAGGAAAAGTTGGTAAGAGCGCCTCATTCCTGATCACGGAATTTTTACAAGATCGGAGGCGACCTTGCGACGATATGAAGATGCATTTTCTGTTCGGAAGAATCAAATAAATGAGCGAAGAGTATGAAACAATGTTAATACAGTATTTCGAACAAAATCCACGAAATTCTATACGGTAGGCTAGCCGGTAATTGAATTTGGATAAATAAATTTTAAAGACCAATGGGTATCATAAATACGAAATTTGCAATTTGGATTATTTGCTTGAGCGTCACATTGAAAGCAGACTTAATTCTATAGCTCTAATTCTAGTAAATGTAGAAATTGTTGATCAGGACATTTTTCGTCACGTTCTTTGGATGGACGGCAGTCGGTTTGTCAGTAATGGTTTGCCAAACAGTCCCAACGAACACTACTGGTCCATTAAAAATCCCCACATTGTAAATCTAGTCCAAAACCAAGGCCATTCTGGAGTAAATAGGTATGGTGCGGCATCATCGGTAATCATTTAATTGGGCCTTATTTTTATGAACATACATTGAACAGCGTGAGTTACCTAAATTTCCTACAAGAAGAACTTCCTGAACTTCTAGAGAATGTGCCTTTGCAGCTAAGGAGAAACCTATGGTTTCAGCAAGACGATGTCTAGCACTTTCCCAGAAAAATGAATAGGCATTAATGGACCTATTCAGTGACTCGGAAAGTCACCAGATCTGACATCCCTCGATTTTTTGTGAGGAGTTTTAAAAAGTAAGGTTTACAAAATACCTTCGTGGAATATTAATCATTTCAAAGAAAAAAACACAAACGCTTATCAGTACAGTTATATCGAGAAAGTTATCCAGAGCGTCTCATTCCTGATCATAGAACCTTTACAAATGTATCAATCAGTTGTTGCTATAAATCGATTTTATAAGATACCTGAACCAGTAACCGATTTTCTTCTACTTGAAAATACTAAGTCATATGCAGATCATGCATTTCGAAGTCTGCTACACTTAGTTGAATTTGGAGGAGACTTGATGACATTAAAAAAATATGGTAGTTGGAAGTCATCAACGGTCGCTGAAGGAATTTGCAATCAGAACCATCAACGGCAGTTGTGTTCATGGCAGAAAATATGATTTCAACTTAAGAAAATTTGACTGTAGGAGACATTCCCAATCATTCGAGGAACATGTCCTTCATGCAATGCACATTTAACAAATATACTTTTCATATTAAGTAGTATAGTAAAATATTCTAAAATTAAATATCTCCTTGTTGTTTTTCCATTTTTTTTTCCGGGGAAAATGTAATTCCATAAAAAGTGACATTTTATTACCTCTCAAGAAAGAACTCTTTTCCGCCACAGAAAAAATAATATTTTTTGAAATTGTCGCTGACCACGCCAATGGTCCATTCTTTTTCAGTTCTGTTCGCACACGTTGGGAGCGAAACCCGCAATGTGTTCTTTTTTTTTAATTATTATTAATGCAACTGCGGTTTCACTTTTAATGAGCCCTATATAGAACTGGCATAAACGCAACTAATTTCGTTATTACATTATCGTTTTCACTAAACGATATGATTTGCATTGGGTAATGCGGTTGACTTGTACGTTTTATTTTGGCCGATACGGTGAAAATGCACAGAGGAAGTATTTACTATTTATAGGGAGAAATTTTGCAGTCGTGTTCCTTGTTTGCGAAATTAAGGGCGTGGCAGGCCTACGAACCTCATTAAAAGAAATATGTTTCTCAATGAATTTGTCATTGGTATAGGTCAATCACAAAAAAATTGTCCACTTTGACAGCTGATCGAAATAAGTGAGCAGTTGGCGTTGGATCAAATTTAATTGGTACTGACCTCCCACTTGGAATTCAACAGTAGGCTGGAAACAGGTGAAAAGTTGCTATGGAATTATTTACAAACAAATGCTACAATAAACAACGCCTTATAAGGAATAAAAAAAATGTTTAAAAAACAACTAACTTATTAAGAGGATTGGATGCTTCAAAGAACTTGTTATATAGTACTCATCGTGGAAAAAAATTGGAAATTTTATACAGAGTGTCCCTTAAAGTGTGTTAAAAACTGTCAATGGCCACCGCGATTACCTGACCTGATTGTTGTAGAATGCAAAACAAAAAGAAATATGATTTATATTTATCCCAGGCAAATTATAACAGCCATGCAGTTAGAAGGTATAGTAGCCGTCACTTTTAACACTCACTACGATAGCTAATATGTATTCTTATATCGTATTTGTTGAAATTTCCACTTATCACTTTATTTCTAGCCGTTTATAAACATTAATGCTAGATAACCAATACAGCCCATTTCACTTCTTACATGAGAAGGAGCCAAAACTCCATCATATAAAATGGTCCTTCGAGCCGGATTTCGAATAATTCCTAAATAAAAGTGTTGTTTATATATATGCGTAATGTTCAGTCCCAAATATCTCTAAAACGAATTGAGATAGTGAGATGAATGAAGTATACTTTTTTACATAAATATTTCCTCATTCGTCAAAAATGTTAGAAGTAAAGAGAATCTGTAAGAATTTATGTAATCCATATTGTGTAACTAGCGCCCGTAACATATTTCTTAAAATTAATTAAAAAATCGAAATTTTTACCATCTAAAACATAACTACACCGCATTCGATTCATATCTGCCCAACCGTTTTCGCGATATTGCTAATTCTCATTCAGTTTCCTTTCAATCGAATTACTCGGTTATAAGAAATTAAACAGATAGTTTATTTTGACGTATACTATATCCTGTTACTGTTTGGCCGGTTAGTTATAGGACACCCTGTATATGTAAATAATACAGTAGTACTCATCCCTTTCTATTTTGTAAATTTAGTTAACCTTGTATTAATAATAAAAGTAAAGAGTATAATATTATTAACACATAGGTATTGTCTAGGTTATGTTTAGACTATTATTAATATCTTCATTTGCTTATAGTAATAAGGTAATAAAATATAATTCTCAAGGGGAATGACTCGCAAATATAACACTGCTGCAATTTTTCTTTATAATATATATGAAGAAACAAAACCTTATTTACCTAAGATGTTAATTATTATCTAATAAATGTTTATTTAATTTTCTGCAAATGTCAATGTTGGCGTCATATTCTGTCTCTAGCGTCTAATTACAGCAATCTAAACACTAGTTAAGACATGTCAATGCACGGGTCAAGAATTACATCTTTACATTTTGCTAAATAAAAAAGATCCTGGTTAATCCTGTGACTGCAACGATTGTAATCCACACACCTTGAAAGACGATAATATCTGTTTATTTGCATCTCATAGACACTGATACCATCTTACCTTGGATGCAGAAATATTCATGTCGTATCTCAATGCCTCATTCAAATTTTGGACAGCCGAATGGCTTTGTAAGACAAACCATGTGAAATTGTAAGATGTGAAGTGTCGGAATTGTGTAGGAGCACAATTGTACCCTTTTATTTCAAACACCAGGAGTCCCAAACAAGTACTAACACTATCGGTAATATTAAAGAATTTCATATTTATTGTATTTGAATCAAGCAATCTATATAATTATTGAAAGTAAAACAGGAGAAGAAAACACAATGCATTTGTGCAAACGCTGAATGATTTGTTTGGTGTAGTTAACTCAATTCAAAATGATATACTCGAATTAGCAGCAGGATCAGACAGAATCTATACTTTGTTACTAGTAAGGAACAATTATATCACCAGACAGTTATGTAGAGAACTTCTGTTTGGTAAGGTCATAACCCCAAATTGATTATAATTTAGTAAACAAAATTTGTCTGCATCATGGATGGGACCATGATATTTCCATGTATTTTTGCCTCCTGAAACCAAATCTGGAGGTCACAATGTTTCTCTACAGTCGAAAATCAACTTGAAAAATAAGTAAATCACCGCAAAAGTCTCTATTAAACATCGAATTTATTTTATGAGATAATCAACCTTGGGATTCTATGGTCTCTTCGTGTTAACACTATAATCCTGGAACATCTTACGAATGACATCTGTGATCACGTCATAATGCAAAATTAAAATAAGTTAAGATTATTCGGATTTGTTAAGTCCAACACCGATAAATCTTGTTCCTATAAACCTCATGGATTTGTATACCCCTAGAATAAACACATCAGAAAAATAATATAAAGCAAGCAGGTAAATAAACCTAATAGCCATATAATCCATAAGACGTAAGACCTTTAGCAGCAGACAGGCAGAATACCAATAACCATATGACCCAGAAGATATACTTATACAGGAAATCCGTAATAACCACATAATCTCAAGACAATTTAGCAAGACTCACTGTTTGAACTCGAAGGTAAATGACATAGCATGCATAGCTTATCGTCTGTGTTTGAGATTCAGCAAAGCAAACTGGAATCTATGAAAGCTGGTTCAGACGCTGTCATCAATAAGGTCTATCATCTGAAATTTGTCATTATCTTCTTCACATCAAACTTGGAATTATGAAGCAATTTGTTGAAGCTTTGGATAAAGATAGTGAATGTTATGCATACCTACGAAAACAATCTCTAAGGCAACATCTGATGTTAAATTGAAGGAAGAAGTATTCGAAGGTGATGAGAAGAATGATAATTACAAGGAATTAGTTGCTGACGTGTTTAGTTGTTATCAGCGATTTGGTTGCCTGATGAATTACAAGTTATATTTTCTCCATTTGCATCTAGATCATTTCCCATAAAATATTGATTAAAGAAAAGAGCAAGGAAAACCATTTGATGAATATATCTAGGGAATGGAATGATGTGACCAGGATGGGCCAGTTTAGGATGATATGATAGCAGTCTTCTGTTGGATGTTGAAGAGATAAAATTTGAAAGAATAGAAGAGTAAATGAAACCCATTTCAAAGATTATTTGAAGACAAGAAGGTCCACTGTCTTAGTTAAATTGTTTGCAGTACTATATGGTTTGTGAGGATGTGCTTTATAGATTATCTCCTTCTATGAGTTATGTGCATGGCAAGAAAATCATGAAGTTTGCTGGAAAACTTGCCAGTGAAAAACTTTCCGAGTAACTACTCGTAAAGTGATCTGAGATAGTGTTAACAGGAAATTGTCATCATAGAATCCGAAATCTAACTGTTTGAGTTCTTTGATATTTGGTAGTGAACAAGCTTTATCGATTTTCTCAGGTGTTTATCGACCGTAGAGAAAAATCCTGACGTACAACTATTAAACTGACTTCACATTCGGTTTCAGCGGGCAAGAATACATGAGACGTTTTTTATGAGCCTTTTATTTTGCCAATGCGAGCATCTCTGTTGCTGATTTGTAGTACACATGTGGTAGAGAAACAAAACTACATATCTAACATTATATATTGGAATATTAGAATGACCTTTAATTGAAATTAATTTCTAAATTGGCATATTAAGCATACGGCCTTCTTTTATCGTCAAGGGACATTTTGAGGACGTCTGGCGTTCAATTTATCTCGGGATGTAACAAAAGCTACTTCACAATAAAGAAGAAATAAAACTTAACTTGACCCCTCGATGGCCACATTTAATCTAAAACAATTGGTAAACAGCTGTACACTCATCAATCTAGTCAAATTAGCCGTGTCAGTGGCTCGAGGTGTGGGGCGGGGGAACACAAGTGGAACTTTATTCGGTTGTTGCCTTTAATGAAGTAAGTGTAGTCTTGATGTTTTGCTGCATTCGATCTTAAAAATCTGTAACTACAGTTAGCATCCTTTATAGTTTTATCAAAACGTCGATTTAAGGTAGTAAAATCGTTTTAATAAAATAATTTTTATAGCCAACCGTCAATAGAGCCTTGCACTACTATAGTAGTAATAGAAATAGTATTCTCCTTCAACCATTTCAGCAAAAAAATACATTGATATTAGTAAATATAAAAAACTTACGTTTTTTTTTAAACAAAAAAGAAGAGATCATGTTCCAAGTCCGAAACTCCTTCACAAGAAGAAACACTTAAATTTTTACTAAATGCATCGGATTTAATTTACCTGATGATGAAGGTAATTTATGCTAACCTTTCAAAAATAATTTGATATAAACGTAGTAACTATTTTAGATTTGTGTTGTATTTGGCATTGCTGTGGCTTTACGTAATGAAGAACTTTTGAATTTAAAATAAGTGACAAAGAGCATAAAGAAACAATTCTGGTTGTTCATGTAACTGAAACAAACACCAACAGGCCTGCAATATTTGTGATCACTTTTAACGTTTGAAGGAATAGATATTTGGGTTCTAAACAGACGCCCCACTATCGACTTTTCCTAATTTATAAAAATAGTAAATGCACAATCCAGCCAGTTGGAATCAATATCTTTGGTGTACCAAGAAAAATTAACAACTATATGCATTTACCAGAACCATCACTTTATACGGGACATTGTCATATAACAAAAAATTAAATAGATTTGTTTTGTATTTCTTCACTTTAATGACTTGGTACATAAATAACTATTATTCTGCTTGATACATGACAGTGCAACACTAATAAGAAAAAATCCAACAATTATCATAGCAAATATTTTTGGTTGATTTCCTTCCGTATTAACGTCAGAAGAAACATTTACCACACGCATGCTATCAATTGCTAATTTTTTAACCAATCTGAATAAAAGTATGTATCTCTTTATTTTGAAATATTTTATTCACGCCGCCCATGGTAGTATTACATCTATTACAGTTCCAGACAATCGTCTCTAATTCGAACATTAATATGCATTTGTGATACTGACAACGAATATACATAAGTATTGGCGGTAGGTTCTGTAAAAACTTCTCAATTCGATTTTTATGTAGATTTCCCAATCATAAGACCTGTTGAAAAACAGACATCGCTAAACTTTTATCGATGACTTTGCAAAACGAAACCACGTCCATACCTTTATGTACTAATGTTTATGTGGGTGCATTACCAACACGAATTAGGATGGATGTAATAACCAATTTTTAAATATTTATAATGGTAAATATAGATTTCCAAGGACATTTTGTTTACTCCTTATTTGATCAGCGAATGAAGGTGCATAACCAAGCAGCTTTTTTTCGACTTTTATGCAGGTGTGTTGAAGAATAATCACCTTTTTCTTTTACTGAATAATAGCATTAATTAAATCAAGATCCTTCTCATATTTTTTACTTTGTTATGTACGTTTAAGGTTTGTCAGACATAATTTGTAGTAATCCTACAAAATAAATGTTGATTATCATGCTCAATGCTCATGTGCTGATACATCATATATTTTTAGTATTGTTTGTATATTTTAAAATTGCTGCATTGAATTGTCAACCACTTGAGATGCTATCCAGAGCGAAGATCTGTGACGTCAGATGACGTTCGCACGTGTACACCTGAATACAGCAGTGTGTTTTACTTATATCTGTATACGATTTCCTTTTTCGGGCAACGCAGCATTTACGTCTAGAAGAGTTAATTTGTTATTTATGGTATTAGGTGTTATTGTGTTAAATAGATATTGGTATTGAAAGTAGAAAGTAGCAAAGTAGCCTCGTAAAATGGGCATAGTGACGAAAGGAAGCATCGTAACATTGTAGTAATCAGTGGTAAATAGCAATAAAAACTTAATAAATTAGTTTTAAAAAATGTATAAATGTTGAACATCATTATTCATTACTTGTATTTATTATTGTTCAAATTAAAACAAGTAGTTTAATGTGAAAGCATAATTTTATAAATACCTCAAATAAAACCATCTATCTGATACTTACCCAACAGCATTGTCATCGTAATTGTCACGAGCGGATCTATATTGTAAACAAAGAAACAAGTTACGTTAAACAATACCATAAGTTCACCACATCACCATTAATAACTATGCCATTACCTATACAGTATTTACATTATATATACCTGTTTACGTCACCAACACCGTAACCCGCAACGGCGTATCTACAACGGCGCTGAACGGCGTGTGACGCCACACCAATGATATCGCGTTTTTGAACAAGTGGTTCTGTTTACGTTCTATGGCAATTTGTTAACGCGAATATTTTAATTATTATGTGTTTATTGCCGCTAGGCATATGTTCTGGATTTTCAATATGTTTGAAAGATTACCCTCAATCAATAACTGCAATACATTTCAAATCAATATAAAACTCATGAAATTTGTTTATTGGCGAAAATCATGAACTAATAAATGGCGCTGATAAAACGTGTAGGATGTTTTGTATGTTTATGATATTTCTGTTTTCATGTGTTTTTTTTGTGTTATTATTTAGTATCAAATGTGTATTGTGTAATATTTTAAAAAAACATCTTGTAGAGCAATTACAAGTAATTATCTGAACTCTACGTAGAAAAACTCAATCAGAAGCAATTTCCACCATTCATATATCTCAGCTAAGTGGTATACGCTATACATTCGATTTGTTGTTCACCTTTTTAGCAGTTCCGAAATGTATCAACAGATGTCAGCCACTTCGTGATGTTCGCCAACAGTAGTGTAAGACGCCTACCTGTCCATAATGTATCATCTATAGTTACCAATTAAGCTACAACAACAATGTACACTGAGACATTCTTTCATTCTAGTGTGATATTGCAAAATATACCATTTCATGTTTCAGGTTTTTCCTGTGCATTTTCTCAGTGTAGAAAATATACCATCTATCTACATAAATCCTATAACTAGTAGAACTCATCTAACAGGATGTAATTCGAATAAAAACTATTGTTTTATAATAATCGTTAGTACCAAGCTGATTACGAAGTATAGGAGTACACGGTACATGGAATTAGTATGCTGGTAAGGTACCCACAATGCATTACTATGCCTCAAAGCCATTTGGTATTGTTCATCTGAAGACGGCAAACGCGACACACATAATGTTCAGGTTCTTATACCATCGCTAGTTTCACTTTCTTGAACAGAAAAAAAGGCGATGATACAAACGTAAACACAAATGTTGTTTGTTTCTGTCCTTTGAAAATAATTGAAGAGTACCACTAGCTATTATTTGTTATAGATAGGAGTTAAAGGGTACTCTTGGTTCTTTAGAAGTGCAAAAATACTTGCTGCAAAAGGGAGTGTATTAGGAATCTGTAGGGGCATAGATATCTTATTTATAGAAGTCTTTGAAGATAGAATAGATATGTCATTTGGCATAATTGATGTAATTCTATTGTTATTGCTGTGAATAAGGTCTAAATCATTTTTATCAGTGTACTTACCTAATGTTTGATTTAAATTATAAGAATGTTGTTTAATTGACAATAATCATATTATTAGTTTGCTGCTTACTATTTTTAAAATGTTTCTTTGTCAAGGATGAATATCTCGTTTCCTGGATTAAACAATGAATAGAATCCATAAAAATTTGGCTAAAGAAATATCTAATTCTAACCAACATTTTTAAATATAACAGTCCCATGCAATGTATAATCGAAAACTTTTTTTAATACCAATACTATAAGTTGTTCTTATATGTTCCGTTAAGATTCATGAATATTTGGAAAACGTCATTACTACACCACAAAAAGTGTCAGACAGTCAATGTCACACCCATAAATTTAAGTCTGCACGCTATAAAAACGACAACACGATCAATAACTGACTCATTTGTTAATATACGGGTGTTAAATGACATTTTTATGGTAATCCCTGTAATGAGTTTGAGTACCAAAACGAGCATGTCAATGACTGGTAAATAAAGAAGAAAATAAAAAAAAATGTTGAGAGGTTTATTTGCTGCTGAAATATTTCACTTACAATGGAGGATGGAACTGATAAGTATATCTCCGACTTTGCCGACTGTCTATCTTCTGGACAGAAGCGTAAAAATATTTACAAAAATCTTAAAGGGTACAATCTAGAATTACAACTATTTGATCAAATTTACATAAGTAATTTACCAAATCGAGTTTAAAATTGAACGAAAGCGGGTAAACCTTATTCCCTTCCCAATTATAACCAATGGTGGAAGGATCAAGCCGTCGTTGGAAAATGTTGTTTAAAGTGCATAAATGTCACAAAATACTTGTCATTACTCAATACGAACGTCAAACATATAACTTTTGCGCTTACAAAACGTTTCCTCATTCAGAAAAAGTTTATGTTGGTAATTTACGGCGTCACAAAAAAAATCAAGAAGAGCTGTAGTGACATCGAGAAAGGTATCGAGAGCGCCTCATTCCTGATCATAGAAACTTCAACCGTTCAACGAAATTTAAAGACTAATAAGATGACTACACAATTTACAATTTGGAGTATTTGCCTGAGTGTCACATTGAAAACAGACTTAATTAACACGCTTATATTAGCTTCACCTGTATGTATGTATGTATGTATGTATGTATGTAACGGAATCTTTCAGCGTAATTTTCACTAATTTCAAGAAGTCTGATCAGCTTGAAAATTTACACAGGGGTCAAGGACTGATGACAATACAATTATTTAATAACTTTGTTCTAATGTCCTGACTAGGATCATCAGAATAAAAACTATTTAGATTACTTTGCAGGTTAAGTGTATACAATCCATCAGTGTTGTTTCCAAGCAGGCAAGGCAGGGGCAGGGGACTGTAATAGATTCGTGCTCTTGCTTTTCACGTATAGATGGCGACCTGACAGAATTAGTTTTCGGTTTTCGCCTAATTTTAAATTAAAAATTTTTATAAATAAATAAAAATTTGATAATTTATAACAAAATTCAAATAAACATTTTGATTTAAAAAATTTCGAAAAAATATAGAATTCAAAATTAAAAAAAAAAATTCTAAATATAAAATTTTGGAGTTTAAAAAAGTTTTGAAATACAAAATTTTGTAAATAATTTTGGATTGTGGAATTACATGATAAAATCAAATTTAAAAAATTTTAGAAATAAACAACAAATTTGATAATTTATAAAAAAATTCAAATAAAAATTTTTGGAAAAAATTTTCAATTGAAAAATTTTAAAATCCAAAAATTTAGAAAAAATTTCGAAAAAGACATTGAATTTTAAAATTTTGAAGAGCGTAAATTTTCAAATTCAAAGGAATTTTGATTTGAAAATTTTGGCAAGAATTTTGAAGAAAGTTTTGAATCTAAAATTTTGTAAAATTAGAAAGAAAAAAAAAAAGATTTTGATACGAGAACGTTGAAAAAAATTTTAATTTGCATATTTTATAGAAACAAACAAAAATGAAAAATGAAACTATAACACAAAGAAAGAGGAGACTGGAGAAAAAAAAATGTATAGAAAAACTATATGAAATGGAAAGGTTACGTAAACATGAATGAAATGAATTTAGATTTATTGTCAAATATAAGATATTTTAAAAATTAAGGCTCTTAATTATAATTACTTTTGTTATTGTTTTGAGACTAAAAATTAAGAAAATAAATTATAGTTTAAAAAAACTAAAAAAACACGCTTTAATAGTAAACCGAACTAAAAAGTAGAAAATAATTTTGAAGTATCAAGAGTTTGTTACAGCAATAGAAAATTCCGACAATCAATTACGACTAATTAATTGGAAATAAGATTAAATTAGAAATTAAATTATTAATAAAATAATTCAATTATAGTAAAAAAAAGCGTGGGGTGCTTGATATTAAATGTTACGATTATTTCAGTAGTGCAGCTATTTATAAAAATAAAGTCATTATGAAAATATAGTAAATTGCACCCCACGCTTTTTTTACTATAATTGAATTATTTTATTAATAATTTAATTTCTAATTTAATCTTATTCCCAATTAATTAGTCGTAATTGATTGTCGGAATTTTCTATTGCTGTAACAAACTCTTGATACTTCAAAATTATTTTCTACTTTTTAGTTCGGTTTACTATTAAAGCGTGTTTTTTTAGTTTTTTTAAACTATAATTTATTTTATAGCTCAAATTTTAGTAAATGTAGAAACTGTTGATCAGAATCTCTTTCGGCACGTTCTTTGGACGGACGATAGTCGATTTGTCAGTAATGATTTGCCAAATAGGTGCAACGAACACTACTCCATTGAAAATCCTCACATTGTAAATCCAGTTCGAAACCAAGGCCATTTTGGGGTAAATTTTTTAAGTTATTATTTTCACCTTCTTTTGTTTTAACTGTATTAAACAATTATCGAGTTTAATCCTTTTATTTATTCTTAATAACATTTATGTACTTTAAAGAACGAACATCAATTATTTTCCAGCGACTACTTGATCCTTCCACCGCTATTGTGATTTTTAGGTGGTATTTCGTTTGAGACTCTTTAGGACGATATTGCTTATAATTTTTAAACGGGAAGTAATACAGAAAAAAATCCATAATAAAAGTTCATTAGAAAAAAGGGAGCTTTTTAATAAAAAACAATACATATTGTGATATATTTAATTTGTTGGGCGCTAATTAATATTGATATTTAATTTGTGTTGTTTTTCTTTTTATGTTTTGTTTGTGTTTACTTATTTATTTTTTATTTTGTACTGTTTTGTGTTTATGTATGTCTCTTTTTAAAAAAAATTGTATTTATTGGGCTACAAACCTGTATATTATCTTTTCTAGCTTATTCAATTACCCTCGCTGCTTGTAGAATATAGACTCGTCAAGTCAAATCTTATTACAACACACTGTACCTTATTTTATCAAATAAATATCATTCCACAATTGACAATGTTTATTTCATAAGAGATTGTTGTCTAATACTTATTCAAGAATATTTTAAATTTTATGTACATTTAATTTATAGGTAACAGATATTTTTTTTTAAATCCAGTTGCGTATTAAAAGTTTGCCTGTCTTTAGAACTTAAAATTCTTAAAATTATAGTACAAAAATTCTTATTCAGTGGTATTTATTCTGCCTGATGTTCATTGCTGGTGATATACTATATTGGAAAATGATCCTTATTCTGACAGATGATCCACAAAATAACAAATTTATATATATTAAATGGAAACGTGAATATCATTAACTATATGGAAAGTAACTTTATTGTTTTACTAAATTTTTGGGTGTGTTACTGTCTTTTTGTTGAGTTTAATGGCTAGCTAGCGTTTATTTTCTTTTATTAAATTTTGTGCACATAAAATACCTTTATTAATGTTGATCTTTATAGGACTTCTACTGGAAATCTTCTAGAAATCCCTCATAACTTGTGATATGGGGCTGCAGATGTTGGTGAATGCTTTGCCCACTGTATAGTACTGCCAAATTCCTAGATTGGACCTGGATCTCTGTTTCTAATGCTGATCAACAATTTTCTTATAACGTTAGTATTAATTTTTAACTTTTACTTTAACTTTTTTTTTGTTAATTTTCTTAATTTTCGGGAACCTCTCTAAAAACCGACGCTGCACGTTCTTTCTTTTCTTCGTATCTAATCAACAAAAACTTGTTTTTCCTTTATTTTTCTATCAATACATATTATGGTTCATACGTATGATTTTAGTTTTTCGATGCACTGTTTTTATGTTTTTCACTGCACTGCTTAATCTACTACAATTTTTCATATGTATTTACAATTTTACTTATAACTAAATATTAAAATATTCTTAAATATATAAAAAAACTACTTTTTTATGTACATTGTGATATCTCTTGTGAAGGCATTTTTATGCTTGACATTTGTTCATGGCTATGAAATTTATTTGACAATTTATAAAATTTATTTACTTAAATTGTTAATACTTTTATTATTTTTGCTTGACTCCTGTCGATATATTTAGTAAATTAATATATGATCTTTACTTGTTCTTTCTACATACTTTGATCTGGGTTTAAATCTGTTTTTGTTTATGTACTCTTCATAAATGTGAGATCATGTTACAATATCAGATAAATTTTAACTATATTTTATTTTCTAAAATGTTTTATTTAATTTTCACTATAATAATCAACCTATATGCTCTGTATTGTCCATTTTTATATTATTTTGTTCAATTCTACTGTATTTTAATTTTAACAACATTAATAATTTCAATAATATTTCATGGTTTTTAAATAAACATGTAAATCTTCATAGGTATTGAATGTCTGATATTTCATTTTATCTCAATATGGCTAATTCTGGAAAAAAATATAATTGATGCCGTTATTTGTCGTTTCTGTCAAATCCCAAAATCCGATTGAAAATTGAGCTTACCTTATCCCTTTTAACACCACGTGTCCCAAATTTTATTTAAATTTTTTGTATCCTCTCAGTAGGCCTATACTATCGAGTTTGAGACACCCTGTATATTATCTACCCCATTTTTTCTGACTTACATGTATTGATAATTTCTCCTAATGAAAGCACGCAGTTATTGAAATGACCTACCTATTTGTTACACCCTGTATAATCGATATACAGGGTTCCATGCAGTTAATGAGTACAAAATGCAGCAGTAATTACAGAACGTTTAACCCGCCGTTGTTTGTCGAAGTAATTAACATATTCCTTATCCACGGCATGTAGCAATAAAAGTTGAACAACCAGCAACCAGTTATTAATAGTGTTTAGAAATGAGACAATTAATATTCTCATTGTCATGACCTACATAGACCACCGACGGCGGTTTTTTCGAAAAATGCGCGATTCATAATTGTTATTGTCGCTTAATTGCTTTTACTTAAGGAGAGGAGGTGAGAGGGAAACGTGACAGAGATTGCGAACATGTGAAAAAGTCGCGAAGCGTGTCAGAGCGATAGGATAGGTGCAGAAAATAACGGTAGATGCGAAAGGGGCTGAAGGAGTGTTAAAAGAATGATTGTTGCGTTAAGGATCTATTTTTTTGGAAGAGTTTGCTTAACTGAACGTAAAAACGGAAACTGTTCCAACTCAAATCACGTTCGACAGTTAATTATGTATAGCGAGAATACTATTTTAAGGAATTTTGGGATTACGATTAACATAGTATATTAAAGCAGTAGAAGAAAACCATACTGAGCTGAACCCAGAGGATTGACCCTGGGCAAAGCATAAACGGCATTTTGATCATGAGCATCATCAACTACAATTTTTTTCAAGGTACAGTTTTGAAATATACAATTTTAAATATTTCAACCACAGTATATACTGTGATTTAAACACTTTCCGACATTTTTATGGTCTATTCTCTAGCGTTTGTCACAATGACTTGCGTTTGGGCGTCTCCCCTCATTTGATTTTCTTTTGGCAGTTTATCATTATTTACATTCACAGTTTTCATTGTAGTTTCCTTTTTGTTGTGAAAAGGCTCTTCTATGTATCGGCAAACTACTACTAGATTTCCAACTACAGATTTCTCCTCCGTACCTTCCTCTTGTAGAATATTAATTATTTCATAAAATTTACATCAATATAAGAAATATACCAAATCGAGTTTAAAATTTAAACGAAAGCAGGTAAACCTTATTCCCTTCCCAACTATAACTGCCGCTGCTATCCAATACGCATTTGTTGCAGTTGATTACTACACTTTAAATAAAAACGAGTCATAATTTTTGTTCATATTGTTAACGGTTAAAACATTGTATCATTCATTATGTAATAGTAAATTTTTGTTCCTCTTGTACCACAGGGTTGACGGCTTTTTGATTTTGGCAATTTTGATAAAGTATGCTAGCACAATATTTCAGAAACAACTTACTGAACACCTTTTTGCCAGTACTAATTCTTAAAAACATCATAAATTTATCACACCTTGCACGACTCTTCTTAGGTAACAAATCTTTTTCCAAACTTTCAGCGGCTTCTCTCAGTTGAGGAGAAGTGCAAATAATTTCTTCTGAATCGCTCATCGTCTTCGAAAACACTTTTTTAATGACAATATATCAAAAATACAATTAATTTAAGTGTGTTTGACTTTTTTAGTACCATAGCAACTAACCATTGTCAAAATACCAACTTGACGTTTTTTTAATCTGGTTATATAGTGACCTTGCTTTGTTAATTTTTCACGTAATTAATTTTGTTACAAAAATCCTCACTTGCATATATCGAACATTGATAACACACCACAAAAAAGTGGTCTGTCCAATGGACTAGACCAATATATTTATTTTTGCTCACTGAATCTAAATCGGAAATCCGTTTAACTCTATCAGTTAAGGCAGTTTTTGTATAATTCATTAATAAATAATGGAGGAGAATGTACCAAATATACGTCATAATCAGGTGCTTGTAGAAATGGAAGGAAATCATTTCGAGTAGATGGACCATACCTTAAATGTATTAAAGGATTAATTGTATGTTTCTTTTATTTAATACTTAAAAACATGAATGTATTATTGAAGTTCAAATAAATCCAAAATTTTAGTAGACAAAATGAGCATAAACATTTGTTTAATAGTTTGTTGTCGTCGTGTCTGTTGAGGCTCAACATATTTATATCAGATTCCACGAATTATCAATATTTTAATGCCTTATACAAGGTGAAGTGAAAATGCTTTAGCAGAACTATTTCCCGGTAAACATGTGCCAAATGCCTTTTACAACGGTGTGTAGTCTGTGCAAGTGAAGTGCAAACGCAGGTGTAATACGGGAAATTTACAACGGAATTGTGGAAGAGATGGAGGTCCAGGGCGTCCACGGCGTATTGCAGCAATGTAGCGTATCATACACGAGGCTCAATTATATCCGTACCATGTACACCGTGTCTAAGCATTAATAGCAGGGGATTGGACGAGGAAAACCGGTACCATGACCGTCACGATCTTCTGACTTTAAATCATTTAGACTTATTTTTGTGGAAATATTTGAAAAATGAAGTATATTGCACCGAAGTGGACACTATTGATAATTTACGCAAACGTATCGTAGCTGCCGCCAATAACTAACCCTGTATAAATTTTAAAAAGACACAAAGAAAATTGTTCACGTTATTGGGGCAAAATTTTTGCCCCCGAGTCCCCTCTGGGTCTAGACGGCCCTGCCTTCCCACACTATGTATAGAACATAAACAAAAAAGTATTTACGTAAAATTCTATCTGTATGAAAAAAGCTTCTTCAACAAAATATCTTTGAAATTAAAGTAGCGACTCCAGAAAATCATGTGAACAGTTTACAGTAGAAGTTGACGATCCAGTAACGAGCAGTTTTATACATCGGTTATTAAAGTCAGAAAAATATTAAATCTGAAACCCGCTGAACTGGGTTCGACGGGAATAAAAACAAAATTGCCCGCGACTCGCTGCCAGGGCTATGGAACTGGTTTCGAAACCTCCTGGCCAGATATTTCAAATGAAAAAACAACATCCGGAAACAGACGTGGAATATTTCTACTACCAACACACTCGGGCAGCAAATATGTTTACTTTGTAGTAGTAATTCAGTTATATTTACCTAAATTTGTTTTATTAATAAAATCATATTTCTTATTTGTAGCTATTTATAAACAGTCTGTACACGGACAGCCCTAACTATACCTGTCAACTTTTTTGTTACATTTTTTCGAAAAAAGTAATCCTTTTAAAAAAAGTTTTGTATGTCTTGAAATCTTTACAGGGTTAACTATGACTTAGTACAAATATTTTAAGAGGGGATAGGGAAAAATAAGAATTAATGGAATCACCCTTCAAAAAAATTCCAAACTTATTTATAAAGCCAAAAAAAATTATTTTCAAAATTATATTAAATCCCTATTTATCGCCTTCACTGACCTTCTGTCAGCCGCGAGGTGTCAAATATAGTGACAGGTCCATTGACACGTGTATCAATTTAAGCCGCTTTGAAAGAAAAAAAAATCTTTACAAAATGTAGATTATTATTTAATGATTTAATGAAAAATACGGTATGGTAGCACAGAGAGGCAGCACCTATCTTACTAATATTTATTTGCAGGATTGATACTTGGAGAGATATTAAGAATGTTGAATCATCTTCTGTGTTCTTACTTGTTTAAATTAAAGATTTTTGTACTTCCTGTAGACCTCTCCTTCCCTCGATCGTTCTTTTTGTGTAAAGCGGGGTACCTACTTGGTTTGGCGGTCTTGACCAGGTCGATTACTTACGTCGGGAAAAAGCACAAAGGATAACAACAAAATACACGTAAATGTACACAACTACATAAAAACATTACCACACGTTTACCGCCACGGCATAAAACAGCTGTTCGATGTGGTTCAAAAAGTATTCAGCAAAATATTTTGTATACTCGGGAAACGTCTTTGAAGCTACCGCATGATAATATGCACTTGTCACACTCCCATAAATCAGCACCTTATCCGTCATCTAGGCATTTGAATACGACATGTTTGTAAATACACATAATATACGCGAAAAATTAAATTTGCGAAAATCAAGTACTGAAAAATTATTTCAAACTAATCAGAGTACCGTACCGTACATTTACGTTATTTGACATCTACAGACGACATCTGACGACATATGTCACTAATACAAGGTGCACTCACGCCGATAAATTTTTAAACTTCATGTGTTGTTGTGTAATTAAATTCGGTTAATACTAATAATAGCAACAATATTAACAGTAATCGACGATGTTTGCATAAAATAATTAGTAATATTTTAAACTATAACATCCCAAGATGTTTACAGTGTTCTGTAAAAATGACCCTTAGATTATAACTTCGCATTCTGGATGCTTTGGAGCATGGAGGGTATGCAATTAGCAATGCAGTATGGCATAACCTAGAACTTACTGTTACTTTAAATCAGCTAAGTGACTAATTTTAAACGTGTTATAGTAATTAAATAAAGTATTTTATGTCGGATATGTTAGTGGATAATTATGATGAATCTGCAAGGAGTGAAAATGTAGTTTGGCAGTGTGCAACGAAAGAACGAATACAAAATACTGCAGCTAACCGGATTAGCTGTTATCTACCAGGTACTTAGACATTATTATTATTAATACAAATGTTTCGTTTTGTCGTTTCTACACTTGACAATGTTGAAAAAACGACCAGTAGTTGACATATCTAGCCATGACGGATGATGATAGATTGTCATAGACGCCGACTTTCCGTGGGAAAAAAGGGTTTTGCCCCATTTTTTAAACATCGAGCTAGAATTCCGAAATAAATTTTGTATTCTCTTTCCTGAGCACGTGGTTAAAATTTTTGTACTTAGTCATAGTTAACCCTGTATAGCGACTGTGAAATTGATGTTGAAAAATATTGAATGTTAAAAACAAGAAAATCTAAAATTGTGTCAAGAGTAAATTGTCACTTTTTCAAGAAGAAATTAAAAATATTATAGAGAAAAGTTGTTTCTGATGTCATTTTAACCTAAGATATGATGAGCTTTGATGATTGTATATGACATTTTTTTCTTTAGTTTTACTAAGATTCAACTCGTAGTTACTATGTAATGGAAACAAAATACTAACACTTAAGTCAAGCTGCTTGTCTAACTATAACTCAACATGTTGTTTTCCAACAGATAAACATTTTCTAACATTTTCCTAAATTCTTCATAAAGTAAACGTATTCCAATAAACTAATCGTAAATATTTTTTTCGTCAACTGTCACAAAACTGACATTTTTTACTACCAGGAGTCTCTAAGGTTGACATTTAGCTTACTGAGGATAAAATTGTATCTTAGCAACAAAAGCAATAACTTTCAATCCTAGGAGCTAACGTGACGTTGACGTTCACGTATTAATTTACAAAAGTTTATCCAACAGTATTTACAATAATTTTTGTTTATCCACATTGATATTAAATACACAGTATTAAAATTAAATTAACCCCTCAAACTGCCACTACTCTCATTCTTGGAGCAATTCTCAAAGCAGTTCAACACATTTTCATTAATAGTTACATTATTTTCAGATGTTGTAAAATCAGATATGACACGGGGCTTGTTTATCATTACTAGTATCAACTTTCAGTATTCTTTTCGCAATATTTTCTTTATTCAAAAGTGAGTCTTCAATGTAGCCTTCCGCCACAATGCTCGATCTTTATCCTCCGTGACGTTCGTCGTAATGCGCGTTCACTGTACTCTTTCCAGTTGTCCAACTTCAAAAATTTTGCTTCTTGCGAGAGGGCACTGGGATATTATAAATACCGATCACCATTCGATGAGACTTTCCACTAACATATCTGAGAAATAATCGACGTTCTACCAATCCGGGTGGACGTAAAGGAATATGTTTTCGATAAAAACTTAAATAATTGTCTCCTAGCACAGTAAAAGAACGTGGTCTTTTGGTTTTGGTATTGGGAATTTTTATAACTAAGGCAGATATCATATCTTCAACATTTATCAATTGTTAAATTGACTAATTCATCAGAACCTTATAAAGGAACTTTTTAAAAATCTTGTTGTTTTATTTTTAAAACGTTTATCTTCATCATATGTAAATTGTAGGGTACATTATTCAAAAAGCAATCGACTTGCTTTTTTGTAAATACTCGCGATATTTCTCATGTTGTCTCTTGAGAAAAGCTTCCTCTATATCCAACGTTGGCCGCAACATTGAATATTATGACCAAAGCGTTGACAGCTTCATTTTATTTGCTGATTGAGAAATGCACCATCGATACATCTGAATACAACTTAATGTTTCTTTCTTTGCACCAATCCATAAAACGTTGGTAGACACATTCATAAATTTATCGATAATTCTTTGGGAGAAGTTTCAAGGTACACATAAATCAAAACAACACAAATGAACTCAGTTAACAATATGACGAATACATCGATATATTCTACTTACCTACCTCTTTACCTCCTTTACTTTATTATTCAAATTTGGTTTGAATAATTTCAAAGCACAAATTAATAATTAAATGTGTCTTTTTTATCTCGCAATTTTGCTCTCCACTATAGTGCCTCTTTCAATCCTAATATAACAATATACGCAATAGCAACCACAAAGTATAATACTTTGTGATAGCGACATTTCGTAAAATCAAACTGATCAAATGATCCAAGAATGCATGATTATTAAACATGAAATACATAGTTATTTTTAACACTCAGAAACACTTATCTTCTGAATAATATTCCGAAGTAATTTTAAACATCATAATTTCTGTTGATAATTAGTAACAGGTTCCCCGTCATATTTTCGAATATGATTGGTTAATGATTCAAACTGTATTGATTTATAATTATTTTAAAGTAAAATTTAATGACCCATTAATTCGGAACAGCTTATAAAAACAGCCATAAAGTACCCAAAATAAACTAATAGAAATTATTGCTACGTGGATTACGGATTATAAATATTCTGTTTTACATCGAGCATAGAATAAATACACATAACTCATAAGTAACTCGATGTAAATATTGAAGAATTTTCGTCAAGAATTTATCATTATTCAAATATGAGCAAGATTTCATCGAGAGGATAACCTTGGAATTTATTTGAATTTCGACGGTGTGAAATGCGTCTTCAAATAGACGAACTAAAAATTCAGGCAGGACAAACACAAACATAGTACTTGTGATCGAAAACAAGTCGTAATTTGAATCGTTAAAAAATACAAGGTAAAAATCACCAAAACAAGGATGGACCAATAGTAATGAGAAATTAATAGTTTTAATTGAGGATGGAATATTCGGAAAAAGGACAGTACATTTAAGGGTCTAAATTTGCTAACGTTTAGATTTATTTTAAATCTTCCTCAGGGTTACAAAAAGATAAGAGAAGAATTATTATAAAAACATTAACAATTTTTACAAATTTTTATTTTTTAAAAGATTTTTAAAAAATTAAAAAGAAATTTGCTAAATATTGTATACGTGGAGGTAAATCAAATAAAGATATATTCCCCATGTTATTTGGGGAATATATTTCAGGTATTATTGGCATTTTGAATTTACCCAAATATATTTATATCTAAGTTCACCGTTTCCGAATGTCAACGATTTCTAAAGTTTTATTATATTTTTACTTTATTTGGAAACTCTTTATGATAAAGCAACTATTCTACACTGAGAAAAAAACGAACTCTTCGAGCAACAGTTGTCTTGATGTCAACTTTTTGGTTGTTGTCGCATGAACATTTTTCTTGAAATAAAACAAAGATGATTGAAATAACACAGACTATTTAAGCTAACACAAAAAAGAAATTGTTACTGCTTAATTCAACGATTTCTCATGTTTGATGTTAAATCAGCTTAATAATGTGTTCCATCTACGTGTTATTCTTTTATATTATTTTTTTTTATTTAGGCACAACTTCTTATGATTTAATTCAATGATTTTTCTTTATTGTTTTTATTTTTATTATTATTCGACATAAATTTACACCGATATTAAATTAACAATGACATTTTTAAAAAGTTTAATGAAATAGTTTTGAAAAATCGTTAATCTAACAATTTTTGAGTAGATCTAACAGTTCTTTTTCTCGGTGTATGTTGTAATGAAATATCTTTGGTTTAATTATTCAAAATCTTTAAATATTCCTATTATCACCAGTGGCGTAGAAACCCTGTGACACGCTTCTTTTATTTACAATAAAAATAATACGCCACTGTCTTAATTTAAAGAAAAACGTAAGATATTTTAAGCTTTGAGGTGGTATATTGCTTCAAAAATGCTTAAACTTTTTTATGTGTATTTTTTGATAAATTCATAGCAAACATTGAAAAGGTACTCTCGTTGAAATTCGATGTTAGCAACAGTTTTAGAAAAAAAGGGATTGTAATATCTCGGCACATAATATAATAATAATATAATATCTCTGCCCCTTATTCTAATCACGAGGATTAGCCCAGAAGTCGAAGACTTGTGCGAGGGGGAGGCGGCATATTATTATTGAGTAGGCCGCATTTGCGCCCAGGAACGACTTACGTTGGTAGGCCCTAACCAACATTCAGGACAGGAATGATGGAAACCTGGAAAACCTTATTAATTAGGGGGGGTAGTCAAACGTCAACCGGTATCAATCTCTCACATTGACCCAAGCCACCATTCTTCCACTCTATCATACCCGCAAAGAGGGTGTCAATCCTCTCCACGAATATAGCATATACAGTCTACCTGCTGCGGGGGTCAAACCTTTTAAAGTGACTACGTACACAATTGAAAGGGACAAGTATTTTCGTTTTATTTTTCGAAGAATTTTAATTTTCTAAATAATTCTTTACTCACCTTTCATACCCTGTATATCGAAACGAATCGTTTTACGATATATGTTTATAGACTTATCATCTTATCTTCGGATCTAGACAACACAGTTAAATTTGTGAAATTACTTTTAAAATCACCTTGTATAAAAAGTAGGTATTCTATTTGTCCAGTTATTTAATATTTATGTAATAATTTGTTTAAACATAAGCAATAACTAATTTCTGCAAAAAAACACCTAATTTGCATATATTTACAATTATAATGTCGCCGCAATACTTTTAGATTTTATATTATTGCCAGATCATCTCTTTTATTATGAATCGCACAGTTTCATTTCTAAGTTTTGCATATGGGAACGTTTCTTTTATATTTACTCGTTTCCATAACTTTAAAAATAGTGTTCTCGGAACTAATAGCATTTGCGTGTCTTACAAGCCAGCGCAGTGCCCAGTGCTTTGGGAAAATAGGCTCAAGAAATGGGTATAACTGATAATTTGTTTTGAAGAAGAACTGCATAGCCATTAGTTCATTACTTTGACGGACTAAGTGGTTGTAATTCAATTCCCAGCAAGTGCACTGCTGAGAGTCGATTTCATTTGAAATGTAAAACAAATTGTAGTTGTTTAATAAAATTATTTCATTTCGTGTATTTACTGGGAAAGCTGATATTTGGCAACGTAGCTCAACTTATACTGTGACGTCCTTACTATATACTCAGTCTTCGAAAATCTAGAGAGTAATTCATAAAAACAATACTATACTTACTATAAAGCATATAAAATGATTTTTATAAGGGCTTAAACATTATTTGTCTCAGTCATTAATACTGTGCCGCTCTCTATGTACATCGATACGACTGTGGATGCGAGGAAGGTGCACTCAAACTGAAAATAGATATGTATGCTCTGTCTACTGCCATACAACTGAATTAAATTCAGTAGTTAGTTGGGACAAATAAAAAATGAAATAGCATGAAATAACACCACTTTTAAATTAAACGACGTGGAATCATATTATAGGAAGCTATTAATCATATCACTGCTGAAATATGGTGGGCAAGCGCAGAAAGACAGATCGGGTCATCGATGCCTAAGAGGTCATAATTTTGTAGCAAACACTTTTATATTTAAAATGTTGCTAATAATCTTTTTCAACTTTTGTTAATAAAACTTCTAAATTGACAAAACCTTTAAATTTGGGAAGAATTTGTTCATAATTTTTGTATCTAATGTCTAGAAATTGGCAAAAACTATTACATCATTGTAACTACTGAAAATAATAAGTAGTATGTACAAGTAGTATATACAATAATTTTTATTGAAGTATATGAAGATTGCGCTTAAATACTGGAAAACTATTGTCCCATCACATTAATTTCAAATTTTGCCAAAGCATTTGAAATAGCTGTTTACGATTTAATATGCCCCCATTTACAATGTCAGATTTTTCAAAGGCGTTTGATAGACTAAATCATAGTATGCTCATTAACTAGCTAAAACAGTGTGTAGAGTTGAGTCGACAGAGGAAATTTTTTGAAATTTCGGCAACTTTGGGGATTCCTCAAGGCTCCGTACTAGGTCCCATTTTATTTACAATATTTACTAATGACATTGTCGCTGACCTAAATGTGTTTTTTATTTATATAAAATTAATGATAACAATCATTGTCCTGAGATTTTGTCACCTATGTTCCTATTCCGCGTACTGATTTATTAAAATTTTCACCAACTTTTATTATGTGTACTAATTATAATAATCTGCAGAATATACTGTACTTGTACTGAAAATGACAATAGAAAAATATATTTTTTTTAATATTATGCAATTTAACTAACAACTAACCTTAATACTTTATTCAATATTTTAATTTAATATGAACTTTAAACCCAGTGTACTTTGCTTTATTGTATCTTGTTATATCTTTTTTATCTATTTCTACCTTAATTTGTTTTGTTTTCTCAACCTGTAATTGGCCTTCTTTTGGCTGTCCGTTGTAGTACTAAATAAAAAAATTGTTTCAACATGTATATACAAAAAATCAATAGTTCTTAGGTACTTAAATAGTTACCTTTTAGTTTTTCTGAAAGAATGTTTTTATACGTTTTTATTATTAGTATTAACTTATCAAAATTCTCTCGTGAATGCTGACACTTATTGTGAATTAATCAGTAATCAGTAATCTGGGAAAATAATGAGTGTGCTTCTACACTAAATCAATTTCTCTGCAGGTGCTGTAATTTTTATTAATAGCCCGTAATATAAACTATATATTCCAAGGGCAGTCTCTACATTATAATTAAATGATATTCATAATAAGTGGATAATTATGTCTCCTCTCTAATAGCTTGATTTATTTGAGAAATACACTCTTCCAGAGGCCATTCAATTTTATCGGTGATTCCGATCTGGAAATATTTATGTTGAAATATTCACATCCAATCTGAAAAAATGTTTTACTACTTCTTTACCCTTTTCACGTAAGGATGATAACAGTGTTCACGCCGACACAAAACTAAACAAGAATTATATGAAAAATATGTAGATGCGCAGTTATTTTCACATAAATTTTGACGGCTTGATGGATCCAGAGAAAAAAGATGGAGGGAACAACGAAGCAACTGCGGACAACGTTGTTTCTGGGTTTTTGGCCTTCATCAGCGCAGTGCAGCTTAAAAACAGGATGGAATAAGAAGGAAGGGCAAAGGACACGAACACAAGAGAATGACAAGTAGCCTACCTATCTCTATTTGCGGCTTCGTGTCACACAGCCTTGGTATTGAGACCAAGAGCAACAGTCGCCGCGAAAGAGAGTCCAGCAACCACTGTCAGGGTCTCAGCCAGGAAATATACAAGAAGTAAAGGAGCTGAATGGATCATAATCTGATAAGAGACAGGTGGATTTTGACGGCTTGATGGAGCCAGAGAGCTGCACTGCGCTGATGAAGGACAAAAACCCAGAAATAACGTTGTCCGCAGTTGCTTCGTTGTTCCCTCCATCTTTTTTCTCTGGATCCATCAAGCCGTCAAAATCCGCCTTAAGCTCCTTTTCTTCTTGTATATTTCCTGGCTGGGACCCTGACAGTGGTTGCTGGACTCTCTTCCGCGGCGACTGTTGCTCTTGGTCTCAATACCGAGGCTGTGTGACACGAAGCCGCAAATAGAGATAGGCATGCTACTTGTCATTCTCTTGTGTTCGTGTCCTTTGCCCTTCCTTCTTATTCCATCCTGTTTTTAAGCTGCACTGCGCTGATGAAGGGCAAAAACCCAGAAACAACGTTGTCCGCAGTTGCTTCGTTGTTCCCTCCATCTTTTTTCTCTGGATCCATCAAGACATCAAAATCCACCTGTCTCTTAAATAAATATTTTCATTGTTTTTAACGTTTCATTTTTACTTTTAGGCACTAGTGCCTAAAAAAGTGTAATTTAGAAATTCTAATCAATATCAAAATTTGTTAATTTCGTAACACTTTTACAAAAACATTTTTAATGCAACTTTCATACTTGTTTTCCTAATAATCTGGCCACCGCAACCTCCGTCTGACTCCCTGTGTGGGAAAATCTTTCACAAATAGTCCATCACACCCCAGGGCTTCGTTTTGAATTAGGATGGCCATCGTGAGGCAATTCCAACAAATCGACACCAGCAGGGCAAGCGTGCGCCAAAAAATCATGCGATTCATCCCTGTGAAGCCATGCGGATTCATACGGGTCACGCGCCTCGAGAACCCTTAATAACAGCAATTCCACCCCTATGCGGGTCCGAACATGAACCCTCGACCCCCTTCAATAGTTTAACTCGGAAACCCACCCCGATAATTACTGAATAAACATTTTGAAGCGTCGGTTGGGGTCAAGTAATTTAATGTAATCGTTGTCGGGTATTTTTTGGCTTCAATGGACTCCTTTTTCGAGGGTCGTTTATTGCTATCTAGTGTAAATAGGCGTATATTTATCTTTTTTATATGGGGAGTTCATTAAGGGTGTCGAAAATGCATTCAAAATTTGTGGTCATTTACAGAACGATTTTGGTTTGCTAATAGTGCATCTACATATGTGTCTTATAATACGCTTGTGTCTGCAGCAGTTGGAAATAGCTTGAAACTGTCAGAAATGTTCAACTAGGTTCTTCTTGCGTTAAATTTACTGGTAATTCGTTCTCAACTTAACTGGTCCAACATTTTCTAACAATTTAAAATGGTTTCTAATTGTTGCAGGAGCAAACCTATTGAATAAAAAAGTAGGTACCTAGATAATATATGTTAGTAATACACCGTTAGACAATATGTCAAGTAAGTATTCCATATCTATTCCGGTTTATTGTACATGTCGGAAAGCTCAGTATCATGGAAGATATAATGTAGTGGAAAAAAATTATGATTGCACGTCACGTTCTCTTCTGTTTTGCAGAAATATATTATTGATTCTGCCAATTAATATATTCATATGAATTAAATACAAACATGGAGGGATGGTCGGTATACGTATAGTACCGACCATCCGTTTTGACCTCGTCTTATCGTCCAGATTGAGTGCTGTCTCTCAGTCGTCAACATCGAATTAGCCGCTTACAATGATGCAGAGAGAAGATTCAGTGGGACCAAGAGTGGAATCAGGTGATATTTAGTGACGGATCCCATTTCTACCTGGGGATACACAATGGTCGTGCAAAAGTATGAGAAAGCTACGTGGTGAAAAACACGATCCACTTTGATAATAGACATTATGGTATGCAGTGCTATTGCGTATGGTAGCAGATTAGCATTAGTTTTCATTAGAAGCAACATGACAACCCAACGCTACATCTAGGAAGTGGTGAAGCCATATACCATTCCATATCTTCACACCTAAAACGCCATTTTCTAGCAAGATAATACTAGACCTCATGTTGCCAGGCAAACAATAGCTCTTATGGATCAACACCAGATCAACCGTTTACCCTGGCCGCCAAGATTGCTGGATCTGTCACCTGTTGATAATGTCTGGGACATGATTGGCCGCAGGCTGAGTCATTTACACGCATACACTCCCCACAGACTATAGCAGCTCTTACCTATGAAATTCAGATAACTTTGAATGATAAATCCCAAGAATTTATCGACAACCTTATTAGATTCGAGCCTAGGCTTATCAATAAATGTATTAGGAATCTCAACACACTATTAAACCAATTCTTGCAGAGGGTTGTTAAAAATGTAACCATTCAATAGGTGGCTCTGAATCTATGCACCAAAATCTTTTAAAATCTAACTTTCTTTGTCACGTAGTATATATTTAACAAACATTTTTATAAAACGTTGTAATGGGTATTACAAAAATACTGGTAAACTGTTGTTGTCTTTGTGTCAATATAGACACAAAGACAATAGACAACACAAATATTGCATTTATTTTGTTAAGTATATACTTTATAGCATATATAATTATTTGTAAAATCATCAAGTTTATTGAGTCTGGGCCAGTTGTGCTGAACTGAACTAGTTATAAATTCAGTGCTACTTGACTGAAAGAGCTCCGATTCTGTTTTATCTATTTCGTCATTTTTTGTAAAGTTTTTATAAGTTATTGTGTAAAAATGGCCATTTCTATATTTATAACATCTATCAATCCACCATTGTCGACGATCCACCATATCGATAGTTACATGTGAGCTCTAAGCGAGACCGTAGCCGACCGAGAGTAACCACCACTATTACCAAATTCATTATAAACCATGTTTCTCATTTGCATGTAAGAGTCTTACAAGAATCAAGCAAGACAAGACAAGACATGATCTTGCAAGATGAAACCAGAATTAGACTTTAAAGAAACTTTTGTTTTCTTTTGCAAGACAAGACAAGACTTTTTCAAATTCTGCAAGATTTCTTATCCCAGCCAACACTAAAAATAATCCAATGAATTTAGATTTGGAGAACGTGGTAACCAATTTACTGTAGTCATAACCTTTGGATAAGCAGGCGTGATTGTTAAAATGCCCTATGAATATTTAATAGATTCAATCAAGTTTTCGTTAGTTTTTTGTTAAATATACTCTCAATTATTAAAACAGGAAACCCTATTGTATCAAAATGTTAAAACACATTCAATGAAAAAACGACTTCCAATGAAAAAACTTCCCCCTCGCATCGCCACTACCCAAAACGCACTTACCCGTCGCATTTATCGACAATTAGTAGTCCCCTTGCCATTCCCATAGGTGGGGCCCCTATCGGAACGTATGGTCGACTAGATTTGATTATTACTAGGGTGTGATAATCGTATATGGGTTGAAAGTCGGATCGGTAACCACATCCAAGCATATGTCACGTCGAGAAGGCTATTAAAGAGCCCGCTCCCATTCATACACACTTGAGAAAATCGTTAGATTTGAACAGTAATCATGCGGGATACTTCTCATATCATCGTGCGTGAAAAATATATTTTATTTCATATTAACGTATTATAAACAAATAAACCTTTAGTTACTGTAACTATAAACATGTTCATATGACCCTTAGGAGTTCTACTAAATGTATAAATCCTTAACTCCTTCTAATGTATTTACAAAAATAAACCGACAATTGTCGAATTTTCCACTGAAATTATTTCCCGAATTATTTCCGTTGAACTGTTGTCACTGCTTATGACTGTAGTCAAATATGAAGTTGATGTTCCACTTCTTTAATGTGGCATGCAAGCCGACATTCTAAAACAAATCTAAAAAACTAGCAATTTTGCTTGGCATTTTTCCAAATGTATTTTTTCCCACGGGCTTTCGTGATCGTTAGAAAGAATCTTTCTGAACCCGACGGACGCAAAGACATACTTCCTCACAAGACCCAATGCAGATAACTCGTTTTCTTCCCCAATTGGAAACTTCTTACGGATATCTGTTTCATCATCCGGAATGTCAACCACCTCTTCATATTCGATAGTTCTTGACCTCTACAGCCCCCGAAATAATCCATAATCAGAACCACCTGAACAATAGAATGTATGATTCTGCATTACCTTATGTATGTGAATGTTCTTGATCGCAAGCATTCTGGAAGACGTGGAAGAATAAATACATGTCTTGAGAGTGAGGCAATATTATAGTTTCTATTGCCAGGGTTGGATATTACTCGAATACATTGCATTCCTGCGTAGCATTCAATACAATATTTGTGTAATTCAAGTTTTGAATACTTTTAATTCAGGATTCAGTACTCGACAATTGTATTCATCAGTAGTGGATGTATTCTTAATAAAAATTAAACTATTTGGCATAAAAGATGCAATTCTACTGAATTTACCTAAAGTTACATGTGATACATTATGTGTTTGTTATTTCTTTAGAGTAATATTATCATTTTTATCAGTGTAAATATATTTTTTGTATGTAGATGAAGTTAGCCATAATCTGATCGTACAACTTTGAAAAAATCGAAATTTTATACGATTTTCATCCAATCAACAAAATCGTGTCTACCGACGGAAACTATTGCTCATTAAATAAGTAATATTCCCTGTGCACAACTAAATGTACCAGAAAATTAAGCCCAGTAAGAAATGTTTGTTAATAACGTTTTGAATGTAAAATGGAATATGCGTACGAAAGTAATGTTACACACAGAAGTTAATGAATGGAACGAAACCCGTCTAGGAGTGCCTATAAACTTCTTAACATACATACAGGACCGTAATGACGGTTTCTGCATATCGATTTGGTCGTTTCCCTTTATTTACTTATTTTAAAAAAAATCCTATACAGAAAAAAAACATTTATAAAAATATGAACTATCTGTTATGAGTATTTTATTGTATTCTTCATGAATTCCTTCCACAAGATCAAACAATCAATCGTTTTCAGTAGGTACCTTGCAGAAGCCAATGTCAATATAATGAATGTTTCTCATTTTGAATATTTCAGTAGTATAGTCGTAATTTTAAAAAAATACAGTGAAACACAGTAAAGACAAAAATGCACCCAAAGAGAGTATAGTACAACGTATTGCGTTTAATATACCTGTTGCCAGAATAGATACAGGGTGATAAAAAAAGAGCATAAAATATTTAAGGAGGTAATAGTATGAACCAAAATAAACAGAAAAGACTCAATAAACATGGGTCCCCAAAGTAACGATTGCGGAGATATGGAAAGTTTTATGTTTTTTAGCCCCTTTTTTTATTTTGCAAAAACGTTGTGTATTTTCTTATAATAGTTGGTTGATGTTTAGTGAAATAAACAGTACGTATTTGACAGTTGTTCTCAGTGCACAATTTTTCTTTCGCTATGGCTGGTTACTCTAACGCAGAATTAACAGACATGCATTTCTTGTATGGTCGTGCTAATGGGAACGCCACCGAAGCGCGACGTCTTCATGCTGACGCTTATCCAAATCGCCAGATCCCTTCACAACGCATGTTTGGAAGAATTCACCAAAGATTCCGTGATACCGGTTCCTTGATCAAACAGTGCCATTTATCCGGAAGACCAAGGTCGGTATCCACTCCTAGAGCAGAAGAAGAAATTCTAGCACTGGTAGAACAGAATCCAGGTACGAGTGTGCGGAGAATATCAGTCTAGGTAGGAATTAGTGATCCTCTTGTTTGGAGAATCCTTCACGATCAACTGCTTTATCCATACCATGTGCAACGAGTACAGGCCTTAAATCCAATAAATGATCATCAAGCACGTTTGGTTTTTTGCCGATGGTTTCTACGTCATGATGTTGAAGACCCTCGTTTTCTTGCAAACATTGTTTTTACTGATGAGGCCGGGTTCACAAGAAATGGAGTGTAATTTTCACAATACGCACATTTGGGTCGACGAAAATCCTCATGCTCTAATAGAATCTGGACATCAGGCACGTTTTTCATTAAACATTTGGATGGGTATTGTAGGTGACAGGTTTCTAGGTCCTGTTGTTTTACCAAACCGATTAACAGACGCTGCTTACCTCAGCTTTCTGCAGAACACACTGTATGAGTTTTTGGAAGACATTCCTTTGAATCAGAGGCAACAAATGTGGTTCCAGCATGATGGTGCTCCAGCTCATTTTTCCATGGCCGTTCGAGAGCATTTACACCAAACTTTTCCACATGGATGGGTAGGAAGGACCTGTTTTATGGCCTCCAAGATCGCCTGATCTGAACCCTCTAGATTTCTTTGTTTGGGGATATTTGAAGACATTAGTGTATGGTACTCCTGTAAATAGCCTGGAAGAGCTGCAGCTACGGATTAATCAAAACTGTCAAGAAATTCAAACCAAGGAGGTTGTTTTCGAAAGAGTTCAAGTATCGTTGAGACGAAGATGTCGTGCCTGCTTGGAAATGGACGGAGGGCACTTTGAACATCTTCTGTAACTTTGTGTTTTGTTTGTTAAAAGCTTCCTTTCTCGGTTTATTCCTAATAAAATAAAATGTTTGAAAAACGAATAGTGCTCCATATCTCCGCAACCGTTACTTTGCGGACCCATGTTTATTAAGACTTTTCTGCTTATTTTGGTTCATACTATTACCTCCTGAAATATTTCACACTCTTTTTTTAACATCCTGTATACGATCCAAAATTTGATGTTGCAGAGTACATAGGTAGTGTATAGGTAATAAGGATTTCGAATTTATGAATAATAAGGGTATACAAATATGTAGATAATAATGAATTCCCTCCCGCCGGGGTCTGTATGAGTTTAACTAAAAAAAATCCGGAAAATTTTAGTAAAAATGACATGGAATGTTATAAATATATTGCATTATTTTCTCATGTATGTATCCTTTTTGATACTTTTGGTCCAATCGAACTAATCAGCAACTCAAAATGAGTTGAAGACAGCCTTGTCAATCTTTTGTAAAGATCACTGATATGTTAGAATTTTAAATCAGTCAGGAAGTAACAACTACTGTACTTCATTCTTCTAGAATACAAACGTATCTGTCACCATCTTTTTTGCCTTTTTTTTGTTGCATAATGGATATAAATATATCGCAGCCGCAATTTACACTTTATTACAATTCTCTATGATTTTGAAAATGTATTTTTTAATCTGTTTTCCAAATACAGCTGTTCGGATTACGCATATAATAACATCAGCTGTTCAAAACGCAATGAATCATGACCTATTTTGACCTGTTCGCGGTGGCGTGACGCATCGAGGTTTGCTGTGATGTGACGCGACGGAGTTCGCAACGAGGTTCTCAAATGAGTACGCGGCTTTACATTCAAACAGTAATTTTCCATTAAAGTTGTAACATTACACTATTAACGTAGGCAGTAAAAAAACAACAATCCACCGTGTAATATTATAAATAATTATTGTTATCAGATTATAATCTCGGAAACCAAAACTTTTTTCACTATTCCCTAGAAAAAGTTCAGAGACAACCGCTGTAGGACAAAGATTGTATCTGGGTATATAAAACTGATCTACATATAAACATGCCATGATTTTATGAATATCGTAAGGCGTTTCCATTTACTATTTTTAAGGTTAACATATGGAAATGTATTAGAATTGCGACGGCAAGAATAATTTTGCTTATTGCACGTCATTCCTGGCAGCATTATTGATATTCAGAGCAATGTAATCTGTACAGAACCGTATTTAACAGAAAATAGTTTTTCTCACTTTCGTTTTCTTGGATGTTCAAAAAATGCATCTTGGAATTCTTGACATCTATACTCCATTTATGAATTATAGGCAGTTGAATGACTCGGTTAATCATTAAACATAGTTGTCACATCTAGTTCTAGTTCTAGTAAAGAATATTTTTTTGGAGTAACACTTAATACTAAAGCAGACATTAAAAATGAGATTACAAAATTCCTAATATTTCCGAAGAGTTTGATCAGATACCCAATAAAAATGAAAATGAAACAAGCCAAAAAATGATTCTAAAAATAAAATATTTGAGACGCCACTGCTTGCTACAATAATGATCGACATCGCTGAACGTCTTCCACATACCGGAAAAAAATCATATTACAAGTGTCTTTTAAGATATTATTCGCGTCGAAAAGATGATTTAATAGATTAGATATGTGTTCTGATTAGACAGATGTTTTAAAATCAAACATTTGCAGATTTTTGAGAGAAGAAAAAACGTGTGGAGAAGTACAAAAGCCAAAAACAAGCAGCGGTCGAAGACATAAATGTAGATGCCAAATATATTTTTTTTAAAAATGAATTGCCAACGTTTAGAAAATATATTGCAAACTATTGAAGAAAACGAAGTAATTCCTAAAATGAGCACAGATACATTGAGAAAAGTTTTACACAACATGAACATTTTGAGCATGAGAAGGATAATAAAAAGAGTTTTCTGACTGACAAATATGATATAGTTATATGGAGGACAAATTATCTACAGACAATTAAAGGATATCAGCAACAAGGTAGAAAAATGTATTTCATGGACGAAACACTGGTCATGGTGTGGAAATTTGCTTATACCTAACACCAAATGTTTGTAAAAAAAAATCTAAACATATATTAATGCTAACTAAAATTTATTAAAATAAAATATCTGCATCCATACCTATTTTTACTTATATTTACTGATCATTGTAAACTTTTTAGAAAAGCTACACATACGTCTATGCTAATAAGTTTTATTGGCAGATCATTCTATTTCAACTGTCTATAATTTTTAAATGAAGTGTAAGTTCAAAGTAATTTGGAAATATGTAAACATTTTTTTATAATTAATGTTGTTAAAAATACGTTCTCTGTCAACAAAACATTATGTTTAAAAAAGTTAATATTTATGTTTTGTTACCTCAAAATACATTGTATCCAAATTTCGTTGACATATCTCAAAAAAGAATAATATAATTCTTTAAAAAATGAAAACAAAAATGATTTTGAAGGCCCATTACTTTTTAAGGAACCATATTGCATTAAAGTAACTGACTTTGGTCCACTCGTTTTTGGACGACCTATGTTATAAAACTGAATAAACCTATTTTTTCTGTCATGACCTGATTTAGTAATTTACAAAAAAATATAACGCTATACATAGTCAAAGATTTGAAAATACAAAATTTAAGTGTGTAAAATACTATAAATATGGCAGTATCTTCTCGAAACCAATAAAATATTTGTGTAAAAACACCAAACAAAGTATTAAATAGATTTATAATTAATGTACACATTGTCATTCAACAACAATAATATGCAAATATTCGTTATGTTAAAAAACTCTGTTTATCCACTTCAGTACACAATCAACAAAGGAAATGAAAAATATATTTGTATTATGAGTAATAATTTATCGTGACATTTGCCAGTTTATAAATATTACATATCCTTGCCGACAGAGGCGTCCGCTGTTATTTTTTATGAGGTTGTAATATCTGTGGAGAGTTTTTGGCTTATGTTTGGTGAATTATTATTGTTTTTATATGCATTATTACAATTATATAGAAGCTCTTTCTAAACTACGATTTTCAGTGAAACATGCATAAGAAATGTAAATATAAGAATCTGTTTGTGCTTTGCAAGAGAAGTGTTAGCACTTAAACGTAAAAGTACTTTACTTGAAAACCTCTCGTCAAAAGCATCTACTTCCTTTGACTTGACTAGTTTTAGTTTGTACAAGATTTGCATATACACATGATGATGTGAACTGAAAGCCAACTTTACACAAGCTAAATATAAATTTATGACAAAAATATTATATTGTACATTATTATACATTTTAAATTTATTGCCATAAAAATATATTTTTAATAATAATATGCATCGTCCATGGCTTTAAAAACTCTTTTTTTACACATGGATAAGTTTGACAATACATTTAGTGCATTTTTAATTTTGTTGCAAATGTTACATTATGATTTATGAATAGTTGCCAATCTTGTCTTGCTTTTGCTTAGGCAAGAAAAGATTTGACAGTTCAAATTACAAGACAATACAATATTTAAAAAAATTAGTTTTACGAGACAAGACCAATAAATATTACTATAGTTGTGGCAAGAATTCAGACGACGTTACGCAATTGTTTTTTATCAACATAATTTTCGATATTTGGTCGCGTTAAAAACAAGCAATATATAGTGTACATAGAAAGATTTAGTGTAGTATATAGTTTTATTATTATCTGTTGCAGTTTCTTAAATATTTTGATGAAAATATAATGAATTATTAATTATTTCGTATGACGAAAATCGTCTGAAATCTTGCCGCAACTATATTAAAGAAGTCTTGGTCTTAAGGGGTAATATGTAACTAAACATTAACTGAAAAAATAAATATTGTAGGTACCTATATATATACTTTATTTAAGGGCGCCATGTTCGACAAATACAAGTAATTTTAGACATTTAAGAACTGAATAATATAGAGTTTAGCAAATAACACGAATGTTATCTCATGCCATCTGCGAATATTCAAAGTAACCGAAATAAAACAAATATATAACGATAGAAAGCAGTCTAACCAACAAATTTTTAGGTACAAAAATCTGTCAAAATACGTATTTTTTTAAATTCAAGTGCAGATATAAATATTTTTACAGTATATACTTACATAAATCACTTTTGTTTATAAGTATGTGAAAATAATTGTTAAAATGTAAGGTTAGAATACCAAAATAATGTGTGTCTTACAAGTGCATTTTAACAGTTATTATATTATTTGAGGATAATTTAAATAGTAAAAGTAAATAAACAAAACATCAGTAATTATATTTTTGATATGACTTTTGCTCTACGTGTTTTATATTTCCAGATTTCGAGATTTTTAGGGCGAAAAATATGGCGACCTTAAAGGAAATCCAGAATATAAAGTTATTTTTTAAATGAAACTTTATTAAGTCCAGGTATATTGAACTGAAATAATTATAAATTCATTGCCACTTAACTGAAAATAGTTCCGATTCTATTTTGCCTATTTCGTCCATTATTTATAACTTATTATGTAAAACTAGTGTTTCTATACTTTATAACATTTACGGACCGTAGCTAATCGAGAGTAACCACCACTTTTACCAAATTGCGAGATAAGGACATGATCTTGAAAGATCGACAAGAGCAAGACTTTAAGGAAACTTCTGTCTCGTTTTGCAATATGAGACTTTTTCATACGGTTTTGTAAGGTTTCTTATCTCATCCATAACTATTAATAAATATACATAATTGTTTCTTAAAAAATTGCCCCCTTTTTACCCTCCGCGCTTCGTTTATGGCGGTAGTTAAAAAATGTAAAACGGATTTCGAAGTCCAAGGCTTGACTTATTTAACGTTGTTGTTTCTGATTCACCTAATATATTTCATTCCACTTATGAATATTGCTATTTTGATTGTTGTACAAAATAATAATGGCTATGTGAATCACTGAATATAATAGAATGTCGTTACAAAAATTACTTCTATGGAATAAAGAAGTAGGTTTAACAAGGTGGTTAACATAGTAAATAAAATGTGAACTGTTCAAAATGATTAACAAATAATTTATCAAGTGAATAGCATAATAATAATAATATCGCTACCCCTCATTCCAATCAAGAGGATTAGCCCAGAAGTTGAAGACTTGTGCGGGAGAGGGGGTGGAATATTATTATTAAGCAGGCAGAATTTATTCCCGCAGTATGTAATTAAAAATTTGAAAAAAAAGTTTTAAATTATTTTAACTATTCTAAATTCGTGATTAAAGTATATTACTTGCTAAGTTTCAAGGGTAAAAAGTTAAATTCTAATTTGGCGGTTGTATAGTTTTTTTATGGTCATTTGGACTATACATTTTCATCACTTGTTTTCTGATTTTTTTTCTTTTTCAGGAACTCGGCAAGTCTACCAAGCGAGCAATACTCAAAGAATGTTTCTACTCACTCAGGCGTTGTACCTATTAATTAAATTGTCTGAGGCTAGTAATATATTTTTGTTGTTGCTCACATCAACATACAAAGAAAACACAGCGAAAAAAATCATGTAAATAAATTTTGAATAACTTTTTTTTAAATTTTTGACAATGTTCTAATAAACGTTTAACGGAATGTTAACTAACTTAGTAAATCAAATATAAACGGAAACATTTCAAAACATATTTTCAAAAAGGTTCATTTTAAGTAGCACGTAATTTTAACGCTAATTAAAATGCACGTAATTACATTGTGAATTCAAATTTAATCACCTTTATTTTATGGCTGTGACTATCTTGGAAGAAGTGGTGGAACTTACCTACCTACACAATATTTTAGAAACAGTACAACTGTTTCCATCTCCTGCAGTCTAATCTAAACTATTTCTGTATATGGCTGAGATTACTGTAAGTATAAATTTGGTAGTATATTAAGTAGTCTGTAGATGGACAAATTACCAGCATAAAATAGTTTTCTATGTTCAGCTTTGTTTGTTGCATCTCGCGCCATCTATGTGAAAGGTACATCAACTATAATTTACTTTGTACAGATGCCTAGACCTTGTGCCGTTTCTTAATATCTCTCCCTTGCATAAGATGGCACAAATGTTTACGTTGACTGAAAATAGAATCTACTCAAGTTTATAAACAATATTAGTTGTTTTTTTACTGTTTTAGAAAGGTATTTTAAGCTAATATAAATAAGGAATATATGGGTAGATATTGTGGGTGTAATTCAACGCAGGTTGGGGCAGGTTTTGTCTACTGAGTAGTTAGTTTCACACATTATTAATACCTAAAAATATATAATAAAAAATTAGTTGTGTTTGATGTAGACTGTGCCATCTATGAGTAAGGAACATAAGCTTGAGCCCACTTCTGTACAGTTGTCTATCTAGACCTTGTAATTCCTAAATTTAACTGCCTTGCACTAGATGGCGCGTATGTAAATTTAAGAAAATTGTAATCTGAATTTTGGAAAGCGTATTTATTAGATGAAATTTAATAAAAATTATCAGATTAGTAGCAGTACTCATTGAATATTTAAATTAAAAATATTCCTATGACTTGTAAATCTTACAGGAAAATAACAAGCATGCTTTTAAACCAGAATTTTACTTTAAAAAATAAGAAATTGTCTGGAGCTACTGTAATTGGTTATCTTTAATTAATTTGTAATTATTTTTCATGAAATATTTGATCTTCTTCTTTCCTGTTCCATTTCTGCAACCTTTCTTTTCAAATACATATTCTCCTGTTCCAAATAGGCACATCTAATAGCAAGTTCGTCTTCTTTGGCTCTTCTAGCGTCTCTGGATCTCTTAGCTGCTATATTGTTCTTGTTCCTCTTTTCCCGATATGATTTATCCGTGGTATAAGTTTGAAACCTCCTCATATTCATGTTAATACCAGATTTGTTCATGTGTCTGTTACCCAACATTCTCTTTCTAAAATCGTTGTAAGTTTCTGGCCTTCCACTACTGATGCAAATTCTAGCTGTGTCAAATCCAACTGTTAGTGCTAGAGGGTCTCCAGGGTAAGATTTGAAAGGTCTGGTAGACTTGAGTGTGGATATTTTATAGTCGGTGTTGGTTGTCTTGGAGGTGTCTTCAAAGTTTTTTATACTGGTATCACTTTTGATTTTCTCTGTCCTAGACAATGAATAAACGTCTTGGGAATCTAAACATAATGAGTCCTCAGAAAATTTTGCAGTACTTTCTTCAGATGATGAATCGTCATATGATGAGAACATTTCAATATAATTTGAATATGAACTCTGACTATGGGTTGTGTTACAAGACTGTATGTTTGTAAAGTGATTTAAACGCTCTTCTACACTTTTTCTAGGGATATAGTTTATGTATTTACTTTGCTGATGACACAAGTTTGTTATGTTTTTGGTATTTGATCCATCTTTGTCCGAATTGTTACTGTTGGTTAATACATTTTCATCTACGTCAGTTGCAGATGCACAAAGTTTATTTGAAATACATCTTTTAGGGTAAGCTCTGGAAAACCTTGTGGCTTTGATTCTTATTCTCTTTTCTATATCAGAATCGGTACTTGTTGAGTCATATGCTTGGCAGTCAGACTGTGAACAATCGTGAGTGGTTTTTAACGGTATGATATTATTTTTAGTGTCGCACTTTATTTCCTTTGAACGTAAACAATTTATCACTGCATTTGAACTTTTATTGGTGTTAACCGGTGAATTTGTCTTCATCATGCGGATACTTTCTGAAAAATAATTTGTTCCTTATACTTTCGACATCGACTTTTGGTGTGTCACACAAAAATACTCAAGACAACAGTTTTTAAATAATATTGCACTTACCAACAGTAACTAGCTTCGATAACACATCTCTTGCTTATGATTCAATATGCATTGCTGGTGCATTCGTCTATGCAGTTCGATTCGATTGGCTTGTGACACTTTAAAGAAGAATTTTATCAAAGGTAAACAACTACCCATTTTTTCTATGTGCAGTCGTCGTTATTATTTTAAAATGAATTTGTCCTCTGCAGATTTCGATATGGTAATATTTTGTTTATACTCTAGATAAATATATGTTGACGAGAAGGTTTATGTATAGAAAAGAGTTAGTGAACAAAAAATACATTGTAATTGGAACTTTTTAGATGTAGTCGCGTCAAATTAGCATGAAAAATGTGAAAATAGACAACTTTTTGCGGAGAAGTCCGATTGAGATGCGGTTTTCTGCAAAATGTTCAGGAAATTTTTTATAACAAAAGGTACATCTAATCTCTGTACGCTCGCAAATTTTTAATTGTTTATTTAACAAATGACCCATTTTTGTTGCACATATGGCAAATGTCACACACGATTCAACGAAAATGTCTGAAAAATCCTCTCTCGGGGGTTTTCGAGGTCCCTCTTTATCACTTTAGTGATAGCTTTATTATTTATTGCTAAATTGTTGTAACTGCGTTAATTAACAAATTAAAAACTCCACCCCCGAAATCACTAGAGAACCGGAATTTTTTCCAGGATTTCTGACTTATTAAGGCAAACCATCGGCACAAGATTTTTGCAAATATAATTGTTTATTGTTCGATTGTTGCAACCTCGCTAATTAACAAATTAATAACTCTACTCTCGGAATCACTAGAGAACCGGATTTCTTCCTGGATTTCTGGCTTTTTAAGGCGAACCATCGGCACAAGAGTTTTGCAAATATAATTGTTCATTGTTCAATTGTTACAACCTGGCTAATTAACAAATGAATAATTCTCGTCTGACGAGCGTAAGAGACTTTGAACTTCTTCCCAGCGATTCGTTGTAGACCCGGTCTATACTATCGCTTGGAGATTGTTGTCCAAATTTTTTGCTCAACCTGAAAAATTCAGTGAAAATCGTTATTGCAAAAAAATCTGGTTCTCCAACGATTCCGGGAGTAGAGTTATTAATTTGTTAATTGGCGAGGTTGCAACAATCGAACAATAAACAATTATATTTGCAAAACTCTTGTGCCGATGAGAGAGAGTAGAGTTATCAATTTGTTAATTAACCAGGTTGCAACAACTGGAAAATAAACAATGACGTGCAACAACCTTGTGCTGATGGTTCTCCCCATGATCCCAGAGTTATTGCAAAAAAATCTGGTTCTCTAACGATTCCGGGAGTATAGTTATTAGTTTGTTAATTAGCGAGGTTGCAACAATCGAACAATAAACAATTATATTTGCAAAAATCTTGTGCCGATGGTTTGCCTTAATAAGCCAGAAATCCTGCAAAAAATTCCAGTTCTCTAGTGATTTCGGGGGTGGAGTTTTTAATTTGTTAATTAGCCCAGTTACAACAATTTAGCAATAAATAATAAAGCTAACACCAAAGTGATAAAGAGGGACCTCGAAAACCCCCGAGAGAATATTTTCCAGACATTTTCGTTGAATCGTGTGTGACATTTCCCATATGTTCAACAAAAATGGGTCATTTGTTAAATAAAAAATTAAAAATTTGCGAGCGTACAGAGGTTAGATGTACCTTTTGTTATAAAGAATTCCCTGAACATTTTGCAGAAAACCGCATCTCAATCGGACCTCTCCGTAAAAAGTTATAAGTGAAATGCTAATTTGACGTGACTAATGTACACTTTTAGTATCTAAATTGATTAAGAAGTATTGTTTTGCACAATTGTTTTGATTAAAGAAATAAAATGTCAATTCATCATTTTACGTGATCTGTTTATTTCTTAGATCATCAACTACTGTATATGTCAGCAGTAAATATCACTCATGACTACACTTTATTATTTACTGCTGCTTAGAAAGAAAAAAAAAACAGAGGAAACCATTGCATATAACCAGAAGACATTAAAGTTTGTATTATTTGCCTTGACAATTATACACATCGCTAATTTTACAGAGTTTAGGTACATATAAAAGTAATTATTACATTTTTAGAATTACGAATATACATAGCCAGAAACACTATTCAAGATCAGTATTTGATAATAAATAATATAAAATGAAAGTTCCAGGTAATAATGATTACAGAAAAATGGGTCATCATAACCATAAAATATATTTGAGATCAGCAGATATTCGCAAGTTTTTTATTTGCATCAATAAAATGGCCTCAATAATGCCATTGTAGGGTCAGTTGCCGAGAAATACATTTTTTAGGAGGTTATAAAGTGAAACTGGACCGGTTCTAAGAAATTTTTGGAAGATTTTGTCTAGGTAAACAGTTTTTTAGTTTATTCCACTTGCAGAGTACCATTTTCGAATATTTTTCTGTATAGGGTGTCCCAATTTTGTTGTATAAAGAGTATGTTGGAAAGTTACAAGAGATAGAAGGAAGCGGCTTTCACCACAATGAGCACTTGACATGATCGAATATGCCGGTTCTTTTTTCAAAGTTAGCCCACCTATTCTAATTTTGGACGATGGCTTTATTTGACTATATTACTTCACTTATTTCGACAAATATTTCCGTTTACGGACAATGGGGAAATTGTATAATTTTTCCAAATATGTTCAGAAGAAAAAATGTATTATTTTAATCGAAATGGCGGTTGTCCTAAACAATTTCGTGGACAAATATGCCTAAAATAGATATTTAAAAATTTAGTCTAGCCACGCCTCCACAAAACGGTCGCCGCCACAGCGTAGACCTGTGACGTCAGAAGCCGTTCGCATCTGTATAATTAAACACTGCAGCGTGATTTAGTGCATATCTGTATACGATTTCCATGCCTTCGACCAACGCAGTACATACGTTTAGAAGAGTTAATTTGCCTTTTGTGTTATTATTAGATGTTATCGTGTCAAATAGACATTAGTTTTGAATAAAGTTGCAAAATAGACTCGTAAAATGGACACAGAAAATCTTACCGGGTAAATGGAAAAAGCGCGATGGATAGGACGATGAAGCGCGACGAAAGGAAAAAGTACAACATTGTATCTTTGTGAAGACCATTTTAATATAAGGTTAATTGGAAATAGAGGTAGGTTTATTAAAATATAAAGTTGTAAACGTAAAATTAAACTTTTCTGTTAAGCGACCAACATGTATAAAGCAGAATTACATTTTTTCTCACATATTATATTCAGCAGGGCCAGATAAGGGGGGAGGGGCAATAGGGCGCATTTGCTCCGGGTGGCATATATGGAGAGCTGCCATTTGCAAGTGAAGAAATGTGCAAAAAAAACTTTTACCAAATGATTTACGAATTAATTTATTAATATTAAAACCTCAAATATGCATATCTTTTTCAAATACCTCATTTCTGAGTAGGTACCTTTCATAAAAAAGTGTACTGGCAACATTGCATAAATTACATCACTCTTTGTTCTAAAAATCTAATGATGATGATGATTTAAATGAAAGGGCGGCAAAAATCAGCTTTCCTCCATAAAAATGGTCTTCAATGTTACAAAATCTTATAATACTAAAATTTTAGTCAAAAATTTGTAAACTAAGAGTAATATAATGACTTCCAAGTAAAATGAAATATATGTCAATTTATACAGTTCGAAATTACATATTGTTTACCTATTCTATGTTTTCAAATGCTAACATTCCAACGTGTAAGATTCAACTAGTAGTTAAAAATAAGGTAATAACTAGTTATTTTGCCCTATTAAGTCCTTCAATTGGTTAAGTTCTATTTTTATTACAATATAAACTTATTTTCAACTTTGTTGATAACTTCTAAAGAATATTTGACCATTTCAATTAACCTAATAGAAATATTGTTCTATATTATGGTACAAATTTACTTGTTAATAATACTTCGACGTAAGTGTGTCTTATAAAGGTCTTTTAGGGAACAAGTTTCTCGTTATATGTATTCCGACAGATCTTCTGAAATAACGCATAGAAATTGTTTTGTGTTTTGGCGATCTGCAGTGAAAACCAAGCCCTAGACAATATTAAGAGTTGTAAAAAACGAGCCAACACTGCATACTGTGTAAATCAATCTAATGATAATATATCGATAAACACTTCATATATAAGTATTCTTATGACTGTTATCGTGTCAGATGAATTCAGTAGTGCACGTGAATTGAAATTCGAATTGAATTCCGTTCGAAAATATTTATTTTGTTTTTGTTATTACGCATACATAATATTATTGGCTTTAATTTGAATTTTCAATCACAAATAAATCCAAGAGTAGGATTTTATATGTAGGTACCTAGTAATAATTTAATTGGTAATAAGTTACCATAAAATATCTTCATTTAGAGGAAATTTCAACCACAAAGTTAATATTTTCCGGTAACGTCAACATTGGCATAGGCAATCTGCCCTATAGGTTAAAACTTACAGACAAATAATAAACACTAAATTATTTCTAATTGAATACTCATTAAAATTATGTTAGTACAGATAATATTAGTATATTCAGTTTTTATTTTAGGTTATTCTTCAGTATAGTAATATTATTAAAAAGCAATAGTAAACATGTATATTTATAAGGCGCATTATTTTTATGAAAGTTTGGTCATGACATTATACGAAAAAATTTCCTGGGTTGTACAATTTGATGAATGGAAACCAAAAATACAGACTTTATTATATTAAAATTTAAATATTTATAAATATACTAACTCCTACTCTACTTGTAGCTTAATAGCCTGACTTATAGTCTTTCTTTTTCTTCCTATTGGTGTTCGCTATTAGAATGTATAAAATCAAACATATAATGTCTCTCTCTGGCAAAAGTATGTCATATAAAGTGTATAATTAGGGTATATTTTGGTAATAATGTCTTATATTTTGAAATTTTAACATAAAATTGGTATTTCTTTTAGGTCCAATTATTTTATTGGAATAAAATTCTTACCGACCAATTATTAACTTTCATATTACTTTAGTTTTTTTCCCATATAAGGAAAAAGACCAACGAATATACGTATACTTTCCTTATATGGAATTGGTCATGAAAAGTTTTTGACCAATTCAGAGGTCAAGTTAGCATAATTTTTACTTTAATTGTTTCTTGGGTTTGTCCCTTCAATATGTTTGGTAATACATTTGAAACCAATGTAAAATTTATGCAACTCCTCATTGGATACTTCCATTAATAATGTAAATAACAATAATCAAAATTCCTGTCACATAATCTGTGATATTTCATTGCAGTTAATCAGAACGAATGCACGGAAATCTAATACTATCGAAGGATTAAATCATCACATAAATTTGATCTGCACACAATCAATTGTAGTGACGTTGATGTTAAATAGGACCGAAATGAAAATTCCAGACAGCAACAGTTATTACGGGAAAGAGATGGACATTCGACCAGCGGCATCAAATACATTTCGGATTAGTCCAGATTCGCAAGTTTTTTTTATTTGCACCAATAAAAGGGGACTCCGAGTAGAACTAACAGAATCGAACCCCAATAAAAATGTTTTTTAGGACGCAGAAACTGATTTCGACGAAGTTTTGAGACTGGAGGGACGTGGAGAACCAGCGAACTTTGACCCCTGCAAAATCTCGTGGACGAAATATATTCAAATGAAGTTTCATTCAGTAGCGAATACATACATAAGTATGTGGAATGTAAAAAAAGGTGTGAAAAACGGTGAAAAACGCTTATTTAGAATAAACAGAGAAATTTTTATAAAAAAAAAAAACTTCCGGATATTTCTAGTTTTTCGAATAGATATTTACAATATTCGAAATTGTAAATGTAGGTGTTCACATACGGTTTTTGTTTAGAAAATGACAATACTGTAAAAAACAATATTTAAACAAAATTCTAGAAATTATTACACCTCCAATGCGCTAATTTATTTTTCTCAATTTTTTCGGGTATTTATGACGATAAAATTTAAATAAATAGCTCTGTGACGTCCCTACCATTATAGTTGATGACCAAAAATCTGAAGAATGACTAATCGCTAGCTTGTGGACAAACGCGATGGGAGAAGCTTGCGAGGAGCAACATTTCATAGGCGTACTAAATTTAAAGATATTATCAGATATAAAAAATATACAAAAATGATAAAAATAGTTGCATTACATAGCATCCATTATTGTTAGTAGAAATAGTGATATAACAGTTTTTGCCAACTTCAAGTCGTTAGATGATAAAAATGACAAGAATTATTTCAAAATTTAAAGTTTTTATCTTGTATTATCAATTACCCAAGGTCGAAAATAATAGAGAGTGACTAATTCACAGCACAGAGATAAGTACGGAAGATACGGGTGGCATGATTACCTAAGCGTGCCACTTAAGAAGAGTTAAAGCACACAACATTATCACAAATAAGTTGACGTCGACTGAACCTAACACATTAACAATTTACTTTAAATGTACCACCTTTGCCATCCTCTCTACAAATTCGAATGCCGTCCTTTTGAACGGCGATTCCCACCACCACCCACTTACATCTACCTGATGCGCACTCCGTGGATATCACACTTAAGTCTTGTCTTCATGGACGCGAAATTCACGGATTTTTGCACGAATTTTGCAACTTCTCTTTTATTTATTTATGGCGGGAAAATCTCAATATCTGACAAAATGTGGTGTTAGTCAATTTGGTTTGAGTTTCTGAAAATCTACCATGGCAGTTTCATTATGAAAATAATAGAAAATGTTATAGTTGATAAAATTTGTTACAAATAGAGATTTTCCCATCATTAAATAAATTGCGCAAATATTTGCGAATTCCGCATTCAAAAGAACAAAAGGCTTTAGAATACATACACTACACGCTATTGGTTACTCGCACTGTCACATTAACACTTATTATATCATATCGCACCGCTTTTCGTATGACCTTCATACATCCATGTTTCGTAAAAATTTAATATATTCTTCGATCCAGATTCTGATTTTTTAATATTTATTTTACATAGTTTCTTCGCCATTTCACTATTTCGTCTTTTTCTATCAGTATACTCTTTTCGATTTCATTTATACGGACAAAGTTTCATCTTGTAAGATATAGCAATCGATTTTTTTTTGTCGAAAACTCATTTTAAAAATACCATCTTTCTTCCGCGAGTTTCTATCATTTTCCATTTCACAGTTGTACTTTTTTACCACTTTTTTATTTGCACTATACATATATATGCTACTCACGTACATTTCTGTTAATGAAATACATATTTCAACATCACTTACACTCATTTTTTGACATCAGTTCTAAACTCTTTATACATGTCATCATCCAATATTCCTCACTTGTTAAATTAGGACGATTTTGAGAATACGCTGTAAAGCTGTCTCCATTCTTAAGAACACAAAATCACTAATAAAATTAATTACATTCATAATTAAATTAGCGTAAAGATATACCTGAAATATTGCCCGCACGAACGATAGACCCGCCCATGATAGCGCTGGAAATTTAACAGGTGAATCTGTCAATTTGTCGCAGCCAATCAAAAGCTGCAACGCATGCGTACTTACTGCAGCAGAAGCTGTATGCTCTCCTCAGAGATATGCGGCACACGATTTTATAGGAAAAATATACGACATGCAAGTATATTTTTTTGTGTTGACTGCTATAAATTGTGAGCAGGTTTATAACATGACTCTTTAGATTTTTGGCGATCAAGTATAGAGCAAACGACTGTATATCGACACTGTCGGTATCGGCCTCTTTCAAAGCGACCGAATGTTTACAGATTATCCCTTTTGTGCAATTGTTGCCCTAATTTACCAATTGATCCATCAAAGTGTCTGGGGCACTCCATTCAGGTAATGATTGCCAAAAAGACCTCATGCCGATATATACCACTAAAATCGTAAACAAACCATTTATGTCATTGTTACCAAAAATAAATCTTTTTAGGGGCCATATTAATCGATACACCTAGTTGTGCAAAGTAGAAATTGCTACGGATTTATAAAATTGTATATTATGGATGTCTGAATTTAAGGACAGTTTACTCAGTGTCGTGCTTTTGTAAGGGTCGGTTCTTCTACTGCAAATTTTGAAGATTTTTTTACTTAATCAAGGTAAGGATAAATTTAATATCTACATATTTAAAAACAGTTCCTGGTATTTTCATAAATTTTGTACATACTAAGTGAAATGTAGATTTGAAAATTCCTGCACTGAGTATTTCAGATACGGGTGCTTTAAAGAAGAATGATAATATCATCAGGTAATTTCCGGAAATGCCGGAAATGTCGGAAGTTACCGCCAATTTCCTTATTACAAACATAATAGCCGATAATAGCCAATATATTATTGCATTTTTTTAAACAGCATAAAATTTCGAGACAAATCGTTTTTTTTAAAGCAAAAACACAGTTACTTTGTGTAAAGAAAGGATTTGTTTTCATTAAAAAATATCATTTCCTTTGTTACACTTCTGGTGTTGATTTAATTATATTCTATGATAAAACTATTTGTACATTTCAAATATTTTGTTTTCAATTAAACAACTGCTTATTTAAGTCAGCAACTTATTACTCAAGACTTAATGCCTGTTATAGAAAATAGTCACCATATACCTGTTTCGAACTTATTAGCTCTCATCAGTACGCCACAAGCGAGTGGTTTGAAAATATTATATAACCTAATAAAGCTTAATTTAAAAACTTTATAAAAAGAATTAAAAGTACATATTGTCCGTTTCCACATCCCTCAATTAAAAATATGCATTTTTAAATTATATAAACGCATTATTTGATTCGAAATGTACATTCAATTCAATAAAAAATCATTTACTCCAAGAATTGATTTATGCAAATATTTTCAAATTTGAAACTGATCACAATTAGATTGCGAGTCTAATATAATATGACCTAAAATAATTGGGGCGTGTCAAACTGCCATATTTAACATTTACTTTAGAGAGGCCTATATTTATTGATAACAAAATTGTAACAATTCCATGTATTTTAATTCTTCGGAGTCTGCTGTATGTTAAAGAAAATATTATCAATATGGTAATTTCACAATTCTGAAATGAGTTATTCTAATTCATTTGTATTGCCTAAGCGTAGAATCTCTAAATCTGAATAGAGATGACTTACACAGGATTAAAATTGGTTAATCCTAGGATCTAGAATTAAAATTGCTTCAAGGATTAAAATTGTTTAATCATGTTCCCCTGCACAGGGTGCAGTCAGTCATAATGTAATTAATTTTGAGGGAATATAAGAAAAATGAGTATAATGCGAATACGCGATAAAAAATTTTGAATCCATGTTCATGCTGAAAAAAAATATTTTCAAATCATTATTTAAATCCCATTTCAGACTGTTACTGACCTCTTATTTAAAAGATTCACTAATATTTTTTTTGATTTACTGTTTTTATTAGAGCTTCCGAATATGCGTGTAAAATTAATAACATGAGTAAATCGTCCTGTATATAGTGGAATTAGATATTAATATTAAAAAAAGAATTAGAAATTTATAATTATCCCAATCCATCTATTCTCAAATATTTTTAGATAAGTTCTGTTCTCCGTGTATAATGTATAAAAGCATAAAATATTACTATTACTTACTGGATCATAATACCTTGTAAAGTAATAGCAAACATCCTTAATATCAGAATTAGATGACTAATATTATTGATTACACTTATTCAGTTTGATACAACAGTAGTTTATTTTTGTCTCTATCCTCAGAAACATTGAACCTTATTATCATTTTCCAGTTTACAAAGTAAAATATAACTACTGACCAATTTTAATAATAATTCATATATACAGGGTGTTCCAGAATGATGGTCAAATTTTTTACCAGTGTATTTTACAAGCGATTTTAGGGGGGGGGGGGATTTCATATGAAATTTTTCAGTTTGGGTCCTTTCTGTTGAGATATTCGAGTCTCAAAATGGCGGAAAAAAATTTTTTTTTATTTTTCGGTTACACTTAGAAATTTCAATTTTGGTACACAATATCAGCTAGTCAAAAGCTATTTTGTGGTGGTATCTACTCCTTGGCTCATGTTTCTGGAAGGCGGGAATAAACAACCCCTAGATTTGTTTCTTTCAGAACTTTTTCCTGCAATACCTGATTTCAACAAAACTTTTTTTTTTAATACTATACCTAATTTGACTACTTTTTTCCCTCTTGTAATTTTTTCATACAACCAACAGTTTGAAAAAAAATAAAAATACTTCTCTTTACTCTAAACATCTTTTCGTCATCGGTTACTGATAACTGCAGTAGGCGGTTGCTATATTAATGTTTCTCTGTTATCTTGTCAAACAAATCGCTATTAGGTCTATAATTGACAGTTTTTGCAAATATTTCTAAACAAAGGTATTCATGTTACTGTTGCCAATCCTGTCGTATGCATATTCCATCAATTTATTCGCTAATATTTGTACGGAAGAGTCGGTTGTTTACAAATGTTTGCAAAAACTGTCAAGACTGATTTCTTTCATAAGACACCAGAGAAACATCATCATAGCAACCGCGTACTGCGGTTATCAGTAACCGGTGACGAAAAGATGTTTAGAGTAAGGAAAATTATTTTTATTTGGTACCGCGCAAACTGTTGGTTGTATGAAAAATTACAAGAGGGAAAAAAGTAGTAAAATTAGGTGAAGTATTTAAAAAAAAAGTTTTCTTGAAATCGGCCATTACAGGTAAAGTTCTGAAATAAATAAATCTAGGGGTTGCTTATTCCCGATCTCCAGAAACATAAGCTAAGGAATACACACCACCACAAAGTAGCTTTTGACTAGCTGATAATGTGTACCAAAATTGAAATATCTAAGTGCAGCCGTTTTTAAGGAAAAATAAAAAAACTATTTTTTTCCGCCATTTTGAGACTCGAATATCTCAACAGGGAGGACCCAAATTGAAAAATTTTATATGAAGATCCCCCCCTGAAATAGCTTGTGGAACACACTGGTAAAATAGTTGACCATCATTCTGGAACACCCTGTATAATTTTATCAGAAATATTAAAAACACTATTTTTTTCACAGATGGACTTGCTCTGCAGCCCTGAAACGTATAAAACAAGTTTCTATTTCCCACAATATAACTATTGTCTTAATTCTTTACCACCTTCTCCAAAACCAACTCCACCAAGTCTTGCAGGAATAATGACGAATTATAGCCCAACAAATTGTTCTGCTTCATTCAACAGTACGTTTCCTTACGTCGTTGCCAATAAAATATCGTCTCCATACTTACCGACTCTAACCTACTCAACAAAATTAGGACCATTCGAAATATCTTACTCTCAAATACCCACCAGCAACAAACAAGCTGTTTCGGAATTAGTTATTGAAAAACTTGACTGCGAATCAATATCGTCTACCAAACGTGGTAGGCCTTTTACCGCGTATCCTTTTCCTTGTCCTTCTGTATCGCCACCAAGTGAGAACTATTCTTCGACAGAAGCTTACAAAAAGTTTAGAGAAGAAGTGCTGTCTCAATTCAGGACAGTGCCCGTCAAACGTAAAGGTACATCCGGGGAAGATGTGATGAGAAATTTGAAGAGGAGAAAGAACAATGCAGCAGCTAGGAAATCCAGGGCGGTGAGGAAGGCCTTGGAAGATGAAATGGCTATTAAGTGCGCATTTCTTGAACAAGAAAATGTTCAGATGGCGGCTAAAATAGCTGAGCTACAGGCGGAAGCCAAAATGTTGCAGCAACAACTAGATTCGAAAGATAAAAAATAATGTCAATGTCTATTATAATATTTTTAAAATTGTCTGTGATATAGAAATATTAATGTGATATATAGTATAGTAGGATAGTGCAATATATAATAAAACCTAGTTATTAATTTTTTATAATTTTAGGGAGAAAATTATAAACTATTACCTATGCATAAGATTAATATTTTTATTTTTTCATAAGATTTGATAGACTTTTGTTATTACTTAACTAGTTGAATATTTAAATATACAGTTTGAATACCCTTCAAGAACCGATATTTCTGTATAATTCAAATATAATTTTTTGGAGCTATAAAAATAGCTTAACGCTTAACTGCTTGATTAACACAATAGGCGCTAAAATTGTCTTGTAAACTGGATATGATGACGGTAGATCGACAAGCAATAAAATTTGCACTAGAGTAAAATGCTATGGATAGTATTTTTCAACATGCAACGTTTTTAAAATGGAAGTCGTACTGATTCTTGCAGTTCCAGATAGTCTGAATTAGTTTGTAGATAATTCTCAATGTGAACAAATTCTTCATCTCTTTTTCACACGGCCATTGAAATTTAATTGTCAACATATCTGTCATATATGTATATGAAAATTATTGTGTCTTTGAATTTTTCGATTTTGTAAAGTAATTATTTTACCAAAACTGGATTTTGTCCAATATTTTGTCTAATTAGTGTCTAATTTTGTCTAATAATTATTATAACTTACTATTGGAGCCTACTACTGTTAAAATATTGTACAAAGAACTATGCAGCTGATTGTGTAAAAACTATTATCTTGATAATGGTCAATTTCGATGACTAATGACAAGTATACTTTTTTTTTCTCAAAAATAATGTGAGTTTAAGATTTTGTAATAAAAAACAGACCCAAATATGGCGGATGTGGTGCCGTCTATGGAATCCGTCGAAATAGGTAACAGATTATGATTATTCATATACAAAAATCCTCAAATTTTTAAGTTGGTACAGTCAAACACTGTAATTATTACAAAAAAAATACTATTTAAATTCCAACTTTGACAGCCTGTACCTTTTTCTGTTATCAACATTTTATTAAGGCTTAAATCGTAATATTTTGAAGCGAAAAATATAGTATGTCTCCATGGGCCATTACTTACCACCCTGTATAACAAGCTCCAGCATATAGAAAAAAAATAAGTAACAAACAATTTGGACAAAAGGAAAATTAAAAAATAAACAACAATTTATGTTAATATTGAACAAAATCAATTATTTTGTAAAAAAATCCCGTCTTCCCTTTTTATCAATAAATCATAATAACAGTTACAAATGTTATCACATTTTGTTGTAATTTAATAGAATGTCTTTGATTCTAGAAGGAGGATTCACACTTATTACCTCCTCTGCCCACTGTATTTAATACAAATTATTTTAGAAAATTAATGTAACATTTTTCTACTGCATTAATCGTAAACAATCGCACGAAAGACTAGGAAACGGTACTCGCATTGCAAAGTTAATTTAAGTTCAGTTCTAAAATTAGTTACTATTTTTTCATATACTACGCGAACATATATCTAAAACCTCCAATGGTGCTTAAAACTGTTTTAAAATTAATATCTTAAATATTTGTAAATTTGAATTACGAATTTCAGTGGACTCGTATCGCAACTTAAATACGAGTATATATACAATCTATTGCGAAAATAATGGCATTCTCTCAAATCAGTTTTTAACTGGATGTTCTCAATAGAAATTACATTAGGTCTCTATTGTTCAGTGGAACAACTAGGAACTAATGCTGAAAGTAGATTTAATTATGAATATGTCAGCAGTTCGAAATATCCATATATTTTTTAAAGAGTGCCATTATTATAATAAATAAATTTCACACTACGAATTAAATTCTCTTGAAATAAAATATTCTATGTAATAAAGTAATCTGGTAGTAGGTTGTTCTTCTATCAAATTAAGTACTGCTTCCTCAAGCTGTGGTGTTTTTACTTCTCGATGACGACCACAATCCTGCGTTCTTTTGTTGAATGAACCATATTCTCGTAATTGTTGATGAAGTCGGGCAAATATTCTATGTCAAGGATGCTGCCGTTGACGATACATTTCAGCATATCTTCTAGAAGCTTCTAACCCATTCCCCTGCGATAGACCGTAAACGTAATGCATATCAGCCATTTCCTCATTTGTGTATGCCATTATAATAACAAGTGAATTATTAAAGTAACAAATTAAGAACAGAACACCAATACACAATTAGTATTATTTCAATTTCAAAAATTTACAAACTGACAGCTTGATTCCAATTTAATTGTCAGTATCGCTAATAGCGGCCTACTAGATAAATTAGTTTCGTATTTTCGTTTTATGGTGTATCTTGCTCGTAAAATAATTTTTTGCTGCGAACTGGTTTATTTTGGGCAAAAAATTCAAGAGACATTTTTTTTAGAATGAAACAGGCTATCGGAAATAAATTTTTAAATGGTAAATAAATAATAAAAAAAAAGTTACGTTAGAAATAAATTTTAGGGGTTGCGTTTTCCACTCCTTACAACCATGGGGTAAACCAAATAAATTACTGGCTAAGTGTCTTTTTGGTAGTAGAAAATGTCAGGTTAATTTCAATATTGTAACTTGTTTAGTGCTTGTGAAAAAAATTGTTAAACAAATTTTATGTACCCCTTTAAGGGGCTGTATCTTAACAAGGGATGCTCCAATGAAGTTTCTTTATATGAAAGATCCTATCATTTTTCGATGAGGAATCACCCCCTTAAATGTTTTACACTTATTTAGTTACACCCTGTATTTCAAGGAGTTTAGAACTTACGAATTTTAATTTGATTTTTTTTATCGACTTACGACGCATTTGACACCTTAAGGTAGAATACGCTACGCCCCTGGATTTTCTGCACGTAATCAGCAAACACCCTGTATTTTAATTTACTAAATATAGTAAATAGTATCTAGTACTTATTATTAAGCAATTTTTCTATGCCATTTAGTATATTTTGCATGGGAACTATTCGTTTATGTGCCAAGGTTCCTTTCTTATCTTAGAAAGGGGTTAAACTGGTAAAAGTAATCGACAACTAGGTAAAATTTCTGCACATTGACGTTTTGTAAACAGTAAATATGCAATTAACTACAAAAATGGTCGATTGAGGACAAGTTTGCAAATTCAAAGGGTTGTTTCGTACTTCCGAGAACAAAATTTGTTTTAAAGAAGACACGCTTTTAGTGGAGATTTCGAGATATTTTTCTTGGAAAACGCTGTTGCATATTATAAGCAATCCTTTCTTTGCATATTTGTGCACTGGAAAGGACCATGGACCATATTTCATAATTTTGAAACGGTTGTTATGAAACTGTTTGTTTGTTCTTTGCTACACCGAAATCCTCAATTCACATTCAGAAAAAAAAAAATAAATAAATAAATTAGTTGCGGGACTGTTTTAAATTTACAGTGAAATAAATCTGAATTAATTTAAATATGATATTGAATTATCTCGACAAAAAAAATGAAACGGAAATGGAGTATTTTTTGATTTTAGTCGGGCATTTGATACGGTAAAACACGAGATCTTGTTTTTTTAAATTGGAAAAATGCGGTGTCAAGGGCGTATCACTAGATTGGATTAAGTCGTATCTGTCAAAGAGGCATCAATTAGTTATGCTTTCGGACGGGATTCAATCAGAATTACTCCTAAATGAACTAGGGGTTCCCCAAGGAAGTTTGCTTGCACCTACCCTCTCTCTTATAATGAATAACGACCTTCCATCAATCGTCAAAGATGATGTAACACTCATACTGTATGCTGATGACTCATTTTTTAATAAGCACATCTTTAGAATACGTTGTGCAAAACGTACAAAATGTGGTAAATAGTATGTCAAAATGGGCAGAAATTAATCATTTATTAATAAATTACAAAAAGTCGCAGCTAGTAAAATTTACAACAAAAAATAAGAGAATGGATAAAAGTATTTTAATAAAATATACAAATAGTGGTACGATGCATCAAACAAGTGACATAAATTTTCTGGGGATTTGCACTGACTCTCGACTTCCAAATGATTGTCAGGTTGTAAACTGTTTAATACAGCTTTTATAATTGTTAAAGTGGAGAATTCGTTGAAAATTGCATATAAAAAAGGCGCCTTTAATATCGCCGTCTTGCAAGTCGGTGATAGAATACTTGATTTTGAATCGGTTAAAACAAACATGCTATATACCAAGCAGTACAATATATTTCTATACTTTTTTTATTAGGAATGAATGGATTAATTAAAATCAAATCAAATTTGCACGTGGATTTTACTTAAACCTTTGTGTGTAGGTTTATTCATATATTATTAAAAAATTACCTAAGCAATGCTCTTTCAGATGTTAGGAAAAGTTTTTATATATTTTTAGGTATTAATAATATTGTGTGAAACTAACTACTCAGTGGACAAAAGCCCCAACCTGCGTTGAATTACACCCATAATATCTACCCTTATATTCCTTATTATTAGCTTCTGTAACATTTGTTTACTGTTTTAGAAAGGTATTTTAAGCTAATATAAATCAAATCTCCTACAATTCCTATCAATGAAGTCATATGTGTATGTTCTCTGATACCAAACATCTAGGTATGCTAATGAATAATTCCACAGACAAAGCTCTATTCAATAATTATCTAAAGAAAATAATCTAATTTACTGACCTGCTAATGAAACACTCTATAAATATCTAACTTCACTTTTTGGCAGTGGGAACACGACAAATTCAACCACAATAGATGAGATCTGACCTATTTCTGCATTTTTAGGATTGCTTCTTCAGGTGGTCTCCTTTAAGTTGAATCAAATATCTAACTATAAAAATTATTATAAAAATTAAAATTATTTGAAGTTAAATATCGACAATGACAAAAAGTGACATCCTGTCAATGAATTAAATACAGAAGCTAATAATAAGGAATATATGGGTAGATATTGTGGGTGTAATTCAACGCAGGTTGGGGCTTTTGTCCACTGAGTAGTTAGTTTCACACAATATTATTAATACCTAAAAATATATAAAAACTTTTACATAAAAGGTGAAAATTTTTCAAGTAGGTATTGTCATATACTCGCGTCAAGAATTCAGACGACTTACGTCATACGAACAAATGAATAATTTATCATATTTTTATCAAAATATTTAAGAAACTGCAACTGATAGTAATAAAACTATATACTACATTAAAAGTTTGCATTATATATTGCACTAAATTGCAAAAAATGTTTGTTTTAAACGCGACCAAATATCGAAAATTACGTTGACAATAAAAACAAATGTGTAACGTCAGCTGTGACGTAAGACGTCTGAATTCTTGACGCGAGTATATTTAATTCATTGACAGTATGTCACTTTTTGTCATTGTCGATATTTAACTTCAAATAATTTTAAGTTTTATAATAATTTTTATAGTTAGATATTTGATTCAACTTAAAGGAGACCACCTGAAGAAGCAATCCTAAAAATGCAGAAATAGGTCAGATCTCATCTATTGTGGTTGAATTTGTCGTGTTCCCACTGCCAAAAAGTGAAGTTAGATATTTATAGTGTGTTTCATTAGCAGGTCAGTAAATTAGATTATTTTCTTTAGATAATTATTGAATAGAGCTTTGTCTGTGGAATTGTTCATTATCATACCTAGATGTTTGGTATCAGAGAACATACATATGACTTCATTGATAAGAATTGTAGGAGATTTGATTTATATTAGCTTAAAATACCTTTCTAAAACAGTAAAAAAATTAGGAAAAGTTTCTTGATAAACATTCTAAAAATTAGGGAAATCAATCTTAACACTTTTAAGTATGCGTTATTAATTATTAATGATGTCATATCAAAGGTTTTTAATAAAAGTCTAAGAATAGTACACATACATTTACAGATGCTATGGAAACTAAGGACAATTGTTTTCTCATGGCATACAAAGTTATTTAATTGAAACATTGCTTTTCCTTTTTATGCCGTATCTTTACAATAACTTTTAAGATTTGAGCAATTGAAATCAATATTTATCGTTTTGTGTGTCTTCATTTCTTAAACCATTTTTGTTACATACTAAACGGCCGTCTTCTGTTTTGGCAAATGAACTCCCGGCATACTTAAACACACAAAGGTTTAAATAAAATCCACGTTTAAATTTGACTCTTCGCTTTTACAAAGTAGAAAAACCATGTTTATGAAGTTCTTGGGAAGTAACGAAGCCACTTTGGATTTTATTGGTTAAATAATTTAAATAATCCATTCCTAATAAAAAAGTGTAGAAATATTTGTTATAAAAAGGTTTGCTTTTCCTTTACAGTTCAATAATTGTTAATTGATAAAAAAATAATTATCACAAATATTGTAACACTTGGTATATTTCAATCGACTCAAAATCAAGTATTCATTCTATCATTTCCTAAAATTATTGTAACGACTTGCAAGACACCCTGTACATATTCTCTAATGTAGCTTGTGCCTTATATATTGTAAAAGCAATACCAACTGTAAAATTTTAAATAAAGGCCATGACCTTTAATAAATTTATAGTGATCCTATTTTATATTTGCAAATGCTCTTATAGTGGTTGTGCAATGTTATATAAAGATATTTATTTCTTTAAAACCTTCTCAGGTAGATAATCCAGGATTACCCATAAATTGTTTTACACAATTGTATTACTATTTGCATCATTTTTTAAAAAATATTTTCAAAAATGTCTGTCTGAAATAACACATTTATAACTTTTACAAACCGAGTTTTTGAAACTGCAATGGAAAAAATTAAATTTATTAAAACAGTACAATACATTCATATTGCATAGAGGAGGTACACGAAAAAAAGTAATTTATTTGCTAATTTAATTTATATATAAAAAGCTTACATGCCACAGTGTAATTGTCACTTAGACAGCGGTAAAAGTTACCTGCAACTGTCCGTTGCCAAAATAAATAGTTTTACATTATTATCAACAACTTACTGAATTATTAAAAACTAACAACGGGCGTATTCAGACGAGGTCAGCCGCTAAGTAAGAAATTCAGACTGAATAAAACGCTGACTAACTGTTAGCCAAGAAAATTTGCGCTTACTTCGTAAGCGAAGCGCTGACGTATTTGTGAGCTTATGTTATTTATTTACATGGTCGTTATTCTAAGTGTTTACAATTTTCCATGTGTTGCGTTTTGGAATTTCAATGAATGTTTTGCTCTAGGTTTAACTCTTATAGAATATAAATACATTTTTTTATTACCTATTACATATTTTTTTATAATTCGCCCTCATCCCTAGACAACCGACAAAAAATATGCAAGGGGCTTCTGAATCAAGCTCTAAAAAGTCATAATTCTGCACTGACATTGAGCTATTATAGATTCTTGGAATCAAAATAAAAAATGTTAAGATAAAATTACCAACGAAGATAGAAAACTTTAATTTTTGTACCAAAGTTAACAATATTTTCTCATATTTTATTTAAAAAAAAAACAAGAATATGTGAGTTACATGTACATGGAATACTAGAACACTATAAGTACATAAAGTGTGACCTACTTGAAACCAAGTCACCCTCATAAGACCCATACTTAATAATGGTCCAATTTCAATTTGGCTGAATGTTGTTATCAATAAAAAAACAGTTATTTTTACTTATTTCGGCGTTTTATTCTATGGAACATTTGATGAATACATAACACATTTATTATTCTGTGTAATAGATATTATGACCCTAGATAAAATTCATTATGACTTTTTAGTATGACAATGTAAGGTTATGTTACATATATTTTTTTCACAGCTCCGCGGAGAACAATCAGCTGAATCCAGCACACTATTTTTAATACTTTTGCATGAATTCTTAATTAACTGTTGTAATCGAGTGTGTTGAGGTTCTGGTCACATTTTTTCTTAATTTAGGTTTCTAGCAGATATAATTTGAATTTGTTTATAAAACCGGTATGAATTTTATAAATTTATTTTAAAAAATTGCGAAAATATGGAAACTAGGTCGACTAGTAGTGTAGTTTTATTTTATATTTTGTGGTACTTTTGCCTTTATGTCAAGATGTATACGTTTACGTTATTTTCTTAGCAGATTATAAAAATTAAACCCCAAGGTAATTTTTATATTTTTACTAATTCTTTTTTTTTAGGAAAGTACGAAAACGTGTATCCTCCTCCACTTCATTCTGTTCTTCGTCTTTCTTTTCCAATACATTACATTTTTCTCCATTAGATCTATTGCCACTGCCTCTCTCCATCGCTTCCTCGGTCTCCCGCTTTTTTTCTTGTAGTTGGTTTACTCTCTAAACGAAACACTCAACACGACATACAAAACTGGAATATAAGTACAATAACGATAACGAGTGGATAACCATTAAATAATAACAAAAATTCAAAAAACATAACTGACACACAGAAATTATAGTAATAAACTGTCAATCGCCAACAAGATGGCGGATTTTTGGAAGACGCGGGAAAGCTGAGTTTCCCTACTGATTGATTAGTATACTGTGGTATAGATATCAAACGTGTCAAAATTATAAATCACTCAAATCGAGCGGCAGCAGTTAGTGAATTAAATGAAAGCGGAATTCAAGAACAAGCTCTATTAAAAATAATAGGATACAGTAATTTCATCATCAATAGAACTATACTTTTAAGTTGACAGAGCATTATCACTTTTTATATTGACATACTGTCTGTTCAAATCATTTTCAAGCATTTTTTTCATTTTACACGAATTTTATAACAATAATTAATGATTATCCATTTAAAGCTATTTAAGGGTAGTTTATATAGGTTTAGGGGTAGTAGCGACATTTCCCCAGCTATCTGACGTATTTCTGGGCCATTTCTAATGTTAATTAACAATAATCAATTGATTTTTTTATGATTTATGCGTTCCCCCGGATAAGCCAAAAATCGGCTATTTTTAACATTGTCCTTAAGGGATATTTATCGTGACATTAAAAAAATTTTTGAAGCAACGCGACGCCTAGCTTCGAAAAGATAATTTCTGTATTCTGTCTTCAAGTAAAAGTAATCAGAAATGCAATAATTTCTAACATAATTTATTTTTCTCAGCCGTTTCCCAGAAAAACACATTTCTCCAACTAAATCGATCACCCTGTACATAAATTTATAAGCAAAAAAAAGTTTTATTAGTATTATTAATATTAAGATGATTTTAAACCATATTATTCAATAAAATAATTTACTTTGTTGTTAGGTACGTTATGGTAATTTCGTCTAATGTAATTGTAAGAAAAACAAAAGAAAACAGTGACAAAGCAATATATTTTAATATAGTGACCTCATTCATATTAGGTACATAATTTGTTAGAATAAAATATTTGCATAAAAATCTACTCTGATATATTAAACTCACTCTTCTCTAGATATGTTTAAATTTCATATATTAAATTTGGCAGTATCAGGATACAAATCACAAATGTTTAAAAAATTAAATAAACAACAAACTACTTGCGTAACGCCAACTCCCTTAATCTTTTGATATTAATCTCCACAGCCATAAGGTGAGCTTTTAGTTTGATGTTCTCCTGTTCCAAAAAAGCGCACCTCATTGCAAATTCATCTGCTCTCGTTTTTCTGGCATCTCTCGATTTTTTAGCTGCTGCGTTGTTCTTCCTCCTCATCTCCAAATACACGGGATCAGTGATATGTTGATTATGAATCTGCTTCCTTTGCATATTCACATTGAATTGTTTACGGTCCGGTGTTACGTTGGCTAATATATTCCTCCTGAACTCTTCATAGTTCCGTTTCTTTTCTTCTGGTGTTGCCAAAGGATGAAAATTGGATAACATATCGAAAGTAAACGGTAATGGGCTCATTGAAAACATTTTGAATGGTCTGGGCATTTTTGGTCTGTTTCTATAACACTCACCAGTTGCCGTAGGACGTTTGGATGATTCTGAGTCTTCTGAATCAGAAAAATCATCAGAGATGTATACAGGTGCAGGTGTATTGGTGTGGTGCTGAGTTTGTTTACCTGCACCGGAAGGTTTAGGGCTGGAGTTGTTTGAGGTGCAGTTTGGAGGTTCCGAACATTCAGAAATATTTGTAGCTGCAGGTGCACTGGTGTGGGGTTGAGTTCCTTCATTTACAAGAGAAGGTTTAGCGCTGGAGTTATATGAGGTACAGTTTGGAGGTTCCGCCAATCCAAATATGTTTCTAGCTGCAGATGCACTGGTGTGGGGTTGAGTTCCTTCATCTACAAGGGAAGGTTTAGCGCTGGAGTTATATGAGGTACAGTTTGGAGGTTCCGCCAATCCAAATATGTTTCCAGCTGCAGGTACACTGGTGTGGGGTTGAGTTCCTTCATCTATACGGGAAGGTTTTGGGCTGGGGTAGCTTGAGGTGCAGTTTGGAGGTTCCGACAATCCAGAAAAGTTTCTAGCTCCAGGTGTATTAGTGTGGTGCTGAGTTCCTTCATCTATACGGGAAAGTTTTGGGCTAGGGTAGTTTGAGGTGCAGTTTGGAGGTTCCGACAATCCAGAAAAGTTTATAGCTGCAGGTGTATTAGTGTGATGCTGAGTTCCTTCATCTATACGGGAAGGTTTTGGGCTGGGGTAGTTTGAGGTGCAGTTTGGAGGTTCCGACAATCCAGAAAAGTTTCTAGCTGCAGGTGTATTAGTGTGGTGCTGAGTTCCTTCATCTATACGGGAAGGTTTTGGACTGGGGTAGTTTGAGGTGCAGTTTGGAGGTTCCGACAATCCAGAAATGTTTTTAGCTGCAGGTCTATTGCTGTGCTGCTGAGTTCCTCCATTCACACGGGAAAGTTTTGGGCTGGAGTATTTTGAGGTGTATTTCGGAAGTCCCAAACGTTTATAAATGTTTCTAACTGCAAGTACATTGGTGCGGTGCTGAGTTCCTTCACCTACAGCGGAAGGTTTAAGGCTGGGGTTTGAGATGCAGTTTGGAGGTTCCGAATATCCGCAAATATTTCTAGGGACAGGTGTATTGGTGCGGTGCTGAATTGGTTGACGTACAAAGGGACGTCTTGGTCTAGGGTAATTTGACGTGTAGCTTGGATGTCCTTGATATTCAGAAATATTTCTAGGTGCAGGTGCATTGATGTGGTGCTGAGTTCTTTGATATACAAGGGGATATAATGAGCTTGGAGGTACTTCTATTTTATTCATGCATGGGTTCATTAATGTATTCTGCATTTGATTGTGTGCTGCCAGATAGTATAACCAAGCGGGATTAATGGGGTACATCTGAAAAACAACGATGTTTGAGTAAAAACATTATAGACATATTTCAATTAAATAAATTATCATTAGTGATTTTATGATTAGTACTTAACAATATTTCATAATTTTTCAAATAGGTACACTGAAATCAAATGTATTAATAATATGTATGTAAAACGAAACGAAAAAATATAAAACATATTCTTGAGGTCTATCTTCAAGTATATGTGTACAGGAGGAGTCAAATTCAGATTTTTCAAACTATAAGTACGCTTAAATTGTGGTATTTATTTTTTATTAACGCATCTTTAGGTTTTGTAGCTGGTTTCTCCTTTGGTAATCATAAATAGCTATGTAATGTGCCTTGCTAGTCGTTAAATAATTGTAGGTGATAGAATACGTCATTTTGTGAAAGAAAAACAAATCAATAAAATTCAAAGTGGCTTCGTTACTTACGTAGAACTTCATAAACATGGTTTTTGTACTTTGAAGAGTCAAATTTAAACGTGGATTTTATTGAAACCTTTGTGTGTAGGTTTATTCAGATATTATTAAAAACTTACCTAAGCAATGCTCTTTCAGATCTTAGGAAAAGTTTCTTGATAAACATTCTAAAAATTAGAGATATTAATCTTAACACGTTTAAATATGCAGGGAGCGCATTCGCCAAAACACGACTTGTAAGACACCCTGTATAAACCTTTTTCTATTCTACGAATCTATTGAACAATATCCGAAATATTAGAAAAGGATTCAGTAGTAAAAAATATTTAAATAATGGAAAACTTTGTTATTGATTTTTACTAATGAAATTAAAAAAACATACAACTTTGTCTTAAAGAAATTTTTGAATAAACAGATGTTCATACATTGATTTATCAAATAGGATAGTATTTTTAATAAATAACTCCCACCTAGGAAAAACTACTAAAATAAACTATATTTTTATAGTCAGATGTGCAGTCTGCGTATGTACTGTCGCTTTAGTTAACGGTGGCAAAAGTTATATAGAGTTTCGGCGTAAAAAATATACAGCGTGTTTCAAAAAGACAAAATTACTGAGATGATAAAAACAATATAACAAAATAAAAACAATGAAAAATAAGCGAGGTTTGAACGTACGTCCTAAAGTCATTCATTTTTGAGGTAGACGACGAGTAAGATCATTTAGAAAATCAAGTAGTACATGTAGTACAGGATGTACATATTTTATATCACAACATATTTTATCAAAATCTTACAGATACGTTATTGGTGGTGCTGAACACGCTGGTTTTATTATACAACTTCTATAAATTAAGTTTTCCCATTCCATTCAATTGTGAGATATTATGTAAAACTTAAATTTACACAAAAATAATGCACCGTTTTCGAGGAAAATGCAAAAAACTGTGATAGTAATACGTCATATATTGTATAAGATAAATTTCGGTATGTTGTTTGTATTCTGCTCTGTGTTTGTTATTTTTCAAGGTTGTATCAGTTCTAGCAATATTATTATGACTTTTTGAAACACCTTGTATAATATATTGATGCTTTCACGGAAAGTTCTCTGTGTTTTCGCTTATATAACTTTTATTTAGCATAGAAATATTACGTTTTTTAGAAAAGAACATTCTAGTCGAAAACTTATAATTTTAAGGCAGTATTGCTATCTACAGAATAGGAAAGAAATAAAAACAGTTTTTTCAAATGGCTCCAGCAACTTTTTAAAGTTAAATAGGTATTTATTTTTTGTCATATCGAAATTAATATTAGATATCTGTATAAGTACGAAGAGGGACATAGAGAGAAAGAGAGAGAGACTTCATGTTGCTAAAAAAATGAAAGTAGAATAGATTACAAAAAACATTGTTAAATAATTGCTAATTTGCTGTGTATTATAACTAATATTTTCATGTAATATTCATTCTTAAAATATATGTTGTCAGTTATGGTTTAGAAAAAGAAGCAAAACTAAATTTATAAACTGGTCTACAACATTAGGTACATTAGTAAACTGTTAACTAATTATAATTAGTAAATCGTTCACGTACCTTAAAAATCAGGATTTTGAACTGCTTTGCGTTGCTGCGGAATGCCAGGAAACGAAACACCTCTTTTGCAGATTTCGCAAAACTGGCAGAAAATTTTGCAATAGTCACCACACATTCGAAGGTTAGGGGGCGTGACAAAACTACTTCCAAAAGTCTGCAATAGAGCACCACACACTTTGCGGTCATTTGACACAATTCTTGGGGTAGTTTTGCTCATAGAAAGTACCGCTTTGCATACCTGGATTTATGGATGTTTTATTAGGGATAAAATTTGCATTGAGTAATTTTTAGGTGTAGATCTTTCCAGGAATTTCCGATTTTATTTTTTACGATAATTTGCTTTCTTTTTACGACTTTAAAAAGTTGGGTGTCGTGCCGTAGGATGCTTTTATTTTGTAAAACTTACTAACCATGGGCGGGTATACTTAGTTTTTTGAGAGGGTAACATAAATAATAATCCAATTAAAAAAGCATGGCCAACATAAATAGTGTTTTGTTTTCATTAAAGTATTAGTATTGACATATTTTAATAGTTATTATATTATTTTCTAGTATTTTTATAATTTTTGTACATGTATTGATAATAATTTCTTTTGAAATTTTATTTTTCAGTTTATATCTTCAAATTGAGAGTTTTTAGTTGGATTTTCAATCTAAACGTAAGCAACATAATAAAAACTGTAATATTTAAGAAAAAAAATAAGAAAAATTATACAAATAAAAACATTTTTCCACAAAAAAAAAACAGTTCGATCAAGTACTTACCATTCATTTATTAAAAATATTAATTCTCCAAAGTAAATTTAAACATTTGAAAACCTTAGTTTTATTACAAATATTTTTTAACATTGCTACTAGTCAATTAATTATAATTTTCTTTGCCTACATCATAAATCTTAATATCTGTTAAAAAAATTAAATAAAGTCTTAAAATATGTTGTATTAATTACTATATATGGACCCTTAACGATTCAGTTTGTCAAAAATTCAACAAACCCGTCTAATAACCTTTGCTAAACAATTTCTGAGAAAAGATACGAACAATTTACAAATATAAATATATATTTTCCCAGCGAAGTAGTACATGTCTATATTTACAACCTAATTAGCCTAATGACAAGATTGAGATCACAATTGTATAATATTTACGCTGCCCTACAGATAATTAATGATAAATCATATCGTACAGTCTTTTCTTCTCTGCCTCGACAGAAGCTAGTCTATACTTCAACTGAACATTTTCCTGTTCCAAAAAGGCGCACCTGACGGCGATTTCGTCCTCTTTGGCTCTACGAGCATCCCTGGATCTTTTAGCAGCTTCATTATTCTTCTTCCTCTTCTCCCAGTAACTGGGATCGGTGATATGTTTGCTGGATTGGGTCCTTCTCATGTTCTTGTTGGTAACTTGACTGTTCTGCACTTGGGACAGCATTCTGTTCCTGAATTCTACATAGGCTTCTGATGAGTCCTTATTCAGGATGTCAGTGGTGGTTCCTATCAAGGCCAAGGATAGGGGATCCTTGGGGTAAGCTTTGAAGGGTCGGACAGTCTTCAACCTGGTGCAATTTGAGTTTATGTCTGTGCTGGAGACTTCGGAGCTGTCCGAAAATTGGGATTGGGGGCTAATGGCGCATGGGGGTGTTTCTATCGGTTTGGAATTTATGTAATATTCCGGAGTTAAAGGTCGCTTCCTGGTGCATAAGTCCAGGACGGGGGGGTCGCTGTTCTCATACTGCTGGTCGTGGTTGGGAGTCCTAGGTAGGATTAGTGGTAGAAATGTGGTAACCACTGGTCTCATTGTGTTCATCTACAAAAAAAAAGTTGAATGTAATTTAGTGACTTATTAATTTTGTTATACGACATTTAGTTTTCAATATCATTATTTAAAAGTAATCAGAGTTTGAATTGAAATGAATCAAACAAAAATTTTGGAAAGATGCAAAAAAAAGACTCGTAAGCCATAAATATGTACTAATAATGTTTTGTTCTCGTGGAACTGTACTTTGAAAGCCAAATATGATTTGATAATTTCTAACAAAACTGCAATAACAAAATCTTTTGTTCTATATATGAATTTAAGGTCGCCGTAATTCTTGACGAAAAATGACCAAATTTAAGGTACAGAAATCTCGAAAAATAATACGCGTATAACAAAAGTAATATGCAAAATACAATTCTAGATGTTTTCTTTATTCGCTTTTACTATTTAAATTCTTCTCAAATAAAATAGTAACTTAAAAACCGTTTAAGACATACATTCTTTTGCTATTTTAACCCCATATTTGAACCAGTATTTTCATATACTAAATTCTATGTTATATAGTTCACAAATGTCTAAAATTATTTGTATTTGTAGAAAACACTATTTCAAGAATACGACGCCCTTAAAACTCTTTTCTATTCTATCCGATGGCATAATATTTTTTACAGCGTGTTAAAAAAATCCACCAGGGAAAACACATTTTCAAAGATGGTCATTCTGTAAAAATAATTGAAATTCTTTAATAATTTAAGTTTTTTTTAAATTAACACAAAATGGCTGACCCGATATAATTCCATTTAAGTTATTTTTCTAATATTTATTATTAATTCCATTTCAAGAGGCAAACATTTTTAAAATGCAGAAATAAGTTATATGATTTGTATTGACTGAAATTTGTGTGAATCTTAGTGCAAATATATATATTGCTATTAAAATTATTATAATGAAATTTTGAAATATTTTCATATCAGGTAGGTAATTTTTCAAAGTACTATTTGAATGAATGAATTTTTTTTTTAAGATAATTATTAATAACTACTAATCTAGATAATCCTATGGAGTTACTGCATATACAGGGTGTTTTGTTAAATAGGCATAGATAGGTGTTCCTAAAGCCTTGTTTCTGAAATATAGGGTTTCGAAAGCTAATAAAAAGTGCATTCAATTAAAATTTATAACTTCTAAACAACTTGAGCTATTTTTCGAAAATTTGGCATAAGTTTTTTTATATGTTGCTAGATATAAATTATAAAATTTGCAGCTTACGTAAAGTATAAGTGGCTTACCGCTATTAAGAAAATTAAAGTTATCTTCACCGGGCTAGATACAAAAAATGTGCGCAGAAAAAAAAATGAGAATGCTATTGGTATTTTGCGTAAATTTTATTCCTACCAATATACTACAAAATTATTCCAAATTTGCCAAAAATATATCAAAGGAGTTTAGAAGTTATAAATTTTAAATTATTTTTTTTTTATCAGCATTGGAATATGCTTATTTAATAGAATTACCTTAATTTTTGCAATAAAACACGGCACCGTATTTTCCGTATGCAATAAACACATAGCCGATATAAAAAGATATGACTTTAGTTGATGAAAACTTAAAAACTTTTCTTTTAATAAGGCTGTAAATTGTAAAAAATATTGGAATATCTAAGATATCAAGCATATTTGAAATTCCAAAAATAAATTTCGTTTTTTATTCACAACTTTCTTGAATTTTTTGAACAAAAGTAACAGGAAACCATAAAAAACTGGCATTTTTGATATATTCCCTTTCATGTTAAAATAATTTTAATTTAATAACATATATGAGAAAATTTAAAAAAATATTTTATTTTTTTATTTTAGTTTTTTTGAGATTGCACTTACCATTTTCAATATCTGCTAATCCAGTGAACAAAAAAATTAAAAAATTCTACAACTTCACCCACAACACTTCCAAATAGTAATGGCTTATCACAAGGCTTTTATCGCATTTATACAAGATGTCACTTGGCTTGAGGCACTATTGAAAAATTCGCCAATGGGGGTGAGGATTCGCAGGGATTTTTCCACCACCACAGCCCTGCTACTGGACATTCTGCACAAGTAAAGGGATTCTGGACAGTACCGTTACAAGTCATATACCGTTTCCAGATCTACCTGATGACCGTGGCGGCATGTCAAAAGCGTTTGCAATTTTTAAGCGTTTTTTATGAAGGTGCTCTGGGGTGGGCCGTAAAGTTTTATTGGTACGGTCTTTGGAGAAGTCAAAAAACGGCACGTGGTTTTTGCAAGAGGGCAACGACATTACTACGTTGACTTACGGTGAGACTTCTCTCAGGAATTATTGGAACATGAAAAAAATATGGATTTCTCTTAAATAGACTACAAATATTATTTTACGTCGATGTTTATTTAGACATTTTTGATTTTTGAAATTTTGAAAAACAACGTCAAGTTAATAGACATTTATACACCAAGTTAAATGAATATTTATTCACGAGAAGAAAGTTTAGCTAATTAATTCTAGTGAATAATTCATTTAACTTACGTGACGTATACAATATTTTATCCAATTGTGACAGATCATTGACTGAGAGAAGTCCAATTTACTTTATGATTAATTTCTGCTAATGGCGCAACAAAAAGCAAGCAAGGGGTGTAAATGACAAAATAATCATGGCTTATGTATCTGAAAAATCAAAAAGTGTGAAATCTTCATTATTTTCTTATTCAATTCAAAGCATAAGAAAATGTTGTCTGTAAAAGAAAATGTGGACAAGTAGTTAGGTTCGCATTTTATCTGCAGAAATAACACCGAAAAAATGTAAAGGTCTATTCACTGATGAAAATGAATAGGAGTCTGTGGCATAATTTTTTTTTGATAAACCCTTCCCTGAAAATTGTTTTAAAAAAATGGTTTCTTTTTATCTTCCATGTATATCAAGCTAAAGAAACCAAATTGGTGAATATCTAGTGGCCTGTTGTTTACACTGGAATCCATAGAAACAAATGTCAATGTCATTTATTGTTATTGTTCCATACAGTTTCAGAAGTTTTATGATTTTGTGTAGAAAATATTAGTTGATAATTTGTTTGAACAAGCTACTAGATCTTTCGGTAAAATAGATTATCGTTAAACAGTTCTTCTTTTTAAAAATGCATTTATTTTTTTCTCATAAATTCTTAAATTTTCTAAAAAACTTGAAGAAATCAAGTTAGCAAATAAATGGTGCATTTCAGACATATTTTTTTAAAAGAAAACAATTATACCGAAAAAAATGTCATAGGGGTTGATTATTTCAACCTCTTACAAAAATATTTCAGGGTTGAAAATTTTTCAAAGAGTGTTGTTTTATTGACAGATAATATTCACCAAGTTTGGTTTCTTTAGCTTGATATACATGGAAGACAAGAGAAACAATTTCTTTACGGAATTTTTGGAGGGGGTACTTTTCTGGGAAGGATTTAAAAAAATATATACCAGAGATCTCTATTAATTTTCATTAGAAAGATATGTTTTCGTGGCTATAATCCAAAAAAGTCAAGTGTGTTTACTAGAGAAGAACTCGAACTCGATACCAATTATTTATTGCTAAAGTTAGTCCTTGTAGTGGCAACTGAATTGTTATAATTAACGTAAAATGTCAACGTGACAGCCGCCTATTAGATAAATTACAGTTCGGTTACATTTCTACCATATGTCATGTCATGTTGAATCTAAATTTTTTTTTTCTTAAAAAATCGTTAATTTTGCGAAAAATTTACAAGTCTTATATTTTATTTAGAATAAATCAGGCTATTTGAAATAAATTTTTAAATGGCGTAATAGAGAAATGAGAAAAAAGTTACGCATGAGTCAAATTTTAAGCGTAGTTTTTTCTACCTCTTACTATCACAGGAGAGTCTTCTTGACGGCAGCAAAATGTCTACTTAATTTCATTTCTGTTACGTTTTTGTATATAGATCTCTAAAATGCGATACAGAAAGCACGAACATCCTTGGGATATCCTCTTGTCGTCGCTGTGATCCCAGTGTTGGATTATCCTCCAAGATATCTTTGGGTTATCCTAATTACACCCAAATAGGATATTATTATCTCATATTAAGTAAATTTTCAGTATATTTTTATCCAACAAAAGTTTTTTATTACCTGTCCTATAGATATCCTTAACAGTTTAAACCTAGATATCCCAATGGGACTACCAAAATGATAGTAATTAATAATTTGCATTTTGTTATTTACTTTTTTTTTGACAAAAATATTGAATTTTGAGGGTATTTTGTGCTTTCATTTCGAATTATTGATTCGGCTATATTCATTCGATCAAAATACCTATACCTACATATTTTGATCGAATGATGATTAAAACTTAAATTATCACTTAATGTTGCTATAATAAAAGTAATAAATACAAGAAAAATTAACTTACTTCTTGATTAATAACAAAATACTAAGAGGTGTCTAATTTGAAAAATATTTTTATACTCTTATTGCTCTAATTTAATTTCCGCGGGGATGCTTTCCATATATTTGAATATTTACTGTTTGTACAAAAAAGAAGCACTGCATTGCATTTATTTCATGTGTTCATTAAATCAAGTTTACTGAAGGAGGAAAGGGGGAGGCTTGTCACGTAACCACTCTGTTTCTTGAAGGTTTACCTACAGAGCGAAAATTGAAAAATCTTTTTTACACTGAAACAAAAGATTCCTCATTTTTTATCTAGTAGCGTATCTGGTATTAATTAAGATTATTTTCTTTCAGAAGATTTATTATGTCAATACAGAAATATAAAATATAATACTTGTCAGGTAGATAAGGATATCTAGCTTTGAAAAAGATTATAGACTACTTCTGATTCATTTTTATGTATCGCCAAATAAATAATAATGTAGTAATAACTAAGACAATACTAAACTGGTGAATTAGGTAGGTACTTCATTTTAATCTAATCTTAATTTAATTTCTATTATTCTATTAAAGTTGGGTGCATTGATCATTAAACGTACTTAATTAATATTTTTCATAGTATTTAGAAAAATATTTAAAAACAAAATATGGATTTGTTTATAGTATAAATTTATTTCTGTCACATAGTAAAATATTTTTTACATGGTTTGCAAAAAAAATTGGGGGGTATGTAGGTATTACAACCCCCTTTCCTCCGTTAGTGCTTCGATATTTTAGACCATAAAAAAGTATGCCGATTTAAGATAAGAATTTGTGCGAAATATTAAACAAATTTCTCGAAAATCACCGGAGCAATCAATAAAAATCAAGCTCTGAAATGAAAAGTGGCATAAGAAAAGTCCTATTATTTTAGCCCAAGAATATGAGTTTGTTAACGACTTGACCTACCCTTGACAAACCCAAAAAACTAGCAATTTTGCTTGGCATTCTTCTAAATATATTTTTCCCAACGGCTGAACTGTGCAACGCTATTCGCGATACGTTAGAAAAAATCTTTCTGAACCCGACAGACGCAAAGACATATCCTTCCTCACTAGACCCAATACAGAGAATTCGTTTTCTTAAATAACTATAAATTCCTTACGGATATCTGTTTTCCTTACCGGAATGTCAACCACTATAACCGAGTCCCTATCTTCAATATGATTAATCTTCATATTCAAAAATTCTTGACCTCTACAGCCATGGAAATAACCCATAATCAGAACCACCTGTACAATAGAGCAGTACATGTGTAATTCTTATAGTTTAATGTATTATTTTATGTAGTAAATGTTCTTTATCGGAAGCACCCTTCAAAAATTTGACAATGTCATCCCGGATAAACACTTTAGACTTTCTTGGCTCATAACCTTTCTTTTTCGTTTGAGAAACGCTTCTAGTTCATGAAACTTTCCCCTATCTGTATTATTATAAATTGTCATCATTGATTTTAACATTGACCACTTAGTCCACAGGGAATTAGGCCTGTACGACTCAGACTGTAAGAAAAATAAATCAATATCACTTATGCTAGAACGTGGAAGAATACATATATGCCATGTCTTGCAAGTAAGCCAACATTAAAGCTTCACTTATATTTTTGTTTTCAATACAGTTAACTTGGAGCTACTGCAGGGATATCTCATATATTTTTTTATATTTTGGTTCTAACTTTGTTGGCAGCAGTGCGGCAAAAGGCTGAGACCTTTTGTAATAAATCGCCTGAAATCTTACTTCTCTCCAGGCTTTCATTCATTTTCACAAATTAATACATTTTTTAAACTTTTATATATGAACTTGACCGTTGATCCATGGTAATAATGCCTACTTAATTATTATTAAACAACGTTCGTTTAATTTTGAAGACCAACAAAATTTGGTTTTCATGTTTCATTAGTATGAAATCTTTATCTATCACGAGAATTAGATGTTAATAATCTCGGGTAAATTAACAATCTGTTGCCCTCGATAATTAACTCCTTTGATACGTAAATAACTATTGCATTGACCATAACTTTTAATGATTATATTTGAAATGGCATTAGGTAACTATTTAAAAAAATGCTTTTGTTTATTTAGCCACAAATTTACTATAGAATTTAAATTTTGTTTTCCAGGTGTAAAATTTTCAAAGCAGAATATTTTTGGACAATAACATTCAATTCCGCAGTAGTTTACCTGTAAATTTAACAAATCTACCTCTTGCCTGTCACTTCATATTTAACAAAAATAGTTCCTCTGTTTGTCTAAGAGTCCTACGCCAACACAAAGCAAATATCTCTAAGGTAATTACTAAGCCTTTTGGCACTGGATAATCCATCGCCGGTTAACTTGGAATTTGCATGGACTTATCAGATCTTGCAAAGTTGCACATTTATGAACGACAGTGGGCAGGGGTTGGACACGCCCTATAAACAAAACTTGTTTCGGGGACTCCAGCAAGTCGAAACCGGACAGATTCGGGAACATAGGCCACCTTCGATGTCATCAGAATACACAATAGAGCGATATGTAAATGTTTTTATGAGAGCTCGGTGAAACTTTCTAGCTCTACGACAGGTAAAAAATGTCTTTTTTTATTGCGCTGCCGAAAAAGTGGGTGCTTGCAGTCGGGTGGACCTGCGGGACAATTTTAAAAAATTATTGATGTAATAAAGAATAAAGAGGGCTTTGAAACGGGCTAATAGCCGTCCAGGGATTTCGTGATGTGGCGATGTGAATTTTGGGCAAATTGTAAACGATCAAGTGAATCGCTACCATTAAAGAGTCTAATAAACTTATTTATATAAAATATTGATCAAACGCTTTTCTCATAATAAAAGTAAAGTTTGCTAAAATACCGGTTTTCAGCAAAAACTATGTTTTCTGAAATTAACAAATTTTGAAACAGAATCGATTAATTTGAAATACAGTATGCGCCAAAAGTATGGAATAAATTCAATAAAAACGAAACAATTATTTTTTGGGAAAAATCCTCAGAATCAAGGAAAAAAATATGGTGTTGCCATTTAAAAAAAATCGATGACGTCATTACTCGAAAACAAATGACATTTGAAAATCGCATTTTACGCTAAAATATGTATTTTTTAAATTAAAAATCGACCTATTCGAGGATTTTTCCCAAAAAATAATTGTTTCGTTTTTATTGAATTTATTCCATACTTTTGGCGCATACTGTATATACAGTGTCCCACAAGCTCTATGACAAATTTTCGCAGATGGTAGCTGGGTTAATATCAAACATTTTTTCTTTTATAGACATAAGTCTGATTCGTTTTTAATTTCAATAAAAAATGCATCTATTTACAACTGAAAAGTGTGCATATATTGCCTTTGTACATGGGCATTTCAATGGAAACGCCAGACAAGCAACCCGAGAATATCGACGAAGATACCCAAATAGACATCAACCTGACCACGCAGTCGTAAGTCACATCATTTTGTAGACTTCGAGAAGAAGGTAAACCTGCTCATCATTGATTTTAACATTGACCACTTAGTCTACAGAAAATTAGGACTGTACGATTCAGACTGTAAGAAAAAAAATCAAATCACTTCTGTCTTGAAAGTAAGCCAGCATTATGGTCGTTTATATTTTTATATTCAATACAGTTCTCAGCCTTTCTTGTTTTCAGTAGAAATTTCGATGTAGCCTCATAAATAAAAATTATGGTTACTATAACAATAATTATTATTTGTGTTAAAGTTTAAACATTAGTTAATCCTATTAACCAAATTTTAAAGCTACAAAAATTATTCAAAATTCAAGTGAAACTATAACGTTGACTTACTTTCAAGACATAATATGTATTTATTCTTCCACGTTCTAATATAAGTGATATTGATTTATTTTTCTTAGTCTGAATCGTACAGTCGTCCATGTGTACTAAGTGGTAAATGTTAAAATCAATGATGACAATTTATAATATTACACATGGGAGAAAGTTTTATGAACTGGGAGCGTTTCTTAAACGAAAAAGTAAAGGCTATGAGCCAAAAAAGTGTAAAGTGTTTAGTCATGATGACATTGTAACATTTTTGAAAAGTACTTACGATGAAGACCATTTACTACATAAGGTAATGCATGAAACTATAAGAATTACACCTTTATTGTCTATTGTACAGGTGGCTATTTCGGGGGCTGTAGAGATCAAGAACTTTTGAAACTGAATTAATCGTATTGATGATAGGGGCTCGGTTATGGTGGTTGACATTTGAGAAAGTAAAACAGATATCCTTAAGAAATTTACTATTGTGGCAGAAAACGAGTTCTCTGCATTTTTGCCTAGTTAAGTATATGTGCTTGCGTCCGTCTGGTTCAGAAAGATTTTTTCTAATGTATCGCGAAAAGCTTTCCGCAGTTCAGCCCGTTGGGAGAAATACATGTGGAAAAACGCCAAGCAAAATTGCTAGTTTTTGGGTTTGTCAGATCTAGAAATTATCACTGGACATTGTCTGCGGAGGACTTCCGCGATTGCCTTGGTCAATGCAGAAGCAAATATGACGACATCGAAGAGACATGTAGGATGGCAAAGTTCAACGGTAGCAGAAGGGTATATGACCGACAACATGAAACTAAAAAATACTACACGAATATTGGCTGGCATATCATATGAAAGAAGTGGAACATCAACTTCGTATTTGACTACAGTCATAGGCCGTGAGAACAGTTCAACGGAAAATTCTTGCAATTCGGGAAAATTCAGTGGAAAATTTGACAATTGTCGGTTTAATTTTGTAAATACATTAGAGGGAGTTAAGAATTTATAACTAGTTAGCATAACTCCATCAAATACATTTAAAAAACATATGTGGGATAATGTATGTCATTATCACATTCGAGACAGTATCAAATCATAGTCATTATGCAACAGTCGTAGATAAAGCATTTTTAACACTGAATCTTTCAACTTTAAAATATTTTTGATTTCTAAATATAAAATATAAGGAAAAATGTGAATTCTTTAACAATACAGGGGGTTAAAAAAAGAGTGTAAAATATTTCTGGAGGTCTTAATAAACATGGGTCCACTAAGTAACGGTTGCGGAGATATGGACCATTATTCGTTTTACAAACATTTTATTTTATTAGGAATAAAACCGACAAAGGAAGCTTTTAATAAACAAAAAACAAAGTTACAGAAGATGTTCAAAGTGCCCTCCGTCCATTTCCAAGCAGGCACGACATCTTCGTCTCAACGATATTCGAACTCTTTCGAAAACACCCTCCTTGGTTTGGATTTCTTGACACTTTTGATTACTCCGTAACTGCAGCTCTTCCAGACTATTTATAGGTGTACCATACACTAATGTCTTCAAATATCCCCAAAAAAAGAAATCTGGAGGGTTCAGATTAGGCGATCTTGGAGGCCATAAAACAGGTCCGGCCCTTCCTACCCATTTATGTGGAAAAGTTTGGTGTAAATGCTCTCTAACGGCCATGGAAAAATGAGCTGGAGCACCATCATGCTGGAACCACATTTGTTGCCTCTGATTCAAAGGAATGTCAAAATTCATACAGTGTGTTCTGCAGAAAGTTGAGGTAAGCAGCGACTGTTAATCGGTTTGGTAAAACAACAGGACCTAGAAACCTGGCACCTACAATACCCATCCAAATGTTTAATGAAAAACGTGCCTGATGTCTAGATTCTATTAGAGCATGAGGATTTTCGTCGTCCCAAATATGCGTGTTGTGAAAATTAAACACTCCATTTCTTGTGAATCCGGCCTCATCAGTAAAAAGAATGTTTGCAAGAAAACGAGGGGCTTCAACATCATGACGTAGAAACCAGCGGCAAAAAACCAAACGTGCTTGATGATCATTTATTGGATTTAAGACCTGTATTCGTTGCACATGGTGTGGATAAAGCAGTTGCTCGTGAAGAATTCTCCAAACAAGAGGACCACTAATTCCTACCTCGGCTGATATTCTCCACATACTCGTACCTGGATTCTGCTCTATCAGTGCTAGAATTTCTTCTTCTGCTCTAGGAGTGGATACCGACCTTGGTCTTCTGGATAAATGGCACTGTTTGCTCAAGGAACCAGTCAATCTTTGGTGAATTCTTCCAAACATGCGTTGTGAAGGAATCTGGCGATTTGGATAAGCGTCAACATAAAGACGTCGCGCTTCGGTGGCGTTCCCATTAGCACGACCATACATGAAATGCATGTCTGTTAATTCTGCGTTAGAGTAACCAGCCATAGCGAAAGAAAACTTGAGAACAACTGTCAAATACGTACTGTTTATTTCACTAAACATCGACCAACTATTATAAGAAAATACACAACGTCTTTGCAAAATAAAAAAGGGGCTAAAAAACATAAAACATTCCATATATCCGCAACCGTTACTTTGCGGACCCATGTTTATTGAAACTTTTCTGCTTATTTTGGTTCATACTATTACCTCCTTAAATATTTTACACTCTTTTTTAAACACCATGTAGAGTGTTGGTAAACACCTTGTGCGATACGCCCATCCTACAAAAGCAATATTTTCGGGTCTAGGATAATAAAAAGAGAGACTCTAGCTTTGGGAGACAAATATGAGAACCGTTAGAGTGATAAATGTGCGGCTGTTAATATATCGGAGAAACGTCTAAATTCTGACTAAATGAAATAACCGGGCAGGGGTCCCGCAACAATCCACCCACACATTCGGTCGCACATGTTGAGATTTGCGGAAGCGGAAGGGTTGGCCCACTTAATATCTTCCCATTTTTGGAGTTATTTGCTGGGGTGGCGGCCACGATCGCAAGTGAATGAGTCAGAATAAATGCAAGGGGTTGACACACATTGGCACATTGTGACCTAGTCTTGGACAAATTTACGTGCGTCCCCCCGCCCTCGAGGGATGCTGGACAGGGTGATCTGTAATTTCTCGTTCAGTGAAATTTACTCCCTTGCTGTACAAAAGTTTCATTGTAGTGTAGATATACAGAGTTAACGCACTTTAACAGCTAAGGAAACACAGAAATACAGGTATATTCACAGCGATGGACCGTTAGAAGTTTTGAAGATTGTAGTAGTTATTTTTTCTGAAAATATGATTTTCCAATATTTTCATGAAGTTATCACTTCCGGTTACCAATTTCGTTACCTTGAGTGGAATGATATAATTTTTATTCAATTTTTGAATCCCTCATGTTATTTCAATGAAACTTGCATAAGACACTTTAACACCTAATCCTTGTCGTTTTCATACTTTTTAGATTACTGGTGATAGTTGTGGATATCAAACAATAGATGTTCATAGTGTCAATAAATACTTTTATCCAAGAAGATTTAATACCTCTGTTTTCCGTGGGTTAAATGCCTTTTAACACAGTGGACTATAATTCATAATACTACGCTTTAATTGTATAGCATTTTATTTAGAATTATTATTATTAACATTAACATTTATATCTATCCTGTGTCAAAAAAGAATCCCAATTTCTTTTTACTGCTAATTCTTGTTATATTTGATCACCACCCAAAAAGAACAATCAAATTAACATTTACCTCAAGAACGATCTTGTCATTTTAATAGGGATTATTTAAATTCACTCGACACGGAGTTTCTGAAGGATTGGAGGGGCCCACAATTTCGCCAGGTAGAATCTGAATTTTTTCAGCAATTGCCACTTGATTAAAATAAATTTGTCAAATATGATGTGTTTCAAAACCATAATTTTTCACTTGCTCTCACATGGATTAATTATCGAAAAAAAGTAACTCTCGGCTGTGCCTAGAGTGTCCATTTTTTTCTCGTGGATTAAAGGGACAAATAACTGTAATCTAAGACGCTGTCATTATGACACATTTAGCATCTTCATTTGGATCCCATTATGGTCATCATAATAACACTCAGTATCATTATGAATTCATAATAACAAGCAAATTTAAAAAAAAACAAAACATTTTCCATTTCTGTACCCCACAAAAAAATCGAGTACGGCCTTATCGTTATATATCATCGAACCATTTCCACCATATTTATTCTTTCAATGTTTCCGTTTGTGATAAAAAAATCGGCTGGACCATTATATTCTACTGCCATAATGATCAAATATTGGTTTAACTAAATCATCTGTTAATTTCTTCACCTTGTACCTCTCTTGAAGAAGATTGGCAGTGGAGTATCGTGGTTTCCGATATATAGAAATAAATGCTACGTCTGGGGTCCCTCAAGGATCAGTTCTCGACCTGCTATTGTTTCTAATCTTTATAAATGACATTGTCTGAACCCTGAATTGTGAGGCCCTTATTTATGGAGATGACCTCAAATTTTATCTGTCTGTGCCAGATATTAATGTTAGAACACCAATCGAAAACTTCTGATTAATGTTCTAAAAATATTTTACCTCTGAACTTATCGAAGTGCAATAATTCTAATGTGTTTCACGAGGAAAGTAAATCCTATTACTTTTAATTACAAGATTGATCGTAACCCAAATAGCAAATGCAATTGTTTTAAAGATCTCTCGAAAATAAGCTTAGTTTTGCCACACATTAATAATATACAACGTGAGGCATATAGAAATCTTGGCTTAATTCTAAAAAACTCAAGACAGTTTGCAAAAACTGGTACGACTTCCATGCTGTTCAACGCGTTCATTTTGAACAAATTCTTTTGTTATATACATGCGTCTACGTTTTTCTCTCTATATATGTGTTTATATTATTTTACTAATCTTATATATTACACCCACTCAAATGCTAAATAACAAGCAACTACTCTGTCTTACCTTGTTTCCTTGTCAATATTCCGACTGTGAATTATTGTAAGCACTACTAGTAACTGTTCTAAATACCGTTATTTTTCAGAATGAAATAAAATGTAGGCCAAATTCATTTGCATACCCAATTTCTTTGAATCATCCGACACACTTCTCCGTCCGTAAGTCAATTACTTTATTTAACCCTTTTAAATTTATGGCCAAACAGTAGTGTTACTACGGGGCAATAAACAAGTCCAGATAGTGACCTAGTACCTTAGTTTTATTGGCCAGAATTACCTAATAAGTGGTAGGTGTAGGTAGAAATAACCCTTTACCGTGTCGTAAACATTTATTTTGGAGAAATAATCTTTTAAGAAATGTCATTTAAGTGCAAATTTTCTGTTTGTTTTATATCTCTGTATTATTTAACTGCAATTAAGAAAGGACAAACACTTTTTGAAATGCAGAAATAGATGAGATTTCCTCTGTTATGAATTTTTGAAAGGTTATTTTCATATAGCACATTTCAGTATGTTTTTGTTATTACTAATATCTAGTTAGCTATATTAAAAATGAATTATTGCAAGCATATTTTTGTACAGTCTATCCAGTCATACTTTATAATTTTTTACATAAAATCGGCCCATATTTTGTTTAATAAAAGTTGTAAGACTATAACGGAACCCCTTTAATTAATTAATGTAAGCACAGTGACGTGCAGAAGTTAAGGGGTATAAGAAGCAATAATATATTTGTTAATGGAACATTCCAATTTTTGAACTATTATTTTTTCCGATTTCAAAAATATGACATATATGACACTTCTTCTCCCTCTTTAACCGTTTTAGACCATATATCTTACAAGTTCTATGACAAATAAAGCAGATGGTAGCTGGGTTAATGTCAAACATTTTTTTTGTGTGAACATAGGTCTGACTCGTTTTTGTTTAGATGTTACAAGAATTTTAAAATATATAATTTCAAAGCAGCCTGATAAATAAAAATGGTAGTTGCAATAACAATAATTATTATTTATATCATTTTTTTAATCATTTGACACTTAGCGCTAAAGTGCTAAATAAAAATGCATTTATTTACAACTGAAGGTTATGTAGATAACCACTTTGTATATGGGTATTCCAATAGGAATGCCAGACAAGCAGTCAGAGAATACCGACGACAGCCGATAATGCATCATTTGGTAGACTTCGAGAAGAAGGTAACCCCGTTTAAAAAACAACTCTTAAATTAATGTTCGGCGTATAGCAAGTAATATTTATTTATCACTAAATTTTCTATGGCGTGTATTGAACAGAGAAATGTTTAATTTAAAATAATTTTAATTTATTGGTATAATAATTTTTATAGTTAGACATTCGACTCGGAGACCACCTGAAGAATCAATCCGAAAAATGCAGAAATAGGTCAGATCTTATCTGTTGTGGCTGAATTTTCGAGTACCCACAGTTTCAAAAGTGAACTTAGATAGTTATAGAATGTTTTCATTAAAGCAGATTAGTAAATTTAGCTAGATTAATTTTCATTTTAGATAGTTATTGAATATAGAACTTCCTTCGAACACAACCTTTTTGATTTCGTTGATTACGTAGGGCTTAAAATTGTTCAAAATATGTGATATCAGCACGATGGTGCACCACCACATGAAGGGGGAAGTAACTGCTTGGTTAAATGATCATTTCCCGAAATGGATAGATCATGAGGTCATATGAAGCTTGTCTACAATGTTGGATCATTAACCGTCACCAGTTGCTTGATAGAATTCAGAATGCAGCTAAAGAATCCAAATTTCTCTTGCATTCGAGCTGAGGGTGGACATTTTAAAAAATATAATCTTAAGATTCGTATAATTTGGTTAACTAATGTTTAACCTTTAAACGCAAATAATAATTATTGTTATAGTAACCATCATTTTTAGTTATCAGCCTACTTTGATTGAGATATGAAATTATCATTTTTAAAATGATTGTAACTTCTAAATAAAACAAATCGGATTTATGTTCATAATGAACACAAACATAATTTGATTTAAACCATTTTTTGACAAATTTGTGTAAAAAACAAAATATGAAGAGCGTGGTTTCTTATAAAATAACCAAAAAGTATGTTATTTCAAAAATCATACCGTTTCTGTCATTTGCTTTGAAATGCCAAAAATAAGTTCTCTATTTCACAGTCTGTTGATGAGATATTAGTATCTTTCGAACAATCAGAATCTTTAACCTCTGCAATTAGCAAGGATAGGTGCGTTAGCATTCTTATGTAAATTTCAGATTCGGTTTCCTTCCAAGATAATGACTTGATAATTTAACAGTCCAACTGATTAACACGAACTAATAAAATGGTCAAACTTCTTAATGAACTTATTTGCCATCAAAGAAATATGCAAATAATTCTTAATCTTCTCATTCTGTAATTAGAAATTCATAAGGATAGTTGACATTCCTTTGGAAAATGACCCAACAATTTATAATTATTGCATTACCTTCCAGGAAAATTTATTTCTCCGCCACCCGGTAGCATTTATTTGCAAGGATTTATCTCTTAAGCCTCAAATGACAATATTTGGTCGATAGGATTAGCATATCATTTTCAACCCTTTACGCTGTAAGTTATGTACCTATATTTTATTACGTTATAAAATGACCTTTGTGGGCAGCAGTAATCGGCTTCTTAATCATATTGACCTGTCTAGTCGGCATAACATTCCATATTAAAAAGTGAATCTTAAATGAATAAATTAATTATTTCATATGCAGAGTGATCCACATTCTTTGGGCTCTCCAAAGGGAACAGCAGTTGGCACTGGTGTGAAAAGGTTGTTCGAGTCAAATTGCTGAAAGAAACAGTTCATAATTTAAATAATACAAATTTACCCGATATCAATACAAACATAGAGTATAATTGGACAGGACAATTTAATGAAGAATACATTTAGAAACCTTATTTATGAAACATTAAAAATAAATACACAATACAGTTATCGAAATTCATACGAGGAATACTAATCTTGCTACTGGTGCCACAGCTAATCGTTTCTGTATTAGATTTTAAAGTTTGTTCATTTCGATTAAATGATACTCTTTGTCAACTTCTAAGTATGATTTTACTGATGATGAATCGCTGTGTCCTGTTATTTTTATTAGAGTTTGTTCTTCAATTCCGATTTTACTTAATTTGCTAACTGCTGCCGCTCGATTTGAGTAATTTGTAATTTTGACATGTTTGATATCTATATCAATGCGTTGTGCTGAGCGTTTAGTCCATTTGGAAATTCCATTAATTCCAATCGACACATTTAGAATGTTTCTTCTTTTAACTTCAGTGCTATAGAAGTGCCTCATTTTTCTATCAACTTTTTATATAAACATAGTGGGCAAATATATTCCTCTAAAATATTAAGCATAATCCATTTGCTATCACAATTTATTATCACTGCCTTGTCTCGTATTTGAAAATAGAGAATTATACCCGATACGTCCAGTTTCTTTATCGATTGCAATAAGCTGCTAATAATTTCTTTGTAAGTCCTTTCGGTTCATTTTCGTCATATAATCTGGCGCTGTCAAAGCGACAATTACACTGTGGCATGTGGATTTTTTTATATATAAATTAAATCGTCATTGGTAATAATTATGTTCTCAGTGTGACCTTCACCTCAAATCGTTACGATTTTCGTTTTGTTGAGCATAGATTGTTAAACATAGGATTCTGCAATCGTGTCGCTTTTCCACCCTCCGTGATCTTTTAAATTTTCCTTACTGCTGCCTGCGTTGGCAAAGAGAGTAGCGGACGTGCGACGAAAACAATGTATAAAGTGATGGTCCTGCTAAATGCAGAAAGTTGGCAATTTTGCTTGGTACACTTCCGAAAGTATACTTAGATTCCAACTGGCTGGACAATGCATCTATCATTTCTATAGGTTAGGAGAAATTGGTGGTAGGACGTCTGTTTAGGAAGCAGAGCTAAATATTTGTTAAATAATTCTACAGATTTTACTTTTGCTTAAAACACTGAAGTGATCACAAATATTCGAGACCTGTTGGTCTTTGTTTTAGTTACATAAACAACCAGAATTGTTTCTTTGTGCTATATGTCACTTACTTTACGTAAGTTCTTTATTAAGGTGGCCGTATTTCTCGCCGTAAAATGATCAAATTTGTGATGTTTTTTAGGTACTGAAATCTTGAAAAATAAAACACGTAGAACAAAAGTAATATCAAAAATAAAATTACTGATGTTTTGTTTATCCACATTTACTATTTAAACTCTCTTCAAATAATATAATAACTTTTAAAATGCATTTATATGATACACATTATTTCGCTATTCTAACCCCACATTTTAACAATTATTTTCACCTACTTATTAACAAAAGTGAACAATCTTATATGCAGAACTATGTAAGTTTATGTTATAACAATGTTTACATCTATAGTTGAATTTAAAAAAAATACGTATTTTGAAAAATTTCAGTACCTAAAAATTTGCTGGATAGATCGCTTTCTGACGTTATATATTGATTTTACTTTAGTACCTTTGAATATTCGCCAGTGGCATGTGATATTATTCTTGTTATTTGCTAAACTCTATATTATTCAGTTCTTAAATGTCTAAAATTACTTGGATTTGTAGAAAACACTATTTCAAGAATACGGCGCCCTTAAGTAACAGTAGTAAAAGTACAACACAAATCTAAAATAATTACTACATTTATATCAAATTGTTTTTGAAAAGTTAGCATAAATTGCCTTTTATCATCAACTAGATTTCATCTGGAGCATTCAGTAAAATTTAAGTATTTTTTTTATGGAAACGTTTTGGACTTTTTTGGAATATGTTTCTATTATGTTTTTTATATTTACTAATGTCAACGTCATTTTTTGCTGAAATGGTTGCTTTCACTATGGACCACATTGAAGAAGGAGTAATACCCTTTCGATAACTCGGAAAAATATGCCAGTAAAACAATTTCACTATATTTTTTAATTCCGTGTCTCTTGCACCATTTCACGAATATGTCGTACTGGCGATTGTATTTTTCGACTGATTTTTGTGGTAGAATTTCGAAACACGTTTCTAACGACTTTTCCCAAATACCAGGCGGCGAGCACTGAATGTCTTCTACCATTATTTTCTATAAATAATTCGCAACAAAACCTTTACTGATGGGGCTGTGACAGCGACAAACGATTTATGTTTATGTGGCCATGTTGATAAATATTTGCGTCAGGTAAAATACTTCATTTTTACAGTAGAATAAAGTGTTTGTTTACTTCCGGAAATCGATATAGTAATGCAAGGCTCTATTGACAGTTGACGATAAAAAATATTATTTAACCCTGTGCTTAGAAGAATTCTTATGCTCATCATCCTCATCGTTATTCTTATCATCATCAGCATCATCATTCTTATCGTTTTCTCATACAAAACATCTTAAGTTTCTTTTTTCAAAATTTTTTCCACAACAATTTAGTTTTATTGCAAATTAAATTATTTATCGTATACAAAGGTCACGCTAGGTAATGCAAGTATGATACTCTGAAATCACATTCACGTTGCGTGCACTTCTGGCAGATAGAGCCGTTCTTACTGCTTCCCCGTCAAACAGTTAGATATCCTACACACTCACAAGTGAACAGTTAGGAAAGCCTCTAATCCCTCACGAACAAGTTGAGATGAATAACCGGCAGACATCGGATCTTTATACGTCTTTATTTCGAATGTGAATAGAAAACAGCCACAAAGCGATTCCCAGGCATCGAGAAAGGGCCTCTAATGAAAAGCAGAAACCGCAAACTGGCAGTGTTGACACCGTATTTGCCCTAGATTATGAAGAAATGTGTGGGAGATTAGCACCAACCCTTCCAGCGCGTGGCACCTGGCCTTCAAAAGATCGCAACAATAGTGAGCGTTGTCCAGTTTACAGTTAGAATCACCGGGGGTTGTAAAATTTTATCGTTTGTACGGTTTTTATGGCGTTACTTGCAAATTTCGCCGTGCAATTTGTACGTCCAGCGTTCTGAAATTTGGAAGAAAGGAAGATCATAAGTCATTTTGATCCGATGTCAAATGGGTAGGGAATACAGGTTGAATGAGTTTTAAAATTTGTACCATGACTGCTGATTTTATGTTCTTTTAGGATAACTGCCGTTCAATAAATGTTGAACATGTGAATTCGAAAATTGACGGTTTTGATGCAATATCTCAGATATCATATGCAGGGCAGAAGTATATATAATTGATTATTTCTACGACGCAGTTTCAAGTGCGTCATTCTTTATTATGTTGTTTTTATGCAAAAACTACAAAACATAACTGAATATGTGTAGAAAAAATTGCTTAATTTGTATTGTTGTCATAATTTGTAAGTGTAAACTGTATACATTCTATAGTAAAACTATTAATAATTTATTTCTATTTTAGTCTTTGTATACATATTATACAGGGTGTTCCGTTTAAGAACCGACATAGAGCAGGTGCTTGTAGGGGATTCTAAAATATTGCAACTTAACCAAATTTATATACAAACAGGCGGAGTTACAGGTCTTCAAAGTGGGGCCAAGTATTTCTAAAAAAAAATAATATCCTTGAATTACTTTAACTTGGATTAACCAAACTTGGTATATGATTTAGGTTTTCTTATTGGTTTTGCTCGACTATGAGTTCAAGCAAATTGAAACACTACAAGGTGTAATAAGGGTGCAAGATAAAGAAAATATTTTGTAATAATAATAAGCATAGATAGTACGGCCTAGATAACATTTTTTTTACTTTATATTCCATTCTAAACATATACACATCTATAGCTTTATGTCGTACCTAACTGTGTGTCTTAACACAACCAAAATGTTACAAATAATCAGTACACGAACAATTTTATTTTAATAAAGTTAAAATAGAATTAATTTATTCACATTTGACATCCACACGAACATTTGTTTTATTGTGGTTAGAAAACAGCTACTGTAAATAACTTCCACTGACGCTAGCGTACTCAAATGTCAAACGTATGCTATAGAACAGAGCGACGTGCTATGTTTGTACACATGCATTTGTAAAATAAGAAGAAATAATGTATTCTTGAAGGTGTGCTTACAATGTAAATATGCAATGGTCCTTATTTTTATTTGTACGAAGCTACCTACTCCAAACAGTTCGCAGAAGATAGGGTTGTATATTTTTTACGATGTCTCAAATTTTATAACATGGCAAGTAAAAAGGCCTATTATATTATAGTTATTTCCTAATTTTTTGCACTAATCTCAAAAAAGTTGGCTAGTTGATAGCTTTGTTATACAATAAAGGTTTAAAAGTGAACCAACTTTTACTACTTCATAGGACTTTTAGAACTTCATAGAAAATAGTTTACTTTCAAGGTATTTGACCTTAAAAAGGATATCGTAATATTTATTTGTACTATACAATAAAATAAAATAATAAATTAATTGTATTACCTGATGTAGAATTTTTTACCGGAAAAATGTTTAGTTATAATCTAATGAAAATGTATAAGTAAATTCAGTTCATTTTACATTGACTAACTTTTGAACAAATAAATTAATCACAGACATTTTTCTTTATGGTAACATGAAATAAAAATTGGACTGTTAATCTAAAAACAATTTTTTAAAATCTCTTTGAAAGATTATGAAATGCCAATCTATATTTTTAAAGTATTTGTCCAGGTTTTATGTTTGGGCTGTGACGTCAGACCTGATTTTTTTCACTTTCTATTTTTTTAAAACTAAAATTAATATTGAACAAACTGCTGAAGCTGTGTTATCGACATTAGTGCTCGAAAAATATATACGAAAACTCCTAAACACAAACAAGTTTGAAACATGAGCCAAAGAAAAATATATTGAGAATTTTACAGAAAACGTATCTATTTCCTGGAGCTATCCAATACGTTAAGGCCGTCAACTTTCTGGAGTAAATATTGGATGCCTCGTACTATGATTTACCTTAACAAAAACGTAGATATTAGCAAATTTACAAACCTAATTGCATTTTTAAAAAGAAAAGCTTTCGCATATCAGTCAAAGAAATGAAAAATATTTACGAAGCTGAACGCTTTATGAAACAAGCCGAGGATAAAGAATTCCTGTTATAGTCTGTTTCGAAATGAAAGAGAGTAATAAAATCCCGAGATAAGAACCGGCCATGGGCGTGGTAATATTTCGTTTCAGGTAATTATCGGGTAACACTAATATTGTGACAGATCAATCCAGTCTTAGAGCTGAATATACGAAGACGTGCTAGTGCAGTAGAGTAAAATTCGACTTGTGTTTAGTGACTATTGTGCCGGTGAATATAATATTGTTTGGGTAAAATGTCGAGCTTATCAGATTACGTACCTGCTAAATGCGTGAAAAGATGTGCGCTCTCTCAGAATGAGATTATTATATTAAATGTATTTAATGCATTGAAACACCAAAATCCTACCAACAGTGTTAACGACATTGTGAAAAAGTGTTCCAAAATGACATGGATTGGAAAATCGACTATCTACAGACTTTTAAAGGAAACAAAAAATGAACAAGATACTGTAAATCCCCCAAAATCATCTTCAGGAAGGTCAAAAGTCGTTATAGATAATTTCTTCAAAAATGTAATTCGCAGAAAAGTACACTCATCTTATTTTAAAAAAGAAATACCAACACTAAAGAAAATTTTAAGTGAACTTTCAGAGGACAACGATTTGCCAAAAATGAGTAGAAGTAAATTATGGGCCGTCTTACGAGAGTTGAATTTTTGCGTGGAAAAACAGAACAGGAAGTCAGTTCTTATCGATAAAGATGAAATTAGAAAATTCCGTGACGAAGGGAGGAATATTTATTATCTAGACGAAACTTGGGTCAACGAGGGATATACTGTAACAAAAGTATGGCAAGATAAAAATGTGAAAAGTTTTCGACAAGCATTTTTGGATGGACTTTCAATAGGGTTCAAGGCACCTTCAGGTAAAGTGCGAAGATTAATAGTGACACATATAGGTAGTGCCAGTGGTTTTATAGATGGCGGTTTACTTTTATTTGAATCTAAAAATACAGGTGACTATCACGAAGACATGAACGCAGATGTTTTCGAAGAGTATTTTACACAGATGTTGGATCTTATTCATCCGGGGTCTGTAATTGTCATAGATAATGCCAGTTACCATTCACGGCAAACCGAGCGGACGGCTACGACTGCTTGGAGGAAAGCCGATATAATTTAATGGTTATCCGGAAAAAAATATTTCTTTTGGAGCAAATATGGTGAAAAGAAACTTTTGACACTTGTCAATCTTGATAAAGATCAGAAAAAATATATTATCGATGAAATGGCAACAAATCGCTAAATAACGGTATTACGGTTACCACCTTATCACTGTGAGCTTAACCCAATCGAATTAGTCTGGGCGCAGGTAAAAGGAGATGTAGCGCGAAATAATACGACGTTTAAATTAAATGACGTGAAAATTTTGTTAAACACTTTCTTGGAAAGAGTAACTGCAGATAACTGGCAAAGATGTATACATCATGTACAAAAAGAAGATGAGAAAATGTGGGAACTCGATAATTTAATTGACGTTACTGTGGAACCTTTCGTTATCAATCTAGGAGACGAAGATAATTCATCAGCATATTCAGAGGATGAATTTTAATATACCTACTTTTTATTTTCTTTATTGTACATTTATACAATACTACATTTACTCGCCATAATTTTTGTGTAGAATAAAAGTCTATTAATTAAATTAAAATCAATATTTTGATAATAATATTGAATAATTTTATTTGAATTACTGAAAACCCTCTTAACCCGGTTATGTTGCTCATGTTTTGAAATGCTGTTTTTATATTGTTTACTTATAAGAGAAATGAACCGAGAAATTGAAGCGGCATAGAGACAGACGGATTGTCGGGGATTAAATTTTAGCTACCTGCTACAATTTAGTCCGGTCCGATCACACAGTTTTTTTAAAAAAGTACACCTCATCTATATTGGTAATACATAATATAAAAATATTGAATATAAGCACCAGCACTACATTTATTTACGATTTACATACATAATACACTTTTATTACTCTCTTTCATTTCTAAACAGACATTAGCCAAAGGAACATTTTTGACAGTAGATGCCATAAAAGATGTCATTTATTAGCGTCAAAACGCCGAACACAGAAACTCATGTTCTAAAAATATGTTTACGGTTACTGAGGGATCAATAGATGGTATCAATTTTTTAGATATATTTCGTAAGTACGTAATACTTCGTCCACTCAATACGACGCATTATATTAAAAATTCCATCGAACAGAAAAACGAAATAGCAAAAAGATTTATAGGTAAGAAACACCAAATAAGAAATTAAAAGAATTTCACGCAGAGGCAGATTATTATTATTATTCATTCATTCCGACTACTAGTACTTGAATTGCTGTTGCTGTTGCAAGAGAAGCTGGATGCCGTTTTCTAAAAATGAGTTTTTCAGAATTTTTAAAAAAGTGTAAGGAACTCTATTGCCACCCGGTATTAATAAGTGCAAAAATATCCCGTTATTTAATACTATACCACACATGACCACCAACCGACTACAAAGATTCCCTTTTTATAAATGATTAAGTGGAACATTGTCGCCCAGTCCCAATAAAGCTGTTGGGAATGACTGATAGGCGTATTAAAAAATCCTCAACCACAATGCCAAGACTTACGCAGATTATTACATCCACGTTGAATGTCTCTTACCTACCTACTTGTCATTGTGGGTCAGCCTTTGCAAATATCCGCATTATGAAAGGGTTCTGACACGAAATGTCACAAAACTAGCCTTTACTTACGTCCATTGTAGGAGTTATGATGGATACGTCTTTGCAAATAATAACTGTATACATGTAACGCCATGGGCGCAGGCATATTTTTTTCGTTTGGTAACAGTGACTGTAACTTTAGTCAATTTTGAGCTATCATTTAAAAAATCACAAGGCAATTGTTTTATTTTTCTAACAATTTTTATAAATTTGTCATTAAAACATTTTTTTCTAGATTTATTTATTATATACTTGTGAGAAAATATACAGGGTGAGTCGGAAAGAATGGCTCAACACTAAGCTGGAGATGCTAGACACCAAAATATTATATTTGAGCTCATCATACCTTATACTAATGTCGCTGGTTTAAGAAATACAGGGTGTTCAATGTTTAAATTTCATCCTGAAATGGTAGTTAAACATATTTTTTTCGTTTGGTAACAGTGACTGTAACTTTAGTCAATTTTGAGCTATCATTTAAAAAATCACAAGGCAATTGTTTTATTTTTCTAACAATTTTTATAAATTTGTCATTAAAACATTTTTTTCTAGATTTATTTATTATATACTTGTGAGAAAATATACAGGGTGAGTCGGAAAGAATGGCTCAACACTAAGCTGGAGATGCTAGACACCAAAATATTATGTTTGAGCTCATCATACCTTATACTAATGTCGCTGGTTTAAGAAATACAACGTTCTTTTATGTTTTTAAGCATAAGTCAACAGATAAGAAAAATATGTTTTGATTTACCTAAATAATACGGTGAAATTAGCGCCCTGTAGGAGCAACGTCATAATAAGCTTTAAATTCGTAATTCTCACACCAAGAAAACCAACACTACCAATTTTCAGTCATGCTATCAAAACTTTCTCAATTATTGAGAAATTTCAGAATAAAATTTAAACCTTGAATATCCTGTATTTCTTAAACCAGCGCAATTCGTATAAGGCATGATGAGCCCAAACATAATATTTTGGTGTTTAGTATCTTCAGCTTAGTGTTGACCCATTCTTTCTGGCTCATTCTGTATTTTGTTTTCAAAAGAATGTTGGCTCGACTCACCCAAATGTTGCACAAAATGATCGAGTTGTTTTTTTGTTGTAGTATTTTATGGCTCTTTTAAGGAATATTAAACGTAATACGCCAGTCCTGTCTTACATATTTGATGAAATAACAGGACTGACGTTCATATTTTAGTCTTCTTTGAGAATTATGGTAGTTAAAATTTTAATTTAAAATTTTTCTATTCCAAATATTGTCAAAAAGCAGTCGTATATTTTTTACATTATAAACGTCAAATTTTGTATTATAAATTGAATGCTGCTACAAAATTTTTTGACCAAAAAACATGCGACATTTTTTTGGTTATAAAAAATATATCTTATCTTATCCTGCGTGCCGATGAATCTTGAATTAAAACTATGATAACTACGCAATTTTTAATAAATTTGTTTTCATTTCCTACATTTTTTAACCCGCCCCTGAAACTGACCATAACTTAATCCTTTTTGCAAATACGTTTAAAGCTTTTGACCTACATACACCCAAACATCTGCCACCCACAAAAAGGGTTTGTGTGATATCTGCAAGAACTCGCTTCCCGTATTATCTACGAAATTCGAACGGTACATTTCGAGAATTCGCAAAAACACGATGCACGGTGCATTATCCCGATTGTCATTTATTACGCACAATAAAATTCGACCTAGCGGCACTATTGCTGATTCTTAGAGCCTGTAGATATTTTTTATGTCTTTATTGTTAGCAGGCGAAAATTTGAAAGTTTATGGGGTCACTTTGGGCAATTTTGGTTTATGGTGGCTTGCATATTTTTTAATCTTTTTTTAGGCAATTCAGGGTATTAAGGTTTACCCCTCTGTAAAAAGTCAGAATGTTTCGTCAGTCCTGAGTATATTAGTTCATGGAAATTGCAGAAATAAAAATTGGGATTTCAAAATTAAGCTCAGGTCCTACTTTTCAAGTGAAATAAAACAAAATATTATGTAAATGACATTGTATTTCTTTTTTAATTGTAAATCCAATCATTCATTATATGTACAGGGTGATTATGGTTTTAATGCACAAACCTCGAGGATTAGTAGAAAATAATGCCAATTTGTTACCTATCTTTCTATTTTGGGGGTCTGTAAGTGAAATATACTATGGTAACATTACGAAAAAATATATATCCACTACCACCTATGCCTTTAAACTGTTTTTTTTTCGGAATGCAGTTTACTTACAACTCCTTAACCATTTTGTTATTGGTTTCTTAACCTGGGGAAAAGGCAATTTTACTATACAAATACACACTTTCCCCTTTTGCTATTTGCCTTCAGGCAACAATAATAGTAATTACTATTAAAACTGTTCTTAGTGCCTAAACTAGTGCCTAAAAGTAATAGAAAAACATTAAAAACAACGTAAATATTTATTTATTATAAATTTTAATGGTACAGTTATGTAAATTAGTAGTCGGAATGAATAAATTGATATTAGTGGCAATACTGCTTTTGCGTGAACTTCTTTTAATTTCTTATTTGGTGTATTTTTCTAACCTCTTTTGTTTTTCTGTTCAATGGAATTTGCGACATAACCCTCGGCAACTGAACTTGATCGTCCACCTCCATGTCGCTTTAAAAGAGTCATACCCGCTCCAGAATCTACCAACATTGTTGCAGCACTGCGCTTGAAGCAATGGCCAGTGTATTCATTGGCATTGGAGAACCCAAGGAATTCCGCCATACCTCCAATTGTATTCATTCCACCTGCCTGGATACAGCATTTATTACTTCGATATGTCAAGAAAAATCGCTGACGTGTCGTATTGAGTGGATGCAGTTTTGCGAACTTATATATATAAAAATTGATGCCATCTATTGATCCCCCAGAAATCGTAAACATTCTTTGTGTAAACAGTTTTTGTGTTCGGAATTTTGACACTAATATCCAAAGACTTGTCATTATCACTCATTTTTGGCGAATTTTTCGCAAAACTTTGTAGAAAATACGGCGACGTGCGACGTTTGAAATTGACAGAATCTTGACATTAAACAGTGAATACACAATGCCTTAGAAGCAGATTGCCTGTCCACTTTTCAAAATACAAATAAAAGCATAAAGATATCAAATTCTCCGCTTTCACAAAAAAATCTTGTATGAAATTCATTGTAATTTTGCGTCCCGTGCTTAATACACACTCTTGTGCACAAAAAACTAGTTTATTACTGTGTGTTACCATTTGTTTTTATTTTAACACCTAAATCTTATGCTACTGTGTGATAAAACCATAAATTCACGGCTAAGTCCCTTGTAGATTTGCAATAAACATCTTAACCTGATTCAGATTCATGAATGTATAATAAATTGACGTGATCATGCAATTTGAATTATTTTATTTTAAAAGAGTATAAAGTAGGCTGCAATTGTTTGATATTTAAAAACATCCCCCGCGGTGGTGGAGAACATGGTTCCCTGAAATCGCCTTTGGTCTGTATTCTTTAGACACCCACTCGTTTTGTGACAAATCCGATTTGAGGAACAACTGGTGTAGAAAAGTTGAATTTTATACAATTCCTGAAATGCTTTAAAACTTTTAATGGAAAGGATTAAGAGACAAACGGAACTTCCTCATCCCGCTCGGAGTTATTTTTGTTGGGACTTGCGAGAAGCGGGGAAGTATTTATCAGCGGCTGGCAGGTAATTTCCGGTTTAAGAAGTGTGTCCACGGAAACAACGGTTTGTTATATAGGGTGTTCCAGTTTTTTCCTTCTTAACTTTGGAAAACCATAAAACAATAAAAAATAACAAAGATGTTTCCTATAATAGTTTTTTCTACGACATTCCACTTTCGTTCAACTTTAAAAATATATATTTTCTTTATTATCTACTACACTATTAAACAAATAAACCTCTATGTGGTGGTGCATCACATATTTTGAACAATATTAAGCAACAGCAGAAATTGGCAAAGAATCTCGGATGGAAGAGATAGCATAATACGCTTTATTAAGTTTTTTACTTAGCAAGTCAATATGGGCTGACCGTAAGATTTTTGTCTACAACAATCCCAAGAAATTTTGTGAAATCAGTTGATTTTAAGTTTGAATTATTAAAAGTTAAATTTAGTTCTTTATTTACTACATTATTCTGAAAGTATATGCACTTTGTTTTCTCAAAATTAAGTATCAGGCCATTAGTGTTGCACCAATTTACATAATATTTAAGTATAGTCTCCGAAGAAACCAACTCCTCAAAAGTATGTCCTGAAACCAGCGAAGACGTGCCATCTGCAAATATTGTTAACATATCAGTGTGTATATATTTAGGCAAATCATTCATAAACAACAAAAACATCAGTGGACCCAGGACAGACCCCTGGGGCACTCCAGTGCTTGTTATAAGACATTCTGATGACACATTTCCAATCTTTACTAACACTGACCTGTCTTTTAAAAAGGACATTTACCATCCCAAGAATATACCTCTAAAGCCCAAACCAAATAATTTATTTTCAAAATAATCAAAGTTTAAGCTATCAAATGCGCGTGATAAATCAAAAAAGAATCCTGCCACGTATCCACCACTATCAAGACATTTATAAACATGTTCTAATAAGGCACAAGCCGCTGATCTACCTTTACGAAAACAGTGCTGATGCTTAGTTAAAATGTTGAACTTTATTTAAAAATTGTACATTTTGTTATACACCACTATTTCAAAAATTTTAGAGAAAACACTTAGTATTGATATTGGTCTATAATTAGCTATAATCTGCAGATCGTCTTTCTTATGTACAGAAATAACTGAAGCGGTTTTCAAGACACAAGGAAAATTGCGTTATAATTGATAAATTAATCATATGTGCTAAATAGAGAGGCGGTCAGGTAGATGTCATATATACGGATCTATCAAAGGCATTTGACAGACTTGATCATGGGTTGCTTTTGGAAAAATTATTCGGTTATGGGCTAACTTTGAACTTTGTTACATTTTTTGAATCTTACCTATCCAACAGAACATTGCAAGTTGAAATGTATGGTTTCAGGTCTGTCATGGTCCATGCAACGTCGGGCGTTCCCCAGGGTTCAGTCTTGGGGCCACTTCTTTTCAATTTATTTATAAATGACATAACTCTGAACATCTCTAGTGATGCGTTGCTGTATGCTGATGACTTAAAATTGTTCAGATGTATTAACGGTATTAAGGATTGCCTGGAATTACAATCTGATCTAACTACAATTAACAAATGGTGTAAGCTTAATCTTTTATCACTGAATATCAATAAATGTATTACAATGTCATATACTAAAAGGACTGATCATAACTCCATAAATTATCTATACCAAATTGATGCTGTATCTCTGGCAAAATGTGACAATTTCAGAGACCTTGGGGTAGTATTTGATTCCAAATTAACTTTTGTTAACCATACTAATACTATTACTAAAAGTGCTTACAAATCTCTGGGTTTTATTACTCGTAATTCAAAGCAGTTTTCAGTTCATACTATCAAATTACTTTATTTCTCTCTAGTTCGCTCTAAACTAGAATATGCTAGTACAGTGTGGAATCCAGGATACGTTGTTCATATACATAGCATTGAAAGAATTCAAAGGCAATTACTTAAATATCTTTCGTTTAAATCTGACAAAGTTTATCCACCTCGAGATCACCCACAATGTGAACTATTAGCCAGGTTTCATCTCAACTCGTTAGCCCAGAGGAGGATATATTTTTCTGTTTTATTTCTGTTTAAACTTGTTAATGGTATAATAGTTTGTGAAGAGTTATTGCGCTATTTAAAGTTCAATATTTTAGAGAGAAGAACTCGACATAATTATTTATTTTATCTAAAAACACCCAGGACAAATGTTCTTCGATTTGCACCGATTAATGTAATGTGTTCAAATTATCATCATTATCAGAACTCTTTCGACATTTTTTGTTCTACTGTACGGAATATTAAGCGATGCATTCTCGACGCGTATTGAATCATTTGTGGCTGCGTTGATTGGTGTGTATACGTGTATCATATGTATTAGTTATTTTTCCTTTGTTTGTTTACTCCTGTTATTTTTCTAATACCCTGTACTAACTATACATGTTGTTATTTTATTATTCATCTTTAATTACATGTAATACTTCTTCCTAGATCACAGGTGTAAAGAAAAAAGTTTTATTGATCATATACAGATCTGCATTTAAAACAAGTACAGGCAATAGATTATAATTATTGTTGAAAATGGTACCCCAAACGTTGACACTGAAACGTTGCTGAAATAGTCTTGATCAAATTGCATGCGGATCTTATAAAATGATGCACTAATGAATGTGTGGGCAGGTTGTCTATTTGGATATGTTGTTGGCATTATCGGGCGACATATCTGGCGTTTCTATTGGAATACCCATATACAAAGACAATATGTGCATATTCTTCAATTGTAAATAAATGTAAGTTACATTAAAATTATATTTTTTAAAATGCTTGTAACTTCTAAAAAATGAATCGGACCTAGGAGTATATTCATATAAGAAAACATTTTTTGAAATTAATCCAACTACCAAAGTTTGTCATCGACCTTGTAGAACACAATGATGCTCGTAAAGTGTGTTACTAACCTGGGTGGTGATAGTTGATACATAAAAAAATATCAGTAAACTCGAACGACGAAATGATATGGAGAAGAACTATTTAAAACAAATATTAATTCATGGATAAACGAAGGTCATAAAGAAGGCCGTACTATAAGTGTAGTGTATGGTAAGTGTTAATGTGAACAGTGCTATTAATCAGTAATGAATAATAGTGGAGTGTATTATAAATGTTGAAGTGCGGTATCCGTGGAGTGAGCATCAAGTAAACGTAAGTAGGTGGTAGTAAGCCATGGTCATCCAAAAAGACGGCATTATATAACTATGGAGAGTATGGGTAAGTATATAACCTTTTTTAAGTAAATTATTAAAATTCAGTTCACTTAACGTCAACTTATTTTTGATAATTTTGTGTTCTTTGAACTTTTCTCAATTATGTTGCATATGGAATCTTGTCTTTTGCAACCTTCATTTCCCGTACTCATCGTAGTGCTGTGAATTATTCACTATCTACTCTTTTGGAACTCGGGTATAATCAGCGCATACTTGATAAACCTTTATTCAGAATGAACATGAGTATAGGTACTTGTCTCTACTGTTTTAAAAAAGGCAGACATTTGGAACTATTTACATAACAAGAACTTTTTAGAAAGTTCTCGAGGTAAAGGAACAGGTTATTTTAGGAGATAAATTACTAGAATTACTAGAATTTATTTTTTAAATTCATTACATTTTCATTTCTTATTTACAACCACATGACCTAGATCGAACTTTCCTCTGACACATTTAATTTTTACACCGGGGCAATCAGGAACCCTACCCACCCTGCATAGGACAATATTGTGCTCCTAAAAAATTAATAAAATCAATAAGAAAAATGCTTAATTTGGTTAATGGTTAATGGCTATTAAGCTAAACACCTAAGCTATTTCGGCTAGGTCTGGCTTTAGAAATCCTTTTTCAAACCAAACAGATTTAAGTCCACTTTAAAGAATTTTGTTGATATAAAATTTCAAAAAAATATAGAAATTCAATTTTTGGAAAGGGTAATGTCGCATTTAAACATAGCGAGTTCTAGTCCAGACTATTGATAACTTTCAAATTAGTATCTACAATATTAAAAATACTTACCTGTAGATTGTGGCCAATCCCTGGTATATACGCCACCATCTCTTTTCCGTTGGACAGTCTGACTAGGACGCATTTTCTATTGGCAGAATTAGGTTTCTTCGGTTTCTTGATCAAAGTCTTCAACACCACGCCTTTCATAAAGGGTAGCCCGTCAAGAGGACGGCGTTTCTTCTTCTTCTTGATATGTGGCCCCCGCCTGTGCATTTGAAGCAGTGAGACTGGTCTTTCTGAAAAGAACAAACATATGATACATCAGAGTTGGCTGCTGTTGATATGTGTAAATGTCAAAATAATTATAAATGATTTTATTAGTTTAAGATAAAAATGATTAAACGCGAGAATGTACATAGTTCAATTATTATGGCAGGTTTCGTCATATATGGAATATTACCAAATTTTCCATGGATACAACAACAAAACTAGGTTGGCAGGTGTAATTTATATTTATGCCAAATTTGATAGCATTCCAGATATGAAGAAAATTGTAAAAATTTGTTAATATCAACGGGCGGTTCGTGAATTTTTAAACTAGTGAGACAAGCAGCCTTTTCCTAATCATTATTTATAGGTAAATCAGAAAATAAAAGTAGATGATTATTTGAAATTCCCACTACTTTGTTAGGCGAATACAATAATGTATTCTTTTACCTACTATTTTACTATTTTAACAATTTTCCTAAACTTTCAAATTAATGAATTTTTTATTTTTATATCACGCATCGTCCAATGCCGTTGTAATATTTTATTTACTTGTACTTATCAATGTAAATTTTCAGTTTGGAAAAATACAATGAGTAATTTTATTATATTATATATTAATAAATCTTGCGACAAATTTTTAAATCGGAATGTTGAAAAAGCGTGCTTATTTATTGTTGCGGACACGACAATATGCAGGGGATATCATTATAAAATAACAAAGTTGACGTCGGCTAGATATTTTAGTTCTGTTCGCCCCGGGAACCTTGCGCCATGCTGCCAAATTCTTCCAGATCAGTATTTTGGGACACCCTGCATAACGTTCTTCATGTGTTACATTCGGGTACGGTGAATGTTATTACATTGGCTATTAACACTCGAACACTGTCTACAATTTTGACGACAGAATACATTGGTAGACATATTGAGAGTATTTTATTTTTATTTTTTGGCATTAAAATCTATTAAGAATCTATTTATAACTTTTTATTTAAAATTTCAGCCACTGTGTATTACCGTGTGTCTATATTACTAAAAAAAGTTATTCGCACACGTCCTACTCGAAGCAGAAATCTCGCGATGGAGCCTATGAAAAAGTTTTTATGTTTTTTTTTATAATAATGCTTCAATCTAAACTTTACCCCTTACAGTTTTCTATTATCTTTTTTGAAGGCAAGCTGCCCGTGAAAATGGCAATAGTTAAAACTTCGTAGTAGTTTCCTATTTTCTCAATGCGGAGATTTAGGATCGCAAAGTAACGGATATTTAGTTTCAGAGAGAATCTTTTGCATGTCCTGACTCCGGATATTTTCCTCCGATATTTCGTTTCAACCAATTTTGCCAAGGATAAGCATATTTTATGCAGCTTGGTTCATGTACAGATTAAATAGCTATAGGGAAAAAAATATGTTAAAAAATAATTCACCTGACCATACAACGCTATGCTTATCAAACTTTAACAAAGAAAGTCTTGTGATAGACTTATTTATGTATTGTAATTTCTCTTTTAAAATATGACCGAAACATACAATTTTTAAAATAAAACACTCTTTTTATGCAATTCAATTGCATTATTTTATTATTATTATTATCGAAGTGTGATAAGTTCTATTTAGTTAAAAATGTTTAATACACAGCAATATTTGAACCATGAACTGCCGTCAAATGCAAAATGGTGGAGACCTACTAGATATCGATGTGTAAATCAGATATTGATTGATTGAGATGCTTTGGCGGTAAACGTGTGGCAGTGTTTTATGTATTTATGTACATACGGTCGAGGGAAGGAAAGGTTCCTAAAAAAGGAGATGCCTGACAGCTTGCGAGTGGTTGTCACTGGTATCAGAAAATTGATAATTTTATAAAATGTTTATCTACCAAGTTTCAGCCTGTTAAAATGACAGGTTTTCATTTTAGAAATATTGAATATTCAATTTACCCCAATTCCCACCCCTCTGACGGCTTGCGAGTGGATGCCACTGGTATCAGAAAATTGATAATGTTATAAAATATTTATCTACCAAGTTTCAGCCTGTTAAAATGACAGGTTTTCATTTTAGAAATATTGAATATTCAATTTACCCCAATTTCCACCCCTCTGACGGCTTGCGAGTGGATGCCACTGGTATCAGAAAATTGATAATGTTATAAAATATTTATCCACCGAGTTTCAGCCTGTTAAAATGACAGGTTTTCATTTTAGAAATATTGAATATTCAATTTACCGCAATTTCCACCCCTCTGACAGCTTGCGAGTGGATGCCACTGGTATCAGAAAATTGATAATTTTATAAAATATTTATCCACCGAGTTTCAGACTGTTAAAATGACAGGTTTTCGTTTTAAAAATATTGAATATTCAATTTACCCCAATTTCCACCCCTCTGACGGCTTGCGAGTGGATGCCACTGGTATCAGAAAATTGATAATTTTATAAAATAATTATCTACCGAGTGTCAGCCTGTTAAAATGACAGGTTTTCATTTTAGAAATATTGAATATTCAATTTACTCCAATTTCCACTCCTCTCACGGCTTGCGAGTGGATGCCACTGGCATTAAAAAAGGTTTTGTTCGTTAAAAATCCATTCATAAAAACCTTAAGGCCCGGTACAGACTTTGCGTGAATTCGCGATGCGTCGTTTGTCAAGGATTCGTGCATCGTGTGTAGAGTTTTTATGAATTCACGCATAGTCTGTAGCGGGCCTTACGTTCAAATTGAGAAAATTACAAAAATACATGATTTATTTATCTGATGGCTTGGGTGTTTCCGTAGCGCCTGGCTGCTGTCTTCACACCGGTAAATTTATCACCCCCTGTTAAAGGCTCGTAACTCCTAGAGAGGGGGAAAAAGTTTATATGAAGGACCCCTTTCGGTCGTACAATTTCATCTCAATATTATTCGGGATCTAGGGCGATCCCGAATAATGTGCAAAAAAATAATAATTAAAGTATGTTTATTGAAACAAAATACTTCCATTCATACCTACAGATATTTACCATGTATTTTTGATTATTTGTTACCTTTTCAAACAAGAACTACGCACGCCTGTGTTTAATAGTACATATATGTTACTTTTTAAGGTCTCTACGGGGCGATTGTGTATCTGCTGATGAAACCATCACCTTGAAATTTTGATCCCATTTCTAGAGTAACAGTAACCTCTCTCGGGGTAAAATAACATCCCCTACAGTATTAAAGGGAAATTCTTACATTAATTAACGAATATGCGAATAACTTTTGTCTGACACCGCTCTTACCCAAATACAGTTTTCGGCCAAGCGCCGAAATTCCTTCATGTTTATTCAGCTTGTCATCTGCAAGATATCTGCATATTTTTCAATGAAACTCAAAACATTTTTCGCATACATTACCCAAGATTAAAATAATTTCTTTGCCGAATAATATTATTCGGGACTCGGGTTCAAATTAATTTGCCCCGAAAAAAACCTCGTCCGTTGCGGCTAACCAGCAAATAATTCCGACGCCGAAACGCGAATATCAGGTTGGGGATTTTACAGCCAGTTGGGAGTTACGGCGTATTTAATATAGGATCGAGTTAGCAAGGACATAACTCTGAGGATCACAAAAGGAAAATCAAATAAAAATGCTCCTAAGATTTCTCGACATTTAATTAAATAAAACGAATCTGTCCAAATGTCGGCGTAGGAGTCACTTTATCGGACAAAAAATATGTTTTTTATTATACTTCTTTGAAAACACATTATTTTCATCTGTATTAGAAGGTTATTAGTAACAATGTAAAGTAACGTTCAGATAAACGTTAGTGCAATGGCACTGCAGTTGTACTGTTGTATTGTAATTGTATGGTGTTTAATATTATTTACTCTGTTTACATAAAATTACTGTAGACTTAAGAAGTTGGGGAATTTTTCCGCTGTAAGTTGGCGACATGCAAAAACTCAAGATTCTTGACCTTCAGAGAGGTTATGTTTATGTTTTGTCAACTACGTCCCTATCTACGGAAATTGTTGGTTTTTATCATTTGCCGAATAGTAATTAAAAGCCTACCCTAGATAAAATATAAGCCTACAATCTGCAGGAATAGATGGTCTATTTGAATGTTTGGTTAAATCACAGTATACTAGTATACTGTGGGTTAAATGAGGCCCCACTAATTTCAGCAAGTCATCAAACACTGCCACTGTCATTCGGGTGAAATGAAAAAATAATCGGCATTCTCATTTCGCATTTCTTTATATAAATTATAGAAATCACCTTGCATGTACTATCTGCGGTTAATAGGTCGCACCCACCATCTCCGAGTTCTTCTTTTAATTTTTTTTGCATGTATAGTTTTTATACATATTGACGTCGCTGCGAATAAGAGCAGCAAAAGTAACTGGTTCTAAACCAAACAGTCCTCTTCATCCATTTGTTTAGAAACAAATCAATTCTAAACTAAATATCTAAATTAGAATCTAATTTAAAAACTTAACCTGCAAAAATATGAATCTTCTGTTTACTGTCAAAAAAGTAGTTTTCTGATTGGTCCTTGTATGATTGTTGGAAAAGGATTGGTAAAAGCTAAAATGCTTTTAGCTTCTGCCATACAACTGCAGTACAAACGCGTTACTGTTAAGTTTATCTGAACGTTACACAAGTCACCCGTATTTCTCGCCGTTTTACTTCAGTATCTTTGAATATTTGCAGGTGGGATGAGTTAACATTCCTATTATTTGCTAAACCCTAGATTATTCAGTTATTAAATGTTTAAAATTATTTGTATTTTGTAGAAAACACTATTTCAAGAATACGGCGCCCTTTATAATAACTTTTCTGCAGTACCAATGCAACCGCACTAATCTTATGTGAATGAAGCTTAACATGGGCTAGCGCACGGAAAAAGTTTTCCCGATATGCGATTCTTTTCGTGCGCTGAATAAAAATACAATACATCTCATCGATATAAGGAAATATAAAAAATTCCAAGACACCGCTCATTATCTAGAAATGTACCAGGGCAACATTCCCATAGGAATCGGAGGTCGCACAGAATAAACCCGGAAGGCTTACGAAGTCCACTTGCGACAATATTCCGACATAAACCCCTTTCGAGTCCTCTCGCTCGCTCGGTCGCATTCTGCGGTCGCGGTAGCGCGGTCCTACGCAAAAATGCGTGTGGCCCCCCGTGTCCTGGGAGTAATCCGTCCCCGTATTTTCCATTTCCTGGTGTAATACAGCGTGAATGCGAACGCTGCATTGTGGTGGGCGCATTCATCTGTCGATGGACATTGTCCATATCGAAGATGCGTCACCTGCCAGGGTCCCCAAAGGGTGAAGTGTGCAGCGTGGGAGAAATCGGCACAGGACCGTACCGAGAGATATTTATTTTAAGGTCGCCGTAAAATGATCAAATTTGTGGCGTTTTTTTAGGTACAGAAATCTTGACAAATTTAAACATTTACAACAAAACTAATATGAAAAATAAAATTTTATTTAAATTTTCCTCAAATAAAGTAATAACATTTAAAAAACGTTTAAGAGACACACTATTTTCCTATTCTAACTCTACATTTTAACAATTATTTTCACATACTTACAAACAAAAGTGAACAACTTATATGCAGAACGATATAAGTTTATGTTATAACAATATTTACATTTAAAAATACGCATTTTGAAAGATTTCTGTACCTAAATATTTATTGGTTAGACCGCTTTCTGTCGTTCTATATTCATTTTACTTCGGTACTTTTGAATATTCGCAGGTGGCATGAAATAGCATTCTTGTTATTTGCTAAGCTCTATATTATTTAGTTCTTAAATGTTTAAAATTATTTGTATTACAAGTAAATCCTCTCTGATGTACCCCAGAAGTTGTTCTATCTTCTAGTATAAGATTAAATGAAACGAACATTTATTTCTATAATGTTTTTGATTTGTCACTATATTTTAGATATAAAGTTGCAACATAAATATACTGACCTGAAATTTTGTTTGTACAACAAATCAACAAATAATAGTGGAAGAAAAAAATAAGCCCTGATTTACTTTTTAATTCTAAATTGATCAATCAATTTTTGGACAAATTAAAAATAATACATGTAACATTAGATTACAAGCATTACCTTTATTCTTATTAAACCTTGTATTTCTCATACATTTTCTATGGAAGACAAATAAAAAATTTCCAGAATGTATGAAATTTTTACGAAAAATTCACTTACATACTAATATATACCATATATTAAAGGGATTCTTAAAAATTCTCTTCAAATTCATATTCTACTAAAATATCTGCATTTCGATGGATTTGTGTAAAAAATAGTAGATATAAAATACCATACTTCAAATGTCTTTCAAACCAATTATCGGCACATCCAGTATTTTGATTTAGGGGAGAAGAGTAATGGAAAAATTTTAATTACCCCCTTGGATGCGCCCATGAAAGCAATATCAGCAAAAGTCATAATGGTTTTTAAGATAGGTAATGGTAACACAGAATAAATGTCGGCAAATGTGTACGTCGAAAATGCATATTATTTTTGATAAGATAAGATATTTTCACTGTCTCTATTGATTTCAAAAATTTACGAATGTGGTCTTCAAATTATTTTGCCTCTTTTTGACTGTTTAATAAGTTTTTTTTTTAATTTTAATTATTTGGCCACAAATTATGTATAATGCATATGTAATACACATATCTTTGTTAATATACAGGGTGTTTCTGAAATAACTGTGTTTCTGTTATACCAGCTACCCCTCGACGAGAAAATTGTTAATTTTTTGAGTGCGGTCCTGTTCAATGTCCAGTCCGAACGACAATTCGACAATGGGTCTGTGGTGTGGCCAGATCGTAATCTTACAGATTTAGTTATTGCATTTGACTGTATTGTATTGAACTGTCACAATTCTTTAAAAGTGCTGTCTCATCGTATTTACGCAGCCTGACGATTTTCCTAAATTGAGATTTTTAATCTCTCCATTCATAATTTCCTATTATGCCGTTGGTTTGGCTATTAGTCCCGGTTTGTGGCTAACTGACCATTTGGGAGGAAAAATATAGTGAGCGGCAAAAGTATGGAATACATTTATTTAAAAATCAGGTGTTCGTTTTTTGAAAAATTGCTCGAACCCATTAATTTTTATTTTCAGCTGTTCATTCTTTAAACCGGTCTTCATGTGTGTACAGACTGAAGCAAAAAAAGGTAAATTTTTTAAATGGAAACCCTTTTTTGTATTTTTATTCAATTTGCCATGAAATTCTAAGTATTTTTTATGTAACATACGCTATACCCGTTTTCGAAAACATGATGTCTGAAAATTGACCTCCGATTTATTTAAATGAATGTTTTAATGACAGTTGGAAGACGCGGACCTCCAAGGTCACCCGATCTTACACCTATAATATTATTTTTTATGGGGTTATTTAAAATTCACGATTTATGCAAGCAGACCTCAAAACATCGAAGACTTGGAAAACCGAATAAGGCAAGAGACGAAGAAAATTGAAGGGATCGTATTAACTAATATTCTAGATGATTTTGCGTATTGTCAAAAAACCAATGGCTGACATTTTGAACATTTCATTTCAAAGTGGTTTGATTGATTGGACGATCTGAACACTTGTTATTGAATTACTTTTTTGGGAAACTCTTAAAAATAGGTACAGGGTAGGTATGTACCCAAAAAATTCTTAGAATTTCATGGCAAATTGAATAAAATTACCTTGAAAAATACAAAAAGGAAGTTTCTATTAAAAAAAATTGATCATGACATACTTTTTTTGCTTCTACCTGTATACACGAAAACTTCATTCGAAAAATGCGAAGCTAAAAATAAAAATCATTTTTACGGTTTAGAACAATTATGGTAATGAAATTGACAAAGCTTTCTAAAAGCATAAACATATCTACTATGTTTATTTTACAATAAATACAACAAAAAATTGAATTAAAAACAAAATATTTCCATTTATGCCTTTGTAGCCTTTAAAAAGGTCATTCAATTTTCTATAATTTTTACATGAACAAATATGAAATAGCACATATTTTTATGTTCTAGTAAGTACATAAACAAGGGTTCTAGCGATCCTAAGTTTGCGGAAATAAAAAAGAATTACTTTATATCATATCAGCAAGAAATCTCCTTATTCATAGGCAACCAGGTATACAACAGTGTATTTTATTCTATCTAAGATGTGTGCATATTTTTTAAGAAACTAAATACAATTTAATATAGTCCAGCATATTTAAACAATTATTATTGATTACTATTCTACAAATAAAATATGAATTTTCTTAATAACATTGAGGTGACTACCTACTACTTACTATAATACCTATATTATTAGCTTAACTCTCTATGTTTACTCTGTCAAATTAAAAAAATATATATAATATCTTTTAAAACACTATAGAAAATTTTATATGTTCCTTTTCATCAAATAGTTTTTTTTATATTATTCTAAGTAGTTATATGCGTTGTTCTCAAAACATATTTACTAGTTATCGATGCACGAATATAAGAATATTACGTATATCATAAAAGTAGGTTAAACATAACTAAAATTGTATGGTAAGTTCTTATAAAATATATTACTAAATTAACTTCAGTTTATGTTTAGATAAGTATGTACTATGCTTTATTCATATTACTTTAAAGAATTTTGGAAAAAAATTCTATTGGCTACCTTTCGTTAAAGCATAATAGTTTATTTATGCATGCAAAAGTGAGAAATATCTTACCTTGTATTGTGAGACATGACAGCCTGTTGCTCAAGAAAGTACTAACATCCAATAGTGGTTTATTTTTAACAATATTAGACACCAAACTTGGTGCCTGGGGTATTCTCCTAACTATTTGGCTGATAAAATTCATAACTGAAACAGAATAAAGTAACATCAGTATCAGCTAAAAATTAAATTATTTTATCTTTACCTTAGTTAAATTTAAAAAGAAAATAACACTCAATAATGTATTTGCTACACATTTAAAGTTAGGTTAACGTCAATTTCACTTTTAGCGATCACCGATCAGCTGTGCTGTGCCTAGATATTTGTCGATAAATTAGAAGTTGCGTTGGCTGCACTGCACAGCGCAAAGCGCGAAGATTTCGAATTCAAATTTAATGTGTAGAAGCACAGATAAATTATCCGTGGTAGAAGGTATACGACAGTAATTATTAGCATATTAAAGTTTAGAAACTGGCAATGATATCAGTTTATTTTTTTTTTCAGTAGGTAAATAAGTGAATACATATTAAGTTTTAGAAAGTATTTGTAGAAATAAGTTTAAGAAATATGCAACAGAAGTATTTCAGATCAATTTAGTTGATAAAAAAACATGTTAGTCTATTCTAATTTGTCTTCCAGCATTTTGTCTCGTTTTTTCGCAACATATAGATTAATGCGAACAGCTAAAGCATTACATACTTGAATGATTCTCTCACTGAAGCGTGGCTATATTAAACAACTTTCAATAGGAAAAAGTCTAGATACTCAATGTCATAGCTTTTGACCTTGAATTTTTTTCGAAAATATGTTAAGAGAAGGAACGTTTGTTTAAAAATGGATTGATGGTATTTTTTAATACGGAATTTTATACTTATTTTTATAAATATCACAATCACATTGTAGTATGTATTTTTGGCAGTACATAAACAAATAGAAATATATTTTTTGAGGTTAAGTAATAAAGATATTAAGGGACATTTTTAAATGAAAGTTAACGATTAAAAAATTATTCAGTGGTGTAGGTATCAGGGATTTATAATTTTAATGTAGGTGGAAATAATTTGAATACTGCATTATGAATTTTCCGATATTTTTAAGCAAACAACAAACGATAACTGTGTTTATTTCTGTGACTGTTGTTGTTGAATTATAGGAGTCCAAATCCAACTCAGGGACAATATGCAGTTCAATGTAAAAAAAATTAGCTCTAATTTATTATAAAATAATATGTTACAAAATAAATTTAAAAAATTGTATTTCACTAAGACTTTAAATAGGGTTATTTTTAAAGAATGTTTCCGTATAACCTTAATGAAGAATAATAACTAATTTAAATACATACCAGTTAAGACTAAATTGCAGCATTTAAATTAGCTCTCGAAAATATCCAGTGGATTGCAATTTGGAGAACTGCACATCATGACTACTTTTAGAGCATTACTACACTCTGAAACATAGTAGCAGTTAATGTATTAATCAATCTATATACAGACTGTTTCGATGTTAGAGAAAAAAAAAATCTGTCTTGCACGCTTACAGAGACAGTGATAAATTTAAAAAATAAATATATGAATTGTTTTTGTTGCACGTGGATTTTATTAATTTGTGATTGAAAAATATGATAACTTTTTTACACACAAAAGGTGTCTCTCTCTTACTGAATATCAATATAGAATACACTGTTCTTGAATAACATCGATTTGAAAAAAGTGTAATTTGCTGTTTCCGAGAAAAAAATTATTGATGTTGTACCATTCAACCTTTACATCACTGAGCTACTGTGGTTTCTACTAGCTTATATTAGATTTGCAAGTGTCAAGTCTGGCAATTCGAAATTTATATATCGCTTTAATTTATGGCGAGGAAAGGCAAAATACTTTAGCATTTCTAACATGTGCCAAGTGCAACTACATTTACCGTGGTAGTGTAACGCGGACGTGACACGGCAAATTTGTAACAGAATCATGGAAGAGATGGAAGTCAGGGCCTTCACGTATCGCAGCAGCTGAGGAACACATTTTAAAGATTGTTGAAGAGAAGCTCCCAATAAGCACTAGGCAAAGAGCTCAGCGCAAGTACAAGGAATATCCAAATCAACAATGTGGTGTGTCATACACGAGGCTCAATTATATCTGTACCATGTACCAAGAAATTATCTCCTACGAATTAGATTTTGTGAAATGTTTGAGCAGGGATTGTCGATGATCGCTGTATTGGATTTTGGATTTCGATTTGTGGTGATATTTAAAAAATGAAGCGTGTCGCACCGAAGTGGACACTAGGGATGATTCACGGAAACATATTGTGGGAATTCACAAAGTTGAATATTATTTTGGTCATATCTGTACTACTGAATGAATAACACTCTATATAGAATATTATATACGCATTAGCTAGAGGGAAGACTACGGGCGAAGAAATAATAAACACGGGAACGCGGGGCGAAATTCAACGGATAGTTAGCTGAGTTTTAAGACTTCGGCAGGTTGGTCCAAATGTGTTTACACGGTGGTGGATAAAATTTAAAACAATTGTAACATTAGGTAAGGTAAGTCAAATTATTTTATTACATAAAACCAAAAATGAATAATAACAATAGCGACAAAAGCAGTTGAATTTGCTGATATGAAATAGATGTTAACACTTTATTTATTTCTTTCCTTGGCAAATTCTTTCAATTTCTTGTCCATTCATTTTTTATTACATTTTTTTTTACAAAATTATATTTCTAAGCATCCCTTGCACAGAGTTGACAAATTTCAATGTTTTTATAGGCTATTTCGTTAACTATAGGAGAAAAAATTGACCCCCACTCTCTTTTTTAAGAGAAAATTAATGGTCAATACCAAAATAACTTTTTTGAGTAGAGTCCAGTGGCGTGCATAATTTTTTGTAACTTTATTAATTTTTGATTATAACCTAAAGTTATCTTTTTTTTTAAAGCAAACTATAGGTGGCCATGGGCGAGTTGAAATCGATATTTTTTTCTATTTCCATTAATATATGTATAATATGTATGGTTAAATATGATTATATGCCTATAAAAACATCGAAATTCGCCCACTCTGTACATTTCAACATTTTAATGGATAAGTTCTGAAACATTCTGTATAGTATATCGTTTTCAATAAAAAATAAACAGAATTTTATTAATTCTTTAAAAAACAACGCAAGATAAATCTCTTCATGAATAGTGATTGTATAATAATGGCATGACAGTGTAGCTTTTATCAGGCTCCGTCCATCAGCACCTTCAACAAAGATAGAAAAAAATTTAACTTTGTGCCCCTGTAAGTTAGGCAATTGTATGCAAAATTTTAGCAAAACATGTCTTCTTGGCGGACAGATTTCATGAATATAAATGCAAAAAATTGAAATCTGAGGCAATTGTCTGTTATATGAAGACTTGATTTACTAGCCTACAGCTTTTATATCTATAATAGTGCCTAACAACGTCTCACCGCAGTCCTAAATGTGGGCAATATTGCGACCGAAATATTGTTCAGATCTAATTTTTTTTTTGAAAATATGGCTCTGCTGTCTAGTAAAATAGACTTTTATTAGTTGATTAAAACTTGCTTCATCTTAATACGAATTTCTGTTGAGGAGAAATATGAAAGCGCGTGGACGTCTAAAAACGGCTTTGTAAAATTGCGAACATTACAGCCTTAAAAAAGAACGTGTTTCTATAACATTCATTTTTGAGGCATACTGTCCTCCGAACGTTTTGACGCACACTATAAATCACTCCGTATAAAAAAATGTTTTTTCTCTCCAATAAATGCAATTTAGTTGTCCCATGCTTATGTCACGAACAAACACACGAGTGGATACGCTTTTAATGAATGTAATTATTCATCAGAGCATTTTCTTACTGGGTAAACGCATATTCCGATTGGGATTAGCTTGTGAAAAAGTAGAATGTAGCCGTGGTTCGCTCGGTAACAAGTTGTGCAACGCCAGTCAACATTCAGGTTAATAATCCATTTATAGATTTATCTGAATATTTATATTAAGTCTGTGTGCGATACGAAGAGCTGCAGCTACTACGTGGTGCCAAAGCAACTTGGATCCAGTCGTATAATATGTGGGTCTCCCTTCTGCAGGTACACAGCCACACTTATATAATAACGCCTATTATTTTCTTTAATTGCTACCGGTTTAATTACCGCTTGCTTCCCATGGTTTATCCTCCCAATAACGGCGCGTAAAGGAACATGCTCACGCAAGATATTGTCTGTGTTTTCTCACACTGCATGGGCATGTAGGTCTTTGGTGCTTAATTCGGGTGGTGGGTGGTTTGCTTGTTACATCAACGGAGGGGAAAATTAACGAGGAAATTGCTTTTTTGTATCCACAGTAACATAAGTTTGTAATTGTTTAAATAATTTTATCTACAATCACCTTATAATCGGACTTTTATCCACACAATACATATGAACCGTCTAAAGATACATTAGTGCAATAAAGTCATTTTATTTCAGTAGTAGAATAATAATAATCAAATCAAATTTAATTTATTTATTTATTGACATTTACATTTATAGTAATAGATATTTCGTTTACTGCTTCCTTTCCTTCAATAACAACCCTTGTAGCATTGTTGCCATCATTTTCGGAACGCATAACATCTGCTAAAGTTTATGAAGAATTTGCACAAGTTAGGGATGTTTCTTCTTCTAAAGAACAGCTATATTTTCCTTGGATTTCCCTTGCAATATCAAGTTTGTTGGATATGGATTCCTCAACATAATTTTCTGCTACAGAGGAGCTCTTCCATCCACCATGCCGTTTAATAGTTGTAAGATCAGCACCAATATTGGCCAATAAAGTTGTTAAAGAGCGCCTCATACAATGGCCATTTTTGATTGATGTATCTGTCTTGTGTTAAGCGAATTGGGCACAGAGAAATATATTTTCTGCATATTTCAACAAGTTCACTATATAACTAAAACATGTAAAAGATAATGAGATATTACCTCAATCAATAAATATTCTTTATCGGAAGCTCCAATCAAAAATTTTTCAATAAGTACTCTTTCCAATACTGCAGCTTCTTTGCTTTGTATACTATCGATTCACTCTCCAAATAAGCAGTAAGCTTGTTACATTTTCCAATATTTATATTTTTGTAGACCTTTATAGTAGCCTTCAACATCGAATATGTCGGCCACATAGATGAAATTGGATATTTTCTCTTCAAATACAAATAAAAAAAATACGATAGCATGACTTCTTCATTTATTGTCATAATTCTCTTTTTTCCCCTTCATTCGGTAAATTCGGCGAATACTTTTTCGTAATGTTCCCTGGATTTCGCTGGAAAATTGTTTCCTGAGCTTCTTCGAAAACAGTCACAGGAACACAATTATTTTCTTGCATTTTTACCAAATTCAGATAAAACCGTTTATTAAATAATTGATAATAAAGAACGTACCATAGCAACCAGGTATAACAAAACCTACCACCTATCAAAACCTTTCATTGAATACTAAGAAATATCAAATCGTGCGAATATTCTTTTATTAAATTCCAATAATTCTTACTCCACATATATGATAGTGACGTGATTCTGGATAAAACGTTGTATTGCATCCGTGTTTTAAGAATATTAAAGGCTTGAATAACGTTCTCGCGTTTAAATATTCTTGCGCGGATAGAACACTTACACAATAAATAATTATAATTATGGTTTTCTATAAACCTCAGCAAAAGTATAATTTTCAACGCTTGTTGTCAATGTTTAAAATATTATTTTAAGGCGCTAGTGTAATTTACTTTTAACACTGGTGCTATTTAAATTCTCTTTTTGGATCCTCCAAAATTCATCGCCTGTCGCTATCTTAGAAAAAGCTTAGAATTTGCATGCAGACTTAAGCTGATTCTGGAAAAATTATTATTGCCTAAGCATTTCATCTTGCAGTAACTTTTGTTTTGTTCTTTACACATCATGTAGACATGTCAAAGATATAGGTACATAACGTTTACCATTTTTTTCTTTTACAAAACAGAATAATGAACAAAATGAAGTCAAATTTGACATATAAACATAAAAAGGCTGTCACTATTGAACACTACGCAAAACACAGTCAGTTGTTTCTATCATGGCTAAATAGATATATTTCTACTGATATAACCCTCGTATCATCAATCGCACAATTGTTAATCAACATACTTTTTTACCCTTTATTTTTTTAGAAATCGCTGCTACTGTTTTTGTTTTGTACCTGTGTGCTACAAGTTCAGAGTCTTGTCATAAAACGATCTCCGTTGGAACTTGGCTACGCGACCTTCCCCAATGAAATTGTAAAGCACAAACATATTCCCGTCGTTGTCAGTAAAGTGGTTGAAGAAGAGGATGCAGATAAAGATGACGTGGATAATCCAGTACCTTCTGGTGTTACTAAATTGCATCATACTCAAGAATGGGTGCCAGGTATTGTAATTTTGAGATTTTAGATACACGGGGTTCCCTCTATTGAACTACCCACTTTAGTATTCGAATAAAATCCTTTCAAGTCAAGTAAAAAATCTTTGTTCTACGATCGTGCAAAAAGTTAATAATTTTGCACTATCTACTGTGCTAAAAGTTTTACTGTATACAGGGTGATTCATTAATAATGGGACAGAGCTTAAGGGCAGGTTGCTAACCTCAAAATACAGCGATTAAGCCAAATATGCCTTATCCGAATGTTGCTCCTTTTCGATCTACAGGGTGTTAAAGTTGAAAAAATATTTTAGATTTTTTTAAATATCTTGAGAATCTTTGAACGGATTGTCTTGAAAGTTTGTACACCTATGTTTTCTGAGGTGGTAATTACGAAAATGGTAGCTATTTTGCAATCACATCTAGGATGCGCCAGTTGCAGTGTTCCGTCGGAGTAAACATGTCAAACTTTTTTGTCCTTCAAAAATCTGAATTTCCAATAAGAAATTATTAAACTACCTACGTTCAATTCTAAATGAAAAAGATATACCTGTTAAAAATCGATAAACGGTTTTCGAAATAAGAACTATTTACTGTTTTTTTACAAAATTATCAATTTTATCATAACAGTGATAATTTCCAATATCAAGACAAATAAACCTCGATAATTTGCAATAAGCGGTAAAATTAGATGTTTTAATTTTATTGGAATGCATCCCTTTGTCCCCATTAGATTTTTTATAACGGAAAATGTCCAGTTCATTCTTTTGGTGTAAATACTTTTAGTAAAATTCCAAGTGATATTACAAAATACTTAAATATTAAAAGCTAATACAATACACATGACACTGTATTCCCAGATCTTCTGCAACATTCCTTGAGGAATCAGGGGTAGACGTGTAAACATTAAAACGCCATGGAGGATGGAAATCTTTAACTGTATCTGAGAGCTACATTGAGGAGACAATTTCTAAAAAAACTGTAATAGCGATTTAAATTCTGGAAGATGAACCAAATACCAGTACCCGAAACTTTACAAGGATATATTTTGCAGTTCCACAAGGAACAGTTATATGCCCATATACCTTATAAATTAAAGGAATTCCAATTAACTACCAGCTGTTAATCTCAAAAAAGTTGTTAAGTACTTTTAATGTCTTTGACGAACCTGCCAAGTATTATAAACTGTTTTGGTTTTAAAGAAAGGTGTGTTTAGATCGAAGAAATTCACTTCTGTTTATTATTCCTCAGTAAATCTAGCACTGCACTTGTCTTACAACTAGTGGTTTTAACTACAGTCACAAAATAACTAAACGATCAATCATTCCTGTCGTAAATGTAAAATCTATGCTAATTTGTGGTTGTCAATCACCTACGTTTTTTTTTCGTTATGCAACAATTTTAATAAATTGAGCAGCTATTAGTAGCGATCACGTCTTTTATGTATGAAATGTGACCTTTATATTTAACAAATTGTTGCGGTTGTCGTTTCAAGTCACTGCATATTGCATTTTTAATTCTGTTTTGGGAAGTATTAAATTGACTTGTACAAGTTCTTGTTGAAACAGAAAATAATGACCTCTGAGAATATGCAGGTGTGGTTTTTATAATGCATAAAAATGATGACAGCAGAGTATTTGGAATAAAATAATCTGAGCAAGCAAGAGTTTTTTGCCTCTTTGGTCCATATGTATACTTGCCGCAAGTGCATTTTCCTCGGGCTGCACCATACAGGGTATTGCTTAAGTAGAGATAAAAAATCCAGAGGCGTATTCTGTGGTCAATAGTAAGGGTTTTTTGTTATATAAATATGGATCTTTAGGACAGCCTTAATAAATACCCTGCACATTAGAACCAGATCTAGCTACACGTTCGATAATAGTAAATGTATTATTGTTTTCTCCGTTGAATGTACCAATTTGTATACAAATAATATAAAGTGAAGTAAAAAATAAAACAAATATTTTTAAATGCAATCGAAAGTGGCTGGCTTATGTTATAAATATCTCAGAATCTTTACTTCTTGGTATTTAAGATAAATATCTATTGATCTCTAGTACAATATGTGACTACCATGGTATACATTAAATAGGAAACAACATCTATACTTTGAGGTATGAAGAATGAAACTCTTTCCTTGCAACTTTGTCTTCTGCAATATTGTCTTTAATCTTTAACATAATAATTTGCTATCAGCTTGTCTTTGTAACGAATTCAAGTAAAATTATAACGTTTGAGAATTTACTGATTAACTCATTTTTTCCAGGTCAAATCCGGCATCATTCCTTCATACCAGCTCACATACACCATATTTACGTACCCATTTTGATAACAAGGGACCTACAAACGGTCTTGGTGAAACCTCCAGAAAACCTCTATTTTTATCCGAAACACTATGGAGGTTATGGAGTGGGCTCCTATACAGGAGGACAAGGAGCAGGGCATGGATTCCAAATCATTTTTAATTAATATCATTCTCCTTAGAGCAATATGTTTTATTAGTTTTAAAAATATAATTGATGTACAATCCTCAAAAGTATTGCGAAATATAATAAAATATTATACATTTTAGTGTAGTGTTTAGTTTTTTTAATTGCCACAATTGGATACATTGATATTGATTGTTATTCTAGGGAGAATCAGCCAAAATAATATTTTTAACAACAGAAAGTAATTTTAAGTAGAAGAAATTAATATTTAATAACTTTTAATTCATTATTGGAGGCACTGAAACAAAACTTTTTTATCAACATGATTTACTTATAACTAAAACTAAAACAATTACCTAAATAGATAAATAAATAAATAAGTAAATACAAACTTTTTATCATGTATATAGCATACATTGGCAATCACTATCGTCATCACTATCACTATCACTATGATTATAATTAGATTTCAATATGTAAATCCCGCATTCTTTGTTATTCTTTTGAACGTGAATTACACATTTTTGCCAATCTTCCCTACATACTTTTGCAATTGCTCTTTTAAGCATTACTTCTATATCGGCCAATTTAAATGTCCTAATCTCTTTGCATACCTCTCCTTTTACTTGCGCTCATATCAATTCTATTGGATTTACAATGATAAGAGGGTAGTCTAATTGTTATTCCACGAATCAATGCCTCTTTATCCACAGCAATTTTTTTTATACCGCATGGCATTTGCCTGCACAATTTTCCATAAGTTGGGTTTGGTTTGGTTCGTTTTCATCAAATGGGATCCTTTTTTCTTGTAATCATTCTTGGAGTTCCGCTTTCCTCCATGTTGATTGTGGGATTTCTTCACATCTTCGATTGTGGTATGGAGCATTGTCCATAACGACGACAGACTGGGGTTCTAAGATGTTCAAGAATGCGTTCAAGCCATTATTCAAAAACTTCTGCTTTCGTGGTAATCTCTGCTCTTTTTAACTGAAATGTCAGTTTCTCATTTTCCAAAAATCCGCTATCACTTCCTATATGTGTTACTATCAAAAAACGATTCTTTCTAGATGGTATTCTTAAACCAGTAGACCAACCTTCTATTTGTGCTTGTAGAGCATTTGTCACATTACCATACTTTTTAAACTGTATGTCCTCGCTGACTCATGTTTCGTCCATGAAATAAATGTTTCTTCCTTGTTGTCTATATTCTTTAATTTTATGTGCATAATCTATTCATCCATATAACTATATCATATTTGTCAATCCATATAAGTAACTATATCATATTTGTCAATCAGAATACTCTTCCGTACTGAACGTTCATATTATGTCAAACATTTCTGTGTCCTTTTAGGAATTATTATCATTTTCTTGTTTTTTTTTCGGGATTTATATGACATATAGATTTTATGTTTTCATTTTTGGAGCTTGTCATTTGTTTTTACTAAATTCCATACTACTTTACTTTCATTTTAGCAAACGTTAGTAAGCGTTAGCGCCTAATGTGTTGGAAGATCTGATTTTAATTTTTTTATTTATAGCCAAATTTTTTCATTAACATTTCTGTTTCTATGACTTCGTGAATGATAAATTAGCTGGGCTTCAATTAAGGGAAAGCGGGTGTTGTACCAAATATATTTTTATTTAATCCGAACGAAACAAAAAATTAATCAAAACTTTGAGTGCTGGTTTCTCCTTGTGTCCTTAATAAAGCATAAATTTCAGAGGAGCAAACAAAACTCCATTTAAGAATACTGTTTTAATTGAATTAGAAAGATATATAACTCTTATTTTCAGTGAAACAGCACTGTACTAATTTATGCCTATTCCATTCCGAGCCGGCGAAATATGCAGTGTAGATACATTTTTTGTAACGTCTGGTCTGCGTAGTGCTGTATGGAAATTTATGGGGCGGATTTAATAAAGCGAGCGGGCACATGGAAGAAATTAGTTAATTGTATCCCAAAGTTGTATGTTGGAAGCTAAAAATTAATATTTTTTTAATATTTTCTCGCCAGAACTGCCTCTTCCTCAATTCTTTTTACAACACGATTCAATTTCAGTAAAATTCAATATAGTTGGTAAAGTATCATCAAAACTGAGTTTTGTTAACAGATTCTAAAATTAAAAACATTAAAATTGAATGAAATTGAAAACATGCATTGAACCGAAAATGTCGATAAATACAGGGCGTTCTCTAAAAAATGCACCAAAAAGCAAGATTAGATTCTAGACGTCAAAATATTCCACCAAACATGCTGTAATAAAAATCTCTCCTCTTCGATATACAGGGTGTTAAATATTTTTTTATTTTCAAAATTTATTTAATAATTACTGTAATTATCGTCGAAAATATATGAAATTTTGGTACTAGGGTTTTGGGTAACGAGAAATTTGAATTTGATGTCGTTTTTGCGACAGCTGCTGAGGGCGCTAGTTACGCGTGACTCTGGTGTTATTTTCAGCTAAAACTTTTTTATGGAACGTCCTAGCAGAATTTAGAGTAACGCATTCGATAGACCGATTATTTATACGAAGAAAAGGTATACTTATTTGAAACCGATAAAATTGTTAGGAAACGGTCTATTTAGGAAATTACGAACCGCAATACCATAATGTAGAGGAGCGCCGTCGTGCATAAATATCATATTTTGCCTTAAATTTAAAGGTACATCTTCATGTAATTGCCCAATTCAGTTCTTAAAAACTCCAGATATATTTCTGTGTTAAGTCTTGCTGTTAATTCGACTGGCCAATTATGAAATCATCTAAAATTCCACACCAGACATTAACGGAGAATTCGTGTTGGAAGTGGTGTTCCTTTATTAATAGCGAATTTTTATTGTCCCAGTAATGGCTGTTTATTCAATTAAAAATACCATGTCTTGTAAAAACAACTTCGTCGAAAAACAAAACAGAACTAATAAATGTTGAATTTTGATTATGGTGTTCAACAATTGTTTGACAAAAATGAAGTCTTGTTGCTGGATCATTTTCTAATAAATTGAAAAACTGACATTTGTTTTACCCCAGTATCTCTTACTAGATGCCTAACGCTTTTACTGGATTGTCTGCAACACGAACTAACACTTCTTCCTCCAGGTCAACAGCAATTTATTTAACTCGTCCATGATGACTCTTAGGGCGATATTACTTTTTAAGTATTAAAGCAACTCACAGTAACGGGCTACTGCTTGCAGTTGACAATAAGTTGTTTGACATCCTGACATTTAGTCAGTTGTTATCAACAAGTACGCATAGCCTTCTTACGAGAGCATTGAAAAATATTTTTGTGACGCGTGGTGATTTAACTGGAGAATTAGCAATTAGATATTGGGACTTGATTAGTAAAACAATGGCGACCTCTCTTCCAGATTTATTTAGAGTAAGACAACACTTAATTAGAGGAGTTCGCAAATGTATTCAAGGGAACGGTGGACATTTTGAACATTTGCTAAAATAACAATATTAATTGTACATTTCAAATATAATAAATTATTTATTCATAATGATGTGCATTTAATAACTAAATCCTAATATTTTAACGCCTAGAATTAAAGCTTTTTGGCGCTTTTTTTATGTAGGTACTCCTATTTAGTATGCCATGAATTAGGTTTAGAAATCGTTTGGAGAGGAATATCTAGAAAACGGCTCGTTCTATCGGTTTCAAATAAGTATACCTTTTCTTCGTAAAAATAATCGGTCTATCGAATGCGTTGCTCTAAAACGACATCAAATTCGAATTTCTCGCCACTCAAAGCCTCCAGTATCAAAATTTCATATATTTTCGATGATAATTACAGTAATTATTAAATAAATTTTAAAAATAAAAAAAAATGACACTCTGTATAGCGAAGAGGAGCGACATTTTATTAAAGCATGTTTGGTGGAATCCTAACGGAATCTTAATGGACGTCTAGAATCTAACCTTACTTTTGGTGCATTTTTACGGAACTCTCTTTATAATTACGAATATTGAACCGATAAATATATACATTAGTAGATAAGTTTATTAAATTATAAACGGAATATTCTAGTAACGAAGACGGGTTTATTGAAAACAGTTATTAAGGTTGTAAAAACGATGTCTCCAACTATAGACTTATATCCTTACTTTCAAACATCAGTAAAATATTTGAAAAAAAATATATATGTACCTATAACCGATTAATGAATTTTCTTGAAGAACACAATTTGTTGGTGGATACTTAAAATGGTTTTAGGAAACAGAAATCAACTATTAGAGCAGCCCATTAAGCTTTGCCTAAAATTTTAGATGCCATGAATAGTAAACACTCAACTGTAGTTGTCTCTTTAGATCTGTCCAAAGCATTTGATTGTGTCGATCAAAGTATATTATTAATAAAAATATTAGAATATAGGTAGCGTTAGAGGTGTAGCAAATAATCATATCTTTACAATCGCATGCAATGCGTTACAGAGGTGGATGAGTCGGAAAAATTAATAAAATCAGAAAAGATGATACAAAAAGGTGTACCTCGAAGATCAACATTAGGACCTTTGCTATACATTATCGATACCAATGACTTACCGTTAAGAACTAGTGAGTATGTGTACAGTATGCTAACGATAGTACAATAATATTTGATTCACCATATCCTACAAAAACTTTGTAAAATTATTTTGCTTTATTGGACTTACAGTTGAATAAAGATAAAACGCAGATGATGATGTTTTCTAGAGAAAATAACCACGAACTACCATTCATAAACACAGATAATTAACAAAAATCAATAAATAATCTATTATTTTTGGGAATTAGAATTGATCCACGTCTAGACTTAAAATATCATATTGACTCTCTAGAGCAAAAAAAGGTTCACGCTTTAAATTATCTCAAAATATTAATCCTGAAGCAGCTATTACGACTTATTATGCCTATATCCAGAATAAAATATGGTATAAATTCTTTGGGGCATTTCCTCTGATGCAAAATAAACATTTATTTTGCAAAACATATGTCTTAGGAATATTTTTAATATGACGCAAAGAGAATCTTGCAAGAATGTTTTCCTTTCTAAGAGAACTTTAACAAGTTTATATATTTATGAGGTGTGCATTTTTATAGCTGACAAATCCTCGTTCGATAATTACCAGAAATAACATTCTTACTATACAAGAAATAAAGATATATTAACGTCAAATTTCACTCAATTACATATACAGAAAAATATACCTCTTTCTCTAATAACAGTTTTTACCACATTACTTAATGCCCCGACTGCTTTACCTATCAAAATACTAAAAAAGAAATTGAAATCATTTTTTCATAAAAGCTTATTATACTGCAGACAAATATTTCAACGACAATTTATCTAATTAACAAAGTTAAATTTTTCCAAATCGATGAATTGGAAGTGGAAGAGACGCAACCATTTAATGGCCACTACGCTTCTCCGATTTTAGTCCACTTAGTACTTCAGTATTTGGGGATTTATGAAGGGCGACTTTTATTTTGAATCAGTTGAGAATATTAATCAACAGGTTGGATGTATGTAAAAAAACTACAAATTTGTATGCTTCATTTATTGTTCTTCTATTTTATTTCTATATTTGTATTTGAAAGCAGGATATTTTGTGCAATGCTCGAAACGTGTTATTTACGTTACTTCTATGTCAGTTTGCTGTGAGTTCCAATAAATTTTCAGCTGCTACATCTCTACTGAATCCCTTGAAGTAGTGTGAAATATGAGTACGATGTTTTCACCACCTATACAATACAAAACATAATTTGTTAAATAAACAGGGTTTATAGGACTTATTCTATAAATTTTATTACAATAATTTAAAACATTTACCGTTATGAAAACTGATATAGACATTATAAACAACCCTGCTACTAGAATTGTAATTGGGCGACATGCCTGTGTCATGAATAACAACAGAATTTTCCTGAATTTGATGTTACAGTCCACCCAGGGCGTGTTGTAAGCAGCTTGTAGAATTAAGGAACTCTGAAAGAACACACATTGATTTAAAAATAAAATATTTTTGAAAAACTTATTTACACACTATCGAATTTGCAAGGACATTTTGTAAAAGTAAAATATATGGCCCTTCAATAACAGAATTTAACTTCAACCTTAAAGTCCAAAGAAAAAATTGTTTTTTAGAAGTATAAAAGAGATCCTGTAATCGAAGATGTAAAAGGACCCCGCAATAATCTTATGGAAATTGGGTTTCTGTCAAATTGTCTTAATTTTTTATATGTTGTAGATTTTATCATCCTGAACAAAAGTCTCCATGGGCACAAAGTGCCAAAATTAACATTTTGGCAGCTACGGAGCTGCCAAAGCTCCCCTGACCCGTTGCAAAACTATTCATTTTCAATACTATTTACAGATGTCAAAAGCATATTTTAATTATTCTGATATATAGGGTAATGTTTTTGAGGTCATTGGATTCAACCCTCATGTCAGATTGGACAAATTGACCGTTGACAGCTGTCAATACACTGTCAACGAAGAATAGAAAAGTAAATATTCTCTTTTCACATTGAGTTTGGGCTTTTGAGGGAGCTGAATTCAATTCTCATGCCAGATTGGCAAAATTGACAGTTAACAACTGTCAATTGACTGTCAACGAGGAATATAAAAGTAAATATCCTCTTTTCACATTAAGAGTTTGGGTTTTTGAGGTCGCTGAATTCAATTCTCATGTCAGATTGGACAAATTGACCGTTGACAGCTGTCAATTCACTGTCGCCGAAGAATAGAAAAGTAAATATTCTCTGTTGACATTAGGAGTTTGGGCTTTTGAGGGAGCTGAATTCAATTCTAATATCAGATTGGAAAAATTGATTGAATTCAGCGACCTCAAGAACCCAAACTCTCAATGTCAACAGAGAATATTTACTTCTCTATTCTTCGTTGACAATGAATTGACAGCTGACAACTGTCAATTTTTCCAATCTGATATTAGAATTAAATTCAGCTCCCTCAAAAGCCCAAACTCCTAATGTCAACAGAGAATATTTACTTTTCTATTCTTCGTCGACAGTGAATTGACAGCTGTCAACGGTCAATTTGTCCAATCTGACATGAGAATTGAATTCAACGACCTCAAAAGCCCAAACTCTCAATGAGAAAAGAGAATATTTACTTTTCTATTCTTCGTTGACAGTGTATTGGCAGCTGTCAACGGTCAATTTGTCCAATCTGACATGAGGGTTGAATCCAGTGACCTCAAAAACATTACCCAATATATTAGAATAATTAAAATATGCTTTTGACATCTGTAAATAGTATTGAAAATTAATAGTTTTGCAACGGGTCAGGGGAGCTTTGGCAGCTCCGTAGCTGCCAAAATGTTCATTTTGACACTTTGTGCCCATGAAGACTTTTGTTCAGGATGACAAAATCTACAACATATCAAAAATTCAGACAATTTGACAGAAACCCAATTTCCATAAGATTATTGCGGCGTCCTTTGGAGAATACCGAAGTTCTGAGTTAACACCAACGATTTTTTTGTAGGATTGCATGAAGTCAATGGTTTATACGACGCTGTGGCATCTCAAGAGGACCTTTGACGAGATTTCTACGTAGCCCCTTCAAATAAATTTGAAAAAAAGAAAAACATTAGAATTAAATAACTTTTATTTTTTTGCAAGATTTATCGCCGCACTGTATTTCATCCCTTACAACAGTCCCTTGTCCCTAATTGGTGTGTGATACTATTTTATTTTATTGTTAATAATTTCAAGAAATTTTAATAGTATCGTGTTATTTATATGACGACTTTTTTATTATAGTCCTATCTAGATTTTTGGATGTGGCTGATTTCACATCAGTAATGAAGAAAATATATTACCTTGTAGATGACCTCGTTGCCAAACCAGCAATAGCAGAACTGTTCAACAAGCATACACGCCAAATATGATAGCAACATCATGGATTCTACGGTATCAAATCCAACCTAAAATAGGAAAATTAAAAGCGAAACAGAATTTCAGAAAACAACTACTCTGCGGGCTAATGCCCCGACCAGCATTAAATTACACCTAAAAATCGCAAACAGCCAAAGTCGTTAGTGATCGGACCACATATACCGGTTTTGAACTTATTACCTCTCCTACGTATGTTATAATTGGCGCAACTGACGAATAACATTGGCTGTTTTATATTTGTTTAAGTAAATTTTGAATTTGTTAAATGACGGTACTTGCCATAGAAAGTTGGAATAAGCAGGTACACATAATCAAGGCTCCGCTTTGGAAAAGGACAAATATACCAGGGTCTTGAATTCGTTGTATGTCACGGGCAAGTCTGAAAGAAATATTTAAATAGTTTAGCTATATGCATGCTCTTACCATCATCTAGAGATATTTTAAAAAATCGGACAACTTCTTTGATGAGCTTAGACATACTGGCATTTTTTGCAGCAAGTGGTAAGTCTAAGTCTTGTTGTAAGTACATGTTTTATTGGTCAACATTTATATAAGGGTTATTTAAAATATTGCTGTGCTAGGTATGAATACTGCATTATTCAACGAGCATATAGTAGCAGCTGTAGAGAATGACTGAAGGCGAGCGTCGTAAATTACCTGAGTGAATTACAACCATTACATGTAAGTAGAATACTATACTTTTCCCACCATTATTAACAATGTTTTAACAAACCTTTTACAGAAACAATTATACAAAATTTTGACATTCATTATAGCTGCCAAAAGACCTTTCCTGCAGATTTGACATTTGTTTTTCACTTGATTATTATAAAAAATAAAACTTTAATAAACTTAGTGTGTCACAAGTGAATAACGATTAATTACTCCTGTTACGAAATGGACTGTATTTAGACAGGTTCAGTTGTTACATATGATTTTATGTGTCGCCAATAAATAGAACGAGGTACAATATATATAAAAAAGAGAAAAAAAAAACGGGCTGTGGTTTTCTTACCTAAGTGGCGTCTTTTTACACTGCACTCGGAGATGGTTTCTAAAGGTTGATTGTAATAGATCTTGCAGTCGCAAAATAGTAGTTTTAGAGAGGAAAAAATAAGAGCTATAATAACACACGAGAGCGCGTCAACGGTTCAAGCGAGAGTCCTTTTTCGTTTCTCGCGGATATTCGCCAGTAGCGGCGTTGAGAACCACAGCCATTTCGCGGTAATAATTAACATTTAAAAGAGCAAAAAGAGATGAGATTCTTAGATTAAAGAGTTTAAATTTAATAACAAATATTTAATTAATTTACTAAATTTAATAAAAAAGACAAAAACGGAACAACTCCTATAATGCATTATGTACATACATAATTATATTTGAAGAAATTGACGAATAATGTCACTTGTTTAGGAGAAAATAAAATATTATTTATCTATGGAAGAGGAAAAAAAGTATATCATAGAAAAAAGTATTTGCCAAATAAAATTATTTATTGTCTTTCAAATACTAATTTCTTCGTACTTTTGGCACTGGCTATCAATTTTTGATTTGTTTTGAAATTTTGATAACAATCTAAATCGAGATTTAAATAAACGAGCAACAAATTTTTATTAAATTTAATAAAGCTCTATTTCTCTCTTTGCGCCACTTTGCATTCATCAGCGAGAAAACTGTTTCTATAAAATCTGAAGTGGCAGTGGCAAAATAGATAGGACATATTTTTTTATATTTGGTAAATCATCAGATGTTTTTTAAGTACATATTGCCACTTATCAGAAGTATTTATCTCTAAAAAATCATTGTTATTTGTTAATTTTCTTTGAGTTTCTTTAATTAATGTTGAATATAAATCATCCATAGCAATATTTAATCTTTGCGCTGCTCAATAATTTTTTCAAAATGGTTAAATTCAATCATATTTTTTAAAGATAAGCTATTTAGTAGCTAGTTATTTTCACTGAAGTCAAACCATTTTTCTAAATAGTTTAAACACTCATCAACAAATATTGAAACATTTTTGATAATTTGTTTAATAGGTTGGCTGCCGGTGGCAGTTTCGATAACATGTTGCTCATGCCAGTCTTTTTTTCTATAAAACTTGAGATTTGATACTTGTAAACTATCTAATTATGTCTATATGAGTTGTAATAGCGAATTTGCTGATCGAACAGTAATTTTAATTTCGACGGCATTTTCCACCAGTGGCACTGCACGTCTAACAGCCGTATTCACCAACAAAAGTTAACTTTCTAAGAAACTGTTAAGTCAGTTATCAGTTGAAATCCATACTTGTTTTCCTGGATTTGTTTTTATTATTAAAACCAGTGATTTTGAGAGCAAAACTCGGTTGTAATCGCAAACCTAGGATTTTGGTTGTAAGGCACCTTCATATTTTGAACCTGTAGTTTAAGTTTGTAATTCAAATGGATAGACTTGAACAAATTGATTTAAATATTTTGTCAGATGTATTACCAGATAATAAGGAAGTACCCCCTCAAGTTGTTAAATGACATTGAATTTATACCAATAAGATCTGATATTAATTAATTCTTCATTATATAAAACATTATATATAACATTATAAACAATATTATTACACTGCAGATGTTTAGACAGGGGAACGTTCCATGTAAAAATGAACGTTAAAACAGAAACTGTGTTAAATAAAATACTCTTCTTTAAGAAAATTTAAATTTAATCTAATGAATACCTATTACAATGCACCCGCGGCAGTCCAGTTCTTGTGTAAAATCTAAAATCGTGTACGATTGCCTAATTGGATTACCCATGGATTACTTTAAAATCTGCTGTTGCCAACATAAAAATCTAGTAATTTTTATTTAACAGACTGTTTGTCTAACCACCTATGATTATTTTTGGTGAATACAACTTTTCCTTAATACTCTCTTTAAGAATATAGCTCTGTTAAGTTATCAGTTAGTTAATGTAAAAATGGTGAATACGGCTGTAACTAAATTGAAAGCTATACACCAGTGACAGTATTTTACGTCGCAAATATTGTCTGGAATTGGATTTGGGGATTATCTGAGTCGGGAAAAGCGAACTTGTACTTAACTTTGTTCTAAACGCTAGTGTAGGTACTCTTGGTGGATAAACATAACATTTTTCTCATTGTATGTATCAAAGTAGAATAATATTATTCTCTTAGCTTTTGTACACACATATGATATAAGTACATACTAATTTCAAGCCGCGAAATTTAACAGTTTTCAATTTATTTGCTATGTTACCATCTTATGTAATTTAATGTTGAAGATATGAGTATGTAAAATTATTTTATTTATTATTAAATTTAGACTTATTTAGTAAGTTATTTATTTATTTATTTATTTATTGCTTCCAAACAGGCATCATTGCCTAATTACATGGAAAGTACGTAAGTAATAGCAAAATACAATACAAATAGTAATATATCATAGCATAGCACAGGTACAGTATAAGTACTTAAAACTAGCAGAATTTAAACATAAATACAGCAGATAACACTAACAGAGGAGTAATTACAGATTATCAATTGAATATATATATTTTTTATGGTTTTTAAAAAAACACCAAAGGATCCAAAGGGATCCACACTATTCTTAGAGGAAACCTGGTTAACTAGACGAAACAGTATCAGAAGGGGTGCAAACTGGGTTGTCTTACGAATGGGGATGTAGAGAAGTTCATGCATTCTAGTATTTCTAAGATGGGTATTAACACAAATCAAGGACAAAAAATATGAGTCATCGATAAGAGAGTTTATTATTTTGTATCCAAACAGGAGCATTGCAATGACACGCCGATTATATAATGTATTCACTTTAAACTCTTTACACAAATGAACAGTCCGAATAACTTTATAATCCGGAGGTCTGTTATATTTTTTAAAATAGATGAATCTTATGTGATAAAGAAAATGTAATGTAAATGTAAAATGGAAGCATGGGATTCGACCAGTTACAGCGGCGGCTACTACAGCATTTTGTACATTATTTAGATGGTTTTCGTAAGCAATATTTATTTGACTTTTTATCACACCTCAGTCTTCTAAATTCAAGCAAAAAGTTTAATTTTTTATAATTTTTATATTTCAATCGATATTTGTTTTTCAGTCTGATGTTGTTCTATATTTCAGTAGTGTACCAAAAAGGAAATCTGTTATTAGCTCTAAAAGAGTATGTTGATCTAAGATTGAATAAAGAATAGCATAAAAAGCAGAGCATACATATCGTTTACATTATCAATGTGAGATAAACAGCCCCAATCCGTATTTAATATATAATTATATAATTAATTAAAGTTAGTACTGTGGAAATTATAAGCTGTACTTTCAGAGTTTGGAGAAAAACTCACATCACTGCTATCACTTATTACAAAATTAAGCAAGTGTGCTGGATGATGTGAATCTTCACGAACCAAAGGCGCATTATCCCTGTAAACCTCACAATTAAAATTAGAAAACACTAGGCATAACAGCCAGTGATTATTATAAGCACATTATTAAATTGCTCGAGGTTAAAATAATAACTTAAATTAAAATGATGGTACTCTTACCAGTCTTACCTTACAATTTCCCTATGATGCTGTATGCACACCACCAAATTCTTCGACATAGCATCAGAAAACTTCTCCATATCCTTTCTTAACTCTAATTTATCTGTCTCACTGATTTCATATAGAACTTCATCTTCAACGCAAAAATCATCCAAGTGATTCAGCGTGTAGCACAGCATGTCACACTGCACGCCAACTTGGACCAATAAGATGAACGTAAAGGTATCCACGCAAAAGCACATAATCGTATGCCAAGTTAACTCTACATTCTGGAAAATATAAGTAACGAAATAATTAAAAGGTTGGGTCCAGTCGTATGGGAACCATGCTTTTGCTAGAATGATTTTTTCTTTCGCGAACAAAGGGAACAGCGCTCCAAAAACATCAGTCATGACACCCAGAAACAGACAAAAGTCGTATAATATTTTATATCTTTGATTGGTTCCCTTGGCTATCTCATAGTGGGTGTGGCATTTCACTTGAAACAGGGGCCTGTTCAAATTTTTTACTATTATTTTCCACTTGTTCATACCTATATAGGAGGTTAGTATTCTTGATAAAACTGAGATAAACGTTATTGTTACATATAGAGTAGCAGCTATTTCCTTCACGTTCTTCCTGTTGTTGTTGATGTAGATTATTTGTGACAACAAAAACATGAAAGACAAGCTCAGCCAGAAAGCGGTGTAGCAATGGTGCATTTTTTTGTATTTCATATCTGAATCGGGTCTCCAGAACCCAAATATTTTGTATATATTGATGTTTCTTGTGAAGTGTTGCGAGTAGTCGTAATTTTGGTACATTTTTCTGTCCTGTAATGCACTCAACTGAAGTTAATTTCTCTGTAATGGTTAGTCGACGATCGTATGGAATATAATTGCGTGGAGAAAAAATTAATCTAGCATATGTCGTTGACAGTCCTGGGGCAATGTAAAGGATGTCCTAAATATTCATATTTATATAGTTGACGGCCAAAAATCTAGATATACAGTATGCGCCAAAAGTATGGAATAAAAACGAAACAATTATTTTTTGGGAAAAATCCTCGAACAGGTCGATTTTTAATTTAAAAAATATATATTTTAGAGTAAAATGCAATTTTCAAATGTCATTTGTTTTCGAGTAATGACGTCATCGATTTTTTTAAATGGAAACACGATATTTTATTCCTTGATTCTGAAAGATCGTTTAATTCTGTATCAGACAGTACTAAAATTTTGCCCTCTTACATAGAAAAGTTTTCGAGTAAATGACGATTGAATGTTAGAAAACGTAAATTTTATCCATAATATTCTGAGGTATGTAAAATAAAATACAATTGATTAAATTTTATACTTAAATTAAATGTTCGAATTGCCATCCACCAACTTCTTGACAATGCGCAAGTCTGTGAAGAAATTCTTCTTGCACATTATGAATGATTTCTGGGGTAACTCTGCGTATTTCGTTCCGAATGCGATTTTGAAGTTCTTCTAAATTACGTGGTTTATTAATGTACAGTTGTCCAAAAAATCTCGTACAGGGCGCGCATAGTGCGGAGGTGCACCGTCTTGCTGAAACCATATGGTATCGTCAGGAATGTCAGGGTCATTATCGTTAGGAAAAATTACTGCAAGGGCTGGAACAAGGTCATTTTCTAGAAACTCTAAATATCTTTGTCCTGTAAGGGTTCCTTCCAAGAAGAAAGGCCCTACTATTCTGTCGTCAACTATTCCAGCCCACACATTTAATTTCTGAGGGTGTTGGGTGTGTGCCTCTGCCATCCAATGAGGATTTTCCCGACTCTAATATCTGCAAGTTTGACGGTTTACTGTACCATTCAGACAAAATGTGGCCTCATCTGAAAAAAGTATTTGCCGGTGTAAATTTCTATTTCCTTGACATAAATCCATTAGAATTTCGCAAAAGTGTAAGCGGCGATCGAGATCATCTTCATTGAGTTCCTGCACAAGTTGAATTTTGTAGGGATGATATTTTTCCTTCCTCAAGATACGTAGCACTGTGCTCTGACTAGTGTCATTGTTTAGTGCAACCAATCGTAAAGAATTATGAGGATTATCCACCATACTTATCAAAATGTTCTGTTTCTGATTATCAATAATGCTTGGTCGTTCAGGTTTTGGAATATTTACAACATTGCCAGTTTCTCTAAATTTAGACTCTACCTTACTAACTGTTGATTGGCTGATAGGGCGATCTGGATATTTTTCATTAAATAAATTGCAAACTTCTAGTCTAGTAAATGATAAGAATTATTTGAAAATTTAAAATTTTAGATTTTGGTGTAACTTTGAAAAACTCTACTGATTTTTACAGGCGCTTGTTTCCGCCTATTTAAATAAAGACTCTTAAAAATTGCTATTTTTAAGCTTTATTAATTTTTGCTGTCAAATTTTTCTGTTTGAAGATATTTGAATGATCAAGACGGAATTCAGAGTGGGAAAGACAATAGTTTCAGTGTAAATAAAGATAATTGGCTCGGACGATCCCTTTGAATAATAGCAGCGTGCTGAAAATGAGTGATTTTAGTCGTTTTTCGTGATTTTCAATCGATTCTAGCGTCTTAACTGTTGAGAGTTAAAAATTCATGCTCCGCGGGAATTAAGTATACATATCATAGACAAAATTCAGCCACAAGCTGACCTGAGTAACCCACTCTTTATAGAAGAAAACTTTGCTTGAAGTTTCGAAATTTTTAAATATCCCAATATTTAGGCTATGAAACGAGCGTGTTGACTGCGAGATAAAAATCTGATACTAACAGAATCTACTGTTCTTACCTTCAACTTTAAATGACTATATCACTTGTTTTGTTACACACAGTTTTATTTGCACTATACATACATATGCCACTCACGTACAATTTTGTTAATGAAATACATATTTTAACATCACTTACACTCATATTTTAACTTCGCGCTCTAAACTCTGCATACATGTCATCATCCGATATTCCTCACTTGTTAAATTAGGACGATTTTGAGAATGCGCTGTAGGGTTTGAATTATTCTCCATTACATACATTCATTCATTATTACATTCTCCATAACACAAAATCAGATACAATATAGATACTATAAGTTGTTTTGAAGAAGATATACATATAATAAATAATTCTTCAGACAAGGCATAAAATAGGTAATAGAGGTAATTTTGATTTACTTATCTAATTTTGTATCAGAATTCTCGAGTTGACATCACTATAAGTTCATAACTTGGAGTCTTCAAGAAATTTTAAAGAGTAAATATAAAGGAAATCCAAAACAGCGCAGTAATAAGGTGGGGTGATTGACTTGGACAATTATGTATTAAAGCACTTCAAAATTTTGATATATGCTCAGCAACTGATTTGCTTTCAAACACTTTTGCCATGGAAACTAAAATCACTATTACTTTATGTTTCATCTTGGAAATATTATCAAAAATATTGTATTGTATTTTATATGCAACCAGTAATTCTTCTCAGTTCAATAACTCCAGATCTAGTCTAGCCAGATCTAGTTGTACAAATCATTGAATCCATCCTATACAAGAAATTATATGAGGGTATGAAGCATAAAGTTTTTTATTATGCAATTTAAAGAAAACTTTTGAGTAGATACATACAAATTACTTAAATTGGCCGACTTTGAAAGAGCAAACGCATGGACTATCAATTATATTCAATTAAACTTGAAAAAGGATACTTATAGAGAATTATATTCTTCTACATTATCGCTGAAAGTTTTTCTTTCCAGATAATTATTACATTTGGAAGTATATTAGACACAGAATAGAAGTATAATTTGCAGTTGTGGCAATTACATTAGAATACGTTAACATACAATAATCGTTACTGAAATTGTTACGTTTTTTTTTTAATAGATACCTACATTTTGTAATTTCATATTTGAATCGATGTATGCAGTATGCACATGTCCACAAAAACACATTATGACGAAATGAAAAAACATTTTACTGTTATCTGGAATATATTATGCTTCATTTTAATCATTAAAGATATTAAAATGCATTTCTAATATAACGAAACATTGACTTTGTTTCAAAAATAGAAAAAGACTTTCTACGTTGTTTTTAAACAATGGACAACATGAGATTTATCTGTATAGTCTAAGGTCAAAGTGTAATAATTATATTTATTTAAACAAGTTTGTTTTTGTTTGTTTAGGGATTTATGATCTTATTGTTGCGTTCTTGGTCGATGTTTAATTATGGTGTTATAGAATTTGGATTGCTATGATCAGTCATTTTCAGCAATTGTTGTTCTTGCATACCATTTTTTGCCAATTCGCTAACAGTAGTTGACCTGTTTCAATGGTTTCTTATCTTTTTGTCCTTTACATTCAGGCCAATAGCCTCAGCAGACGATTTAGTCCATCCAGTAAAAGTATTTTTTTCCAACAGGGACATTGTCGTATCAATTATCGGTTTCCGTTTTCCAGTGTCGATTAGGTATGTTCGCCTCGTTTTGATATTAGTTTATGAAAAAGGCGTACAGGTGGACCATTTACTATTTGTACAACCTTTTGAACCGCTTTGGCAGGTTTTACTGCACACCGGATTATATTCAATGCCATTTGCTGGAGAGCCATCGTTATTTTTCTCGATTTGAAAAAAATCCAAGAGACAGGCAACTGCCTCGCACCCTCTTCACGCTAATTCTGTAACAGCAATATGGTAACATTTACGCATAATACGTTCAGGGGTATTTTAATCCCAGAACAATATTATTCGGTTTCCTTCTGACAAATTTAACAAAACTGAACTGATCTTACGTTTACATGGATATGTCTGCAGTTTCTTCCTGGTTGAATCACGGGATCCTGCACAGGTTTAAATAAATACTATGCTGTTAAATTGACCAACCATAATCTTAAAGCCATTATAGTACTTTAAGTTTGCACAACACGTTCCACACAGTCTTTACTGTTGCTTCTTCTTCTGTCCCATCTTTATTCCTCATGTTGACCGCCCAATCTTTTTCAATGCCAGTTCTTCGACATTTCTGTGCTCATTTAACTATTTTTTTTACAGCAAAACTTCATAAATATTTTCTACGTGTATTTGTGATTGTTTCTAGTATTTTTTAAAAATATTTTGTTTAATTTGCACATTAACAGAAAATTTGCACTGCCAAAACGTGTCATTTTGAAATTTATTTCAAATATGAAGTTGTCAAAAGTGAAGAATCTTGGTGTAGTAATTGATAACATCCCTGAATGCTGTCATCAGTGAAATGTATAATGATTGGATGATTTGTGTCACATGATAAAAAATATACTATATTACATACCTAGCGGGGAAGTAGATCATAACAGTCCAGGCTTTCTTAGAGGCAATATTAGTAGTTTACTGGTTTTGACAATTAAGTTAGAAAATATTCTTTTTCCACTGTCGGGAGTAGAAATCAGTTTCTATGACATCAAAATTAAAACAGAAGTAGTCGATTATTCCCAAGGGAGTATAATGCTCCCAAGGGAGTTTACATTATGGGGAACGTTTTTCATGCAAAAAAAAGATAATATTGAAATTATTTATTGACATTTAAATTAAATGTTACATTTGTACAATTTTCAAAATTAATATTAGAAGGAATATTACTTTCGCTTACATTTAAAGTTTTTGTGATTGCGCTAGTAGTGGTACCTACTAAAACCTGATTAGCAATTTTGGTCTTATTTTCAATGGAGTTCTCGACATAACCCTCAGCGACTGTCGTTGATTTCCAACCAGCATGACGCTTTATTGTCGTGATATCCACACCAGCATCTGTCAGTAATGTCGCTGAAGATCTTCGTAAGCAGTTACCAGTATAACATGCAGCATCAGGTAATTTTAAATACGAAACTACTACACTCGGAATTTTTCCCATGGTATTCTGGCCAACTGGCTGCGAACTACATTTTCCTGCTTTGTATTACAAAAAAAAGGCGCTTATGCTTGACGTGGGGAGGACGAAGTTGCAGGTATTTTCGAAACAATTCAAGCATATTTTTCACATCGGTAACCAGAAAGGTTCGTGGAATCTTTGTCTTAGTGTTTGGAATTTTTACAATCAAAGAAGAGCCTACATCCTCAATATCATCTACAGTTAAATTAACTAGTTCATAAGTTCGACAAGCTCCGGCAATCCCCAGAATTAATCCAACCTATAAAAAATCAAAATACTTAATAATTGAAATACCTAACAACAAAAGTAATCTTATCTTAATCATTAAGAATTCTTTGTCATCTGCACTTGATAGAAAACGGTCGATTTCACCCTTTGTCAATATTTTCCGATTTTTTCGCTTGATATCCGTCACCGGTTCTTTTCAAAAATGCGATCAGCTTGGGGAATTTGCTTATATCTATGTTATCGTAAATTATCAAGCATTACTTAACCATAGCATATTGCGCTCATAATGTGGAAAACTTGTAATTCTTTGCATTTTCACAGAAGTATGCCAACAAAACGCTGTAACTTTTGTCGGCGCACCACTTTTTGAACCGATTATAGGCTATATCGTATAAAGATCTTGACTTCGTAGGCAGCAAATTACTTATTGCAATATTTGCAGCCTCCACAATCTCTTCCGACTCACAATTATTCATTGTGCACTAAACAAACTCTAAACTAAACCAAACTAGCACCTTAATTTGACAATTCTTTTTGTTTGTTTATTTTGTAGTTATGACAATAACTCAACGACTACTAAATAAATGCTCAAATCCGAATACAATAATTCTGGTGCTACTTACTTCATAATGACCAAACATGTGTTTTTAAGTTAATGAGACCGTGGAAAAAATAGTATATAACATTCGGGAGAGATGCTATTTTGTTATCGGTGCATTGTAGCCCTCGGACTGCACCTCTGCCAAAATAACGCATTTCTCTCCCTTATAGTATAATGTACTATTCCGTTACGAAAATGTAATTTTTTTGCTTAAATAAGTACATAATGTCTGATTTTGAATTAACCTCTGGAAGTCCGAGAAGCTGCTGACACTGCGCTTGACGGAATAATTCCGAAGAAAAGCAAAGAAAGGTACGAGACAAATTTTTCGTCTCAGATTAAATGGTGTGCTATTAAAGGCGTGCAACATACTTCAGAAATGATACTGCTTGCATATTTAGTTGAAATGAGTAAAGAAAACAAAGCTTCAACATTATGGTCTCGATTTTCGATGTTGCGAGCTGTACTTAATATCGACATTAGCCAGTATTCCAAATTGCGAGCATTTTTTTTCTCTCAGAAGAAAACATCAGTACCTTCTTAAATAAGGCTCCAGAGGAATATCTTGTTCAAAGGGTAATATTTCTATTATTTAATTCATATCAATTATGGTATATTTTACTTTAAGATTGCTTTAATTATTGGCATATCTGGTGGCTGCAAATGCGATGAACTCCTAAATATGAAAATGGGTAGATCTGGAAATTTTAGAAAAGAGCATAATGTAACAAAAACCTACACGTCCCGAACATTTGCAGTTACGAAATCGGAATGGATAAAAATAATAAAGCAATACTATGATCTTCACAAGACCGTTAGCTCCGATCGTTTTTTTTTTACAAATAAGGAATGGTAAGATTACAAATCAGCCTTGTGGCCACAATGCTATTGAAGGCTCCCAAAAAATAGCGGCTTTTTTAAATTAGAAAATGGGCCGTAGCCGAAGGATACGTGGAGAACTCGTTACATGGTCAAGTAAAAATTGCAAATATGATAACCCATACAGAAAATCCGGGATCGTCGGCGTCGGCCTCTTTGTCAACTTCCGAACCCCAATACAATGTTAAGCAACAACATGGGCTTACATTAACATTTACAATAATTCAAATTAGTTTTGGTTTTTAATATTTTTCTTTATGTTATAATTTAATAAAAGTTGCTTGTATTAACTTATTTTTTTTTTAAACCAGCTTAACATGACATTGCCATACTTCGGAAAAGTGACCCATGCTTCTAGTTTGCAAGAGAAGGTAAGTAATGAGTCATTTCCCTACCGTTTTAAAATTAAGAAATGTCTATATTACTAACCGATTGTGAATAAACGAAATTTATATGGCTGTTAGAACTGTCAAAAAATGTTTTGTTGCTCATAACAGCTTATCGTTTGTAGCTAAAGTCAATAATAGGGGCATGTACTGTTTGTTCGTATTTATTATGCGATGACCTATCTGGACTCATTGTCTGCAATAGCCCGAATGTAAGCAAAAATGATCATGTGTCATTTCTGTTTACACCAATTCATTAATTTTTTGTTCCTCTCTACTACTGTTTCTAAATGTGTAGATTGTTAGTTTTGCGGATTAATTCCGTTGAGATCTAGTTATATTAACTTGTCTGGTCTAAATGTGGGGCATCATGTAAATTCTGTGATCGATATATTGCAGTGATGCACACCAGAGGGATATGAAGGGGTTGATTAGCTACGAAACCGCTGATTTCGCTTTAAGCGATTGTTTGGGAGTGGTGTATTTGTTGAGCGGCATACTACTAAAATCGCAGTTGAAAGCTAGTTGGGTTACAGTGAAGGTGGGAAGAGATTAAAGTAATTATATTGCGGTTCGCCACTAGAAAATCGTAAACTTTGAAATAATAGTAGCGTCTTCGTCCTCTATTTGGTATGACAAAAGCAAGCTGCGTTTGTCACTATAGACTCAAAAAAGAGAATAATAAAATATGTCATAAGGCATTTTAATATTTTTTTTACTGTGCGAACCTTAAGTGATAGGATATAGGTCAGTGGCCTATTCTCTGCTTAATAATAATGCAACTGTGCTATACAGGGTGGAACGCTGCAATAAAATTTGCAGTAGTGTAAAATGATACGGAAAGTATTTTTCAACATGCAACGTGTCTAAAATGGAGGCTATACTGATTTTTGCAGCTTCAGATAGTCGTTCTGAATTAGTTTGTGCATAATTTGCAATGTGAATAAATTTTTCGTCCTTTTTTCTCTAAATTTCTAAATAAATTTTTTAAACTGTTGATTATCAGGTTTTAATCTATTTCGAAATTCTCCCAAATATTCTCGTTGCCCAGCACGTCCATTGAAATTTAATTGCCAACATCTGTCACATCTCTCATATCTGAACATCAAAAATTATTGTCTCAGAATTTTTCGATTTTATAAAGTAATATAAGTCTAATAATAATATCTCTACCCCTCATTCTAATCACAGGAATTAGCCCAGAAGTCGGAGGCTTGTGCGGGAGAGGGGGCGGCATATTATTATTAAGCAGGCCGCATTTGCGCCCAGGAACGACTTACGTTGGTAGGCCCTAACCACTATTCAGTGCAGGAATGAGGGAAACTTGGAAAACCTCATTAATTAGGGGGGTAGTCAAATATCAACCGGTATCAATCTCTCACATTGACCCAAGCCAACATTCTTCCACCCTACCATACCCGCAGAGAGGGCGCAAAACCTCTCCACGAATATAGCTTATATACGGTCTGCCGGCAGCTGGGCTTGAACCAAGTCTTCAAGTACTGACGCCTTAAACCGCGCGACCACTGACCGACCCCGATGATAAGTATATTTTTTTTCTTCTAAAACAATGTAAGTTTTTTAATAAAAACCGTTACGTGGCACGTTTTTCATTAAATATTTGGATTGGTATTGTAGGTGATAGGTTTCTAGGTCCTGTTGTTTTATCAAACCGATTAACAGGCGCTGCTTTCCTCAACTTTTTGCAGAACACACTGTATGAGTTTTTGGAAGACATTCCTTTGAATCAGAGGCAACAGATGTGGTTCCAGCATGATGGTGCTCCAGCTCATTTTTCCATGGCCGTTAGAGAGCATTTACACCAAACTTTTCCACATAGAAGGGGAAGGGTAGGAAGGGCCGTACCTGTTTTATGGCCTTCAAGATCGCCGCCTGATCTGAACCGTCTAGATTTCTTTGTTTGGGGATATTTGAAGACATTAATGTATGGTACTCCTGTAAATAGCCTGGAAGAGCTGCAGCTACGGATTAATCAAGTGTCAAGAAATCTAAACCAAGGAGGGTGTTTTCGAAAGAGTTCGAATATCGTTGAGACGAAGATGTCCTGTCTGCTTGGAAATAGACAGAGGGCACTTTGAACATCTTCTGTAACTTTGTGTTTTGTTTGTTAAAAGCTTCCTTTGTCGGTTTATTCTTAACAAAATAAAATGTTTGAAAAACGAATAGTGGTCCATATCTCCGCAACCGTCACTTTGCAGACCCATGTTTATTAAGACTTTTCTGCTTATTTTGGTTCATACTATTACCTCCTGAAATATTTTACACTCTTTTTTAACATCCTGACACAATTAAATTTAATTCAACGAAAATTGGTTAACAGAATTTCTTTTTCTTGAGAAATCCAAGGAAATTGCTAATTCGACTTTCGCTATGTTAGTAAATTCTTATGTTCATTTAAAATTCAAATGTTTCTAGGATTTTTAAGTAAAAAGGTTTACCTCATAAGAGCCCCTAGATATCGGCAAATAAATTTATTTTTGTAAAAGTTATTAAAAGAAAACGGATAAGAAAATAATTTTAATACCCTATATATCGGTTACCTCTAATTTTTGAAATCGCGTACATATGTATTTAAATGTATTATTTTTAAATAGAGAATATGTCAATGTATCTGGGTGCTATTATGTAGAATTCACCATGTATAACAATGAAAAACACACACAAAAAAAATACTTCGCTTATGATCTCTATATAATTTATTTATTTAAATAATACATTGCAATCTATGCCATAAATAAAATTAAATTACAATAATTTATTCCAACATGTCCTATATTATTATCTTTGCTAAACTATCTGAAGCAATCTAGATGAAGATGAGTCAAATTAAGCTGTAATAAATCTCTAACTTGGTGATTCCACTGATTTAGTCCATTTTCAGGTTTCCATATGGTGTTACTGAATATTTTTTAGCAGTGTGAAGTACGAATAAGCGGTTCGCATTACCTATAAATAAATATACGGGGTGTTCAGAGACTTGACGTAAAAAATTCGGAGATATGATCAAAATAATGCCAGTACTTGATATAACTTCGTCCCTTACGGATCAACGTTGCTAAGATAAGAATTTTTGAAGTTAAAAATTCGAATCTTATTTTATAATTTCTACACTATACATTTGAACACACTGTGGCTTCAATGATTGGATAATAAGTCATACCTTCTTTCTGACGTTATACAAAAGTCTACATTGCTACAATCTCTATTTGAGACTGTAGTACATGTATAGAATATAGTTATTTTTTCCAACTTACAGATATAAAGTAAGGAAATCGTTTGAGAAAGTTAGTTTGTGAAAATTTTGGATTATATGTTGAAATGTGCAATTTTCAAATTACAAACTTAAATATGATTTCAATTGTTAACTTTACAGGTATGAATTTAGCAAAGAAAGCATGTAGACAAAAAGTTATACAAAGCCCTGATATTATTTTGACCTCTTTATTCACTTCTGATTTTTTTATCAAGTATCACACAATGGGCACGCGTACATTTAAAAAACATTTAAGTGGTTGAAAACCAAACGTCAAAATGTCGAGCGAAAAAACGTTACTTTTAATTAAAGAAACAAAAAGAAATGTTTATAAAACACTGTCAGCTACGTTTAAATAACATAGAATTTAAACAGTTCATAAACGTTTATGGAAAACGTTTTATTTAGAGTTTTATATAAAGTATTTTTGAACATTAAAAAGATATTGTGATACAATTTTCTTTTCAAATTATGGAAATAGTTCAGTGATGATTAGTTATACAGGGCTAACTATGACTAAGTACAAATATTTTAAGAGGGGATAGCAAAAAATAAGAATTAACAGAATTTCCTTCCAAAAAATTTCCAAACTTATTTATAAAGCGAAAAAAAATGTTTTTCGATATTATATTAAATCCTTATTTAACGCCGCCAATGCGAGAATCAGAGTATGCAACCAGCAAGCAACCGTCATGCAACAGTCGGCAGTCGGTCCAGTCGCGTCGGTTCTCTGTCATGTTTATAATACATAAGCATTGTATCTAACAACTGTACCTACGGGAAGTGTGTTTATCGGTAGTGAGTGAAAATGTAGTTTTACCAGTTTGTAACCAAATAATGAAAAACGAATGCAAAATACTGGAGCTAACTGGATTAACTGTTACCTACCTATCAGGTATTATTACTAATAAGAATGTTAATTTTTGTCGTTTCTGCATTTAGAAACACTGCAAACGACCGCATGGTAGTTGTTGACAGATGTAATGTCAACTATGGATCTAAGCCATAAGCCATCTCAGTCGATACTCATCATAGGCGCCGACTTTCCGTAGGAAGAAAGGGATTTGCCCCATATCGAGCTAAAATTTTGGAATAACTTTTTTATTGTCTTTTAGGGCTCCCTGAGCACGTGATTAAAATTTTTGTCATAGTTAACCCTGTATACAAGAAAGCGGAATTTTGTGAAACAACTACTCTGCGGTCTAATGCTCTAATCTTTCGACCAACCAGCACTGAATTTACACCCAGAAAACTTATAGTAGACAACCAGGTTCAGAGACTCCAGATGCAGGTGACCAGACATATACCGATTTTGAGCTTGTTAGCTCGCTAAGTCGACGATAATAATGACTGCTTGATTTTATATCCCGTCTATAAAAGGATAGAAGAACGTAGTGCGTGAGATATAAGTGTCTACATCTATCGACCATTAGATTATATTTTGCCGATTTGGACCTATATATACAATATGAGTAAACGATCGTAAAATGTTTACCAAACGATGCACTTCATGTGTACTTAAATAATCTTAAAGTATTGAAAACGTGTGTAGTATCAACGTTTTATTTTTATAAACTTTGTGTAAAGAACGTGTTATTAACATTTAAATAATACGTTTAATACATTTAATTTATATATGCATTTAAAACGTTTAATTCTACTTTCTATAAAAGTTATACTTAACGCTAAACTTAAATATTAAAATATGAACGTATATAATACATAATAATAAAACTCTATAAAAAACATAGTGTTGACTTCAACCTCTAGATGAAACTCGAATATTATTAACGTGTTTTAAAATATATATTTAATACGTTTAAACTTTTAATTAAAAATAAACTTTGAATTTTTCAATGAAAAACGTTTAATCAACCATTACTACGTTTCAAAACGTTACATAAACATAAGTGTGCTATTGGTCAGGTAAGTATCAGTTTTGAAGATTACTCTCTGAGATCTCTATTTGAGACTATTAGATATCCAGAATATTGTTATTTTTTAAGTATGTTACTAATAAGTTGTGAGTTTTCCAACTTACAGATATGAAGACCTGCACCGACATCGTAAACAATCCTCCAGTAACTATACTAATGGGCTGGCAAGTCTGTGTCATGAACTGTAATAGAATTTTCCGAAACTTATTGTTACAATCCACCCAAGGTGTGTTATAAGCTGATTGTAATATTAACGAACTCTGAAATCATGAGTAACGTTAGTAAGAACTTGATATTTTACATATTAACCTATATTTTCCACTTTCTAAGAAATATATTGATTTACCTTGTATATTACTTCATTGCCGAACCAACAATAAAAAAATTGACCCATAATCATACAAATTAAGTAAAGCAGAAGCATGATAGATTCTACACTCCCAACTTTTACCTAAAAGGGAAAAATAATTCACTGGAAACTGACACACTGACAGTTTGTTGTTAAATTACTACAATTTTAAAGATATTATGTACTTAGTTGTTTGATTTTCCTGAACAGGTACGTTGAATTTGCTCACCACAGATAGTTGGAATAAGGAAGAACACAAAATCAGTGTTCCTCCCAAGAACAGGATAAATATACCGGTTCCATTGATTCTTTCTATATCCGTCGCGACCCTGCAAAAATTTTTTAAATGTAATTATTGATGATTATGTTATTATGATTGATAACACTGAAACAAGTATGGTTCGTCATATTAATGAATGCCGTTTGTTAGATAAACGTTTATTAAATAAATTATTTTATTTATTAATATTATTTACACTTGTTGATGAGTCTGGTGTTCGCTGAATCAATTTATTACCATGTACTGTACTAACAAATATTTTTACGTTAGTCAATGCAAAATATTGAGTAAAGCAATGAATTTTAAATTCATTTAGTGAATGTTTTAATTGAGTATATGAAAACCTCTTTCAATTTTGAACGAACAAGCTTAGTAATATATTTTCCTAATATCAATTTTTAAAAACAGGTAAAAAACTGAAACTTGTTTCAATCATTGAATTTATATACAGTATGCGCCAAAAGTCTGGAATAAATTCAATAAAAACGAAACAATTATTTTTTGAGAAAAATCCTTGAACAGGTCGATTTTTAATTTAAAAAATACATATTTTAGCGTAAAATGCGATTTTCAAATGTCATTTGTTTTCGAGTAATGACGTCATCCATTTTTTTTAAATGGCAACACCATATTCTTTTCCTTGATTCTGGAAGATCGTTTAATTCTCTATCAGACAGTACTAACATTTTGCCCTCTTACATAGGAAAGTTTTCGAGTAAATGACGATTGAATGTTAGAAAACGTAAATCAATTAAAATAAAGCAAAAACGTTATCAAGTTTAGTTTTTCGAATTCCATAGTTCTTTTATGGATCACGTAGGTGAAAATCTTTGCAAAGTGTCATTGTCACACCGACTTTCTAATAAGTATTGTAAGCGACATAGAAATTATTATTCAATTTAAAGTATTATGGCACATTTAACTGTTACTCAAAGAATTGAAATTTTAATTCTTATCGGATGCGGGAATATGACTAGAACTCAGCAGGAAGTTTGCGATTTATTTAATGAAAAATATCCAGCTCGCCCTATCAGCCAATCAACAGTCAGTAAGGTAGAGTCTAAATTTAGAGAAACTGGCAATGTTGTAAATATTCCAAAACCTGGACGTCCAAGCATTAATGAAAATCAGAAACAGAACATTTTGATAAGTATGGTGGATAATCCTCATAATTCTTCACGATTGGTTGCATTAAACAATGACACTAGTCAGAGCACAGTGCTACGTATCCTGAGGAAAGAAAAATATCATCCCTACAAAATTCAACTTGTGCAGGAACTCAATGAAGATGATCCCGATCGTCGCTTACACTTTTGCGAAATTTTAATGGATTTATGTCAAGGAAATAGAAATTTACACCGGCAAATACTTTTTTCAGATAAGGCCACATTTTGTCTGAATGGTACAGTAAACCGTCAAACTTGCAGATATTGGAATCGGGAAAATCCTCATTGGATGGCAGAGGCACATACCCAACACCCTCAGAAATTAAATGTGTGGGCTGGAATAGTTGACAACAGAATAATAGGACCTTTCTTCTTTGAAGGAACCCTTACAGGACAAAGATATTTAGAGTTTCTAGAAAACGACCTTGTTCCAGCCCTTACAGTAATTTTTCCTAACGATAATAACCCTGACATTCCTGACGATACCATATGGTTTCAGCAAGACGGTGCACCTCCGCACTATGCGCGCCCTGTACGAGATTTTTTGGACAACTGTTTTCCTGGGAGGTGGATCGGCAGACGCAGACCGATAGAATGGCCTTCAAGATCGCTAGATCTTACACCTCTTGACTATTTTTTATGGGGATACTTGAAGTCAAAAGTGTACATTAATTGTTTCGTTTTTATTGAATTTATTCCATACTTTTGGCGCATACTGTATGCTAACAATAATTTGTGTGCAGGAATGTAAGATGGCGCAATTATCAGCTCTGGTTTGGTTATGTCTCTGTCTTTAAGCTTCGCCCCCTGCTAACCTCTGATCTAGAACAATCCAATATTTGTGAGTACGCATAATTTTTGACTGTATGTAAGAGGGGTAAGAACATTTATTAAAGATAACGATTTGAAACAAGAGTACCTTTTCAACGTAAAACAGAGGAAACGGAATTTGCTATCCAATTTGTTAAAATCAAAGATGAAAAAGTTACACACGCAAAATACCAACGACCCCCCGTACCCACCCCAATAGACCTTGTGGAAATAAATGGATTAGTCCATCAAATTGTTCATCAAAATTTAGCTGTGTATACCAAATTTCATTCATTTATCACAACGCGATTGAGAGATATTGCAAAAAAATGATTTACATTCCTCCCTATTCAATGGTTTTCTGTGCCCTTAGGAAGCATTTCCGGACCCATGTTCATATGAACTTTTCTACTTAGTTTTGATCATAGAATCGGCCTGTTCAGGGTTAGCAGCTAATTATGAGACACCCTGCATAAATTACAAAGTAATATTACAGTTACTAAATTGCACCGTAAAATAAATTTGCAATAAAATTTTACATTTTAATTAATTGTAAAATCACAATCTATAAGGAAATTGTAGCAATAATGAATGGTAAATAAATTGCCACCTATTTTTACTGTAATTATTTTTTACAGTGTATATAATCGAAAGTTTTGTAAGTAATAGTAATAATATTTAATAATATCTCTACCCCTCATTCTAATCACGAGGATTAGCCGAGAAGTCGAAAACTTGTGCGGGAGAGGGGGCGACATATTATTATTAAGTAGGCCGCATTTGCGTCCAGGAGCGACTTACGTTGGTAGGCTCTAACCACCATTCAGTGCAGGAATGAGGGAAACCTGGAAAACCTCATTAATTAGGGGGGTAGTCAAATGTCAACCGGTATCAATCTCGCACATTGACCCAAGCCAACATTATTACACCCTACCATACTCGCAGAGAGGGTGCCAATGTCTCCACGAATATAGCTTATATACGGTCTACCGGCTGCGAGGGTCGAACCCACAGCTATGTAGTCACCTCGATTCAAGTACTGACGCCTTAAACCGCGCGACCACTGACCGATTAATTAAGTAATAGAAGATGTGCCAGTTGTTTTAACCAATATTCAGTATGAATAACTGACGGTTATTTCTATTGTTAAACAAGATAATAAAAATAATGTACAATTATTACAGATTCAATAACCGATAGTTATTTTACTAACGAGCAAAACTATTGAAATAGTGTAATAACAGGGTCATTGAAATAATGAACAAATATCCTTCATTATAAATGTGTATCATTGAATCAATAACAAATATTCATCAGGTTGTTTTAATTAGTCCGTGACTACAACGTACCGTTTATAGTTTAATATAGACACCCTATAGAGAAATTACATATGCGCCACTGACTTCTATGTAAAAAAAGTCTATCAGAAGCAATTTTCACTTTTACGATATCTCAGCTGAGACACGAAGGGTCCCTTAAAAGTTGTTTTTTAAATTTCGCCCAGCATCTTAAAAACGAAGAGGTCTATGAAAATTCTAATTACAGCATCTCAAATTTCTAGAAGGAGTCTCTTGTAGTTTCTGAGTTAGGCACCCTGCAGTAAATACCCTACAACTAAATTGGTACACCGTGCACATTAATTCAATTAAATGCATCATCTGCTCAATTTTAATATATTCATCATAGTAACTTTAAGCTATATTTATAGATATTTTTGGTTCAGTGTTTCAAGATCTCATGATCCTCTTATTGCTATTGAACCTTAGAAGAATCTTAAGAAATTACCTCTTGATCTCTCTATAATGCTGAACGCACACAACTAAATTCTTCGACATAGCTTCCGAAAACACGTCCCTGTTCTTCTGTAACTCAAATTTCTCCTCTGAACTGGTTTCATACAGCTTACCGTTTTTTGTACAAAAGTCATCCAAACAATTCAAAGTCTCGCAGAGTATATCACATTGAACGCCAACCTGGACCAGTAGAAGAAAATTAAACGTGTCCACGTTGAAACCTATTACCGAGTTCCAAATAAGTACAAAGTTTTGAAAAATACAGGTTATAATATAATTCGAAGTTTTTTCCCAATCGTAGGGCAACCATACTTTAGCCGTCATTATTTTCTCTTTGCTGAAGAAAGGAACAAGAACCCAACATAAATCAGTTTGTATTAATAGGTAAAAACATATTTTGAAAAATATTCCAAACCATCTCTTGGCAGTTGCAGCTATGTCGTAATGCTTCTGGCATTTTACACTAAACAGTGGTCCATTTAACTCCTTTAACAGTATTTTTAAGTAGTTCATGTTCTTGTAAAGCAGTACAATTTTTATCAGATCTATGGTAAATGTTACAGTGATGTATAGCGTAGCTGTTACTTTTTCGACATCTTGTATGTTGTTGATGAAGTAGGTTATCTGACACACTAAAAATGTTACCCAAACTGAAGTACAGAAAATGGTGTAGCAGTGATAAACTTTCTTAAATTTCATGTCTTCATCAGGTCTCCAGAATCCTACTAGTTTGAATAGTAGGATGTTGGGCATGAAGCACTCGAAAAAGTCGAAGGTATGATTCATATTTGAGCAACAGAATGTACTGTACTGACGCAACTGAAACCTCTGCAGTCAGCTATTAATATTAAATGTGCTGGAAAAAGTTTTATCTAGTTTAAATTGTTCTTTATATTAAATTATTTTCCAGTATCATTGGAATATGTTATTAAAAGAATTAAATGATACATGCAAATTTTAATTAAAAAAGGGAATTGTTTAAAAATAATAGTAGAAATAGTAGTACTTTTTAAAATACATTTTATTTACGAAGATTATTCATGTCCTTTATGTAATTCTACTAATGTTTTATAGGTAATATTGAATATTATTTCATAATGCTACATTTATAAAAAATTGAAAAATCCATTCAGTACAAAAAACTGTTACTTTTATATGAATTTCAACTTTATTATTGTATACAGGGTGATTGGGTGAACCCCCAATATTCGAAAGAGGTGTTCAAAGGGCAAAAGTGAACAAAAAAGCCTAATAATAGTACATTATACTATAAGGGAGAGAAATGCGTTATTTTGGCAGAGGTGCAATTTGACGGTACAATGCACCGAGGACAAAATAGCATCTCTCCCGAATGGTATATACTATTTTTTCCACGGTCTCATTAACTTAAAAACACATATTTTGTCATTAATCGGTTCAAAAAGTGGTGCGCCGAGAAAAATGTTCAGTATACAGCGAGAATGTTTTGCTGGCATACTTCAGTGAAAATGCAAAGAATTACATCGCATTTTTGAAAAGAACCGGTGACGCATATCATGCGAAAAAATCGAAAATATTGAAGGGTGAAATCGACCGTTTTCTATCAAGTGCAGATGACAAAGAATTATTAATGATTAAGGTAAAATTACTTTTGTTGTTAGGTATTTCAATTATTAAGTATTTTGATTTTTTATAGGTTGGATTAATTCTGGGGATTGCCGGAGCTTGTCGAACTGATGAACTAGTCAATTTAACTGTAGAGGACATTGAGGATGTAGGCTCTTCCTTGATTGTAAAAGTTCCAAACACTAAGACAAAGATTCCACGAACCTTTCTGGTTACCGATGTGGGAAATATGCTTGAATTGTTTCGAAAATACCTGTCCCTTCGTCCTCCCCACGTCAAGCATAAGCGCCTTTTTTGTACTACAAAGCAGGAAAATGTAGTTCGCAGCCAGTTGGCAAGAATACCATAGGAAAAATTCCGAGTGTAGTAGCTTCGTATTTAAAATTACCTGATGCTGCATGTTATACTGGTCACTGCTTACGAAGATCTTCAGCGACATTACTGGCAGATGCTGGTGTGGATATCACGACAATAAAGCGTCATGCTCGTTGGAAATCAGCGACAGTCGCTGAGGGTTATGTCGAGAACTCCATTGAAAATAAGACCAAAATTGCTAATCAGGTTTTAGTAGGTACCACTACTAGCGCAATCACAAAAACTGTAAATGTAAGCGAAAGTAATATTCCTTCTAATATTAATTTTGAAAATTGTACAAATGTAACATTTAATTTAAATGTCAATAAATAATTTCAATGTTATCTTTTTTTTTCATGAAAAACGTTCTCCATAATGTAAACTCCCTTGGGAATAATCGACTACTTCTGTTTTAATTTTGATGTTAAAGAAATTGATTTCTACTCCCGACCGTGGAAAAACATAATTATGGTCGAACATCAACGGTTACTGAAAATATTTTTACCCGAGATAATTATTGCAATGCATCAGTAGGGAAAAGTGGTTATTCTGTAGGTATTATAAATTATAACATTGATTAAACATTTAATAAACCGAAATTAATGATTTAAATTTTCAAATCCGCCCGCCTAGATGCATCAGCTCGTTTGTGGGTAGCTTGATGAGGTGCTGCATAATTGACAATCCGATCGACAGCGCCTTTCTTGTGTTCTACTTTTATTGCATATACTAATGATTTAAACCATCCCCAAAGGCAGTAATCAAGGGGATTCAAATCTGGTGACCTTGCTGGCCAATTTTGGAAACCACCTCGGCCATTGCGAAAAGCGATTGTTAAGATAATTGATCACAACACGACTAAAATTTACCAAGACCAGCTTGCCTCTTAGATGTAATTTTCACACTGGGAAACATTCCAGGTCATCACGTTAACTGCATATTTTTGGCGGCAAAATATGATAATTTATTTACAGGTTGTTAAAGCTGAACTTTTAAAAGTGTTCTTTCACTATAATTTCTTCAGGTTAACACGCATTATTTTGAAATTCTTCTTTTCGCAACCGAGCCCAACCCTGTCCAATCCGAATAACATTATTTGATCGACTTGGATGTTAAATGCATGTCCCTTTCAATTATTTACAGAAGTAATCAGACAATAAATAAAGTATATACTTTTGCACTGCTATTAAAAGTTCATATTTCACAAAACTGTAAAAGCTGAAATTTATATAATTTGTGCAAGTAGATATTTTATTAAAGTGTACATTTTTTATCATTGGCTTACATTAGTTTGTAAAGTAATTTAAATTAATTGTTAGATCTACGTCACGATACATTTTTTATTAATTAATATGGTTTGCCTTATAAGGGTGCCTGTTAAAGTACCTTTAAAAAACTAGTAATTAATAATAGTGTATTCGTATTATTTAGTGAACATATAATGATGGCTGTAATTCACAGGAATGGGTCTCCTACGGCTCTGCAAATCACCCGAGTGAATTACAATCATTATATGCAAGTAAAAGCCTATACAGGGTGTTACATAATGATGTTAAGAAAATCTCGAGATACAGGTTGTTTAAAATTTTCTGTCTTAAATACTATATCTAGTCTTCATTTCTCGAAAACTGATAGAGATATTAAGATGAGATTTGATATACAACAGTGTATAGTGAAGGGCTACTTTTACGTGCATAAATTTCGCTTGTAATATACTAGCATCAGTGGCGTTCATGCCATGAAACACTCATTTTTAGCAAAAAAATGTACGCCACTGATTTTTTGACAAATTAGTATCGAAGTTAATCCTGCCTAAAAAGTGTCTCTGTCTGACACAAAATGTCGAGTGTTGAAGTTAGTTTTGAATAGATATTTTAGAAAATATGTAAAAACGGTGAATTATTCCTTAGAAGAATTGGCCGACATAAATTTTGTGTATGGAAAAGCAAACGGAAATTCAAATGAAGTAAGGCGTCTCTATAAAAATGAATTCTTCCCGAGAAATTTAAAAATTTCACAGCACTATCTGGAATGTAAAAATCTAAAATTTTGATCATTTACATTATTTTGGTAAATACTAACCGTTTTAAAGAAAATTGCTGGTAATCAAAAAGGGAATATTATCAAACGAAAAACATGTAGTGAACTGTGATTGCTTATTTGTTGTTGTTGTTGTTTTTGTTTATTAAGTTTTTTGATGTTTTGTGTCAAATAAATTGTTTACTGTTTGCCATTTTGACACTTTAGTTTAGTTAAAAGTTAGTTTATGTCTCGTTATGTTCTTCATTATAGTGTAATTTTTTCCATGAAGAGTGAACTATATTTAATTGAACATCTTGCTAGCATCCATTTTTTATGCTTTGGCTGAAGGTTTCAGTCCAAATGTTCCTAAACCAATAAATTAACCTCAAATAAACTGCTCCACAAAAAAGTTAAAGAAGTTCACAAATATCGAGATTTCTTTTAAAGATTGACGTTTTTTGTTTTCCAAATGGTCCTAGATAATAAATAAAATGTTTACTTTCTTATCTGACTGGTTTTTTGCGTATCATTGAGTGATTTTTTCAGTTTTCGGCTAGTTCTTATCTTTGGTCCTTTTAAGAATTCAACTCTTATTATTCAAGATCTAAAAATTTTGTTTCGCAAAGACATAAATTGAGTGCAGCTGAAGTCAATAGGGATATTGGAATGATCAAGGCATGGCGCCCTCAGAGAGAAATTTCTAACTTTTTTCAGGTTAGTAACAGCGTAATATCAAGGCTTGTGCATAGATATAGAGAAACAGAGAATGTCACTGAGACTTGGACGCCCAAGATCTACTACCCTTGCACAAGACCGGTTTCTAACAGTATCCACCCTACTTGTCGGACCATGCAACAGCGACTTTTAAACGTTTCTGGTGTTGCAGTTCAATTGAAACAGTTCGTAGAAGACTGTGAGATGTTAATCTACGTTCACGCGACTTTTGAGAAGGGTTCCACTGACACAAAATCATATGCGATTTCGGTTGCAATGGGCTAACGAACACGTGAATTAGAATGATCAATAGAGGTGTGTATTGTTCACAGATGAGTCGAGATATGGACGGTTTTCGGATAGTCGGCGTTGTTTTCGAGTATGGACTCTTTCTTTGGTACCCAAATCGTAGAGCCATCCAGCAAGTTCATCAATTCAGAGGTTGTACAGTTGCTGTTTGGGAAGGCATTTGTTTTAATGGCGTACAGAGTTGTTGGTGCTTGATGGAAACATGAATGCACAGATCTACGTCGAACAAATCATCAACAATGTCATCCCTTTGTTCCATGCTGGAATTGGACCAAATTTTGTATTTCTCGACGATATGAATTGTTGTCGATGCCCTGGAATTTGAAGCCACTGAAGTATGAGGAAGACATACCCTGTACAAAACTGTTCTTGTAATTGTGTTAAGAATTTGAATTTTGTATTAAAATCACCCAAAATAAAACTTTGACAAAAACTGAAAATGCTTTAGAAGGAGGAACAAAAAAGCCATTCGTATAAAAGAGTAAATTAAGATATCATATAAAAAATATTTTTGAACAGAAGTTGTCAACCTTTAAAAAGAACTCAAGATTTGTGAACTTCCTTAACTTCTATGGAGCAGTTTATTTGTCTTTAGCTTAGCTTAATTGAAGGGTTCAGAGGAAAAGTTGCCTATCCCACAAATTTGAAAAAATCAGATACTTCTGTTTAGGAAGTTCCTGTAAGCTACTTTTATTTTGCCAAAGTTGCCTAAGCATTATCTACATGAATAACGTAGTGACATCTATCGTCAACTGTGGCAACAAGGAAATTTAATTTTTAGTTGAGCCACACTTGCCTAAACGCCATCAAAATGGCTACCTCTGATGAAAGCAGTGAACATGTTTTTAATGCTTCAGGTAAATCCAGTGATCCAGATTATGAACCGTGCTGTTCAAATACACCCAGAAAAAGTAAGTAAATATCCAATAATTGTTTCTTTAAATATAAATAGGTGTGTAAATACAATAATCATCTATTAATAAAGCATCTTGGTTAGGCATCTCTGCTGTATTGTGTTTTTGTGGGTTAGGCAAGTCTGGTTCCAATAATTTTTATGAGTTATGCATGACAATTTTTTATTTGCAGGAGTAAATATACTGTATAACACATTACTTCAACCCAGCAACAATTTGAAGAATTTAAGTGATTAGAGCGACGACTCTGATGTTAGGGATTTTGTGCAGGAGGGAGGACAAAAACAAATGGATAAAGAAAATATCAGGTCCAGAAAGCGTTTACTAAAACCTGATACACATAAGAAAAATATAAGGAAAATGAAGAAAATGAGAGGGGAGGAATACTTATCAGAACTATCAGATTAAAAGTGTTGTATTATGTATGTTTTTGCTTTAATAAAGTTTAATGTGAAAGAAGTAGTCATTTATTTTGTAGAGTAATAATTGCCTATTCAATAATTTTTGTTGTAAGTGAAAAAAACAACTTTTTCTCTTGTACCAGAACACGCGTTTATTTATTATAAAAATAAAAGTGTAAAAATGAAGTAAAATCTTTAATATACATTACAAATATTTTACAATATTCCTTCAGCTTTAACACTGCTTTTCTCAATTTCATCTCATTGTGGCTTAAGCACCTTTTCCACTCGATCCTTCAATTGATTGAGAGATCTAGATCTATATCCGATACTCGCAAAAAATCATTTATATTCATTTTCTGTTGTGTAATAAGTAATTTCATACCTATGCAACCACAAAAAAAGCTAGAGAAAAAATTAATTAGAAACAAATATAAGCTAGACGTCAATTACTATTACGACACGTCGGCGTCTTATTACAATTGTCCTAACCCAAACTCTTCATTAGTTCTGACACGGCTAATAACAGAAGGCTGTTCATATTATGGTGGTTACTGAATCGTAGCCCGTAACAATACCATTTATCGCGATAAAAAAGTTGGGAAAACACATTGTGAGGAACATCTTAATTATATTTTCCATTATTAGGGAAAAAATTAATGTCAAGGCTGTACAGCGGATGCAGAAAAAAAATAAGAATCTTATAGCGATGCATCGTGAACTGAACGATGATGGGTGGTTTAAGTCCTAGCTATACTCGCGACAAGAATTCAGACGACTTACGTCATACGAACAAATGAATAATTTCATAATTGTTTATCCCATAAAAAAACGTATTTTCAGTGAAGCTAATTTTCAGCGATTTTATCAATTTATTGAAACTGAAGAGCGGAATGAAGTCTTTGTTTCGCAGACTGTTGATACTGCATTTAAAAGTTTTTCAGAAATAATGCTTTATTACATTGATTTAAGTTTTCCATTAACTATAGTTCGAAAGCGGTCTAGTTCTAAGTCTTCTTGGATAACGAAAGGTATTCGTGTATCTTCTGAAAAACTTAAGTTACTCTATAATATAAAAATGCAAAGTGATAATCCTGACCACGAATTTTATTATCGTTCTTATAAAAAAGTTTATCGGAAGGTTTGTAGAGCTGCAAAAAAACTGCTGAATGATAGGATATATCAGTCTCATGAAAATAAGTCAAAGGCTGTCTGGTCTATTCTAGATAATGAGATAGGTTGTAAAAAACATGAAGTTACAAATAATATACATGAAATAATATTTGATAACAACAAAATTAATGATTCCCAGCTGTTACCTAATTTTTTTAATAAATATTTTGTTAATATAGCTAGTACACTGTTAAATAATATAGATAATAATAATATTGACACATCTGCCATAAATTATAATATGACTTCGATATTTGTATATGATGTTGATGAAAATGAGGTCTTCAATGTTATTTCAAAGCTCAAGAATACAAACTGTTGTGGTGTGGACGATATTAGCTCTAGTATGTTAAAATATGTAATTTCATTTGTTGTTAAACCTTTGGTGTATTTAGTGAATTTCTCATTGCAGCAAGGTATTTTTCCCAGTATACTAAAACGGCTAAGGTTGTACCGATTTACAAGAAAGGAAATCGTTGTTTGGTTGAAAACTATAGACCAATTTCTATGCTGTCCACAATTTCAAAAATTATAGAAAAAATAGTACATAAAAAAATGATAGCATTTGCGGCTAAGTTTAGTCTACTTCATAATAGTCAACACGGTTTTAGAGCTGGTAGGTCCACTCAATCAGCAATTATGAGTTTCTTAAACGATTTGTATTTTAATATCAATAACAATAAAAAATGTCTAGGAATCTTTATGGATCTGAGTAAAGCATTTGATCTTGTTAATCATGACATATTGCTTCAGAAGTTATATAAATATGGATTTAGAGGTAAACTTGGTGATTGGCTCAATTCGTATTTGAATGAGAGAAAACAACTCACAGAAGTTAACAACATATGTTCAAAACCTGAAATTATTACTTGTGGTGTCCCACAGGGGTCAGTATTGGGACCTTTATTATTCATCATATTTGTTAATGATTTAATTTGTAGTGTTAGTGATGGAAGTCTTGTATTGTTTGCAGATGATACCTCATATTTGGCGTTTGAAAATGATTTTGTTAGTTTAAGAAATACTTCTCAGTCGAAGTTAAACGATCTTTGTAATTGGTTCAGGAAAAATCGTCTTATTGTAAATAAAGATAAAACTGTTATTATGAATTTCATGCCTAGAGCAAACAATACAAATTTTAGTCATTTGCTTAGAATTGGTCATGACTCCATAAAACAGGTACATGAAACCAAATTTTTGGGTCTGTATTTGAATATTAATTTGAGTTGGGAATCTCATATAGATGTCCTCTGTAAAAAACTTGCAAGTGTTTGCTTTGTGTTATATAGACTTAGACATATTGTCAATAAATCAGTGCTCTTATCTTATTATTTTGCCCACTGTGTCTCAAGGCTTAAGTATGGGATAATTTTTTGGGGTTCATCTAGTCGTGCAGATAGAGCTTTTATAATGCAAAAAAGGGCTATAAGAAATATTCTGTCACTAGGCGCAAGAGAGTCATGTAGATCTAGGTTTAAAAATTTAAAGTTAATGCCGCTTCCCTGTATGTATATTTTAGAGTTACTGTCGTATGTAAAAACTAATATTAGCGATTTTAGAATGAATAACTTTTATCATAATTATCTAACGAGATCTCGTAATGACTTGATTGTTCCTATACATAGTTTGACTTTCTTTGAAAAGAGTCCTCAATATATGGGTATATTATTGTACAATAAGTTGCCTGATAGAATAAAATTAATAACTAATTTAAAAATCTACATGCGTGAGGTTGAAGTTTTATTATTGGAACACTGTTTCTATTCTGTACATGAATATTTGTCTACTGTGCTAATTTAACTTTACATTTACATTTAGTTTTTTTATTTTCATTGACCTTTTGTTATTTTTTTTTTTTTTTGTGTGTAAGAGTCTTGATGGATTTTACTTCTTACTTGTTAGTTATATTTGTCTACTGTGCTAATTTAACTTTACATTTACATTTAGTTTTTTATTTTCATTGACCTTTTGTTGTTTTTTGTGTGTAAGAGTCTAGATGGATTTTACTTCTTACTTGTTAGTTTCACCAATCTGGATAAAAAAGGATATGAAATATTGTTAAATATATCTAGTTGATTATAAGATGTTTAAATTAAAAAGATAAGTTTTCATTAATAATAATAATAATATCTACCAATCATTCTAATCACGAGAATTAGCCCAGAAGTCGGGAAATTTGTGCGGGAGAGGGAGTGGCATATTATTAATCAGGCCGGATTTGCGATCAGGAACGGCATATGTTAGTACACTGATAACAATTTTTCTATAATAACATAACATTACGTTGGCAATTTGTGACCAACGTAAAGTTATGCAAAAAAAATATCATAATTTTCTAAAGGAAATAAGTATAAGATTTCTGAGTAAATTATTTAAATTTTCTTATAACTACCTTTATAGCTAACATTGAAAAATATGAAAAAAAAAAAACTTTTTGAGAGTGCATTGACAGATGAAGTTGAAAAGTGGGAAAGTTATTACTTTTAATGTCATGAAAAAAGTGTCTGCTTGTTAAAATGTATAAAAGTATAGGTTTAAGCTAGTCAATATAATTAAAGTGCAGGATTTCTCTTACTAACAAATTATTAGAAATGCAGTATATTTTATTATTAAAATTCGATAATAAATACACTATGCGAGTCACATTTTTATTTCTAAATGTTAAGAAGACCTTGTCACTAGCAGAAATAACTTCTGCGTAGCAAAATTTTTTAGTGGAATTTATCCATCAGTCTCTATAAAAGTGTGTTATCAGAAATTATGTTGAATATTTTCACTGGAAATACTACATAATTATTTTTGAAACATCAGTATATATTCCTTGGTTTTTGCAAATATTTGTAGATATACGCAAATACATATTTGTAATGTGAAAATAAATATTTTTAGCTTGAATTTTAGTTACAGCAAATTTATAATTGACCTAACTACAATTAATGCTAATATCTGTTGTAAGCAATTACTATTTTTACTGCCATAAAGATAAATGTCGTTTGAAATGAATGTTGTATGGTGAGACACATGTAATGGCGTAATTTGTATAATATTTAAATTGCCACGAGCTGCAGGTGCACACGTAACAAAATATAATCTTATACTTACTGTTTTACGAATATCCCACAAAAATCCTTATTAATAAACCGTATATGTTTGTCTACTACACGTCAACAACGCAACTAAAACGTATTAGTTTAGAGGTTAGGTTGAAGTGCATCTGCGCATGTGCAACAGATATCACATGAAAACTGCAAAATTTCATAATAAATTTAGTAACAATAAATAGCTCCATTGTAGTACATTACGTAAAATTACGTAAAAACACAAACATTTGATTATTCCTTCAGATATAATGTAAAACAAAATTTTCCAGTAAATATTATGTAAAAAGAGCATAACAAAACATGGAAATTTTCTGCCATTTTTATCAGTGTAGGCCCTAACCACCATTCAACGCACAAATGAGGGAAACGTGGAGAACTTCATTAATTAGGGGATGGTCAATCGCCAACCGATATGAATCTCTCACATTGATCCAAGCCAACGTTTTTCCACCCTACCGTTATAAAACATGGTAGACGGAATGGAAGCGATACCTATTTTAGAATTTATAAATGACCAAAATTTATTAGGGTTAGTTTTCATTGTAAGAAACTCACGGTAAGCTTTCCTAATGTGATGACCTAATGAATTTGAATGCATTGTAATCTTCTGGCGTATATATAATTCTGTATTGTTTATAGGCTTTTTGAATGACATCTCTGGAGAACCATTTTGAAGACTGTCTGCTAAACTGTACATTCGTTTTAGTGATATGTCAACGGACCTTGGTCGTGTCACACCCTGTTTACATATTTATATGGTCAGCGTGACATCCCTCATTTAGCCATTAGTTGTCACGTACGGTTATTTTTCCAATATGATGAAAATTTCTCGAAATTCTGACTTGACTGTTTTTAAATTACCAAAAATTAACTATGACTCTTAAAACTAGGTTACACTAATTACTATCTAACTGCTTAAAAGTACCTAGTAAACAAATTTGGGTTTTACTGAACTCAAATGACTTGCATGAGCGGTTCCTCTGACAATCCAAATTTATAACAATTACGTATTTAAAAACCTGTGGAGCTTTGTAGTTGTTGACCATATGCAAATTAGTAGGTAATTAGTAAATTGCAAAATACTTATTAATAGTGAATATTGTCAATGACTAGGTACATTCGAAAAAAATGAAATTAAGAAATAGCTCAAGAACTCTATAATTATTTTAGCCACCGCACGCGAAGTACGTGTCCGTACGACGGTGAGGAACAATAGAATTAAGGAAAACTTCCTTCGGCTTAACCTCACTGTTATAGTCTAGGAGCAATGGGGTTCGTGATGGCAACTAAGTACTGCAAATTTGTATATTGTTTTCTTAAAACTTCATTACGAACATTTACAATCGGGGGCAATAAGTAAAAGGTTAGATTTAGCCAGATATTCTATTCCTATTTATCAAGTAGATTTCAATATGTTAAACATAATGGTGGCAAGTCCACTATGTCTGAAACAAAACATGGAGTTCCACAAGGGTCAGTTTTGGCTCCATTACTTTTCCTCATTTACATTAACGATTTTCCCAATATCTTTGACTGCGACATTTTAAGTATACCTTTTGCTGATGATACCAGTATGTCAGCTTCAGGCACTGATTTATTTTCTGTTCTCAATTATTTGCTTCAGACACAATTCTTAGCGAACGACTACCAGTAACAAACCTACTGTAAATTTAACTAAGTCAGAGACAATGATTTTTAGTAGTTTCTTGGAGTTCACTTAGAACCGAAGTTATCTTGGAATCAGAATATTGATTATATTTGTAAGAAAATATCTAAACATCTTTTCTTATACCGAAGTTTAGTAGGCAATGTGTCCTTAGACAGCTTATCACTGCTTAATGCATTCTATTATACAAGGAAAGCCATATGGATTATCTCTGGACTTGGTTTTAGAGATGACTGTAAAAATTGTTTTATAAACTTAAATATTCTACTGTACCATCAACTTATTTCATTGTGTTCTCTTTATTAAATGTAATTTGGACAAATTTAATTCTAGAAAACTCAGTCCCACGAATAACTTTCATAAAATTTTAAGAACTGAATATAAAGGAATACAATTTTTTAATGCACTTCGCCCTAATACAAATATAACTTAAAACCTAACACAATTAAGACATTAGTTAGTCTAAAAATCTAAAATTATCTGCAAATTTTAAAACTGGATAACAATTGTTTATCATTTTATTATAATTAGATTTGAAGATTTTCTGTTGATGACATAATTTTGATTTTTTACAGAAAGCTAGAGCTGTAGCCTAAACAAATGATAATTCTAGAAATAAAATTTATTTAAATTTGCAAACCTATACGATAATATTAATTACAATTAAAAAGCCCATATTTGGGCCATTTATATTAAATTTCTTGACACAAAATTGCACTTGATACTAATTTTTCTCGAAATTAGAGAGATTATTTTTGTCTTAGTATCATATTGTCTGAAGCTATTTATTTGTGGCATAATTTTAGTTTTTCTTTAGTTTTATTGGGTTTCTGCCACACTTCTGAAAACAAATAAAGATTAATTAAATAAGCCCTTGCGTCAAAAGGATCAGTCAAGGGTTATTTGTGAAACTAAGTTTGCCTAACCAAAAAATCTCACTGAAAAATGCAGATAAGTAAAATATTAGAAAAATTACATCACTATCGCGCACTTCCGTATTTTTGACGTTTAGAAAAACTCTGTTTTCGTTCTCAAAATAGTAGTAAAAGTATTAAACGTATGTCAAGTTTGACAGTTTAAAATTTGTTTATCTGCTTCCATAGATATGTTAGATTTTTATTTTATTGTTACTGACTTCTTCTTGATACAACTGTAGCCAACAATGATCAATGTTTACTGAACAGTTTGACACACGTTTATCTCCGTTCAGCAAAATAATCGAGGTCTTTTTTAATTTTCTTTTTGTTGCGTTCCTTCTCTAAAATTTTTACCGAACCCCATTGTATCAAATAACCGTTTTCCCAAGCGTGTTTAACTCTTTCTTTTTTCTAATATTCGAAGTCACCCTTGTTTGACGTTACCCAATATATTTTAATCCTAATTCTTATATAAACATGCTTATCAAATCAAACTGATCAAACACTGTAAAGTTCGCCAATCTAGTACATCTTGCTTGGACGGTTGCCCCCGAACTATAACCGTGGCTAAGCTGATTTTGCAATTTCCTCAAACCTTGACGGGGTTGTTGGGGATCTGCATCTTTTGTTTTTGCCTATAACCGTCCACCTATATATATCGTAAGAATGGCCGAGACTTGTCAGTCATAACGATATAGTTACAAATATTAGTACCTAGTCACTCATATCACCATGAAGTTTTTCATATACATGGTGAGTTGTGTTATGTGAAGTGGTTGAAGTGGATATTTGCTACGCATAGTGATCAGTTAGCCTAACGCAGGTTTTACTGAAATAATTTTATTTTATCCAGTTAGTTTATCCAATGAAAATAATATGTCACCAGTTAATATTCAAATTAATCTAGTAAAGGAACAACAATTTAAATTAAAAAAATTTCGTAATTATAATATAACAAAAATAACAATCTGCAGGGTCTCTTCAAAAATTGTAAGGTTTTAATTTTTGAATTTATTAAAAGGTGTGTCCAATTAAGTCGGCACCATATAGGAACCTTTTTATTATTGATTTTATGAAAAAAACTTATTCATGATAAAAAGTTCTGCATGGCCTAAAACTCAAAATGAAGTTATCAGATTTCATTTTTTTGGAGTCGTATATGAGGTATGTCGAAAAATGTAAATTTTACTCAAAAGTAAAGTACCCTTATTGTTTATAATATCGATAGTCGCTATTAACAAAAGTTGATTCTAATTGAAAACTACGGCCAGATATCCAATATTATCCATCTACCATTAAAAAACAGATTTTGTTAGTTTTACAAACTTCTCTGTATTAGCATTGATAATTTACGTCTAGAGATCGACATTAAATCTAGGATCCACTGACAAACCAATGAATTTTTGACAGCAAACGTCAAAACGCTAGTTGTAAATTTTGCTCAAGAATAAAGTTTTGAGCAAAATTTACATTCTCCGACATACCTCGTATACGACTGCAAAAAAATATCAATATCAATCACCATTATTAATGACTCTCCTTGTATACAATATTCGTCTTATTTTGAAATCTAGAAAACACAGTTGAATTTATCCGTGTAGATCACACTGTATATGTGAACACTTTCCGTTACCTTGTATTGCTATTTAGTTTAACTTCCAGAATACTTAGGTGACAGCGCATATCACTTTTAAATAGCAGGACTTCAAGAATCTTTAGAACACCAATTTGAGACTAAAAATTTCTATAAATGTAGGTCCTAAAACTCTTCATTTGAGATACAGGGAGTCGCATTATATTTTTGATTTACTTATTTATTTTTTAAATGGAAAAACCACTAACAAAAAAATCGTTATGTTGCAAATAATTCGACACCGAAAATCATATCATATTAATTCCAGTGGTGGAGATAAATGGGTATTTACAAGTATGAATCTTTTTGTAAAAATGTATTCGAAAAATATAAATGAGTATTCAATTTCACTCAGAAATGGTCTCTTATTCGAAGTCTATAGGACGTGTCATTTTCAACAAAAACATAAAAGTAATGTCTGCGAATTTCCGGACATCCTGTATTTAGAAATTGTTTCATGTACAGAGTGCTTCATTTGACATCTCACACCTCGTATACTACTACTATTAAGCGCTAGTGCTATTTTAAAAAAGCTTTCTTGTTAAATAAAAATGGAAGCAGACAATATTTTTTTTCTGCTTAAACAAACATTATTTTTACATATTTTTTAATTATGAAAATTCCTGTGAAAGAAAACTTTGTCAATGAAAATAATTCGATAATAAAAAATCAATTAATTATGCCCTGGAAATCAACTGAAGATGTCTCATGTTTTCGAAACTTAACGAAATTCACATATGCTTGTTTCAAAAGCAGAATTGAATTTATTGTTATTGATTTTACACCGGGCAAAACCCTTTAAAAGGATTAAAAACAAAGCTGATTGATTGTTAAATTCAACACACATATACTCATTTTCATTTAATTCTTCCTCTTTTAACCGCATTAATTTATTTCAAGCTTTTAACATAATAGGTAATTATTTAGAAGCATTCATCAATTATTAAATACATATTAAAACCGTGTTAATACCTTAAGTAATAATGGATGATAAAATAATAAACAATAGAATATTTATCTGTACATTGTACATTTGTTTCAGGTGAATGCAATTAAGAATAATTCCCTTTTACTTAATTTCAAGAAGAATTAAGTGGCATTATATTGTAGGTTCTGCCGTTTATTTTATGTTTCATATTATTCACGTTTAAGTTGCATTCAGTGATACAAAATTACGACTAGCATACATAGTGTTGTTTTTCTTATGACAAATCTATGACGTCACCACTAATACGATCCATTTAATTTCCACAGATAGTGTTGATCTCCATCGTCATCCTAGCCTACGCAGATGAAGAAGAAGAAAACGCGATCGCCCCAGAAGCCAAAAAGACTACTAAGCGTGGCATATACGGATTGGGCTACGGTGGACTGGGCTACGGTCATGGTTACGGACATGGCTATGGACACTATCCATCGTATTACACCTCGTTCTATTATAGTCCTCTTTATTACAAAGGGTTTGGGCATGGGTACTATGGTCTAGGAAATGGGGGGTATGGTGGCTACTACCCCTACTATTCCCACGGCTACCATGGATATGGAGGGTATGGAGGGTTCTACCATGGATGGTAATCGGAATATTAGCAAAAATAAGTACAATTTCCAAAGTAAAGTTATCTGTAATTCTCACTAATAAATTATTTCTTTAATAAAACTATGATGTTTTTTGTTAGATTCCAAAAAGAGTAATCATTCCCACGAAACTTGTATAAAAAAATTATTATAGAATTAAGTACACTATAACCGTATGGCTTCCTTACATATTCCATCTCGCCTGCCTCTTATCTCTCATCGCCTGATTCTATTTGAATGTAAGCGGTTACTCAGAACTTTCGTAGTATCAAATTTACACAGTTATTATGAATTATTTTCAGAAGCAGAGATTAATTACAAGTTTAAGCTAAAGATAACATTTTTTTTGTGTAATTTGAGTATACGTCTGAACATGGTAACTATAAGTACCTGGGTGCCTTAAAATATTCCTCAAAACGTTATTGTTTGACACTAAAAAGAACAATTATTTACTCTAAATTTGATTAATTCAAATCTTGTTACTAACGAAAGAATAGTTACCTATGGATGGCGTCTGACAGTGGCAAGTTCCATAACTAATTGTCAAGTTGTCATTTTAATATTTTGTTGTAAAGCTGTTAAAAATGTCGATTGGATAGTGAAGAAAAAAAAACTATTTGTACTCCTCCAGATATAATTAAAATAGCAAATGAAGTTACAGCAGATTTATTATCCGATAAATCTAAAAAAGCGTATGAAATTTGTTATGGACTGGTGTGACAGCAAGGTTGTTAAGAATACTACTGAAAACGTCCTCCTTAGCGTATTTAAAAGAAAAGTCCGAGATACTAAAACCATCGACATTATGGCCAGAGTCTACATTTTTAATCAATAAAAATGTGGATTTTCACACATTTTACCAAATTAATTCCATTTTTGAAGAAGCCGCTAGGATATCGTCCCAAGAAATCAAAAAATTTTGCCTGACAAAAATTTGACAATTTTTTAATTGATGCGCCAAATGAAAATGCAAATGATGTTAATTTTTAACTTTATACAGAAAAACTAACATTAATAGTTATTTATGCAACAAGTACAAAAAGTAAGTGTTTATTGCACGCGACGCGACGTGAAATTGTCCAAGGAGGCCTTCAGGCCGAGTAGGACAACACGTCGGGTGCAATAATCACTTTTTGTACGAGTTGCATACAATATTTTTTCTACGTTCATGCAAAAACCAAAAAATATTTTATTTAGATGACACTAGGAAAATATGACGTCGATTTTAACGTTTATGTTTGTCATGATGACAAAGCGCTGTAGTAGAATAACAGATGAATGCAATAAACATTGTATTGCACTAGTGCAATAAAGAACCACTTTTTCCGCTAAATATAGTTCAATAAAGTTTTGTTTTTTGCATGAACGTAGAAAAATGATATTAATGACATGGATTCTATCGTAACTGTGAAAATTCCCCATAGCAAGACAAACAAACCTCGATCATTTGTAATAAGCGATAAAATTAGATGTTTTAAGTTTGTTGAAATGTATCGAAAATATGCATCCCTTCGTCCCCAGTCTACCAGTCACACTAGATTTTTTATAAGACATAATAAAGGAAAATGTTCAGTTCAACCTTTTGGCGTAAATACTTTAAAATTCCAAGTGATTTTAAAACTCAATAATTTCTGACAATGAACAATAGTATCTACCTTTATATGGTTTGTAAACAGGCTAATAAATCTGTATAATAAATAATAAATTTTCACCGCTCCTTGTATGAACGTATGTTTCTTTATAACAGAACAGAATTTTGTATTCTTTTATATGTTTTGTCTACTACACAAAACGTCCATGAAAAGAAACAATATTTTCCATCTCGGATCCGCTTTAGGGTAAATAATGCTGATTTTCCATTCCACCATTCAGGGGCCTTCAGCCACGCGATGCACGTTTCTCGTGTTCTTTTACAAAGAAAAACTGCGACAGTTTTTAATATTCATCGCCCCTAGAGTGAACGTACCTATTCATTACGCGGGACGAAAGAATGTCATAAGCTAGCACACGTACAAATCTTATTAAAAAGGGGAAATACAACAAAAGGGAGAACATAAAAGAATTCTTTCGCCCGACAAAAGCGGTGCGGACGCGACAGTCTGTCATTCGAAATAAAAAAGTTTACGAGCATAATTTCCGGATAATCTCGTACATCAGTCGCGGTGTACAAGTGGTTGCCTGCTTTCAGGGGCCAAGAATTGCTGCTTGAGGTGTGTAGTTCATCATCAAAATAAGATAGACGTAACGTTAAATAATACGGGATATTTCTAAAGTATGATATCGAATTGAAAAAGTAAATAATAGTACCTACACATGAATACCAAATCAACACTGACATGAAACTGTCTTACAATTCGCCTGGGATGCCATTAGTATCTATAATTTATTTATTTATTTATTTATTTAGAGTACACTACCCGGGAAAAATAGCTAATAAAACAAAAAAAAGCAAGGTTTCTGTATGTCTCGCGTTGAATGTTTATAATGTTCTATGAAATTTAATTTAACATCAAATGTCACCCTAGTAAAAGCCATCGAATTACACTTAGAGAAGTTTAAAGGCAATAGAATTTTAGTGCACCAATGTTAAATTTTATCTATATTTGACTGAAGCAAAAGACAGTCGCTACTTGATATCATCAGCATACAGAAGTACATTACAGTTTAGAGACCAAGTGATATCGTTTATAAAAATAAAAATAACAGGGGAAGAACTGACCCTTGAGGGACTCCAGAAGAGGCTTTGATATCTCTCGATTGGAAGTCACGATACTCCACTGCCAGTTTTCTTTCTGATAAACAAGAGGTAAAAAATTAATGAATGAATTGGTAAAACTCATATTGGATAGTTTTGACAGTAGAATACCACGATCCAACCAGTCAAAGGCTTTAGAAAAGTGTGTATAAACGACATCACCATTGTCCAAATGTTTAGAAATATATTGAGTAGTACATGTCAAATTGGTAACTGTTAATTGACTTGGAAAGAAGCCATGCTGCTCAGTACAAATAGAAGACTTTATGTGAAAGAAGACGTATTCCATCTAGGTGAATTGTAACACACTTGCGCGAAAGCTCATTTTGACAATAAAACCATCCAGTCATTTGAAAAAGCTTAGGCATGTTATATGTCTGATTTTATCATAACTGTACGACATAGATACTATAATACAAGTTCATATTACAATACACTTAAAATTTTTAGTCATGTTTCGTATGATATTACAATACGTCCAGTCATTTTGAAAAAAGCCTAAGCATATTATAATATGGCTAATTTTATAATAACTCTACGACAGAGATACTATAACACAAGTTCATATTACAATACGCCTAAAATTTTTAGTAAAATTGTAAAATTCTGGATATTTCTTATAGTATTACAATATGTCCAGTCATAGGCATATTATAATATATCTGATTTTACAACAACTCCAGTCATTTAGAAAAACCTGGGCATATTATAATATGCTTGATTTTACAATAACTACTATTACAATATACCTAAAATTTTTAGTCAAATTGTAAGATTATCCATGTCTCTTATCGTATTACAATATGTCCTGTCATTTTGAAAAACCTAAGCATATTATAATATGCCTGATTTTACAATATGTTCATATTACAATAAGTCTAAAATTTTTAGTCAAATTGTAATATTCTTGATGTTTCATATGATATTATAATATGCCCAGTCATTTTGAAAAAGCCTAGACATGTTACAATATGCCTGATTTTACAATAAAAGTACGACATAGATACTATAATATAAGTTTATATTACAATACCCTTAAAATTTCTAATCAAATAGTAAGATTCTAGTAGCAGTGTTTGATAAATAGCAAAATGCATGACAGTTCCCTATTCTTAATCACTGAAATGTAATTTTATATTATGACTGGAATGCGCTAAAAGCTGCGCCAATGGATTATTTATGATCAGCGCCATATTTTGTTTGTGCCTCTAGCAATGGCGGAGCAGTAGGGGCTTAGCTGATTCTGAATTGAAATGAAATTGAATTCTGGATATGAAGAATTATTTCGTGCTATATGCTGGTTAATTTTACAGTCCCTTATAAAACATGTTAAACATGACTTGTTCCAACAATAATACCCACAAAAATACACAAAGAATAACACTAACGAGATACAAGATAAAAGAAGAAACCACACTGTACGCCAATGATGTGTTTACAAACAAAATAATGGGAAATTAAGAACACAATTCATATCGTACGTGCAGATGGTTGTCTCTCTCGCACCCACATACATAACCAATGAAGTATGTCTTTGCTGAGTTTCATGTGCCGCCTTTTGTCTGCTCCTGGGTTTGGTACCTTTATTTGGATGCGCAATGGACTTTACGCATTCCATATCCTACATTTTAGTGTTCTTAATAAATCTCAAAAACTGCTAAAATTGTGTAGGAGTTCCATTACCAAACTATTTTATACAAATTGATGTATGTATGTTTTCCAATGTATTACACTGAAATTGTTTCTTTTTCCTGTTGCAGCATTAATGAGAACTCAGCAACTTCTAAGCGCTTCTCCGCAGGAGAGCATTCCCAAAGACAAGATTTCTCGTACACATTCTGTAATCGGCAAAAGCTTTATTCCGGCGTCTTATTTCCGATTTACCTAACCCGAGGCCCAGCCCGAGAAATCTGTTTGAAAATAACATGTCATCGGAATATTTAAATTGAAGATATAATTGGATCGCGTGCCCAGGGCCGTATTTTTATAGCGATCTGTGGTCTGTTTTGCTGTCACGTTTGTCAGCTTTCCGACCTAGGCACACCCAGACTACTTAGTGGTTACGGATGCGAACTTGTTTCTAAACAGACGCAGCACAAAAAAAAACCGGTCAATGGGAAAAGTGAAACTTTTCTAATCGACACTGTTGTAAAGCTTTTAAACGACATCAGCATTGGGCGGATCGTGGTACACTTTTCTTGTTAATATTTATTTCAACTTTTAAAATGTGGCTACCAATTTTTTATATTATGTATTTCGATTACAATTAGAATCAAAACGTGCAAGACAGGACCGTATTTAAGTTTCATTACGTGTAAATGTAAAATGGAACATTCGAATCTATAACAAAACTTGTAGAATTTATTGATAACTTTACGCTGTGTTATCAAAATATCTTATTAAAATCAAGAATTGGCAGGTATAGTAGATATTATGTATGGACAATGCAATACTATTTAAATTTGAGCTGTTTATGCAGTGCGTTTCATATGTAATGGATTACATACCACCTGGTAATAACATAACAATATTGAACTAAAACATTTTTTTAATAAAATCTCTAATAACTTTTGCAGTTGTATCGATTTAAAATTTGGTGTTGATGGGTTTTTGGTGCTGCCAAATTAAAATATTATATCACTTTTGAGTTATCTTATAGAGGCCGTCACATACAAGATGTCTACTTTTATTTGTGTACAAATCCGTAAAAACTTTATTCTTCAAAATAATCAAATAATTTTTGTTTAATTTTAAATGACATCGAAAACCCTTCTTCTGACCCTACTACGGCATTTAAGATGGCGATCCAAGACCTGCTATGATTTTTTCTATACCACCGAAATTCAATAAAAACGTTTAGCAATTTTTTTATTTAAAATCTGATTAGGTGGCGTTTAATTAGGACAACTCAAAACCCCTATGTATCAAATTTGAACAAGAACTGTACAGATTGTTTTCTTCTACACTTCCTTAAAAAGTTTTATTTTTGTAAAAATACGTAAAAACTTAATTTTTCAAAATAATGCAACAAATATTTTTTTGATTTAAATGTCATTGAAAACCGTTGCTTCTAATCCTATCACAGCGTTTAAGTTGGCGGTGCAAGGCCTGCTATGATTATTTGTATACCCTCCGAATTCAATAAAAACGTTTTGCGATATTTTATTTAAAATTTTATAAGGTGGTGTTACTCAGGTGATCTCAGAACCTCTATGTGTGAAATTTTTATAAAAACTATACAGAGTGTTGTCTTCTACACGTTGTCAAATTTTGTTTTGTCGATGTCATTTATAATACAGTTTTTACGGATTTAAAAATAGACACCCTGTATATCTGATTTAAAAAATTGCTACAACTTTTTTTCACCGAACACTAGAGCAAAAATTCTTTAAAATTATAATAATTTGGACTTTTTTAGTGAGTGTACACTTTTAAGCAGAAGTAACTTGGCTTTAAGAGAGCGACATCAATTTGTTAAAAAATCAGTGGGGCATATTTTTTTGCTAAAAATGAGTATTTAACGGCACGAACGCCACCGATGCTAGTATATTACGAGAGAAATCTATACACGTAAAAGTAGCCCTTCAGTATACACTGTTGTGTACCAAATCTCAACTCAATATCTCTATCGGTTTTCTAGAAACTAAGACTAGAATTTTTCTTATTTTTAAACATAGAACCTGCTCCTTTCTTAACATCATTCTGTAACACCTTGAACATAATAATAATTTAAAAGTACCTTATTGGTTTTTGTTATTAGCACCCTGTATCCACTTCAAATTGAAATATCGTTGATAAACATAGTTATATTTTTATTTTCATTTTACAGGTTCATTGTAGATTATTGGTATTTAAACAAGCCTGGGTAATTTTCTCCGCATATGGAGCATGTAATTGGTTGCTAATAATTAACAAAATAACCAAGCTAAACACCGGATGCGTGAAATAAGTGTACTTAGACCTGCTCGATGTTCTAATTACAAGCTTTAAATATTATATAAAGTTACTAAAAGGCACCTTCTACATGAACAACATAGAAATGTGCAAATATGTATGTACAAGAAAAATGTGTATATTGAAGGACTAAAAGTGTGATAAAATAAACTATTTTAAGTAAAAATGTTTCATCCCTAGCTTCATCTGAAAGATACACTGAAATAAATATCCCTGAAACAGTTGCTACAAATATGTGCTTAAAATTTTGTAGTAGAATACACAAATAACTAATAACTACAAATATTGTAAATCATATAAGTTCATTGTTGTGGTAAATGTAAAAGTATTGTAGTAACTGGGTTGTTGTAAACTTTATTATAATTATAGAATTTTTTACTATATTTTGTAATAAATGTCATATTGTAAAATTTAAAATGCAGCTATACTGCAAAATAATAATATTTTTAGATAGACGTTGTGTGTGCAGGTGGTCATGTGCAAAAATAAAAAACGGGCTTTTTTGTGAAACCGCCAGGTTTAGCATGTGATGACTAAATGTTGCTGCGTGCTACATCATGTATACTCAGATTTCCTTTTGTCGGATAAGTCGCCGGTTGCCTCCTCTATAGCACTGAGAGCTGACAAACTCATCTCAAAAGCGGTATATGTCTGGTGCCACTAACAAATGACTGGCAGTTTGCAATAGGTCAGATGTCAAAAAATACCTTGCGTATCAAATTTTGATGTACATTTTAAATTTTCCTTTCCTCATTGATATAAACCAGTGACCAAAAAATAAAAACTTCAATAGCAATTACTCGAAGAAACCGGCGATTTTCAACCTCTGACGCCTGGATTACTATATTTAATTAATTTTAATGTAATATAACCGTGTTACTGCACAAACGTGTTTACACTCGTCAAAAGAAAGAGGAGGAACATACATAACAGTTCACTGGATAAACCTACACAATAAAAGTTAAGTTAAAAATGATAACATTAAAAAATATACTATCAAACAAACTAAAATTATAAAAGCGATAAATAAATTAGATTAAAACATTGAAGTGGACAAAACAATATATACAGGGTGTCCGGAAATTATGCGTCAAGACTTCAGGAGGTGATTCCTCACAAAAAATTAGTCCAGTGATCAACAATCCGGCAATCCGAGTCTTGATCTACTGTATTTAAGACAATAACCTTGTTTTTAATGTCTACTTAATGGCAAATGCTTCAGAGCTGCAGACCCGCTAAATAATAATAGAAACAAACAATAATTAAATTTGCATTTTTATAAATCATCATTTTTTTACTGTTATAGAAAGGGATTTTAAGCTAATATAAATCAAATCTCCTACAATTCCTAACAATAAAGTCATATGTATGTTCTCTGATACCAAATATCTAGAAGATTTGATTTATATTAGCTTAAAATACCTTTCTAAAACAGTAAAAAAATGTTACAAATGCTAATAATAAGGAATATATGGGTAGATATTGTGGGTGTAATTCAACGCAGGTTGGGGCTTTTGTCCACTGAGTAGTTAGTTTCACACAATATTATTAATACCTAAAAATATATAAATCATCATCATGCGAAATCATGAGAATTTTATAATAAATGCCGACTGCATCTGGAACAGATGCACGCGGCCCGACTTCTCTTCTTTCTTCATCCATCAGTCATTCTATTCGCGTGGCAGAGGTTGGTACATTTCGTGCGTTTGTGTCGCCAGTATAATTATTGATAAAATTTGCTATTTGCCTAAATAAAAATGCAATTCAAAGGTACCTCAAATAATACAAAATATATACATTTTGAATTGCAAGCAAAAATACTGTTATTATAAGCATGTGATCTTGAGTGGCTGCTGGACTATATAGCTTTATTTAGTGATCATAAAATTTGTAATGTACCAGGAGCGTCGTGTTCTCGATTATTATGGGGCGATTTGTTTATCTTTTGAAAGGTCGAGTAAAAATTTTTTTTTTCGATTTTCTGTCTGTATTAGGCCTTCCGAATACTTGGTTAAAATGAATGACATTATGATTGAATCACTCTGTATATGATCTTCTTATGAAACTTTTGAAATTTGCGTTTCTTGTAACCGAATATTAAGATACGTCTACTGTTACTTTTCCAAGTCGATTAAATGTGTAACGTTGCGAACTTTGCTGTGATCGGATTACTAGTGGTATGCCTTACATCGTATCCGCATGTTGCAGATTATAATTTAACCGACAAAGTCGTGCACTACTGATCGCGAGTTAGAGTGCAATTATAATTGACATTTAAGTCACTCGGTTTTAAAAGAGGATGCAAACGGCAATATCTAGAATTGGCATAGATTAAACGGCTATACTGCTTAGCAGGCGTTTCTTCAAAATGAACTTGAACTTTATTTTTTCCATTAAAATCCTGATCAAGATACTATAAATAATTACATATATTATAGGTGCTGTAGGTGAGAAGAAACATTTTCCCCATCCAATCCATCCAATTTTAAATACAATATTTGCAAGTATTGTGATTATGCAAAAGCTCATAGTTTATTGCCTTATGTGGCAAGAGATTCTTAAAAATCAGTTATTCATATAAATTGAATAGTTTTTGAGCGATGTATTTTATCATCTGAGAAATATCAGTATTTTTTTCTTTAATTTGATTGGATTTTTGCCACACTTCTGAAAAAATTAAGATTAATTAAATAAGCCCTTGCGCCAAACGAATCAGTCAAGGGTTATTTTTGAAACTAAGTTTGCCTAACCAAAGAATCTCACACTGAAAAAAGCAGCTTCGTATTTGACGTTTCGAAAAACCCTGTGTTTTCGTTTTCAAAATAGTAAATGTATTAAAAGTATGTTAAGTTTGACAGTTTAAAATTTGTTTATCTGCTTCCATAGAGATGCTAAATGGATTTTTATTTTATTGTTACTTACTTCATCTTGATACAAGTAACTGATCACTGATAAGGCATTATCCAAAGCAGAGAAGGAAAATTGAGAAACTATTTCTCGGAAGAGGTCCCAAACAAAATCTGGATAAATCTTAAGTCATCATTAAACCCATTTCAATAGAACTGAATGATGACAGTATAGAGGTACAGGGAATCATCAACCAAATCTAACAAAACAAGAAAGTCAGACAATCAAACAGCTGTGGGAATATCACCACCAACAAGAAAACGGTAACGTTGATTTGGGCATAATAGATATGTTGCCAAGGTAGAGAACCTAGTGGAGATATAAGAAGATAGAAAACAATCAATATATAGCTGAAAAGGAAATGAGATCTTCCAAGTTGAACACTTCATCAACAAGGTTAAGGGATCTAACTACAAGCAGATGATATCCCAGTGAGTTTTGACATGATGTTATTGTTTATAAAAGAACCACTCACCAAAGCTTTGGAAGAACTTCTAGAAGGCAAGGATGAGAATCTAGTAGATTTAACAGTGTGTACTTAATATAAAAACAAGTAGACCTTCTTCTCATTTTTCTCAGCATGCAATAGATCTGGACGAAACCAAAATTCTAGTGGAATAGACAGACGATTTTGGTGAAGATTTTACAAAGACGCAATAAAAATTCAGAAGATAGAAATAATCTGAACTTAAACAAAGATTTATAAGTAGTTACAGTTTGGAAACGCTTCATTCGTAAATATCAAAGACTTTCTTGTCTCATAACCTCAAAAACCAATGCACATATTAAATAAAGATACCTACCACAGGACTTAATCTAAAGAAATTCAGAGTTACTTCTCGAAACGTCGAGAAATATAAACCGATTATATAACAACCAGTTCGAAAACTGTTCACTCAACAGAATATTAAAAAAGTATTTGGTAACTTTATTGATGGGTGCACTGAATAAAAAGTAATTCAATATAATACTATTTCATTCATGTTTATTTTTTTATATTTTACAGTTTCTAAACAAAAATTAATTTACAAAATTCTTCCCAAAAGTATGCATACTCATTTATAATTGCATTTGCATAATTAACCATTACTCAACTTTGCACATAAATATTTAATGACGTATTTTCTTTCTTTAAACTTATTCCGGATAAATCCCTATTTCCTTCCCTGTAGAATCCTCGACGATTAATAATTTATAAGTGTTTCGAAACAATTTCGTCGAAACAACTTTAACTATGTCAATATATCTAGTCACAACAAGCTATGCATGATCGATATGCTGCAACGATGCAAGGCCAGGGGATATGAAGAGGATTATTAGTTAGAAAACCGCTGATTTCAGCGCGGAGTGTTTGTTTGGTATATTTCAATGTGTACTTGTTGAGTTGCACGCTAGTCAAATCCCTGCTATTTTGCCGTGAATAGAAAATCGTGAGATTGGTGAAATTATGTCATGGTTTTCCATTCACAGTTGCACATTTTTCAGCATAGCAGACTATTTTTGTAGGGCTCTCGTCCAAATGAAACAAAAAATAACATCAAATGTTTCAAAATTACATGTAAAAATTTTCATTGAATACGAGTAGTTGTTCCAACTTACAGATATACAGGGTTGATCACGTAGATATTGCCCCCTTTCTCCTTAGTTATTATTCGAGATACAAAAAAGGTGTAAAAATGAAAGTTTTAAGAGCTTTCAAATATTTTTTAATGCAAGTATATATCAAAAACAATTGAATATCGAATTTCCGACATATGTCTTTTTTTTATTAAATGGAACACCCTGTATATTTTTCGCCACCGGAAAGACCGTCAACTGAGCTTTTCAAAAATGTATTATACGTGATATTTATTTTTTATATGTCTTGAGATATTATATGTTTATTGATATCGTATCACATTATTTATACAGGGCGTTTCTTAAGAAGAGGTAAAAATCCAGACGCGTATTCTGTGGCAAAAAATAAGTTTTTTTTTTTTGTTATATAAATGTGGAGTCCACTGCCAGTGTCCAGCTACAGCGTTTCAAAAATTAATAAGAAATCAGATTTTAATTTTTAAACCGCTTCAGGTAATTTAACTAAATTCAATGTGTATATTTAGTACGACAGTAGGTATGAAACAAAAGATTACCAACTTTGAACATTTACCAGTGGTGGAGATGTGAATAGCATCGATCATTATTTACCAGAAAGAAATATATCACCCCGTATAATATTACAAATAAAATACGTTATTATATGCGCCATTGTCTTGTCATATCTTCACTTTTTTTAATTCCAAACCGATTAGCAACAAAATGGATATATTGAGGGTGCACTTGTCTAAGAGAATATTTCATTTTATTTTAGATAAATATGTTAATATCCATTTTAATATGTTACATGTTAATATATCAATTTAAACAATAGGTGTTTCTACCAGTAAAATATGTCAAATTGGACCAGGATATCGGTAAAATCAAATTAATCATATTCATTATATCAATACCTACCTTTACACATAGTTTTAATAAAATGAACTGAAATAATGAACTGAAATAAACAATATGTCTACATTTATTAGTGCCTATAGTAAACATTTATATTTAGCAAATCTTAAGGAATACAAACACGAAGAAAACCTGTTATGAAGTAAATATTTTAATATTATTTGATGTTGATGTGTCACAGTTTTTTTTAGTCTTAATACCATAAAGATGCTTAATATAAAGTTGTCTCTACTGATATTTAAATTCAAAGAAAGTGACATACAATAGATGTTAGTGTCAGACAAGATATTGCAATAACTAGACATGCAAGTGGCTCCACCTATAATGGGTTCAAATTAGATCATATCTTAATCTCCGAAACAATCGATTTAGTCATATATAACGTAGGTGTTTTGATTTGACGCTAGTATTATCGTTATAATTTATCAATAGTATTTAGAAGTATTACTAAATACGTTTTAATAACCTATTGCGGCCATTGTGTTTTCACAATGGAAAAGTAGTTCAGTCGCCCAACAAAAAATTAAATTTCAAATGGCGTTACGTTTTTAATTTACTATTTTATTTTAATGCCATTTATAAGTACATACATATATAGGATGTTCAGTACAGAATGGTCCAAACTTTAGATAGTTTGGATAAAAATAAGCTGAATTAACTCAACTTACCTTAATCCAAAAGTTGATACAAACGGCGCTATAGGATGTCAAAGTTGAAAAAATAAATCACAATTTCTTTATTATTTTTCGATCGCATCGACCGTATTTTATGAAATTTGGTATAGGGGGGTTTCTTGGGACTAGAAATTCGAATATGTCGACGATTTTGGTGTATTTGCTAGAGGGCGCCACCGACGATGGTTTCGACCCCTTTAAATCGCTACGACTTTTTTGTGCTACACTGTATCTCATTTTGGGCTAGAAATATTTTCTTCCCTATCTTTTCTAGTTAAAAAAGGTACACCATGTTGATGTCGCTAGAAGCAATGGTTTCTAAGAAAAACGCATCTAAATCTCATGATGCATGCAATTTATCTACGAGTAAACTCAAATTATTTAAGCGTACGTAATGGACCATACTGTAACAGCATAATACTGCGACCAAAATAAGTCAATTTACTTTAGCTTATCCTAAAAAAATCCAAAAATTCACCAAAATCAATAATAACAAAGATACAGGGTGTCAAATTTGAATAAATACATCACATTTTCTTTCTTTCGATTAGATTTAGGGCATTTCCGATTTTAAGAATACGCTATATAGCTTGCATTATTCTCCATATTTAAAAACACAAAATAACTAATAAATTAATTACATTCATAATTAAATTAGCGGAAAGATATACCCGAAATTTTTTCACTCGCACGCCCAATGATAGCGCTGGAGATGGAACAAGTGGATCCGGTAATTCATCACAACAATAGAGCATTTACATTAACTCAGTGGCATTAAATTCCGCTAGGGGCGCTAGCGTCAAAGTTAGGTATAATATTAATGTTCTATGGTCTAGTTTATGATAATAATTTTTTATTTGAATTTGTGTAAGTCAAATAGTGATTGTAAATCTAATTTGCATACGTATTATCAAAATATAACTTATAATAAATCAATAAAATGCTTGTAAATACACAACAACAACTCACATAACCTTGTTTATCTGAATTTTACATTAGCAATTTGGAAAGAGACGTAATAAAACGTTATTTAACACAGAAATTGTTAACGTTGGCGTGCTTAAAGAATTTCCTGGTAATTCTTAATTTAAACCTCTTTGTTTTTAAAGAATTGAAATTTTATATATTACGAATCGATAGAAAAATGGTTAGTTGTCCCTCAGATTGCAAAAATGTTGCATGTAATATGCCTAGTAATTAAAAGTACATTAAATACCCAGTTTCTGAAAAAAAAAAAAAAAATACGAATATATAAAAAAATCAGTGTTTTAAATAATATACATGTGACATAAATAAATAATAAACATATGCAGTTTTTATTTGGTATTTTTATTACAGTACAAGTACAATACAGAAAAATTGAAAACCCTGATAGGTGTTTTAAATGGTTTTCATTAAAAAATTTGAGTGATATTAGTTGTGCTCTTTTATATTTAAACACATTTTGAATCGCCATATCGTAAAATAACTTGTTACTACTAGATGCACTTGCTATACTCTCAGGATTACCGGCGTTATTATCATTCAAGTAATTTTTAATTTGAAGAATCATATTGTCACATTTCTCAGTTTAGAAGTCTATGAACTCGTGTCACATTTCTACTTTGTTTCCATCTGCAAGTTTGCCTACATTTTCATCCTGTTTTCGCCTTTTCAAGTACCGTTTCATGCGTTCATTATTTTTTACAATATTGGTGTCGTATTTTTGTGTACGGATAAATATAATGTTGAAACAGCTGTTTTTTGAGAATTATCCATTGTCCTAAAAATAAGAATGAAACCTTATCAAATATTGAAAAATATACACCGAAAATAGATCATGAATGCTTGTACTTACCCATACTAGTAATAGTATAACAATCTTCTGTAAAATGTTTTGAGCAGATCTTTGTGTACTGGGTTGGTTTCTTGCTGGATGCAATTGCTATTAACCATTTTTTTCAGCATTATTGGGGAACTTACAAAACATTAAATCTTTTTTTTATTAGCAACAGATAAACACTGCGGTACACAACAGTTATATGGCTATTTTTTTACACAAATTAAAACACAACAAAAATTAAATAACAAATATTTGTGAGGTTAGATTTAATACCTAACATTGATCGCAGCGCCGCCTACATGTAAATGCTCTATATAAATCTAATGTTTCGATCTGGCGCGAATTTGCTGCAGTAGAAGCTGTGTAATCGGGTATACTTTCAGATCTATGCGGCATACGATTTTATAGGAAAAATATACGGGCTGCATGTATGTTGCTTTATGTCGACTGCTATAAATTGTGACAAATAAGTAATTTTCTATAGATTATTTACTCACTCCTCTATTACTGAGCTAGGGCCTCCCTAAAATACAGGGTATTTAAATGAAGTAGCAAGTAAGGTATATCTTTTTCAGATATAACAGGTAGGAGAATCGATTGTTTCAATAGTCAGATGGAGACTCTAAGCAGCAAAAAAGTTATGTCATTTAAAAGAAACATGATGTGCCATAAGTGGCTCCCTATACGTAAAAATTAGAAACAAATCTGATTTTTTAAGAAGTAATCTACAAATATTATTTTCACCTAGGGAATCTGTGGTCTCATTTTTAGTATTTCATTTAAAAACACTCTGTATAAGGGGTTTGATAAGGTTGTTAATATATTATTTGGGGATATTTGTTTCAGAAACGTCCGATACATTTCATTGGCTACTGCGCAAAAAACCCTTTCATTGAAGTCGCTATAAAAATCTGTAATATTGCTGAATTTTTATTGGCAATGTTTATATTTGCATTTTTGACGCCTTCAGAAAAAGCTGTAATTCAAATTAAAATTTATATGAAATCCCCGAACAGCTTCGCTGCATCAGCTTGGTTTTATTATTATTTTTTTTATACTCCTAGTTCATCATGCAAAACTCGTACCGTTTTAACTTTGCATTGGGCCATAAATATTTTATGTTTCTATTTACTTCGAACTTCAAAATAAAGCGGATAGACTGGAATGCAACATTCTAGAAAGGCTTGGATTTATAAGAAGATATTTAGGCATATCGGTTGGTTTGTTGGAAAAATTTGTACGTGAAAGTGTAATATCGGTAATCAAATTTTGACAAGATCCTTTCAAAAACGTTTATACGACCTAAGAATTATAGGATGCCGTGACAGGTATCCATTCTAAAAGAGAATTTCTTCTTAGCACTTAATTTTATTTTATCAGAAACTTAAATCCTGCACGTAATAAATATGATTATGAAATAACAGCAATAATCTTAACATATATTGCTAGTAGGCTCCTAGGCACCTCGAAGTGGGTATTTTGAAGTTATTTCCAAAATAACTCATAATTAACTAATATCTTATTAAAAGTATACAGTATGCGCCAAAAGTATGGAATAAATTCAACAAAAACGAGACATTTATTTTTTGGGAAAAATCCTCGAACAGGTCGATTTTTAATTTAAAAAATACATATTTTAGAATGCGATTTTCAAATGTCATTTGATTTCGAGTAATGACGTCATCGATTTTTTTTTAAATGGCAACACCATATTTTTTTCCTTGATTCTGAAAGATCGTTTAATTCTCCATCAGACAGTACTAAAATTTTGCCCTCTTACATAGGAAAGTTTTCGAGTAAATGACGATTGAATGTTAGAAAACGTAAATCAGTTAAAATAAAGCAAAAACGTTATCAAGTTTAGTTTTTCGAATTCCATAGTTCTTTTATGGATCACGTAGGTGAAAATCTTTGCAAAGTGTCACTGTCACACCGACTTTCTAATAAGTATTGTAAGCGACATAGAAATTATTATTCAATTTAAACTATTATGGCACATTTAATTGTTACTCAAAAAATTGAAATTTTAATTCTTATCGGATGCGGGAATATGACTAGAACTCAGCAGGAAGTTTGCGATTTATTTAATGAAAAATATCCAGACCGCCCTATCAGCCAATCAACAGTCAGTAAGGTAGAGTCTAAATTTAGAGAAACTGGCAATGTTGTAAATATTCCAAAACCTGAACGTCCAAGCATTAATGAAAATCAGAAACAGAAAATTTTGATAAGTATGGTGGATAATCCTCATAATTCTTCACGATTGGTTGCATTAAACAATGACACTAGTCAGAGCACAGTGCTACGTATCTTGAGGAAGGAAAAATATCATCCCTACAAAATTCAACTTGTGCAGGAACTCAATGAAGATGATCCCGATCGCCGCTTACACTTTTGCGAAATTCTAATGGATTTATGTCAAGGAAATAGAAATTTACACCGGCAAATGCTTTTTTCAGATGAGGCCACATTTTGCCTGAATGGTACAGTAAACCGTCAAACTTGCAGATATTGGAGTCGGGAAAATCCTCATTGGATGGCAGAGGCACATACCCAACACCCTCAGAAATTAAATGTGTGGGCTGGAATAGTTGACGACAGAATAGTAGGGCCTTTCTTCTTTGAAGGAACCCTTACAGGACAGAGATATTTAGAGTTCCTAGAAAATGACCTTGTTCCAGCCCTTGTAGTAATTTTTCCTAACGATAATGACCCTGACATTCCTGACGATACCATATGGTTTCAGCAAGACGGTGCACCTCCGCACTATGCGCGCCCTGTACAAGATTTTTTGGACAACTGTTTTCCTGGGAGGTGGATCGGCACACGCGGACCGAAAGAATGGCCTGCAAGATCGCCACATCTTACACCTCTTGACTATTTTTTATGGGGATACTTGAAGTCAAAAGTGTTAATAAACCACGTAATTTAGAAGAACTTCAAAATCGCATTCGGGACAAAATACGCAGAGTTACCCCAGAAATCATTCATAATATGCAAAAAGAATTTCTTCATAGCATTGTCAAGAAGTTGGTGGATGGCAATTCGAACATTTAATTTAAGTATAAAATTTAATCAATTGTATTTTATTTCATGTCATTTACTCGAAAACTTTCCTATGTAAGAGGGCAAAATTTTAGTACTGTCTGATAGAGAATTAAACGATCTTTCAGAATCAAGAGAAAAAATATGGTGTTGCCATTTAAAAAAAAATCGATGACGTCATTACTCGAAAACAAATGACATTTGAAAATCACATTTTACGCTAAAATATGTATTTTTTAAATTAAAAATCGGCCTGTTCGAGGATTTTTCCCAAAAAATAATTGTTTCATTTTTATTGAATTTATTCCATACTTTTAGCGCATACTGTATGTAGGATGGCCCAACGAAAACGTAACAGAGCCCATAGCGGCTAGGAATTTTTATATTTGGAAAAACGCAAAAACCTGTCGATTTTGTTTGCGAGGTGGACATCTTTTTGCATATATTAGATGGTTCTAACTGCTACCCCCTGAGCGGGTTAAACATTCGCTCCAAATTTCTAAATAGGAAGGATGGTTATGGTGCATATGGTTGAAAAGCTGATTTGATTCTCTACACAATCATGGGTCCCTTTTGAAAATCAACTCATTTTTAAAAATATACAGGGTGCAGGGATACACTTAACAAATACAAAATTTTCTATTATCTCTACAAATTATTCTCTAATTAAAATTCGCTCGAGTTTGCTATTAATTTCAAAATCATTAAGTTAAAGAAGCGTCTAAACATATCCAAATGGTTGGAAATAATTGACCAGCACCTTCCATTCAATAATAAATAATTTTACGCGAACTATTCTCATTAGTTACTCCAACATGTTATTAGACTTTTTGCAGTTATTTCTTTCACAAATTCCAAACGGAAAAGATAAGATAGACGTTGGAATTTAGCATAAGGCAAGGCGCATATTGAGACGCGTATGACGCGTGTGTGGTGACACAGCACAGCACGTACTTTTGTAGCTTAAGGAAAGTAATGGGACAGCGCAAATTCGTGCCACGACGTTGCACAGCAAGACTCGCGTGTGACGCGAGGCGCGCGGCGCAGTGGCAGTGGCACAGTTTTTCGCGCCGTACGCGCCATGTGTTGATAATTTTGAGGTTAGTTGTGTTTTCTCCCGTGACAATGAAAACAAAACTGATAGAGCTGGTAAGATGGCATAGAGAGCTATATGATACATGAGAATTATATGAAAGCGAAGATAAAAAACAAGATTTGGTGTGAAATTGCAAAAGAACTGCACTTAAAAGGTGGTATATTTTGTAGGTAGAAAATAGAAACCGTAATTTTTTCTACATTGTTATTAATAACTAAAAAATACGATCACGATACTATAGGCTACATATGGTCCAAGTTTCAAATTTTTTCGTCTTCATTCATTTTTATAATAAACAAGAAAAATTAGAACGAAGTGCCTGTTCGAAAGTCGTGAGAAGAACTGTCTGCAATATGCGAAAAACAACGCTACGCGTGTCGCGCATTCGTGTCATGCTGGTCGGGTCACGTCATCTCACATGCGTCATACGCGTCTCAATATGCGCCTTACCTAATAGTTGTAAAATCACATAACATAATATGGAATTTTATTAACGTTTATTTCTGTAATATAACAGTGTACAAAATTATTATGTAATTTTACATAACTTTACGTTGGCAATTTGTGATCAGCGTTGCAAACAAATTTTTATCACTGTATAGTAATACATTATTGAAAGATTAACTTATTCTTGAATAATAAAATTATATATTTTTCATTTAAGAATCAAAATTGCTTGTAATCAAGAAAACTACTCTACTTATATGAGATAAAATTATGTCTGTTTTAGAAATGGCTTTATTTTATTTAGAAAATATGAATTATATGCGTTAATAATTATTGTTATTCTCAAAAAAAACCCGGATATCGTCATGATTTACTTCGAGTAACTATCATAACTTAACGTATTAACGTATTAACCTTTACTTTCACAGAAACTCTTATCATTATTTCAACTTGTAGAATTATCATTCCAGGGCACAAAACTACAAAATTTGAGAAATCTCCATTCTACATGGGAATAAAGCTTTACAATCACCTAGCGCCGCACTATAAATTAATGACAGAAATAGTTTTTAAAACTAATATAAAAAAAGTACTACTTAAGAAAGCTTATTATACTATTAATGAGTACCTTGCTGACTCATTTGTGTAGTGGATTGTTTTTGTTTGTAACATTTGTTGTAATACTGACTTGTCCTATACATATTTATGTCCAAAGGATTAATAAAGATTATTATTATTATTATTATTATTATTATTATTATTATTATTATTATTATCTGCGAGAGTTTTCTGGCGACTTTTCGCCTGAATTTAACTAAATATTCCACTGACTCTCAAAATGAGAGGGTCTGTTCTTATTAATGTTTTTATACACGCGCTCACGAAATTAGAGATATTATCCCGAAGACGTTCTCAACACCAATTAATTTGCTTTATCAACAACAAAAAAACTGAATCATAAACAGTCTCGGTACGGTCAATTATAAACTTGGCACGTAGTTCAGATATGAGAAATGTCGGTAGCTTTTTCACTTGACTGACCCCTTTTTGTGATCGTTAGTTAGTAAAGGTGTCTCTGCGAAATTTAAATTGTCTACGCTTATTGTGGAAACCAGTCAAGTACCTGAAAACAAAGAATTTTTTAATGGGGAAGTTTCATGAATTTTATATTGGTTTGAATGTACAGATGTATTAAGAGTAATCTTTCAAACACATTGAAAGGTCAGAACATGTGCCTGGTGGTAATTATCACATAATTAAAATATTAGCATTAATAAATTGCCATAGAATGTAAACAAAACTACGTGGATTCAGGTACAGGTTGCGGTGTTGGTGATTTAAACCGGCATTTGTTTCTCGTATGGTTGCTTTTTTGTGACATTTTTGGGTCATAGATATTGTAAATACTATGTAGGTAATGCCACAATTATTAAGGGTGATGTGGTGAACTGTGGTATTGTTAAACTTAACTTATTCTTTTGTTTACAATATAGATCCGTTCATGACAATTACAACGACAATGCTTTTGGATAAGTACCAGATAGATGGTTTTACTTGAGGTATTTATAGAAGTTATGTCACCTAATTTAACATTAAACTGGTTTTAATTTGAAAAATAATAAGTAAAAGTAATGAATAATGGTACTTAACATATCTTATTAAAATTAATTCAATAAATTATATTGCTATATTCCCACAGTGAAAAAGTTGACATGCTAGAAACATATTTTTTTAGCAGTAATAGTGTTGATAGTATATTATGATAAATCAGTTGGAGTGTAGTAAAAATGGATAAGGATCATATTCTGGATAACTGTGTTAAAAAATTTGTTTTATATTCTCAATTTCAATGTTATGTACGTACATTACACATACTTTATTGGTGAGGGATGGCAAAAGGGAGAAGATGGCCATTAACATTTTGTATAAATAAACATATTTCAATCGTTATCTAATAATCCTGGCTGTTAACTTTCTTGAAGCCTATTTTATATAAAAATACATATTTCAGGATATTAGTGTAATACTGGCAACGCTGTCGAATACACTTCTAATCTACAGTACCATGACACATAAAAATTTTAATATTGGTGTTTGGTCAGGGGTTCTCAACAAGTTTTATATTAAAAAATCACGAATTATTTAATTTAGCTTTTCTATTCCTGATTTTTTTGTAAAAACACTATTGATTATGTGTTCTACACAATCAACAGCTGGTTTTAAGGTTCACTTTATATTGGAGCTGTAACTTGTCCAGACTGTAGCCGAACGCCTGTTCCATCCCATGTATCTTTAATTAAAAACAGTTGCTACATTTTCCATGCCATCGACTTCGCTGTAAAGTATGCGCTCCATCATTTACTCTATTAATTTTGTCCCGAGAGATCAGAATTTTAATAAAATCTTGCATAATGCTGACTCCTTCGTAATTTTTCTTTAAAAGTTGTTCCACGCCGTGCCGCCCTAAAACAAAGGATCAAACCATCTGAACTGACAAAGTGATTTAGTTCCCTCATCTTTCACACGCCTTTCGGCATGGAGAGAGCTGTTTTTCATAAATAAAACCGATGAGACGTCGACGGGACTTCCCCTTAAGAAGCCAGAGGTTAAGACCACGTTTCTTGTCACACGGCACTCCAGTGACCTTTAAAGGGCAGTTTTTTCAGTAAATCAGTACGTTGTGCAATTTTCTAGTTGTGTTATTTTTTACTGCAAGGCGGATTTCGCAGAAAAACATGTCTCGTCAAATCCAATACCTACCTGCCAAAGCGATTCCCATTAAGTTTTGTTATATTCAGTAATTCTTCATCCAATAATTTGTACAGCGAGTTGAACAAGTTATAATTAGAGCTCAGACAAAAATATGCTACTATAGTTCTCTATAACACAGACTAAGGCTTGTTCAAAAGAAAAGGTGAATTTTGAATTTTCGCGGGCTGTGTACATTCGATTATTGAATTTTTTTTGTTATGTTGGTACACATGTGTTAGTCATATGTTGGCATTATCAGCCAATTTGGATTAGTAGTTTGTTGACAACTGAAAAGGTTAGTCACATTTGTGTGTGTTCTTCGATTTTTGACTTTTAAAAGAAATGGATCAAAGAATATGTATTAAATTTTGCGTTAAAAATGGAATAAAGTGCTCCAAGGCACTTGAAATGTTGACTGTGGCATTCGGCGAGTCCACTTTGTCTTAAAAATGTGTTTATAAGTGGTACAAGCGCTTTACAGAAGGTCGAGAAGACGTTGATGACGATGAGCGTCCTGGAGATGCAACCACGTCAACAAGTAAAGAAAACATTGAAACAGTGAAAAAATTTGTTTTGGAAAATCATCGAATCACTATTAGGGAAGTTGCAGAGGATGTTGGCATATAAACGTGTCGCAACGAAGTTTGTTCCAAAATTGCTAAATTTTGAGCAAAAGCAACGTCGCATTAATAGCACTCAGGAGTTGTTGAAGGACGTCAACGACGATCCAGGTTTGCTCAAAAGGATCATAACTGGTGACGAAACGTAGGTATATGGTTATGACGTCGAAACCAAGGCCCAATCATCCTAATAGAAGCGGCCAGATGTGTTAAGACCGAAAAAAGCACGCCAAGTTCGATCAAATGTGAAGGTTTTGCTCATTGTTTTCTTCGATTACAATGGCGTGCATCATGAGTTCTTGCCAACAGGTGGTAGGGTTAATAAGGAATACTACAAGGAAGTTATGTAACGTTTGCGTGAAGCAATACGGCTCAAACGATCGGAATTGTGATAAAAAAAATATGGATTCTGCATCACGATAATGTACCAGCTCACACATCAATGCTTGTTCGTGATTTTTTGGCCAAAAACAACACCCTAATCATGTCTCAATCACCTTATTCACCAGATTTGGCTCCCTGCGACTTTTTCCTATTCCCAAAACTGAAGAGACCAATGAAAGGAAAGCGTTTTGCCACAATTGATGAAATAAAGTCAGAGTCGAAGAACGAGCTGATGGCCATACCAAAAAGCGCATTTCAGAAGTGCTTCGAGGATTGGAAGAACCGCTGGCATAAGTGCATTATATCTGAGGGGGATCACTTTGAAGGGGGCAAAATGGATATTGATGAATAAATAAATACTTTTCAGAAAAATTCAAACTTCGCCTTTTCTTTTGAACAAACCTACTACTATACTACTATATTACTTTAAGTGAGAGCCATATCAATTCAGAGCTTACTTTTGACGTATAGAAACACATGCCATAACGTTAGCTTTCTGAAATTCCTTCAACATCTCGGTGAGAATCGAAGTCTTATGCTAGAGATAGTGGAGCGCGGAGTTTAATAGGACCGTATCCATAGTGGTGTTTAGGGTTTTACGGCCGGAGCTAACATTTGATACATAGCGATTTTCTGGGTTATGCTGTGACCTGGTAACTGCCAGAAACGGAATTACAGTGCGCATCCCAGCACTAGTCGGGATTTTTTTACCAGACCTGTTTGTTTTCGGGCTAAGCTGTGGAGACAACCCGCTATCGACAACTAGGGATGTGCACTATAATTTTGTTTCTGGCAGCGAACACTTACCGAGTTCACGGCATAATAACACGGAAAATTATTATGTAGCAAAAGAGGGCTGTAGTCAGATTGATTTGTTCATAGAAAATATGTCACAACATAGTACTATTACTAAATAGTAAGGTTAAGTCGAAAATAAAATACCATAGTGTTCACGGAAGAGATGTATATATTTCAGTATGTTATTCTACGTTCAATTTTAAGCAAAAAGTTTCCTATGAACTTAGGTCTGGAAATGCTTTGTTTAGGAAATACAGGATGTCAAATTTAAAAAATTCAATTACACTTTCTTTAATAACTCTCGACTACTTTGAGTTAAATTCATCAAATTTTGTATGCGGAGATATGCAGAATTGGCTGTATCTCCAAGAGAGCGCCACAAGCGGCCAATAGTATCCTTCGCTTCTTTGTTGTGCCACGTTGTATGCCATTTTGGAATAGAAAAACATTTTCCTCTATCTTTTGCATGCAAATTATGTATTAGAGTCCTACTTTAGGTTTATCTACAAAACAATGTTTAGTTAACAGTTTAATAGAAAAGAGAGAGCTTTTTAACAAGGAAAAAAATATTGGGCATGTTTCTGTCAAATCCCAAATATAATACCTTCGATTGAAAATGGAGCTCATCTGGAGCCTCATCCCATTTTATCCAAATTTTATTTATAAACTATCTACTATATACTTATGTCTCTTGGGAAAATAAATATTAAATGAAAATTTACTCAATAATTCACTCAACCTCCATTCATGTGTTCACGGTGATTATACGGCGAACTGAATTAATTCACGAAGATCTTGTGTCATAATTCTCTAAAGAATATTTCCTTACGTACGAAACGTGTACCAATTTTTACTTGAAGTGAACCCTTTATTCCGGACCAAACTTCAGTAGGCCCATTAGTGTTATTGAAGGCCTCTACATTGCGGAAGTATCAGCGAAACCGCAGAAATTTTAAAGACTTCCTCCCTGGTTTGGGCCTAATTTCATGGAAACATTTCGCCATGCAAGAACGCACGCCACGTAAAATGAACCAAATTAAAATTCCTGAATAACAAGGATAAATTGTTAATAGTGGAGCTACTGCGAGCCACTGCTTAATTTAGTGGAAAACTTACGGGAGCGGGCCAAAAATTCGCTAATTTTCCGTAATAAGGCCGCAGTAATTAAGACTGTTACATAAATTAAAAACTTCATCGTGCAATCAAAGGATCCGAGATAACCGCTTGAATACGTTAAGTCTTCTTTAGGTGCGGTTCGGGGTTTTTTAAATTAGGATAACTGCTTTGCTTAAGGACCTTAATGTCCTTAATTTCGAACGGTTATCTCCCGCAAATTGGCCGGACTTTTTTTATTATCAGGACAGAAAAATAAGGGAAATTAGCGGAGCTGTTATAAAGGTTAGTAAAACTATAAATTTATCAGGAAATTGTTTTTGTCAAATCCACTAGTTCCAAATGCCTTATACAGGATTAACTGCGTGCAGAAGATCCAGGGGCGTATTTCTGTGGTTAAAATTAATTTTAAAGAAAATCCAAAAATTGTACTTGTGTATATTATGAAATTAGTTTATAATGCAAAAGATTACGGCATGAGTGAATTTTCTCTGTCGCTCATGTGCTAAATTCAAGAATGCATTATAACCGAATTTCATACACTATTTATAGTCAAGCCACAGTATAGGGAGACCAGTAGAAACAGGCCGAAATAATAAGTCGCGCTAGCAGCTTGTGCATCCATTTCAAGCTGAAGAGACCTCAGTTTACATCCAACTCTGGGAGTGCGAACATCGGTTATACAGAGCCGTATTAAAGTAATATTTTGAGTTTGATCGAGGAACGAGTCGCTGCACAGCAGTTAGATGTTTAAATATATCATCTATAAATAGTAATTTAAGTTTCTTTAAATTTGCTTTACTTTTATTGGCAAAATAACAACAGAGCAGTAAAAACAACTTAGCCCTTGAGCAAACTCTCTACCTCTACATGTTTTAATTAATTAAACTAATTATTACAGCTAATTATAGCAAATTTGCAATATAGGCTTACACTCCTATGCAATTTTCTAATGCTCCTAAGAGATTTCCTCACGTCGAAAAATACATTTGGTTATTTTAGATCAGTTTTCTGGAGCATAGCAGCTCGCGCATCCATTTCAAGCTGAAGAGACCTCAGTTTACATCCAACTCTGGGAGTGCGAACATCGGTTATACAGAGCCGTATTAAAGCAATATTTTGAGTCTGATCGAGGTACGAGTCGCTGCGCAGCAGTTAGATGGTTAAATATATCATATATAAATAGTAATTTAACTTTCTTTAAATTTGCTAGACATAAATAAGTAATAAGTAATCTGTAATATACTGTACATACCATAAATGATATTTTACTGCTATTGCCTTACCTATTAACATATTTCTTAAGTATAACATTGGAATAAAAATACTTATCATGAAAGTGAAGTTTAAAACATACATATTTATATTATTCATAAATACAAATTTTTATTTTAGAGCAAAGTTCTGTGCAGAGGCTTCTAATGGAGAAGATTTATTAGAAAAGCTGCTCAGGATTAGTAATAGTTCAATGTCAATGTCAAATATATTTTTAAAATAATATGTTTTCTAACGATTCGCGCAATAGATTACGCAAAGAGGCCGTTCCAACGTTTCCTGCACAAAACGGCTCATCTTCAAATTATGTAGATGATCATATTTCTTGTAGTCACTATAATGAGAGTAAGTCTCAAAACAAAATAATAAAAAATATTTTTTTTCTAAATTTACATTTTACTGCACTATCTCCAATTTAACAATTTTCAAAGTTAAGTAAACATAATTTTTCTGTTCTGAAAAATACTTGTCTTCGGATTTACGTAGATCATTTAAGACAAAAAAAATCATAATAAATTATTTGTCCACTAAACTTCAAATGTAAAATTTTAATTTTTAAAAAATCATAAAAAAAATGTAATTGTCACTAATAACAAAAAAAGTAAGTAAATAAATAAAAATGTTTTGTAACGCAATAATATATATTTTAAACTCTTTTTTTTTTTAAAGAGTCCAAAGAAGTAAATCGAATTATCACACTGTACGTTAGTAGCAGTAAATGATAGTATTAGTAGTAGTTGAGTAAATAATACGTTGAATTACCCATTTATAACTGTATAATGAATTATTACATAATGCGGATAGATATAACGTAAACTTGTATGTGGAATAACTACGCTTTCACGCGCAAATAAAAAATTCTTATTCCGGTCCTGATCACCGATTCTGTAAATTCTATCGGATGCGCTATTGCACTCACATTTCAAGGTCACCGCAGAAAGCTGAAAGCAGTTCAAAGTACCGACAACGGAGTGAAACTGCTGGTCTACCTATGCTGTGGTCAAGCTGTGATTTAACAGACAATTTAAGCTTTAAAAACTTAAATTTGTTCTTGTTATGAAATTATTATTTGAACAATCGAAGAATGTTCGCATGTGGTTGCTGCATTGCGTACACAAAGCAAGTTTTTTCTAAAAATATCTATTCATGCGTGAAGAAATTCTTAAAACAAACCGAAGAAGCTGAATGAAGCCTTATTCCAAACAAATTAGAAGATCTTTATAAAAAAGAGTTGGATAGATTTTCTCAGTGGATGAGAGTTAGTAATATGGAAATTGGGGAAATGAATAACGAGAAAACTTTATTTGCATATTTCTTTGACCAGGTTAATTAATTACATTGCTGTTTATGATTGTAATTAATAAAGAAATTGTGCCTTGGTTATTTACCGGAAAAAAGTCCAGTATTTTCAAACGCACAGTTAATAGATTTTCTACTCCATGCTCCAGATGACAAATATCTGCTTGTGACGGTCTGTTATACTGTCATTTCTTTTATTTGTGGTGCTTGCCGACGTATGGAACTCTATAATTTATGGGTTGATGATGTTAAGGAGGAAGGCACTGTTTTTGTGGTTTTGTGTGTTAAGTGAAAGATACTAAAACATATAGACCCAGACCAATTACAATTTTAAATACTGGCGATAGTGCAGTGAATTATATTGACATCATCAAGAAATATATGAATATAAGACCGAAACACGTGAAAATTCAGAAATTTTTTTTATTTTACAGTGCTGGTAAATGTGTAACCCTATGATACAGCAACTATCATATCTTCCTAATTTTGCACATTCACTTCAGTAGGACAAATGGCCTCTTTTTGGTGGGGTTTACCTTGTTCTTCATCTTCTATCAACTATGAACAGTATTATTCACGCTTCCTCTCGGACTACCGTAATTGGTTGAATAAGATAACAGTGTGGGAGCGCACGTGTCCCGTTGAATTTTTTGTGAACTAACCGTCAATAAATCAAAAATGCAATTATTGTCCTGTATTGTATTGTACGTATATTAGACGTACAACCGATTTCAATATTAATGACACACTTTAAAACGAATTTGGCTATTGATTTTGAACTGCTGACGTATTGATAATGAAATCTACTTTCAACATTGAATATTAGTACTTAGTTGTTCCATTTATCAATAGAGATCCAATGAAATTTCTACTCAGAACTTCCAGTTGAATAAAAACTGATTGAATTAGTGTCATTATTAATGCAAACAATAATACGTTGTTCTCAAACTCCTAACACCAAAACAGAGACAATAAACCAATAGAACGAGAATTAGAACCGCAGGCTTTTCTGATTTATGGTTAAGGCTGTTCCAGACAGCCGCAGGACATAGGCGTCCGCATCATGTTAAACGTAAAATAAATTACGTAGAAAATAAGCAATAAATTAGTACAATGTATAACAATGTGTTCAAAATTCACCCTACTCAATGTACTAGGTTGGTTGGCAGTGATCACAAACTGGGAAAACTGTGTATTAACTTTGCAGCATCAGGTAAGTTTCTATTGTCTCCATGAGTGATGTTCGTTTGGGTGAATAAATGTGCTTATATTTTGAGCCCTATCATTTTTGGCTATCAGTTTTTGGACACCCTGTATGATTAAGTATCAAACGGTGGCCTCAAAGAACTAGTAGAGTAAATAAGATAGTTGAAACAAACAAAATATCCCAATTTGCATTTTTAAAAGAAACTTTAAAGTTGGAAACAATTTCATTTATATAACTAAAACGTTTACGACGTTTAATTCGTCTCCTTTTATGAACAAAGGGGAATACTCATCATAAATAAGCAAAATTACTTACACTTTCCAATAATTTCAAATTGTAATTAATAGAGAAGACTCCGTTGAATTAGAATTAACGATTATATCTTTAATAAAGCCATAGAATTTAAACTAGGACTGCAACTCATTTATGCATTCATCTGTTTTCTCTTGGCTGATGCCATTACGATAGAAATTATAATTTTAAAAGTCATTGCGCGAATAATAAAAAGAGATCTCCTATCAAAAATAGTCCGATTTCTCTTAAAGTAATTATTAAATCATAGGTGAACGAGTTCTTTCATTTTGGCAGACGCAATAATTAGAACAATTATTAATTAATAGGTATACAGTTATTTATAATAATTTAAAGGAAGATACAGAAGAAGGTGTATTAAAATGTATTAATTACTTAGAAACTGCAATTAATTAAATTAAATAATATATACAGGATGGCTGGAATATGAGTGCTTTTATTTTGCTGCACTTTATACTAACGTAGATACCATGTAAGAGTTGTCAGGTGTACATAATAATTACAAATGCACTTAAATATACGTAAGGCGAATGGTTTTCGTAGAGTTTATTTTTACAACACATAATAAAACGCGAAACAAGTTCACAATTACTTAAGTTGATTGCGAAAAGCCGTAGAAACAATATATCCCAGATTCGTCATATAAATTGTTCATTTTTTTTATGTATTCTCACAAGTATCAAGCACTATGTACAGATAAATGAAACGCACTAGCCTCAATATTACTATAATTAATAATACTTTTAGGTTAACAGCGGTAGGTGATGGATTACAATGTTGTCGTATGTTACAGTTTCAAGAATTTTCTGGGAAACTTCAACTGTTTCCTTCATTAATACTGATACAAAAACAAATTATGTTACAGAAGCTTTTTTCCTGAGTTTCCACATTTTTTTAAACACCCTGGAAAACATGGGGACTATTTTTGAGTAAGTTTTATGCAACGATCTGTCAAGGGGCAAATGGAATATTCGACGAGGTTTTATTTGATGCCAAATTTAATATATTCTAGATAAATGGGATAGATAAAACATGCATGAATAAATCATAAAATCTGCTTCGGTATTCTGTAAATAAATAGATGCAATATTATGCCACGAACTTCGATAAAACGAGTTTTATATTGGTCTGAATTGTGTTAAATGTACAGCCTGTTATCCAAAAAGGGCTGTTCTACTGTCATATTAATATGTTAGGTAAATAAGAAATAAAAAATTAGCCTAAATTGTGTGAAATGTATTGCAAGAAACTTCAGCATAGTCTCTGGTATACTGAGTTGAAATCAAATAATTTTACATCCTTTCAAGTCTCAGCAACATCAGGAGTACTGCAAGGTTCAATTTTTGGTCCTTTTTATATTATTCATTAATGATATTTGCAAAGAAATTCAAAATAATATGCTATTGTATGTTGATTTCAAAATATTTACATCAATAACCTTTGTGTTTGCTTACAAAACAATATTTTTAAAATTAGTGTGTTGTGTAAAAATAATAAGCTGCCTCTAAACATATCTAAATGTAAAACCGTTAGTTTTACGAGAAAAAATGATCCTTTAGTTTATAATGCTTGCCAGATGTACTGAATTTAAGGAGACATCACTGTTTATTCTATACTGCCTTTTCTTCTTCATATAAATTATGTTGTAGGCTCCAATAATATTCTAGGTTCCGTTATGAGAACCTCAACAAAACTTAAAAACATTTCAACTATAATCATATTATTCTGTACATTTGTCAGGTCAAAGTTGAAGTATCAGTCGGTGGTCTAGCGGTTTAAAGCGTTTGTACTTAAATCGTTTTTGCCACCTGTCTCAGGTTGGAATCCTACGGCCGGTAGACCGTAGGTCAGCTATATTTGTGGAGAGAATTGACACCATTTCTGCAGGTATAGCAGAGTGGAAGAACGTTGTCTTAGATCGATGTGAGGATTGGTATCAGTTGGCGTTTGACCATCCCCGTAATTAATAAGGCTTCTCAGATTTATCTCATTCCTGCACTGAATGGTGATTAGACCCTACCAAGTCGTTTATGGGCTCAAATGCGGCCTGCTTAATAATAATAGACGCCCCTCTCGCACATTTTTCCCGACTTTTGGGGTAATCCTCGTGATCAGAATGAAGGGTGGAGATATTATTATTACTATTTGTAAAACTCTTTTATTTTCTGTAATCACTTTATACAAACTTTTAATAAACAAAATTGACGGTCGTAATATAATTCATCTTATATAATTTAACATATCGTTTTAAACTCTAAAGTTGTCTTTTTTTACTTACTCCTCGTTCATGTATTTTCAAATTCTCACCTGTTTACAATTCTAATTGTGATTTATATCAACATGATTTTGATATTTTCTGCTATAATACTGATAATATTAAAAAATGCATTTTAGGAAAGTAATTACTATGCATTAGAATTGTTCCTTTTTATCATCGATGTTAATTAATTAACTTATTAATATTTTAAGAGTATTTTAAGCTGTAAATACTATTGTTTGTAGTGTTTTGTTTGTTATTGTAGTATTTTAAGTGTATATTTGATTTCCTTTCCTGTCCTATAATTGGAGTTATTCTGTCTGGACAGTTGTACCAAAATAAGTACGTAAATCATTCTGAAAGAAAAACTCTGTTTTGCAGAGGAAGTATATTCGAATAGTCGTCCATTTTGATGTTATACAGTATGCGCCAAAAGTATGGAATAAATTGAATATAAACGAAACAATTATTTTTTGGAAAAAATCCTCGAACAGGTCGATTTTTAATTTAAAAAATAGCGTAAAATGCGATTTTCAAATGTCATTTGTTTTCGAGTAATGACGTCATCGATTTTTTTTTAAATGGCAACACCATATTTTTCTCCTTGATTCTGAAAGATCGTTTAATACTCTATCAGACAGTACTACAATTTTGCCCTCTTACATAGGAAAGTTTTCGAGTAAATGACGATTGAATGTTAGAAAACGTAAATTTTATCCATAAAAAAGTAACAATTCTGAGGTATGTAAAATAAAATACAATTGATTAAATTTTATACTTAACTTAAATGTTCGAATTGCCATCCACCAACTTCTTGACAATGCGCAAGTCTGTGAAGAAATTCTTCTTGCACATTATGAATGATTTCTGGGGTAACTCTTCGTATTTCGTCCCGAATGCGATTTTGAAGTTCTTCTACGTGGTTTATTAATGTACACTTTTGACTTCAAGTATCCCCATAAAAAATAGTCAAGAGGTGTAAGATCTGGCGATCTTGCAGGCCATTCTATCGGTCCGCGTCTGCCGATCCACCTCCCAGGAAAACAGTTGTCCAAAAAATCTCGTACAGGGCGCGCATAGTGCGGAGGTGCACCGTCTTGCTGAAACCATCAGGAGTGTCAGGGTCATTATCTTTAGGAAAAATTACTGCAGTGGCTGGAACAAGGTCATTTTCTAGACACTCTAAATATATTTGTCCTGTAAGGGTTCCTTCGAAGAAGAAAGGCCCTACTATTCTGTTGTCAACTATTCCAGCCCACACATTTAATTTCTGAGGGTGTTGGGTATGTGCCTCTGCCATCCAATGAGGATTTTCCCGACTCCAATATCTGCAAGTTTGATGGTTTACTGTACCATTCAGACAAAATGTGGCCTCATCTGAAAAAGTATTTGCCGGTGTAAATTTCTATTTCCTTGACATAAATCCATATTTCGCAAAAGTGTAAGCGGCGCTCGGGATCATCTTCATTGAGTTCCTGCACAAGTTGAATTTTATAGGGATGATATTTTTCCTTCTTCAAGATACGTAGCACTGTGCTCTGACTAGTGTCATTGTTTAATGCAACCAATCGTGAAGAATTATGAGGATTATCCACAATACTTATCAAAATGTTCTGTTTCTGATTTTCATTAATGCTTGGACGTCCAGGTTTTGGAATATTTACAACTTTGCCAGTTTCTCTAAATTTAGACTCTATCTTACTGACTGTTGATTGGCTGATAGGGCAATCTGGATATTTTTCATTAAATAAATCGCAAACTTCCTGCTGAGTTCTAGTCATATTCCCGCATCCAATAAGAATTAAAATTTCAATTCTTTGAGTAACAGTTAAATGTGCCATAATACTTTAAATTGAATAATAATTTCTATGTCGCTTACAATACTTATTAGAAAGTCGGTGTGACAATGACACTTTGCAAAGATTTTCACCTACGTGATCCATAAAAGAACTATGGAATTCGAAAAACTAAACTTGATAACGTTTTTGCTTTATTTTAATTGATTTACGTTTTCTAACATTCAATCGTCATTTATTCGAAAACTTTCCTATGTAAGAGGGCAAAATTTTAGTACTGTCTGATAGAGAATTAAACGGTCTTTCAGAACCAAGGAAAAAAATATGGTGTTGCCATTTAAAAAAAAATCGATGACGTCATTACTCGAAAACAAATGACATTTGAAAATCACAATTTACGCTAAAATATGTATTTTTTAAATTAAAAATCGACCTGTTCGAGGGTTTTTCCCAAAAAATAATTGTTTCGTTTTTATTGAATTTATTCCATACGTTTGCAGCATACTATATATGACAACTTTATAACACTTTCATTTCACAAGACTTTCTCCTTAAGAATTTTCCAGTGTTAATTAAAAACACACTTTTTGTCACCAAATTACTGATAATTACGTCTTATTCATAAAGTTCCAATTCCTAACGAGAACTGGTACTGCCTATGCATTAAATTGACATGGTCGTGGTTTTGCGCAAATATCAACTGGCGACGTTAGCTCAGCGACTGCCGTCGTTTGTAGAGCGTAAATAAAAACAATACAAATTCTCTGCTCCCCTACAATATACATGCGGGAACTGTACCTTTGCGCGAAGTTTCGACAGTGTTTCGCTAGGTAATTTACAGCCATTGTTCGATATCGATCTACGAAAATGCCTTTCAGCGCCGGTGGTATGTTACACTGAGAAAAATAGTTCATTTGTAATGATTTGTTAAATACTTCATTACGTAACATGTTACAAATCTCTTACAATCACCAAGAATATGTACACTTGCAAAAAAGTTGTTGTGTAAAAGAGATTTCTGTGTTAATAGTTAAGTTAACACAATCTGATTTTTCTATGTTTTGCACAACATGTGCTAATATTATTAATAACTTATAAAACATAATAATGTGTTATATTTACCAATAATGTGTTAAAAGTACATTATTTCGTGTTAACACTTTTATGTTCTGTATCCCTACTCCTGACTGCTTGTGTGCAACTGCAGTAGGTACGTTAGCCGTGCTAACATACAATACATGATGTTGATAGCGTCTCTTTATTGTGTTTTGTTAATTTTTTGTCTCAGTGTTCAAATGGAGAATATTTAAATTTAAACTGAGGTTTATCAAAGAAAGTAGTAACGATCTAATTTTAATAAATATGGTTGATAATTGTCATAAAATTAAAGCCATCAGGACTTTTATATTCTTAAAAAAATTAGAGGTTCACAAGAGTCTACTATGATTGCCACTGTATTTCGTTTCAGCGTGTCAAAAATTAAAAAAAAAACAGTTTTTAATTTCTAAGTATGACATATTAAATATGAAACAAAAAATTACCAGCTTTAGAAACTTACAAGTAGCGGCGGTGTGGGTATCAATGATCATTTGCCAAAAATATATATCACCCTGTATAATATTACAAATAAAATAGATCAATATATGCGCCATTGTATTATCTTCACATTTTGTACCTTTACACTTTTTTGTATTCCAAATCGGTTAACATTAAAATTTATTTATTTGATCAAGTGCATTTTTTCAGTTATATAAATTACGTAAACCTATCTTAGTAAGGCCATGCAAAACAATAACAATAAAGAACCGTCATCCTATTTAACATTGTTTGTAGTCAAATTAAGCTTATGAAAGGATTAAGTTTTTATAATGGCTTATGTATATTCACATGCTGAAATGGTCAATATGGTTTACATTCATGGACTTGCAGATGGAGATGGTACTGAGACTAGGCGAATTTGTATTGAAAGGTTTTCAAATCATCCAACTCCTAATCCAAGAATATTCAGAAATGTTTTTCAACCTCTTTAGGAGTCAGGTTCATTTCAGAAAAGTCGAATTTTTGTAAGACCTTTGAGTGTTAGAACGCCTGAATTGGAAGAAGCTATTCCACATGAAATTGAAGAATACACAAATGCTAGTACTAGGAAGATCGTGCAATTATTAATGTGAATCATAAATTAATTTAGTCCATTCTGAAGGAACGACAGTTATACCCGTATCACATACAAAGGGTTTCAGCCTTACTGCCGCAAGGTTATCCTGCTCGACTATAATTTTGCCACTGGATTTTGCAAAAAATTGAACAATATGTTGACTTGTGAGATGTAACTGGTCTGCTACTTCCTGCTTGGCCTAAGCGGCTCGACTTGCAGGAAGCGACCTACATTGTCGTAGGTCCTTAACCGCAGACCTCTCGCCCTGGGCGATGCGCCATTAAATCTATAAATGATACTGCAGGAAACAACTACTCCGCGGGCTACAGCTACCACTACAGCCAAGAACCCTTGTCGGCCACTCCACCAGACATAGACCGGTTTCGGGCTTGTTAGCCCTCATCAGTATGCCATAGGTGAGATGATCGACAATTAAACTGGCTGTTTCTTCATATGTAGATACATATGAAGTACCTACGACAATGTAGGTCGCTTCCTGCAAGTAGAGTCGCTTAGGCCGAGCAGGAAGTAGCAGACCAGTTACATCTCACCTGCCCTTGATTTATATGTGAACCTCGACTTGCAGGAAGCGACCTACATTATCGTAGGTACTTAACCGCAGACCTCTCGTCCTGGGCGATGCGCCATTAAATCTGTAAATGATACTGCAGAAAACAACTACTCCGCGGGTTACAGCTACAACTACAGCCCAGAACCCTTGTCGGCCACTCCACCAGACATAGACCGGTTTCGGACTTGTTAGCCCTCATCAGTATGCCATAGGTGAGATGATCGACAATTAAACTGGCTGTTTCTTCATATGTAGATACATACGAAGTACCTACGACAATGTAGGTCGCTTCCTGCAAGTAGAGTCGCTTAGGCCGAGCAGGAAGTAGCAGACCAGTTACATCTCACCTGCCCTTGATTTATATGTGAACCTCGACTTGCAGGAAGCGACCTACATTATCGTAGGTACTTAACCGCAGACCTCTCGTCCTGGGCGATGCGCCATTAAATCTGTAAATGATACTGCAGAAAACAACTACTCCGCGGGTTACAGCTACAACTACAGCCCAGAACCCTTGTCGGCCACTCCACCAGACATAGACCGGTTTCGGACTTGTTAGCCCTCAGCAGTATGCCATAGGTCATCGACAATTAAACTGGCTGTTTCTTCATATGTAGATACATATGAAGTACCTACGACAATGTAGGTCGCTTCCTGCAAGTCGAGCCGCTTAGGTCGAGCATGAAGTAGCAGACCAGTTACATCTCACCTGCACTCGATTTATATGTGAACCTCGACTTGCAGGAAGCGACCTACATTGTCGTAGGTACTTAACCGCAGACCACACGCCCTGGGCAATGCGCCATTAAATCTATAAATGATACTGCAGGAAACAACTACTCCGCGGGCTACAACTACAGCCAAGAACCCTTGTCGGCCACTCCACCAGACATAGATCGGTTTCGGGCTTGTTAGCTCTCATCAGTATGCCATAGGTGAGATGATCGACAATTGAACTGGCTGTTTCTTCATATGTAGGTACATATGAAGTACCTACGACAATGTAGGTCGCTTCCTGCAAGTCGAGCCGTTTAGGCCGAGCATGAAGTAGCAGACCAGTTACATTTTACCTGCACTCGATTTATATGTGAATCTCAACTTGCAGGAAGCGACCTACATTGTCGTAGATACTTAACCGCATATCTCTCGCCCTGGGCGATGTGCCATTGAATCTATAAATGATACTGCAGGAAACAACTACTCCGCGGGCTACAGCTGCAACTACAGCCAAGAACCCTTGTCGGCCACTCCACAAGACATAGACCGGTTTCAGGCTTGTTAGCCCTCATCAGTATGCCATAGGTGAGATGACCGACAATTTAACTGGCTGTAATATGTAGGTTCACATATAAATCGAGTGCAGATGAGATGTAACTGGTCTGCTACTTCATGCTCGGCTTAGATACATAGTTGGAATTACATCTGTCAACAACTACCATGCGGTCGTTTGCAGTATTTCTAAATGCAGAAACGACAAAAATTAACATTCTTATTAGTAATAATACCTGATAGGTAGGAAATAGTTAATCCAGTTAGCTCCAGTATTTTGCATTCGTTTTTCGTTATTTGGTTACAAACTGGTAAAACTACATTTTCACTCACTACCGATAAACACACTTCCCGTAGGTACAGTTGTTAGATACAATGCTTATGTATTATAACAAAATCGAAGAAAGGGGTGGTAGGTAGGTTCTAATAGATAACAGAAAACGTTTAACACCCGCGGCAGTCTTGTCCCATAACCTAGAAAAACAAACTGGCGAACTATAGTGTGGGAAAATATCTGTACCCGACACATATTCCTTTATTTATTAACTATAAAACGTTTTAAATTAAAATAAGACACTAAAAACTGAAGAAGAACACAAAACTACAACGTAAACACATGAATTAAATTATAACATGACAGAGAACCGACTCGACTGGACCGACTGCCGACTGTGGCCGACTGCATGATGGTAGCTTGCTGGTTGCATACTCTGATTCTCGCATTGGCGGCGTTAAATAAGGATTTAATATAATAAATTTTTTTTCGCTTTATAAATAAGTTTGGAAATTTTTTGAAAGAAAATTCTGTTAATTCTTATTTTTTTCTATCCCCTCTTAAAATATTTCTACTTAGTCATAGTTAACCCTGTATGTTGATCCAACAATTTTTTTCAGTGTAATAATTCCCGGTCATTATTCGATGCCGATCTGGAAAACAGTATATAAGCGATATTGAAATATTAACCGCGGAACAAAAACAGTAGTAGATTGTGGAGAATGTATTTTCGTAATTTACAGGTACGCCAGGTATTGTTCTGTATTCTGAATTTCAAGAAACGGTAAATAAATATTGCGAATCTAAAACTTCCGGAAATCAACAAGAAACAAAAGCAGTTTTTCCACGATATTTCGCAGCGATAAAGTTCGTTAATTACAGTTGATTAAGATTGAGTTTGAAAGTTTGATATTCTATCATTTATTGATCGATGTTTAAAAAGCAGGACCAACTTTATATAGTGTAATCAACCTTGTGTTTTTGCGTACGAATCCTGTACAGGGTGTTTGTAAATTAGTGCGAAATATTTTAGGGGGTGGCAGCCACTATAAATGCACATTTATCCCTCCAAAGCGTGTATCAAATTTCGAATCAATATTTTCAAAACTCTTTAAAATAATTAATAAAAATAAATAAATAATTAAAATTATACGTTTATATGAACCTTTTTTCACAAAATAACTTCGGTAACCACCTTCTAAAATATTTCGCACTTATTTACAAACACCCTGTATTTACACATTAAGAATGGCACATGTGAATGTCAGAGGATACTTACTTTGATGTTAGCTAATACATAGTTTTATAAAAATGTATAGTTTGGGTCATGTAAAAGTTTGAGGTTCACTGGAATTCTAAAATACGGGCAACCAGTGACCTCCCAACAGTTTATCATCGCATAAATCATAACAAGTTAAACTATTAAATCAATTAATTCTGCAAACACTCCACTTTTAATTAAACGGAACTGTCACCGAACCGGCGATTTATACATTTTCTGCTTCTGAAATATATTAATGGATCCGCACTTCCAAATGCACTGTAACAAATTGAAACCAGAAAATAAATTAAAGCTTTTACTATGTCTGAATGAAATCCAGACGATCCGTGGCTCTAGTCGTATGTAAAAAAGTCATTTGTCAGGTAAGGATGGCCCGTTACAGTAACAAATGATAAACGGACTCCACGAAAAAATTGCTAAAAAAGACCCGTATAATCTTTACCCGTATATAATCTGATTGTGACCCCTTTTCTCTGTTGACATTAACAAATAAAGGTAGCTTAAGCGTTTATCCTAAATCCCAGGGAGTGCTGCAAGGGTTAACATATATCTGATTATATAGCTCATTGAAAAATTACCAGAATTAATAATTTTACGTAGGTATGGAGCTGATGTGCACAGGGTGTTAAAAATTGATGGAGATATGGTTTATTTTAAGTCGTAAAAATGAGCAGAGGAAGCCAAATCTCTACTTAATTTATTCACTGCCAAATTGCTGCCGACTGTCTTGAATAGAAATTGTATCGTCTAAGATCCATATACAGTATGTCCGCGGATTGTGTTTACAAAAGGGCAAATGGACCAAAAAGTGAAATATACGAAAAGAGGCATTCTTGATAAAAATTTTTGCTTATTGAACAACCGCAAATCACCGCGACGAACTTCAGTTCTCTTGTACAGGGTGGACGAAAAACACAAAAATGTTATTTTGCTTAAGAGTAAACATACCCTATTTTGCAAGTTACGAAAAAAAGAACTTTTGATAAAAGTTTTTGCTTGTTTAGAAAACTCAAACCACCATGACGAACTTCAATTCTTTTGTACAGGGTGGATCAAAACGAAAAATGTTATTTTGCGTGAGAGTAAACATACCTTATTGAGCAGGATATGAAAAAAGGCATTCTTGATAAAAGTTTTTGCTTGTTTAGAAAAGACAAATCACCGTCACGAACTACAATTCTGCTGTACAGGGTGGATCAAAAACAAATGTTATTTTGCTTGAGAGTAAACATTATTTTGCAAGATATAAAAAAAGGAATTCTTGATAAAAGTTTCTGTTTGTTTATAAAATACGAACAACCGTGACGAACTTGAATTCTGTTGTACAGAGTGGATCAAAAGCACCAAAATGTTATTTTGCGCAAGAGTAAACATACCTTATTTTTCAAGATACGAAAGAAAGGCACTCTTGATAAAAGTTTTTATTTGAAAAGTGAATAAGAGTCACGTTATCAAATATTTAATTTTTTATACAGGGCATAATATGCAAAACTAAAATACGACTTATTTAATTGTAAATTTTAAATAATACGAATAATTACAACAACAATTGAGCTAAAATAAGTAAACAAAGCAATATGATGAAGATAGCAAGGTTTATATTAAGTCAAATGTGATTGTCAGCTAATTCTATTAAAGGCTACTAAATTTATTGCAGAAATGTACACAGATGCACAGATGAATGAAAAATATTTTGGGTTAATCTATACACAATTATTTGTAACCGTATGCAGCTGCGAGTAGCATGGGAAGTTGTTATCTACTTTGTGTCGATTTGCGGTCCCACCGTGTCCACGCCGATGGCTTATGTTGTAACGGTCTGGCCCTGTTTATCAGTTCTCTGCTCTCTATAACCAATTAAATCAACAGCAAGCAAAAAAACGCACACTATCACTTTTTACATAGGCATCTCCCCTGCATACATCTCACCAGGAACTTGTTATGTACAAGTGACTGCATCTCGATGGCTATCTTTCGCATAGGAAAGGTGTTGTCTACTTTTACCGAATTCGGAATCTTCTGATAGAAAAAATGAAGGCAATACAACGCTGGATCGGTCCATCGGACCCATCTGAAGCAAAAAGTGTAGCAGAAGGGATAGAAGGCGTGTATGGAGAAAGGAGATCAGCAAGAGCTGAAGATATATAACGTGTAGGATCCCCTAGGAGGGCATACACTCTCTCTGCAACCGTGCGTCGACGTTTTTACACACCACCATGAAATTTTTCAGTGTGAGTAATCAATTTTTTATTGTGGGTGCCGAATCTGAGGACTGTGTTGTTTTGTGAATGTGATGAAGTGCTAATTTGCCATTAGGATTTTTTAAATTACACTAAGAAAATACATTTTTTTAGTAACACTCATAAAAATGTTCAATTTCAGACATTTATGGTTACTCTTTCGTTATTTGTACGGCGTGTATCAGTTTTAAATACAGAAAATTTCAGAATCTATGGAAAAAGGATATTTTTTTGGTCTAGACCATTATCTTGTACAACGCTTAGTTTTTGAGAGGGGTTGAATTTTATTTTTTTTTAAACAGTTCCATAGCATAACTTTTTTCATTTCATATTATATATTCTTTACTTTGAGTATGGTTAATTTCTTGGAAAGACCACAAAAATGATGCAAAAACCCCATTATCAATCACACGTTTGAGCTACCCCATTTTAAAAAGAAAATGTACGTCTTGGATATTTGAAAATATTTGTCATATCTTCTAAACCTCAACTTTCTTGACAAAATGTCTCTTGCCAATTTTTGAAATTGTTTTGAATGAATTAAACAAACTCATACATGTATTCATAATGTTTAATTAGCTAAAAAATCAAATGAATTAAATTGTAAGTAGCTTAAAATTGTCAAAATTCTAAATTTCTTATGTGGTCGAATTTTTTTTATAAAATATAAAAAGCTTAAATGATATAGATGCCCAGATTTTATTTCAAACAATAAAGTCGTTATGGAAAATTGTCAAATATAATCGTAGCATATTATTGAATCTTATAAAAAGTAAATACACTGGAGACAAATATTTTAACTGTATGTCTATCGAACACAATGAATTTATTTGATAGTTTTTCAAATAGTACCATAACATTTTTTAGCGTGAGAAATTATGGTTCATATATCAGCATAAAACTATAAACTTTCTGCGCTCAGATTTATTTAACTTAATATTCAAGAATGAAATGCTTAAAATACATAATAATATCACATATATCGCAGTTGGCTAATTTTCATATACTAATGTAAAGTACATGTTGTCAGGAATTTGAGTGCCATCATTTACTAACATTCCATGGCTGAAAAAAAAGGGTACAATATTTCACAATATTTTTCTGAATATCATTAACAGAATTATAAAGACAGTTTGCACAACTTCACTACACTGCAAATGCACAAATGCAAATCATATAAAAACTAAATAAGCATCATTATCTAACTACTAATTCAGAGGCAAAAATATCATTTCAATAATAAAAATTTATTTCTAAGATTTAAATTATGATATAGTATAGTATAATTATACTCGCAACTTAATTTAAATTGCATGCTCTAACGATTTTTCATTTATTATTTCGTTTTTTGTAACACTATCAAAGAGTAAGAAGTATTGAATTGCTGATGAGTAACTTTTTTATAATAAAATTCGACATACATACTACATAAACTGGTTTCTAATGCTACATATTAAAATATAAATTATAATGAATTCACCAACTGGTCAATTAACCGACTGAATGTTATTAGAGAATGTGAAAGTTCAAGTTTATTTTCCACTCAATATAAACAAATAACAATTTCTTTTACTGCATATCAAGAATAATCTCATTAATTAATAACTAATCAATTTCAAAGAGTGTGACAATATTATGGGAAGTAATGTTGGATAGTAAATGCATCACTTATACAGGGTGTTTCTAAAGTAGGGTTTCAAATTTCTACAGCGTATAGAACTCATTAAATAAGCTAAAATATTCCCTGAATGTCCTTCAAAGGACAAACGAACCTGATTTTTTATCTGTTATTGATAAAACTGTCGAAAATAAATAGAGAAAATTTACGGAATGTACTACATAATTTTTTACATCGAATAGCATGAGCTATAGTCTGTTTAGAAATGAAAGAGAGTAATAAAAGCTTATTTATGTATGCAAATTGTAAATAAATGTAGTACTGGTGCTTATATTCAATATTTTTATATTATGTATTATCGGTATAGATGAGGTTTACTTTTAAAAAAACTTTGTGTGATCGAACCGTACTAAATTGTAGCAGGTAGCTAAAATCTAATCCCCGACAATCCGTCTTTGTCTATGCCGCTTCAATTTCTCGGTCCATTTTTCTTATAAGTGAACAATATAAAAACAGTATTACTAAACTAGAGGCTACTTTAAGCATCATAAACGGGTTAAGAGGGTTTTTAGTAATTCAAATAAAATTATTCAATATCATTATCAAAATATTTATTTAAATTTAATGAATAGACTTTTATTCCACACAAAATATATGTATTTTGAAAATTCAAATTATGGTGAGTCAATCTAGTGTTGTATAAATGTACAATAAAGAAAATAAAAAAGTAGGTATATTAAAATTCATCCTCTGAATATTCTGATGAATTATCTTCGTCTCCTAGATTGATAACGATAGGTTCCACAGTAACGTCAATTAAATTATCGAATTCCCACATTTCCTCCTCTTCTTTTTGTACATGACGTATACATTTTTGCCATTTATCTGCAGTTACTCGTTCCAAGGAATTTTTTAACAAAATTTTTACGTCACTTAACTTAAACGTCGTACTATTTTACTTTACATCTCTTTTTACCTGTGCCCATACTAATTCAATTGGGTTAAATTCGCAGTGATAAGGTGGTAACCGTAGTATCGTTATTTGGCGATTTGTTGCCATTTTATCGATAACATATTTTTTCTGATCTTTATTAAGATTGACAAGTGTCAGAAGTTCCTTTTTCACCATATTTGTTTCAAAAGAAATGTTTTTTCCGGGTAACCATTGAATTATACCGGCTTTCCTCCAAGCAGTCGTAGGCGTGTCTGCCGTGAATTGTAACTTGCATTATCCATGACAATTACAGACCCCGGAGGAAGAAGATCCAACATCTGTGTAAAATATTCTTCGAAAACATCTGCGTTCATGTCTTCGTGATAGTCACCTGTATTATTAGATTCAAATAAAAGTAAACCGCCATCTACATAACCACTGGCACTACCTACATGTGTCACTATTAATCTTTGCCCTTTACCTGAAGGTGCCTTGAATCCTGTTGAAAGTCCATCCAAAAATGCTTGTCGAAAACTTTTTACATTTTTATCTTGCCATACTTTTGTTACAGTATATCCCTCGTTGACCCAAGTTTCGTCTAGATGATAAATATTCCTCCCTTCATCACGGAATTTTCTAATTAATCTTAAGTAGGATCTTCGCCAACAAATAATTTCATCTTTATCGATAAGAACTTACTTCCTGTTCTGCTTTTCCCAGCAAAAATTCAACTCTCGTAAGACGGCCCATAATTTGCTTCTACTGATTTTTGGCAAATCGTTGTCCTCTGAAAGTTCACTTAAAATTTTGTTTAGCGTTGGTATTTCTTTTTTAAAATAAAATGAGTGTACTTTTCTGCGAATGACATTTTTAAAGAAATCATTTATAACGACTTTTGAGGGATTTACAGTATCTTGTTCATTTTTTGTTTCCTTTAAAAGTCTGTAGATAGTCGATTTTCCAATCCCTGTCATTTTGGAACACTTTTCCACGATATCGTCAATATTTCTAAGAGTTAGGAAGCAAGCCCTGACTCTTGTCTATCTATTTTTGACCCTTTTATCAATAACAGAAAAAAAAACAGTTTTATTTGTACTTCGTAATGATGCGCTTTAAACCACATATTAATAGGAATTAATTCTAACTGTAATAAGTTATATTTCCTTTTTTTTCTAGTCCGCCCTTCTTGTATTATCCGCCTTGGCCTCCACCAGTGGCGGACCAGTACAACTAAAGCGCGGCCTGCCTACATATTCGGCAACCACAAACTCCCCCATCTACGCCTCTGTCGGTGCGGGCCAGCCGACTTACACGAAGGCCTTCCGACCTGCCCCCGAACTGAAATCTGCGTCGGCTGCTCAGCAGTACGTCTCACAGCCTGCCGCGTCGTATTCCAGTCCCGGAGCCCAGCAGTACTACCAACAGGCTGAGCCTCAAGCTGTCGCCTACTCGCAACCCGCTGTGTCGAAGTATGCTGCCGCTCCTGGCGCGCAGAAGGTAAGAGAGCGTGAGTGAGAGTGAAACAGTGGCGTGCGAGGGTCAAGCGCTTTATTGCATTGAAATAAAAAAATAGGTTCAATATATAAGGATGAATGCCTTAATTTTACCATATGAAAAGTTGTACCAAACAAAACATATTTCACTTGACAATTTTTTTTCTCTGACCAACGTTAACAGAATTATGACAGCAAACAGGTCTTGGATATGTGACAACGTCGTTCATATACTATCTTAGGATTATTTATTATGTATTTATAGATACATACAATAATTACATATAGGTACACCTAAACAAGGTACCTAATGTGAATGGTTTTCTTAGAGCTCTTTTCACAATACAGAGTAATAGTTACAAGTGTTTAAAATGACTTATGTTTCTTGGAAGAAGCGTTTACTGTTTGTTTTGACAAGACTTCTTTACTTTTCCTCTAAATGTAACCTGACATGTTTATTCTTATACAATGCTTATGAACTTAATATAACAGTTTTATAGGTTGATAACCCACATCTAAGAAACAATAATTATAACATTATTTTATAGCGCTATTAGAAATACTACGGAACATTACAAAAAATTACACTCTAGTTCTTGTGATAAATTTATAAATTATTTCAGTTACTGACCAACCACTATTCACATTTCACCACTAAAATCTAAGAATATTTAATATAAAATCATTTATCTACAATTTTGCCTTTCTCGTCAATGCTATAGATGTCTTGTCTTATATGTAGTAGATCACATTGTCTGCTATATCTGCTTGTTTGGAAGTAGTACATTTTATTTGTTATCGATTAAAACATGGTATATCTTTCTAATAAGAGAGGTATCGAATTGCAAAAGAAAAATGCCAAATTTAAATGGATAATTTCATCTGCTCCTGTATATTGCAGGCATATTGAATGTTTGAACTTAGAAATGAGCATTACTATGAATTATTTTAGTTGTCCTAATTTCACTGTTGTCATGGCAACGGCTTAAAAGTTATATTGGAATGGAATAACTCCATAACGAAGCAAATATAGCAATATATCTTGATAGCAAAATTATTTATAAGTACTACAACTATTTTAACCTTCCCTGTATGTTCTTTCATTTGTGACATGCTCTTTCCAGACATCCTGTACACAAGAAAATAATAGCCGATGAAATTAATAGCAATGATTGCAAATAAACACATTTCTCAGTGTAGCATAAAATATGGATATCATTCTAATTGACGAAACATTTTCTAGTACTTATATGCATTCAATAGATCACATTTTTCAATATTTCTGTCATTTAGGAAAAAGTAAGAGCAAAGAAGCGTCAAAGTAAATTCACCGAATTCGAGAATCGGGTTAAAAATCGATTCTCTCGTTCAGACCGGACATAGTCAGCAAACTTAATAAGAAGTTCGTTTTAAACCTGTCAGAGCGCTTTCCCTTTCACAAGATTTTTTGGACTGGATGATTTCTTGTAAGGAAAGGGGCCGAAGGCAATCTCCTCTCTAGGAAGTCGACTGGTTCCAAATGAAGCTTCGCGTTGAACGCTGACAATAATAGTGCCTTCATTTACCTAGATATCGTGTCGACAGAATCGTCAATATTTCATTCTTCGTTTTATAATTTCAGATTTTTTTTTTTGTTACATTCTGTTGAACTAATGGCGGTAAGATATAATTGCTGACATCTAGCGACGGCTTTAGAAAATTAACAAAAAGGGCTTGATTTACAGAAAAGATACACAGACTGTAAAAGAATATTTTTGACAACAAAATGCCACGATTTAGGGTTGCTGTATTTCTCGCCGTAAATTGATCAAGTTTGTGGTGTTTTTAAGTACAAAAATTTAGAAAAATAAAACGCTTAGAAGAAAAGTAATGTCAAAAATATAATTCTTTATGTTTTATTTATCCACTTTTACTATTTAAAGTATCCTCAAATAAAATAGTAACTTTCAAAGAGCGATTTTAAGACACACATTATTTTGCCATTTTAACAATTATTTTCACATATAATTATATGCAGAACTATGTAAGTTTATGTTATAACAATATTTACATATACAGTCAAACTGAAGAAAAAGGTATTTTAAAAGATTTATGTACTTAAACATTTTTTGGTTAGACCGCTTTTTGTCATATATTCGTTTTACTTTTATATTCGGTACCTTTCAATATTTGCAGGTGACATGAGACAACGTTCCTGTTATTTGTCAAGCTCTACATTATTTAGTACTTAAATGTATAAAATGATTTGTATTTGCAGAAAACACTATTTGAAGACTACGGTGCCCTTGACCTAATGTTGAGTAGAACTTTTAACGTTGTTTTTTTTTCAGTTTTTTACATAAGTTAATCAAACTTTGAAGAGTATTATTATACACGATGGCTACGAAGCAAACGTAGAACCCGGGGGGGGGGGGGAATTTATGTAATACGATGTTTATTCTGAATCGATAGAGAATATTATCCAATTGAACAGAGCGTCTTATACATGTGACTGATTAATTTTGGTTAAAACCACAGGTTTTTCAAAATATTTGACTTTTAGTAATTAGAAAAACCCGTTAGACAAGTGGACAAGTATAGTAATCTAAAATTAGTGAATTAAAATGTTAATATTAAATTAAATCGTAGTGTAAGTCTCTTTCTGCTTTAATTTTTCTTATTAAACGAAATTTTAGGTAAAAAGCATTTGTTTGTGTAAAAATTGTAAATTTGTATATCTGCTTAGCGCTATGTTTAAAGACACTCTGTATAAAGTCAGTTAAAACATTTTTCTTTAGAAATAGAATTTAAATTGAAAAAAAAAATTGATAGAATTGTTTCTCTGCGGTTATCTCTCACATTGTATGACGTTTAAAAATCGAATTACTCTTGAAAAATAAGAGCTGAGAAGGTTATTGCGTAAAAACAATTTTAAAAGTTTAACTTGATCATTATGTACTTGTAAGTATATTTCTATAATAGGCAACCAGGGTTAAATCGTCATATTATATCAAAAATACACAGTTGATAGGATAACATGCTTTTTTGTTACACCCTGCATAATACGTAAATAATGTTCAACTGTCTAGGCGAGCAATTTTATTTTAAATATACCTTAAAATAGAGATAATATTATTTACTATTAATTATAATTACATTTTAATCAAATCTGCTTTAATTTAAACAAACATAATCCATTCTAGTCAGTAATTTTGTATAACTAGTAGCAGTAGATTTCTAACACCACAGTTTTTTTTTCAAGAATTGAATATACATATTTTTGTAACACTTCATTCGTGTCTTGTAGATAATGACCTATAATTTCTCGATACGCAATGCTGTTGCAACACAACGGTGGAGAAAGTGAGCAAATGTCACTTATTATGTGCATCTGTAGATTTTTATTTTTTTCATAAACAAAATTTCACTGCTCACCTGGCTTATCCAGTTCAAATAATAACAAAATCAAGTAGAGCATGCAGTGGTGCAACTTAGGTTCATTGATTTTAATTAATATTCGTGAGATTAATTATGCCCTCTCCATAACCTTAACGAAAGTTATAAAATGCACGTTTCATATTTTCTAAAAAAAAATTGACTTTAATAAAAGATGTTTTATTATTGTCTCCTGCTGTTTTTCTCAAAGTACTGTGGAGAATGTAGTTCGGAATACTTTTGTCTGTAGATGGCACATCTGTTTATAAATTTGAAGTTAGGTTTCATATGTCGAAGCCTTCTTCAAGGAGGTTTCCTCTTTAAATGATGATACATATTTGTAAATCGTATGACTTTCGAATTCAGTGGCCTCAAAGTCTCAATTCTTTAGTTTATGCTCAAGTGGACTGCAAGTGACAACTCTGGCTTCTTTGACCACAAATCTAGTATATTATTATTTAATAGTATATATTTTAATAAATTTTCTTGAAATAGATACAACAAATAAACATAAATAAATAAACAAAAGGTCATTAACAAAAAAAATCGAACTCTTAAAAGTGTTTTATCAGCTAGCATGTTGAGATACATTGTAATGCTGTAGTAGTACTACACTGAAAAAATAAGAATAGTAATCGCTTACAACTGTAGATGTATGTACTATAATTTGTTGTGATTATAGCATCAATACAATTTGTAGTATTTATCCAAATATTACAAAAGTTTATCAGCATTTTTATAACCCCCATTAAAATGTTTTGTAAAAATGTAGAAGAGATGAAGGTCTAGGGTGTCCGTGGCAACAAAATGCTCAAATTCCCAGATTTACGGCTAACGTGAAAGATGAAGCTATTTTTACACGGGATTGGATGTATAACATTCATAATACTCATTTCCACCAACGCTTTTTCTTAAATGTTTGCACAATGGTGCTCCGCCTTATTTTCGACAAATAGTTCGGGAGTATCTTAATGAAGTTCAAGAGATACCAAGGATTGGACGAGACCGGTGCCGTGGTCGCCACGATCTCCTGACTTAAATTCTTTGAACTTATTTTTGTGGGAATATTTAAAAAATAAAGTGTATCGCACCGAAATTGATGCTATTGGTGATTTACACAAACGTATCATAGCTGCTGTTAATAACTAAGGAGTTTGAAACGGACAAGAACAGTTGCGTTAATTCGGTAAGACGGGCCCAAATGTGTTTACACGTTGGTGGACAACATTTTGAACAGTAGTTTAGCATTAGGTTTAGCATGTTAAATTATTTTATTAAATAGCAGTTAAATCTACTGATATAAATAGGTATTATAAAATCTTATTTATTCCTTTCCTTGCAAAATTTTTTCAATTTTTGTCCGTTCATTTTTTGTTACATTTTGTCGCCGTAGGTCAGGTTTTACAGTGGATCAGTTTCCTGTGCCGTGCATAAGTGTATTTTTAAATTATTTTAGAACTGCCCTTTATGATTTTTTAAAAAAATTGTATTTGCACATTCAAAAATTTTCTTAGAATCACTCTGTATAGGTATAATTTTTTTCTAGTATATTGCAGCTCTGAAATGATAAACTTTCAAAGGAATAGATTGCTGCTTTAATCTCGTCAAGCGTGGGCGGTTCGAATCTAGTAAGTTATGAAAGATATTTAAATCCAAAGTTTCCAAGTTCCGGTTTCAGCCAAGAGCCCTTTCTTCATCCTCTCGCCTGGGTTATAAAGCCGTATATCTGATAGAAGCAACAAACGGTTAAATTTCAGCTTCTTTGACGTAACTTACTAAAATTAATTAGTAATTAGTTTGATTAAAAGAGGCCTCATTATTAAGCAGCGACGTACCATGAAAATGTATGCATGTTAATGAATTTAAGATATTACCGACGGGGTTCTGCAAACACTGAACAACACGCCTGGAAGGCTCTTATGATCTTACAATGCTGAATATCTAATACACGTGATTCCTTTGTACGATTTCCTTTCGATTTATTTTCTCTTCAGATCTTGTTATGGTATTATAAGATTTCTTTTAAGGAATCTTGGATATTATAGGAGGTAAAATAAATGTAATGGTGGAGCAACTGTTATAGGCTCCTTTATATTAAGGAGTAGGTAATTCAATAGGCCTGAAGATATATTGTTTTACTTGGGAAAATACGCAGGCAAGACGGTTTAGGATAGATAATCTGATGTTACACAATTTAGTTTCTTAGAATATGTCGTAGATCAAAGAGCCACAGGTCCTGATTTTTCAGATACAGATTCTCAAATTGTTCTGAAAATGTTTGACTTATGTCGATGCAACTAGGATTAGTCATGTTCGTAACTCCCTTAGGAATTATACTAAGTAGTTATTCTTAACTCCCTTTAATGTATTTACATAAACAAACCAACAATTGTAGAATTTTTCATTAAAGTTATTTCCTAAATTGCAAGAATTTTTGTTGACCTAGGACTGTAGACAAACATGAAGTTGATGCTCCACTTCTTTCATGCCAACATTCATGCAGTTTTATTTTTCAGTTCCATGCTATCGGCCAAATACCTTTCTGCTACCACTGAACTTTGCCATCCGCTATGTCTCTTAAATGTCGTCATATTTGCTCCTGCATTGACCAAGGCAGTCTTATAAGATCTCCGTAGACAATGTTCTGTGAAAGCTTCTAGATCTGACAAACCCAAAAACTAGCAATTTGGTTTAGCATTTCTCTAAATGTATTTTCCCAACGGGCTGAACTGTGCAACGCTCTTCGCGATACGTTAGAGAAATTTTTTCTGAACCAGACGGACGCAATGCAGAGAACCCGTTTTCAATATGATTTATCTTCATATTCAAAAGTTCTTGATCTCTACAGCTCCCGAAATAATCCAGAATCAGAACCACCTGTGCAATAGAGCAATAAATGTGTAATTCTTATAGTTTAATGCATTGCCTTATGTATGGTCTGTTTAGAAATGAAAGAGAGTAATAAAAGCTTATTATGTATGCAAATCGTAAATAAATGTAGTACTGGTGTTTATATTCAATATTTTTATATTATGTATTATCGGTATAGATGAGGTGTACTTTGTGTGATCGAACCGTACAAAATTGTAGCAGGTAGCTAAAATTTAATCCCCGTCAATCTATCTTTGTCTATGCCGCTTCAATTTCTCGGCCCATTTCTCTTATAAGTAAACAATATAAAAACAGCATTTCAAAACATGAGCATCATAACCGGGTTAAGAAGGTTTTTAGTAATTCAAATAAAATTATTCAATAATATTATCAAAATATTTATTTAAATTTAATGAATAGACTTTTGTTCTACACAAAAATATATGTAGTTTGAAAATTCAAATTATGGTGAGTAAATCTAGTGTTGTATAAATGTACAATGAATTTTCTTCGTCTCCTGGATTGATAACGATAGGTTCCACAGTAACGTCAATTAAATTATCGACATTTTTTCCTCTTCTTTTTGTACATGATGTATACATATTTGCCAGTTATCTTCAGTTACTCGTTCCAAGGAATTTTTTAACAAAATTTTCACGTCACTTAATTTAAACGTCGTATTATTTTGCGCTACATCTTCTTTTACCTGCGCCCAGACTAATTCGATTGGGTTAAGTTCACAGTGATAAGGTGCTAACCGTAGTATCGTTATTTGGCGATTTGTTGCCATTTCATCGATAACATATTTTTTCTGATCTTTGTTAAGATTGACAAGTGTCAAAAGTTCCATTTTCACCATATTTGTTTCAAAAGAAATGTTTTTTCCGGATAACCATTGAATTATATCGGCTTTCCTCCAAGCAGTCGTAGGCGTCCGCTCGGTCTACCGTGAATGGTAACTGCCATTATCCATGACAGTTACAGACTCCGGAGGAATAAGATTTAACATCTATGTAAAATACTCTTCGGAAACATCTGCGTTCATGTCTTCGTGATAATCATCTGTATTTTTAGATTCAAATAAAAGTAAACCGCCATCTACAAAACCACTGGCACTACCTATATGTGTCACTATTAATATTCGCCCTTTACCTGAAGGTGCCTTGACCCCTGTTGAAAGTCAATCAAAAAATGCTTGTCGAAAAGTTTTTACATTTTTATTTTGCCATACTTTACAGTATATCCCTGGTTGACCCAAGTTTCGTCTAGATAATAAATATTCCTCCCTTCGTCACGGAATTTTCTAATTAATCTTAAGTAGGATTTTCGCCAATCAATAATTTCATCTTTATCGATAAGAATTGACTTCCTGTTCTTCTTTTCCCAGCAAAAATTCAACTCTCGTAAGACGGCCCATAATTTGCTTCTACTGATTTTTGGCAAATCGTTCCCTCTGAAAGTTCACTTAAAATTTTGTTTATCGTTGGTATTTCTTATTTAAAATAAAATGAGAGTATTTTTCTGCGAATGACATTTTGGAAGAAATTATCTATAACGACTTTTGACCTTCCTGTAGATGATTTTGGGGGATTTACAGTATCTTGTTCATTTTTTGTTTCCTTTAAAAGTCTGTAGATAGACTGGATTCCTCTGTCACAATATTAGTGTTACCCGATAATTACCTGAAACGAAATATTACCACGCCCATGGTCGGTTCTTATCTCGGGGTTTTATTACTCTCTTTCATTTCCAAACAAACTATAGTTTAATGCCTTACCTTATGTAGTAAATGTTCTTCATCGGACGCATCTTTCAAAAATTTAACAATTTTTCTATTGTCAAATACACTGTTCATATTATATGATCAGCTTAAGAATCCCCATTTATTTGCTTTATATTCTCTGATATGACGTCGCTGTTATGTCACACTCTCTATTGCTGATCCAAATGCTCAAGTGTAACTTCTGCTTTTCAAATAAATACCCCGTATTCGTCTCGCTTAATTTTGAGGACGTCTGAACTGGCAGATTCGATGTGCTCATCTACCTGTCTACCCTTTCTTATCCCCCGGCGAACATCACATGCCCTGTTGGTTCTGTGAAGAGATGACGCGATTATTTTACTTCGTTAAACAATTATAGTGTCTCGAGGAGACTTCCTTAAACAGGTAAACGTTTCATAATATGGGTACACGAGGGCTTTGCGGGGTTTTAGATTTAATCTCGGATAGAGCTGCCGTTCTGTATGCAAACAATATTATGCAAATCGGTGTCTAAGAAGGTGAATTAATTTACCCACGGTCATTATACTTACCTTGAAAATTGGATGACACTTTTTTTGTTCTTCCCCAACTAGCAATTAGGTATTTTATAACAGCTACAAGAACGTTTTCGAAACAAATCTTGCAAAACACCATAGTTATAAAATAGCAACAAATAATTTTATAAGAGCTCTATTTTGCTAAATGTTTTAAAAAGGCATGGTGACTGGAATATGCTCCATAGAAAATAGGAATAATATATCCAGTCAAAACTTACCGTCAAAATGCAAAAATTCTTATTCATTAACTTCAACGGTCACAAATACTCAACTCGCGTATAAGTTGGCAAACTACAAATAAAACACTCGGTTGGGGTTCCAGGAATAAATATTTCCAACAATGCTATCTGTATACATTTAATATTTGTTAATTCAAAAAAAAAATCCGTGTTTATTTGAATATTGCTGCCTCAATAATAAATGGAGTGAATAGAAGGAATGAGCTGTGTTTTATCAATAGAAACGGTTGACGCGAAACATGAGCGGTTTTAACGGCTGTTGCTTTTGACAACGGCCGTAAAATTGAATTTAACGGCCGGTAAACACTACTTACGGCCGTTTGAACAAAAAATGAATTTATTTTACACGTCATTTAAGTACTTGTATTCAATCTGATGAAGGTTTGTTTTGTTTCCGATTCTATAACATCCTAGGAAGTTTCTAAATTTTCACCGAACGTTGTTGTTTTCATTGACTGTTTCATCTGGTTCGACAAACATTTGCTTAACATCGCTAACTGCAATTCAGTGAAATATTTATGTATGAAATTTGATTGAAATGCATTTAATACGGTGCGCTTGCTCTCGTAGTTCCATTGTGTAACCGTTTTCACTTCTAAAATTTGTGGTATGCATTCAACAAATATTTCATGGAAAAATGTTTGTATATGACAATTGGAGTAAAATATTGTCCAGGGAATCGACAATTGTATTTACAGAGACAGAGAGACGATGCATAACACTGAAATTCTTGCTAAAAACATGAGGTAATTATTTTTAATAGTAGTCATTTTGATATTAATTCTTATACTTTCTTCGTATATCAATTTGCTTGTTCTGAATCAAATTTTTCGTCTTTTTGTTTCTAAATTCTTAAACAGATTTTTTAAATTGTCGAATCCTCTCAAATATTCTCGTTTTCCAACACGTCCATTGAAATTTAATTTCCAACAAATAACAGTCACATCTCTCATATCTGAATATGAAAAAATATTGTGTCTCAGAATTTTTCAATTTTGTAATATAAATGATTTTAACCAAAACTGGATAAATTTATAAACAGAAATATAGAAAAAACATAAAATTGCAACCGGAAAAATCGACTGTCCAGACATATTAACTGCATTATACTTTCACACCCGTTTTTCAGCACCTTTTTATATTCCAACCCCTTAAACTAATCTATTAAAATTTTCGCCTTTGTACGTAATGGACCTTAATTGGCGTCAGATGCAAAATTCTGTGGACATTTTTCATGATACTATTAGATGCATTAAGAAAAAGGTTTTTACAACTTAGCAAATCATGTTACTTATATTTACTTTGCTATAAGTTAATTTGTTTTTTCTTTTATTCAATTTCTTAGTTTGTATTTCATCTGTAATTCTTTTGTTACATATGTATAACTTTTTTTTTGTATATTATCTGCGTTTATTTTATATATATGTTTAAGTTTTTTTTACTAATCTTATATGTTATTCCCCCCACCCATTAATTGTGGCTTAGGCTGTCGTGGTGGTGCATACTAAATAAAATAAAATAAATAAAAAATAACTTTTTAGATTTCAACTTTGATACCCTGTATCTCTTTTATTATCAATATTTTATTAAGGCAGCTTGGTTTAAATCGTAATATTTTGAAGTGTAAAATCTAGTATGTCTCTAGGGACCACCTTGGATTATTGCGAATTTCATGCATGAATGTGCTTAGTTTTCACCTTGTATAAATTGTCAGATACGTATCATTATTTATAGAAAGCGGTACTCATTTAAAGTGGTTTTGGTCCGTTTTAGAAGTACAGTGAATTATGCCAGAAATCATCGTCCGCTATCTAGAGACTGATTTTATAGTCGCGTGCTTTTGGGCTCTTGTTATCACTTATTTAAGTCAACTAACTTACCGTGTACATTTTATATCAACTCGGCGTGTGTTCTTTCAAATTTAGAGGATCCGAGCTCCTGCTAAACATCTCAGAAGCGATTCCGTTTACTTGAAAGCGAGTGTCGTTCCGAGTACACGACGCGATATCTTTGTCGGGTAATTGCGTCTTGAATAATTTAATGATGAAGCGGGGCTACCAGAGCGTACGCTGGAGAAATTAAAACTGGTTTTCCGGGAGAACTCCGGGTTTACATTTACTTTCATTTCTGCCCCGGAGTAAACACGATTCATATTAGTCAACATGCTGTTTATAATAGCAATTTGACAGTAGTTCAAGTACCATGGAAAGAGCGTCCCAAATGGGGAATGAAATTGATAATGTGTTTTTCATGGCCTTCTGGTATATTTCTTGCGTTCAGTGATAGGCTATAAATTTTTTTTCTATAATCGTTGCGAAGCTGTTAGTAAAAAATGGAATTTCTACTCTATCAAAGTGTTCCTTCTATTCTATGAAGAATGGAGGACTATGCTGCGCGTCCATAAAGTTGTTTCATGAAAATAAATTAGTCAAATATTTATTTGTTGATACCAAATATTTTTTTTGAAAAAAAAAACAGAAATATTTGTATATTTCTAAGGTTTTTACCAATTAAACTCTTTATTTATGTTAACAGCTTATTGCTCAGAAATTCCAGAAAACAACTGCGGGCTAATGCCCCGACCAACATAGAAACTGAAAAATTTATAGCAAATAGTCATGGCTGTCCATGTCTCTCAAACCTGATATACTTGAGTACACGAAATATAGCACAGTTACATCTAGCGACCACCTATTGACAATTATTTTTTGTTTAGAGAAAACAATTCTTTTTTCTTTTAAATAAATACTTTTGTCGGCGATACGACTATATGAGGAAATTAAGTTTTTTTAATTTACGTTTTCAAAAGATTATCTAATCTAATAAAACTTCATTTAAAAACTTTACAAAAAGAATTGAAAGATTACGATTACATATTTTCCATACCCCTCAATTAAAAATATGCATTTTTGAATTAAATAAATGTATTATTTGATGCGAAATGTACTTTCGTTTCAATCAAAAAACAATTTCTTATTTCAAAACGGTATTTTTATACAGATTTGAACAAATTGTTTAGGGAAATGAAAACAAATTATTTGAAAATCATCTTTTAAGATTAAGTGTAGGTAACAACTATTTGTTTCAATTAAACAAATACTACTTCCATACCAAATAAATCAATTTATTTTTGACAAAAAAGTGATCATTACAGAAGAAAAAATGTGTTTCCTGAAAATAAATTATATTTAAATAAATTGAATTGGTTGCTGAATTTTGTTTTTCTTTTTCGGTGTATGTAATTCAATTTGTATAATACTGAATTCGATACTAAACTGCTCTTTCACTGTCTCACGCACCGTTAAAAACACTGATTTTACGCACTTAGTATAAAAACAACTATTATGGCGTCTGCTATTTCAAAATTTAAAAAAATAAATAAAAAACAGTTAACTTGGCCTTTTTGGCTTTATACAAATGCAGTTAATTACCCTCTTAAATATAATAATGGAACCCTCGCCCCATAAATGATTCAATTAACAATTCTTTCCGGATAAAAAAATTCGCACTTTTACATCGTCGCCAGGCTCGTTGTTAGTTAATCGTCCGGAGCGGCATTTCATAAAGCCAAATATTTAACGGGAATCCTCCGGGGGCCATAATGAAGAGCCGAAAGGGGATTTTAATAAACCGTCGGAACAAATGTCTCAGAATACAATAAAGGGAATAATTAATTCTGGAGAGGAGACAGTAAGAGAATCAAAGGGTAAAAACTCACATTACTGCGTGGTATTAACATATATGAGCTACGAGTCGAGATAAAAAAGAAATAAGTATGGTAGTGTAACGATCTGGCCTAAAAAAGAATACTAGCCTTGTTCGCGGTAGTAATCCCGAACTAATTCAGACATTAGATTCATGCGCAATTTGAAGTTGGGCGTTCGCGGTGCACGTAGTGCACGTTCGGAATTATAAATCCTGCGTTCACGGAACCCAGATTTATAAATTTGAACGTGTTCTGAATCCGTCCCATGCATCCCCGGACCTGATACAGATAATCCCACGCATGCGTATTTTACTATTTTAGTTTAGTACCTAGTTGTTGCATGAACTGGATCTAGATGTCTTACATATTCGGACTACTTTCAAAAATATTTATATGTCGAAACATTATATTAATCTATTAAAATGATTTCATATAAATGACCCAATTTCATTAAATGCCTCTATACAGGGTGATCCCGAATAATATGCAAAAAATATTGGGTAGATTGTACGACTGATTTTAATAGGGGTCCTGCTTATAACATTTTTTAAAATGAGCCCCCTTTAAGGACTTACGACCCCCTAATAGTGGATTATAAATTTAGAGTTTTATTTACAATCTTCCAAACACTTTGAAATTAAGAAGAAAATTTTGGAAAGGTATTTAGGCTGATGAAACTTCTTCTGGCCCCATGTATATTATTCATTACATTTTTTGAGGTAATTTGTAGCACTACACACACATAACTGAAAGATAAAAGCAATAATTATAAATTATTATCTAGCTTTAAATGACTATTTGATAGGTACCTACTGGGTATAGTAGGTACATTTGCAGGTGATTCTTCCTAGCAAACACCAGTTGCTTTATTTTAGTTCTGTGTCATGAAATAACAGAAATTGTAGTTCATTGTTTACTATTTTACATATGTAGAGTTCTTCTTAAACATATTTTATCCATCAGAAAGAAGTGCTGAAATATGTGGATACAAGAATCAATCATTTCTAGGTTATGCGTTCGTAATATTTCATTTTGTGTTTGTGGGGCTACGGTAGGTTCAGATCTGACTTTCAACGACAAACACGTTCACATTATAATTAAAAGTTTTAGAAATGGTTTTGTTTGAATTTATTTGTTGCTAAATAAGTAATCAATAATTATTACAGCAGTTGGAAAACAGGGATATTCTTTAGGTACTTACACACTTTTGTAAATTTCGATTGAAAAAAAATATTATTGAATGCCTGTTGAATTAAGAATGAAATAAGAAAATTAAGTTTATGACCCTACACACACATTGTTTTCTTTCCAATATCTAATTTAATCATTTTGCATTATCGTCTATGAATCTCAATTGGTCAAAGAGAAAAAAAGTTTAGCACAATTTTAGTGGTGAGTTGCCCACAAATAAACACCTTGTAGTGCTTCAATTAACTTTAACTCATGTTCAAAAACGACCAGTAATAAACCTAAATCATGTACCAAATTTGATTCTTCTACGGAAAATATCGTATAGATATTTTTTTTCGAAATTTAAAGCTCCACTTTGGGGACTAATCACTTCTCAGGAGTGTAACTTTGTATTGGTAAGTTCAGTTAAATTACAATATTTTGGACACCTCTATATGCACCGCCTGCTCTGTGTCGGTTTTTATGAGAGACACACTGTATATAATTTATTAAATAATTTAACATCTTGTCATGATAATAAGATATCGAATCTAATACAACAGTTATGACTATAACTTCTATTACAAAATATATTTTATTAAATAAAGGAAAGGATACAAAAATAAAATGGCAGATAATATTGTTAATTTAAATTTGAAATTGTGATCACTCCACTCCAAACTGAACACAGAATACATTTGAGAAACGTTCGCGGATTATTAAAAATTCAGAACATATTCAGAATATCGCATGCGCATTTTATATGTGCGGTATAAATTCAGTATTAATTCAGGATATATTCGGAATCACTATCGCAAAGCTTTATATTGACGGCCAAAAATCTAGAGAGTGACTAATCGCTAGCTTGTAGACAAGCGCGATGGGCGAAACATGCAAAGATCAAAGATATTAAAAATATACAAAAATGACAAAAATAATTGCATTACATAACATACATAGTTGTTGCCAATTTCTAGGCGTTAGATAATAAAAATGATAAGAATTATTTCAAAATTTAAGATTTTTCTTTTGTGTTAGCAATTACCCAAGATCAAAAATAATAGAGACTAGCTAATTCACAACACAGAGCTCAGTACGAAAGATACAGTTGGCATAATTACCTAAGCGTGCCACATGAGAAGAATTAAAGCACACAAAATTATTAATAATAGGTTGACGTAGACCGAACCCAGCAGATTAACCATTTACTTTAAATGTGCCCCCTGTGTCATCCACTCTACAAATTAGAATGCCGTCCTTTTGGACGGCGATTGCCCACTACCACCCGCTAACACCTACCTGATGCGCACTCCGCGGATATCACACTTGTCACGCCTTGTCCTGATGGACGCGAAATTCACGGATACCGCTTTCCGTATAACCTTCATACATCCATGTTTCGTCAAAATTTAATATATTCTTCGATCCAGATTCTGATTTTTTAATATTTATTTTAAATTATATTTCGGTGTTTTCTATCAGTATACTCTTTTCGATATCATTTATACGGACAAAGTTGTCATCTTGTAAGATATAGCAATCGAAATTTTTTTTGTAGAAAACTCATTTTAAAAATACTAGCTTAATGGTGTTTTTGTAAGTGCAGGGGAATTGCACGTAGATTGTGGACACGAAAGTTATCAATTTTTTTAGACTTGAACAACTTTTTTTATTCATTTATCTATTAGGATAAGACTAGAGTTAGGTATTTGTAGCATCTCAATTTATAGTTGTTTAAGCATGCCTACTCAGGGGAATGACAATTTACATCTAAAATATTTAAAAAATAAGATTTTTGTATAATTACTAGGTGACCCGGCAAACATTGTTTTGCCATATGAATTGATAATTGTAAACGTCACTATTACGCTCGATTCATACACAATAATAATGGTCGAAAACTGTGTAGGGAGTGAGAGAAGGCTTATTGTGAGAGAGACTGGAGACCGGCTTCGTTCTCATCCCTACTCCGTGCTGTTTACTGGGTGAGAAGTGACACCGGTAGATGCCTGGCGTGAATAACTGATCTAGTGATAATCGATCAGTTATCGACCAGGGTTAAAAATGATTAAATTACTAAAATGGTTATTAAAAAATAGAGGCTTGTGATAGAAGGATGAAAATTAAGGGTTGTATGTATTTTTTAATGGCACATCATAAAAAAATAAAAAACTTTATTAAAAAAATAAAACAAAAATGTTTGGAGTGGACCACCCCTATCACTTAGGGGTATGAAAAGTAGATTACGACCGATTCTCAGACCTACCAAATATACATATAAAATTTCATAAAAATCGGTCAAGCCGTTTCCGAGGAGTATGGCGTCTAAAACTGTGACACGAGAATTTTATATATTAGAAGATAAAAATATAATTAGCGATCAAATATAACTAAATCAAAGAGTGTTTAAAACAGATATCTCGGTCATTAGAGCTTAAAGCCAAGCACAATGTACCACTGATAGTATATAATTTGAAGTTTAAGGCAATCAGCCAATTATTTGATTGAAGACTGCCCGTTAACCTAGATCTAGCAATCGGTAAAAAAAAGTCCCAAGCAAACTGTCAGGCTCGTTTTCAATAGAAAAGATTTATTGAGGCAAGTCAACAGGTGCCCTCCGGAAAATTTCTAATTACCATGGCCAAGGTAGATGTTGGGTTATCAATCAGATCAGCTCGAGAAAAAGTCGCCGGCAAATTAAGGCAGCCGCTCCCCAGCCTGTTACACTTTCTCTGAAAGTTAAAAGTCGAGTAAAGGGGAATGTCAACAGTGGCGGCGAGGTCTGAGAGAAATTCTTTTGTACGACGACATATTTGGGTTGTGGTAGTGAAAGTTTTTACCGAAGAAAACATAATGGTCGTAGATTATAATAAGCTAATATAGAGTACATTTCAATGAACTAATATAGATGTTGCCAGATACAAGGTAGTCGCGTCAAATTAGCATGAAAAATGTGAAAATAGACAACTTTTTGCGGAGAAGTCCGATTGAGATGCGGTTTTCTGCAAAATGTTCAGGGAATTGTTTATAACAAAAGGTACATCTAACTTCTGTACGCTCGCAAATTTTTAATTGTTTATTTAACAAATGACCCATTTTTGTTGAACATATGGCAAATGTCACACACGATTCAACGAAAATGTCTGGAAAATGTTCTCTCGGGGGTTTTTGAGGTCCCTCTTTATCACTTTGGTGTTAACTTTATTATTTATTGCTAAATTGTTGTAACTGGGCTAATTAACAAATTAAAAACTCCATGCCCCGAAATCACTAGAGAACCGGAATTTTTTCCAGGATTTCTGGCTTATTAAGGCAAACCATCGGCACAAGATTGTTGCAACTACAATTGTTTATTGTTCGATTGTTGCAACCTCGCTAATTAACAAATTAATAACTCTTCTCCCGGAATCGTTAGAAAATCGGATTTTTTTTGCAATAATTCTGAGATCATGGGGAGAACCATCGGCACAAGGTTGTTGCACGAAATTGTTTATTTTTCTATTTTTGCAACCTGGCTAATTAACAAATTAATAACTCTACTCCCGGAATAACTAGAGACCCGAATTCCGGGATTTCTGTCTTTTTAAGGCGAACCATAGACGCAAGATTTTTGCAAATATAATTGTTTATTGTTCAATTGATCCCAGAATTATTGCAAAAAAAATCCGATACACCCTGTATAATGAAATTAAATCATTGATATCTAACAATCAACATTTTTTTATTAATGGTAGCTCAACTGTAACTAATTGACGTTGTTTACCCAGTTTATCCCGAAGGCAATCAAGAACAAGTACATGCGGTATATACAGATTTTACGAAGATATGTTACTTGGGATTCAGTGACAATATGATTTTATTTCGTATTTACGAAATATGTCAATTTGTAGAATACATTGGTTACAAATCATAGCTACGTCTGAAGTTCCGTAGGGTTCCGTTTTAGACCCTTTATTTTTTACACTTTTTATTAATGATTTAGATAAACATTTGACGGTTAATTCACTCAACGTTTGTTCTTTTTTATAATCCATTATATATATTTTTTCAAAATCAGCGCCTAACGATGCAGTTTTGCATATATATAAATTAGCATAAATATTTGTACTTTGACCCTAAGACCTCGCATTTCAGGGATACGCAGTATATCTGTAATATTAGGAAAAAAATATCGAGCCTTGAAAAAGCACCATGTATTTTTTACTCAGCGAAATTACATTGCTCATAACTTTCGTCTTTGACTCGGCAAAACCACTTATCGAATTAAACGAGTAAAGCAAGCTTCCCCGAAATTCTCGAGCTTTAAAGCATAAATATAAAATAACTAGACGTCTAATTGTCTCTTCGATAAGTATTCCCAACATCTGCGAGCCTATAATACCGCTGGAAATAAATTTCCTTTGACGAATGAGGATTGCCCTAAAACGGGGAATTAAAGAACCCACCCTGACTCTTTCTGTCCTCCCCCGAGATAAGATGAAGTTGTTAAATTAATTAAAAACTTAATTCTAAAGAGTTGATCCGGATTGATTCTGTTCCCATCTAAGTTTCGTAGCTCGGTGACAGGTACAGTTTGCTGGCAATTCTAACGAGTGAGATCAATGATTTGTCTCAGGATAATCATTATAAGCATTTACAATTAAAAAACTAAATAGCGTAGGTCTACAACATGGAAAAACGACACAATTGCAATGTGCAGCAGTATTTTATAATTTTGTAGCAAATTTTCATGTGGATGCATCCAGTGACATAAACCATAATTTTAGGATATGATGCTGTCCGGATGTAGAAAAATATGCGTTGACTGAACCTATCTGTTCCCCGGAAAAATTCAAATATAAACTTTCCATCTTGAAATAGTGCCAACAAGTTTATCAATTTGACAATTAATAGAAAATTTAAATTAAATTGAATTACTTAACTAAATATTAACAAAACAACTTTGGAAATTCGTAAGACTAATATCAGATGAATGCAGCTGGTCTTTATTAAAAATGCTTAAATTTTCTTTGTAAGCACTTGAAGTAGCTTCAATGAGGACAATCTCTCCTCTAAGAACTTTTGTGGCAATTTTTTCTTGTTTTCTAGAGACGTATCAAGATATGAAAAATGTTTTCTTCATTTTTTATATTTTCTAACAGCAAATTAGCTAACTCTTCCACTCTGCATGCACCTCTAAGTTCAATAATTAAGGCAACCTTAAATTATGCATTTATGAATTTCAAACAGCAAATATTTTCTTGTTCTTACCTTTGTTAGCAAGAATCTTGTGTCATCGGCGTCTTGTGAAATTTTGAAACATCCTCTTTTGTTAATATTCTTGACTTTTTTGGTTTGTATCCCTCCGATTGCTTTTTCAGAAAATGTTGAATTTACTGATCATTTTGCCGCATACAGACAATAGACAACACAAACTCAATTTTGTTTATAACAAGTTCGACAGGTTACCATAACAATGCCTTTGCTTCTAGATTTTGGATCAAAACTTACACACTGGATCTGATTTAGGATTTTTCTCAATTTAAGGTAGTTGTAGATAAAGTTCTAGTTCAGTTCTAGATAAAATTTTGTATAGACACGTGGGATAACGGCATGTTTTATTACATTCGTGAAATCGGACTACGTTCTCGACGTGCAAATGTCCACTCATGTGTAATAATGCCTATATCCTACTTGTGATATAAATAACTATTAATTGAAACAAACTGTCACACTGCGATGTTGTTGAATATAAAACACCATTTTTCTAATAGTTCTGCGTCATTACATCGATTCCTTTGTTAAACTGCGAAACAAAAGCAATATGACATTCCACGTCAGAGGTCTTTTTATTCCTAGAAGAGCCTGTAACTTTCGTGCTTCGTGGAACTGGAATGTTCAGTGTTTAACTTCTTACTTTGTGCGAGGTATTGTTCCAAGGGAACGCCTTTCGGTGATTTACGTTGCGTAACTGGGGGGAATTACAGCTACAGAAAGTAAACTACTAATTTGTACAAGTTTCTATTTTCTTTGGAGTTGAAATAGGGACGGACGCGAGTTTCTTCATATACCCTAGTAAAATACCAAGGAAGTTTGGAAATTCTACGCCGTAACTAAACTTTTAATTAGCTAAGGGCAAATATAAAGTTATTTTTCAATCAAATACCAAACCGACATGCAGTTGATTGGTGTAAAATAACAACTAAACAGTAGCATATTAGCATTATCATATTAGTAAAAATTAATTCTTCTTTTTTTCATTTCAGTATTCTTTCGCATCACAACCTCAAGCTCAACAATACTCATCTGCTGCTGATGTCTCTTCCTTCAGCTACTCGAGCCCTGTAGTATCTTACAACAACCTTGGTTTCCTTCACCAGATCATTGGAAAAGGTGCAGGTCAGCAACAACAACAGCAACAGCAACAACAACAAGTTTACTCTGCTGCCCCAAGTCCAAAAGTGCAGTACACCTCATCTCCAAGCCAATATTCCTCAGCTCAAAGCAACTACGAGATTCCTAACACATACCAAGCTGTAGCTCAGAAGGCTGCCTACGCTGAAGCTCCTCAGGCTCAATACCAAGCCCAGGCACAAGCCCAAGCTTACGCTCAAGCTCAAGCTCAAGCAGCCCAGGCACAAGCTTTGGCTGAGGCTCAGGCTCAGGCTAAGGCTCAGTCTCAACCACAACAGTCTCAAGGTCATGCTATTACATTCCAAACGTCATCTCCAGTAGCTCAGAAGCTTTCCTATTCCGCAGCTCCTAGCTATCAAGCCATCCAAGCCTTGCAAAAGCCTTCCGCGCAGTTGAACTATGTAGGTTCTCAGCAGCAGGTGGCTTATAGCGCTGGCCAGGCTTCCCCTCAAGCTTATGAAACCGCCGCTCATTCCGCACCCCAACTTTCTTATTCCCAAGCAGCTGCCCAGCCCCAATATTATTCGATCCCTCAGTCTGCTAAATACCTACGAGCAGGAATCAACTACGCCCAGTAATTTTTGTAGCTTTAGGTGACTATCTCTTGAATCTTTTGTATATATTTTTTCTTTTCTGAGAAAAGGCAGGCTGTATATCATATGTTTGTTTGTTTTTATATAAGCGCGAATAAATATGTTTTTTATGTATGCTAGTATGTATTATTACTACTTTTTATTTTACTTTTCCTAATTATAATATAATATAACGAAATTGTTCTTTCAAGAAGAAGGAACAGTACATTTGGAATCGAGTCTGTAGAGTACACGTGATAAGACCAAAAGTAGCACCTTATAACGTTTTTTACTAGTTGAAACAATAGAAATAAATTACCATCAATCTTTATTAGATAATTTTATAAATATTACGTGCGTTTACTCCAGGTATTTGTTAATTCTTGATTTGAATAAATCATTTTTAAATTAACCAATGCAGTCAGTCTACAGTCGATATTAGGTAATTCTACAAATACTGCTTGGATTTATTATAGTCATTTTAGAAAGTAGTGTAGTCAGTTTAGTTTCAATTGTGGATTTGAATACAGCATTCTTAAATTAAACAATGCATATTATTCTACAGTTGACAACACTATGTGGAAATATTTTCTGTGAACACCATATTATAAAAATAAAGAACGTTCAGCAAATATTCGAGAGAATTACAATAATTATTAGTATATACGCCAGATTTGCTGATTATTTCATTTTATACATCGACTCTGGTTCCTGTAATACTTACCGTTCTTTTAATCTCCGGTTTCCTATTTGATTTCATTATAATTTCTATATCCACCCTGAAGGCATCCGGATTATACATCACATGTGCAAGGTACCGAGGTTCACCATTACTCTCAGCAAAAAATTTGCTTTCAGAGGGAAATTTAATAATCCATTTCCATATTGCATTTCACATTGTTACAATGTAATTAATTTTGCGAGGTGATTTTCTGTACTATGCAAATTGCCGTTATAAAATAAATCGGTATAATTTTAGCTTTCAGTAATTAAACGAAAATGTAATTAGATTATTGTTGCTTTACGTTAACTGCATACTGGGTGAGATCATGATCCAGTTCGATACATAATTGGTCACATTAGTGATAACCTATACAGGCAGGCAGTTTAGCTGTCATAATTTGAACAAAATATGAAAGTGTAAAAATACCTTTTACAGGATGTTTTTTTTAAGTAGTAAGGGTTTCTGTCTAGCTACAGCGTGTCAAAAATTAAAATATTATCAGTTTTTAATTTTTAATTTCTAAACCGCGTGAGATAATTTAACCAAATTCAATGTGCATATTTAATATGAGAGTAGGTATGAAACAAAAAATTACCAGCTTTACACCTATCACTAACTGACAAAAAAATATATCACCCTGTGTAATATTGCAAATAAAATAGGTCACCATATACGCCATTCTATTATTTTCACTTCTTGTTTCTTTACAGTCTTTTGTATTCAAACCGATTAACAACAAAATTGATTTATTTGAACAAGTGTATTTTTACGATACTCATTACATTACTTCCATCATGTTTCTCTAAAGTTTTCGAATACTGTTTTGAAGACAGACTCTTGAGATCAATAAGTACGAAATTTTTACAGAGACACAGCATGGATTTCGTGCCGGTAAGTCAACTAATACAGCTTTATTTCCGCTATATGGAAGGCTTGTCGAGTGTGTGGAGGCAGAAGAGAGCCCTGTTGGTATATTTTGTGATCTCAACAGGGCTTTCGACTGCGTTGACCACAATAAGTTGTTGTTGAAACTGTTTCACTATGGTTTAAGAGGAGTAAAGTATGACTGGGTGTCTTCATATTTAAAGAAAAGATTTCAATACGTTAGTATGAGTTATTCACACTTGGGTTCTACGAGAAAAGTAAATTCGAAATATAGAGAAATAAGCACAGGGGTACCACAGGGTTCAATATTGGGACCAATTTTATTTTTGTTATACACTAATGACCTTCTACATTATGTTAATGATGACGGCTTTGTTATGTATGCCGATGACACTTCATTACTTATATCAGAAAAAACAGATGAAGCAGTGGAGAAAAAATGTAACTCAACTTTCCAGGAAATGGGTAATTGGTTTACTGCTCATTCTTTATATTTCAATCCTATTAGAACATCAATTACCAGATTTCATAACTATTAGAAACATTGTTCTGAAATGGATATTAAAGTGCACAATACCTGTTTGTCAGACACCGACAATGTAATAACTACTCTAGGTTTTAGATTAGATGCGTGCTTGAATTGGAAGGAACATTGTAATAAACTAATATCAAAATTAAATTCTTTGTGCTATCTGTTTAGAAACTTAAACCCGTCGTCTTCTTTCTTGGTAAGGATCAATTTGTATTACGCCTAAGTGGTAGCCCGGTTGAGGTACGGTGTGTGTTTCTGGAGCAATTCTGCTCTGGCACCATATGTATTTGTTGCTCAAAAAAAGATGTTACGATGTATAGCGAGTGTCCTGAGGTATCATACGTGTAGAGGCTTATTTAAGGGATATGGAGTGCTAACACTCAATCAATTTGTATTACGCCCAAGTGGTAGCCCGGTTGAGGTACGGTGTGTGTTTCTGGAGCAATTCTGCTCTGGCACCATATGTATTTGTTGCTCAAAAAAAGATGTTACGATGTATAGCGAGTGTCCCGAGGTATCATACGTGTAGAGGCTTATTTAAGGGTTATGGAGTGCTAACACTCACAGGAATGTTTATTTTTGAATTGTGTACCTATGTGTATTTGCATCGTCATGAATTTCCAATAGGTTTGCACGTTTTTAGCTTACTTTATCTTATCAGTGGAAATTAGGCAAAAATAGATGTTTTTATGATCTTAATGAGTTTTTGTTGTCTTAGTTTTAAGTGCTTAATTGACTATTCCTATATATATATATATATATATATATATATATATATATATATATATATATATATATCTGCATATCTAATAAGGAAAATAAAGAGCTATTATTATTATTACTTAAAATAATAACAAAATAATTAATTAATAATTTAATTATTTTACTATGATTCAAATGTAATCCATATTGGCCATTTCAGCATTTGAATATGCATGAGCCAATTTCAAAACTTAATCTTTTTGAATAAATAAGCTTAATTTGACATAAATTATCTCAAACGGTTTAGAAATTTAAAACTGTTTTTTTTAATTGTTGACCCAACATTTTTATAACGAAAAACCCTTACTATTGGCCACATAATACACCTCCGGATTTTGTGTATAAGAAACCTTTATGTTGCGGTGGGTAGGAGGTAAATAATAAAGGCTTATATAAGAAATAGCTTTATTTAACATATCAATAGCAGCCTAACAGTAGAACTCTATATTACTTTACAGTAATAAGCGTAAGGTTCATATATTTACAAGGGATGGAAGTTCGTACAGCAAATGTTCGTAGAAAAGGGGCTCAACTGTATGTAGGTCGCTAATGGCGACGAACACACTAAATTTTTTTACAAACTTTGCTTGATTGCAACAAGACTTAATAATACTGCACTCAATAGTGTACACAAACATCGAATTGTTATTTACACGAAATATACAGTCATTTTAGAGATAACAGGAATACTAAGGATAGAATCGAGAAGTTCCGTCTTACTTTTCAATGGTAATGAAAAGTAAAAAAATAAGGCGGAACATACAGAATGTTCAACAGTGCATATACTTGTTTAGTTCTGTATAAAACAAGTGTTGAAAGTAATATAACTATATGTAGGCCAGTATCTGTGAATTTTTTAGAAAATGTAGGGTTCTAGGTATAGTTTTAGGATATGGCTTAGACTGAACACATCTGTGTATTATGAATTATACTGAGCACTTGACTTGGCAGAAAAAAAATTGTTCCACCTGTCAAAGTTTTCTCTATTAAGATTTTTCACTGAAATCCATTATTATGTTATCTTTCGAATTTATATTTGTTCAAAAAATTCACAGACGCAGCCTTTGTAGAGCCAAATTTGGACAATAGGTATTGTGGTACCTACAGGTATGATATTTTCACATTTATACAAATAAATACCCTGTATATTACTTACGGTTACTCAACATATATACATTGCTTGAATATGTACAAGAGCCTACCAATATGTACAACTTTAATATCATAGCGATTCATTCAAACTTCAACTTGCTTCTTTTATGAATTAATTAATTTAATTTTTTTTAGCCTATTCTAGATTTTGTTAATATTGTACTTAAACAGCCCATATCTTACATAATATGTCTTTTTACCTTATTTTAGTAAAAACGAGAAAGTATAAAAAAGCTAAATAAAGGTTACCCAAATCTCAGAACCATCACAGAAAGTTGTTTGAATATGTAACTACAGTTAAAACAAATATGTTCAAAATTTGTAGAGAGGTAGTTTAGGAATGAGGTACAGCTAGAATGCAGTGTATAGAAAAAATAGCAATTAATGAAGCCATTAATAAAAAGTTAACTATTGTAGAATAGACCAAAAATATCTACAATAGTTAAATTTGTTTTAAATATTGATTGTTGCATAGTAAACATAATGGGATCATTTAGCATTTCTTTATTATATTTTCTTAATGATTTCTAATTTTTGTGCGATCTGAAAAAAAATTATAATTTTCTGATGCCTCTAAGAGCTTTTAAATTAATTTTAGAACATCGCGCAAACTGCTGTGTGACGTTACTGTCTCCTATAGCATACCGGGTTGCGCTCACTGCCGTGTATCTGTATTTAGAATACGAAGCATACTTTGTGAAATTGGGGTTTTCATTTAGTTAGAAGACTCTTGTAATAAAAAAAAGAATAAATTTGAAGGTTGTTTACACATCATGTATAGTTAACCAATCTTTAAATTAACTAAAATTTAAAAAAGCTGGCTAGTAGGTATGAACAAACTAATGTTTTTTTTTATAATAGCTACCTACATAAAATTCTTTTTCTTGAAAACCAAACCATTCCAGTCCATTATTAATTTTGTAACATAATAAATAATTAAGTCTACCATCGCTAGATTAGACGACGAATACGCTCTTGAATAGCACGTTGAGAATTTTAAAAGTAGTTAGCTTTTGCTAATCTTCAATTTAACACAGAAAAGCCCTTGTCCGAGCAGACCAGCTATAGGAGGCAATGACGTCACGTCTCGCCAGCGTTTAACTCCAATTTGACCTCGTACATTTCGAAAGCTACTTATCAGATCAACTTCAAATTTTCTGGCTTGTCCATAAATCATAAACGCTTCATAAAAATTAGGCGGATAGTAAAGTTCGAGGTTTGACCTTCTGTCAAACTAAAGAAAGAGGAAAAATGTGAATAATGACTAATTATTTCTAGGGTACGTTTCCAATAACCTTATTTTAAATAGAGACTATCTCAGCTGTAGCTCACCAGGTTCTAAAATTATTGGGAAATCATTATCAACGCTTGGTTCTGGAAAATATATCTCTAATGGCCTCGGTGATATGTCTATAATAAATTCGGTATACAACTCTTATATCATCCGAAGATGGCAGCGGAGAACCAATAAAAGGAATAATAAATTTCATGAGCGGGTTATATGTACACCCGCAAAATAAAAGGGACAACAGGGGACGAAATATGAGGGGTCTATAGCAGTGGCGGAGTGTGATTGAAAGGGAAAGTATTTTTAAATTATTTTTTACCCTCTCGTAATAGAAACTTTAAAAATATTATCAACACCATATCATAATCCATCCAGTTTAATTAGTTTCTAACTGTAAATGACAGAAGTAGATTAAATGCTTTGTGACAGAATGACGTTTATAACGCTAGTGCGATATATTTATCACACACATTTTCTAAAAAAATACGCAAAAAACTTAATCCACACATTTTTATCGGTTCATCGGTTCGAAGAAGATATCAACAAATAGGTATTGTTATTAACTTACAATTAGTTATTATCAAAATAATCAAAATAGATTCTATAAAAATGAAGACGAAGACTTGCTTGCAAATATCGAAGAAAGTGTATCTGAAGCAACTTTAGGCCTTGTTCCATGGAAATCTTGCTTACACTAGGCTTTAGTATTTGAGAGATATGAGAAATTGTGCCATGAAAAAGACATAACTGCTGATAATGTTCTATTGGCATGTTTCAACAAACTAAGGAAAGATCGAAGACTTACTTCATTATGGAGTTATTATCCATGTTCCATGTTAAAAACAGAACTGTCAATAAGAAAAAACGTAGTCTTAAAAAACATTCTACTTTATTTGCCACGCTCAAATGAAAATTGGAGGCTATAAAACGAAAAAATCTAAAATATTAACCAAGGATCATATAACAACATTTCTACAAATATCCAGTAATGAAATATATTTGAATTTAAAGATGATTTTTAATATTCTTTTTACTTTTTCAATAAAATATTTGTTTTTTAAGGTCTTACTGAACATGTTAAGATGTTATAAATGAAGGAGGCTGCTTCAAAATCCAAGTTAGGGATACAAAAACAAAAATTGCTAGAATTTTTTTATAACCCCAGGAGATATAGGTGTCGCTTGAATGGTTACTATTAAAAAATATGATGAAATGAGACCTCCAAACTGGTCAGTGTGTTGGCATATGCGTTTGGCAATATGCCTGCAATGATTACGATGTATCTAAAATTGACCTCCAAACAATATTTCAGACGAACGTCTGTTACCCTTATTGCCGATGTAGATGCTCGTGACCCTAAAACCTCATGGTGGCTGATGATCTTCATCGAGGAGAAAAAGAAACCTATCGAAATTAATTTTGAGGGAAAAAGTGATGTTTATTCATCGTCTATGTCTCTTCCAATAACTCTGGCGACAAGACATTTAATGGAAGTAACCCAATGTGTGCCATTTTCCGACAATAGCATCAAGTATCATAGAAATAGCAAGTTTCATTTTCTGTATTAAAATAAATAATCTATAAGAAGTGGTTTGTAAATTTTGTGGTTTAGTAAGTTTTCGTTCAGCTTTATCAGAAGCCTATTCTTTTTTATATTTCCAGTAAACAAGAATATTCCGTTAATGTGTTTCTATGAGGAATACTTGTCTGTTATTAATTACTAAAAATTGCTAAAATTAATTTTAGTACCTAAAGTTACTATTTTGGACAGCGTGTACAAAAAAGTAGTTATATATAATTTTGGTGCGTGACACTGTAATAGTTTTATTATTTTGAGGCAGATCATGAGTATTTTTTTTTTGTAATATTGGACCAGTACATTTTAATAGTTGGGTAAAAAAATAGTGTACAGTGCACCTACCGTAAAATTGTGTACATAAGAATTTGTAAAAATGAAACTAATCTTCACATATTGTCTTTCCAAGTTGATGACATTATTCAATAAAAAACTAGAATTTTTTTTGTTTTAAAAAACACACTTCTTCAAAATAAGTATATTCTGGACAATGATCTTAGAATTATTTCACATAATATTAGAGTAGGTATATGTCAATTTGTTAGGCAACCATTATGTGAAAGAAATGACAGTTCAAATGTTTGGCATACCTGCTACATTTGTAGGTAAGTAAAGTTTAACAAAAGGAAATTTTGCCCTTCTAATTTGTTATTATAGCCAGAGCTTGCTCTTAGCATAAACATATTGCTACTACCACCCTGTACCGAAAGCTGCCGGCAGGCCCTCATCGATGTTCTCCCTCGAATTGCGATCAAATTAAAAAAGGCGCCGGAGACCCTCGTTTTCTAAATGTATTCCTCTGAATCGAAGCAAAAGCGTGAGTAGAGTTTCCCTGGCAGCAACGGAAATCAACAGCAGAACATCAGCTGTCAAATTAGAACCTTAATGTAGCTTGACAAGAAGTACTGCAATATCTTCCAGACTGTGTTAATGATCAGTCTGCAGAAGTTACTTAGTTTTTTATCTTTTTGTTTAGAGTAAGTGACAATAACCAGCGACGAATCTACAGGATGTAATTTATATGTTTGGTCAAACTACGTGGACGAATGTTTAATAGTTAATGATACGGTCAGTGGCCGCGCGGTTTAAGGCATCAGTACTTGAGTCGAGGTGACTAGATCGGTGTTGGTTCGAGCCCAGCTGCCGGTAGACCGTATATAAGCTATATTCGTGGAGAGGTTTGGCACCCTCTCTGTGGGTATGGTAGGGTGGAAGAATGTTGGCTTGGGTCAATGTGAGAGATTGATACCGGTTGATATTTGACTACACCCCCTAATTAATGAAGTTTTCCAGGTTTCCCTCATTCCTGCACTGAATAGTGGTTAGGGCCTACCAACGTAAGTCGTTCCTGGGCGCAAATGCGGCCTGCTTAATAATAATATGCCGCCCCCGCTCCCGCACAAGTCTCCGACTTCTGGGCTAATCCCTGTGATTAGAATGAGGAGTAGAGATATTATTATTATTATTATTATTATTATTACTACTTCGACATGAACACTATAATGAAACGTGTATCATTCAAAATTTAATCTACGACTGTCCAAATGGATTTTATTTGCAGATTCGATTTGTCTTAAAATATCAGAAACGTTTTTGTAAATTAATAAAGTCAAAATTATTAGGTGCTCTTATTTGTCGATGCTGATTGTTTTAAATTTAGCTATATAGCTATATATGATACACGTTACCTACTGAAACTAATGTATTTAGAAAATTTGCCAAGATTTGTAATTCCAAATCAAATTCTGCTGTAGACTGTTCTCTAAGATTATTATTATGGCTATGAATTGATACTTCACATTCCATGGTAAGATTGAGATAAATTTTGTCAAATTGTGGTTAAGATTCTGATAGTGTGTTTAATTGTATTTCGTTTACTAAAACTTTTTGAATTTAGTATTTTAGTATTTTATAATAGAACATTACGCTTCAATCTAGAGTCATTTTTGTATTTTTAAGCACTCCACCACTGCCGTCATATTTTGATCCTATCTTTTGAAGAAAAAAAAAACAATAATTTATTGAAATATACCTAGGACTGGTAATTCAACTTAACAATATATTGAGCAAGAAGTCCTTTAATTCCAAAGAATTTTAGTTAATAGGCAAGATCAAAGGCTGATATATACTTTACATATTTAGAAGTGATTTCTAGTGTTCATTACAAAATGTATCGTTGATAATTCACATGTTTTGTACAGGGTTTCCACAGGAAAAGATCACCCAGGAATCTTTTTAGTTTTAACTTTAGAAATAAAAGTCTATAATAGTTGCACTTCTAGAGCTCCTAAAGGTACAGAAATCTTTCAAAATACGCATTTTTGTAAATTTAACTCTAGATGTAAATATTATTATAACATAAACTTACACAGTTCTGTATATAAGATTGTTCACTTTTGTTTATAACTATGTGAAAATAATTATTCAAATGTGGGGTTAGAGTAGAGTTGATATTACTTTTATTCTACGTGCTTTATTTTCCGAGATTTCTGTACCTAAAAACATCACAAATTTGCGGGGGAGAAATACAGCGACCTTTATTACATTTTGGCGTTACGGTTTTTCAATGAATTTTTGTAACCCTCGAAGTTTATAGGAATGTTTTTTTTTTCATAAGTCAAATATAAAATAATTACTAAGTGATCATTCGATTAAAAACCTTGCACAAAATTTCTAATTTAATATTCAATATTTTCCATTTCTACATTGCAACTTATATTATCAATTATCTACCTATTTATTTTCAAGGTATATGTATTATAATTTCTACTAAAATGAAACTACTCGAAACTCACTTCTCAGCCTGCGACCTAGCTTAAAAAATTTACCGTTTCAACAATTCGCACATTCCTCCAAACAATTAGGGCCCGAGAAACATGATTTTCTTGAACGCTTTCCTGAACTCAGGGTTGAATATGGTGTAGATGACGGGGTTGACAAAACTGTTCATATAGCCCAGCCAGGTAGTGAGCAGGAAGGCGGCCACCCCCGGCTGGCAGGGTAGGTTCAGCTTGCTGCACATGGCGTCCAGGATGTTGCACGTGAAGAAGGGCACCCAGCATATCAGGAAGACGCCTGGAACAAAAGAAACGCGTTAGAGCCGGAGCGGCTTTGACTTCTGTATATTTTAATACTACACTGAAAAAACTACTTTCATTAGCATTAGCATTTGATACTCTTAATCATAATTTTCTATTAGCTATTTTAAAATTTAATGGATTTTCATCCAGTGCAATTCAGGTGTTATCAAATCATTTTTAAACAACAGAATGCAGGCAGTGCTGTATAATAGTACAATATCTCAAATGTCACAACAGGAGTCCTTCAAGGTTCTGTATCAGGGACCTTATTATTTACACTTCTAACTTTCTTACAGTATTTTGATATTGTTCTCAATACTATTTTGCTGATGACACCCAAGATAAGTATGGTTACCAGAAATTCCAGTTACCTATATAATTTTTATTTTTTCAATCAAATAAGGTAAATGTAGACATAAAATCGTACAGATAAGTAAGTACCTACAATTAACTGAACAGCAACTGAGATTGCGTTATGTCACTTGCAATTACTATTTGTTTGTGATAATTAGTATATTTATTTTCATATCGCATTTCTTTTATATATTGCTTAAGCAAATAAATAATCACTGTCATGAAAATTGTGATTTTTGATTACTTCAAATTGGTGCAACTTCCTTTTTTCTGATCTGATATAAGTACATACGAGTTCAGCGAAAATTGTAATTATGGGTTAATTTTTTGTTAAAATATCTTTCCCAAAGTCTTCAACCTTTAATGTCCAAAACTGAGCATAACGTATATGTATAAATTTATTACGAGGAAGGTTCTTCAAATATTTGTTACGCCAGCAAAATTTCGATCCTCTGTTTAGGGATCTTGACTCTTACCAACATAACATAAATATTCCAAATCACACAAAACAATCATTTTATGGAATTTAGTGCAGTATATAATGCAAACTTGTGGTGTAGTATATAATTTTATTACTATCAGTTGCAATTCATTATATTTTGATGGAAATATAATGAATTATTCATTTGTTCGTATGACGTAAGTCGTCTGAATTCTTGCTGCGAGTATAGTAAAGTAGTGACGGGTGCAGTGTTGCCAGTAGGGGTACAATTGTACTTTTCAGTACATTTTCTGGGCCGGAGTGCAAAAGTACATCTTTCATAGATTTAGTACATTTTCGTTAATTTACACGTTGACAGCTTAATTGACAATTTTAATTGATCGAGGAACCTGTAAGTAAAATATAGACGAACTCTTACAAGATACAAACACAAAGAATTATTGTGTTTGTGATATTTGTTTCTTTAAAATAACATGCTTCAAAACGAGATATAATTTTAAACATAGGAAGAAGCGTCATTTTCTATTTTTAAAGAGTCCGCAATTTTTTAGTTTTCTATGATACATTATTTGTAAAAGCAAACACATTGACTTTCCATGAAATTGATAGTTCCTTCTTATAATAAGAGTACCGTTATTAACGTCTTTATTGAAATGGAGAATCTGTCAAAAAAATTCGACTAATGAATTTCCAGTTTTGAAGAAACCCTACACCCAAATGAAATTTCGTCTATGTTGAATAATTTGTGCTCATTTATGAGAAAAATGTTCAAAACGGAAGCTCAATGGGCCATAGAGAGATCGTTGGGCCAACAGTCTCAGTTAGTTTTATGAAGGGAGTAATGACAGAAGTACATTTTTAATGGCTAAAGTATATTTTTTTCTCATCAATGAGTACATTTTTGTGCAAACCACTGGCAACACTGGCGCTAGACGTTGGTTAGTAAATAACAATTCTTACTTATCAATCGCTATAATCGTAATTAGGCATTCGTTGTTTTGTGAGCTAATAACAACAGTTTTTTGAGGAGAGTATTCGGTTTTAAATAATTACATATTATATAGAAGATGTACTAAGTTGTTATATTGTGACTAAACAGAGTTTCAGCTTCATTTACTATACTTGCAGTCTTTTTAACTTTCTGTTAGTTGAAGTTAGTGATTAAATGGTAAAATGACAAATTACAACTTGCACAAATTATCGTAATATTAGATACGAGATAACTTGTGTAAATTATGTAACATAGTTATACAGGGTTAACTATGACTAAGTACAAAAATTTTAACCACGTGCTCAGGGAGCCCTAAAAGACAATAAAAAAGTTATTCCAGAATTTTAGCTCGATATTTAAAAAATGGGGCAAAACCCTTTTTTCCTACGGAAAGTCGGCGCCTATGAGTATCGACTAAGATGGCTTATGGCTTAGATCCATAGTTGACATTACATCTGTCAGCAACTACCATGCAGTCGTTTGCAGTGTTTCTAAATGCAGAAACAAGGTAGGTAACAGATAATCCAGTTAGCTCCAGTATTTTGCATTAGTTTTTCATTGTTTGGTTACAAACAGGTAAAACTACATTTTCACTCACTACCGATAAACACACTTCCCGTAGGTACAATTAGATACAATGCCTATGTATTATAACAAAATCGAAGAAAGGGATGAGTAGGTAGGTTCTAACAGATAACAGAAAACGTTTAAAACCCCCGGCAGTCTTGTCCCATAACCTAGAAAAACAAACCGGCGAACTATATTGTGGGAAAATATCTGTACCCGACACATATTCCTTTATTTATTAACTATAAAACGTTTAAAATTAAAATAAGGCACTAAAAACTGAAGAAGAACACAAAACTATAACGTAAACACAGGAATTAAATTATAGCATTACAGCGAACCGACTCGACTGGACCGACTGCCGACTGTGGCCGACTGTGGCCGACTGTGGCCGACTGTGGCCGACTGTTGCATGACGATTGCTTGCTGGTTGCATACTCTGATTCTCGCATTGGCGGCGTTAAACAAGGATTTAATATAATCTCGAAAAATATTTTTTTTCGCTTTATAAATAAGTTTGGAAATTTTTTGAAAGGAAATTCTGTTAAATCTTATTTTTTTGTATCCCCTCTTAAAATATTTGTACTTAGTCATAGTTAACCCTGTATACATTCTATCAACCTATATTCTAAAGAAACAAATTCTTAAAAACAGGAAAACTGTTTTAAATAGAAACCTACATATATTTGTCTCTGAAGATTTAATTTATTTTATTTTTACTATTATCTTGTTATAGATACTCATTTATATTATTTCGTTACAATTACACTACACTTAAATTTAAATGTTTCTCATAAAATAGCTATTTATGATATACGTGTTAAAAGTAAGATTTTATTTTGTGAGTGAAGATGATTAAAAAACTCGCTACGCTCGTTTTTTAACTTCACGAACAAAATAAAATCACTTTTAACAAGTATATCATACAATATATTTTCTACAAAACAATCGGAAGAACTTTAAACTCAATAAAAATAAGAAATCAAAAAATACCACACAGATCGCAATGTTTATGAACCAAAATTTTCGTAGCAGCCAGTGCTTTTGATTTACTTTTAACACGCGTGTTAAAACCAGTTTTAACAGTTTTGTAGAAAAAAACTTTTATTTTTAATCATTCAATTGCAGGAATAGTTCTGTAGAAATTGAGGACATTTTAAAATGTCGTGAAATTTAAATTTCATGTAAATTACAAACCAATTTGTAATTTATATGAAATATTACCCATAAAATTACATTTTCACAAATTACAAGTAATTTAATGACTAGTTGAAGTACAAGTAGAAATTACAACAATTTAGAAGAAAGAAAAAAGTAACAAAATGTATGATTAATACATTAATTTATATTAAAATCAGAGGTAACTTCTCCAATAACAAAACCAGTACGACTGTAGAATATACCTACATGTATACCTTTTGATGTATTATACAGAATTCCCAACAAGCCTGACATGGGGAAGACAGTTCAATTTCATCGTTAACTTAACAGAGATATGATATTCGAATTTCCAGCTATACTTGCGTACATGTTTGTGAAGGAGGGTAATATGATATTAAGAAATTTGATCAACTTTAATGGTAACGTACCTAAATGTATAAGTAATGTGTGCATTTGTCTATATATTTTATATTATTTGCATGGAAGTAGTCATACAGACAGAAAGCATTAGTTTTCTAATGTTCATGATTTTCTAGAGGTGGAAAATTAAAAAAGAAAGTCGGGAAACAAAACTGAATTTAGTTTCGAATTTTTAATAAAAAAGATATAACTTTATGAATCAAGAAACTTTCGTCGAAAGAAAAGAGCGAGCTTATCTCTTTCCCAAAAAATGTCTCCTGAAATTTAATTTGGTTGAATAGTCACTGAAATATAGTGAACAATAATCGTGTTGCTCTAACATCAAAGGTAGCCTAGCACAATTCATATAATGTAATTTGAAGTAACGTTTCAATTCAGTAGTGATGTATAAAGGAAAAGAAAAGATTTTAGAAGTAATAAATAGTACATGCTGTCTTTTTAAATCAACTGTATATATCTAACGGTTTTGTGGCCAAAAAATATGGGAAACATCGTGCAGTAGTTCTGGTAAAACGTTATCAATAGTACCCACCCATACATAATTTTATTTTGCAAAACCTAGTGGCAAAATTGTAAACAAGCAGAATAGTCTTGCGCCAGTGAAGTCAGAACCCTTCGTATGTGGTATGGAACATTCTTGGACTTGGAGTTGGATGATTTGGAAATCTTTCCATATAAATTAGCCTAGTCTCAGTACCATTTCTATCTGCAAGGCCATAAATGCTGGTAATTTTTTGTCTCTTATCTACGGTCATACTAAATATTCATACCAAATTTGGTTAAATAATCTCAAGCGGTTTAGCAATTAAAAACTGATATCTTTTTTAATTTTTTACACGCTGTAATTGCACAAAGGTTTTCGTAAGACCCACATTCGTATATCAAAAAGCCCTTATTTTTGGCCATAGAATATACGCCTGGATTTTTGACCTCTTCTTAAGAAACACGCTGTATCTAAACGTGATGAATAGGAATACTTGATGCCATCAATACTTGAATACTGAATACACAAATTTGTATTGGATATGTACTACTCATGAATACAATGTATTCGAGTAATACCCAGCTCAGCAGCGGTCTTAGAAATATAGTTTTTAATTTCTCCGTCAATAATTCCTATCTCCAAACCCATAACAATTACAGCCCACAATTCGCGAAATTTATGCCCCGCTCGTAAACCCTAGGAATTAAAACAATGCCAGGCTGTTCTAACGCAATTTAGAAGTAATTCGTTTTTTGAGCGAATTTAATGGAGGATTTTTTTACGACTGCCTCCATTATCTCCCTAAACATCAGCGTATCTCGGCCCACCCTCAGACATAACGCTCTGGCAGTGCTAATTAATGTGGAATTATGGGTACTTGGTGAGAACAACGTCTTGAGTGTTGTAGCTTTTCTCTTATTGCCTCTAAGTGTACCCCACATCCTGATGGATTCACGAATTTTAAAAAATCTTTAATAAACCGCGTTACTGACAGGTTATGCATAAGTGTACAAGTGTAAGACATTGGGGCTAAAATTTAGCTTCAAATCCATTCTTATGGAAAGATGACGGAAGAGCCACAATAAAATCAACAGGTTAGCACCTATTATTAAAATATGTGTAAAATGTTTTTTTATTAGTAGCATATTTTGCTCATTTAAAGCACACCTCACTTTTAAAATCGCGCATGTTTTAAAGTTATCATAGTAATATCAAAGACCCGAGAAACGTGAAGTCTAAATGCCACCTTTTTAATTATTGATCTGACAGGAGTACCACATAATGTTCTTTATTTTGAAAGTGTTTTTGGTATGCAGCCAGAAATACACTAAATATTAGTTAGGCACATATCCATTGTAGGGCGCTATTATCTCAAAATTCTGCCATTTGATTGGACGTTAGTAACGTTACTAACAACAATATTTGTATTTGATGTTTGATTCTTTTGACGCATAAGAAGCTCGCTATCTAGGATTTTATAGTGGTATAATTTTATGGTGAAAAGGAACTGTTTTGTGAATTATTTGCTTTGAAGTGTTCTTAAATGCCTGATAAAAACAATGGAATTGGAGAAAATGTAAATTTACAAAGCCGATGGTAGTAAATGTAATGGTAAAATAGTTTTGAGATTTATTTTGATATTCTTATGTACGTTTACATGTAAGAGTTATGTTAATTATGTCATTAAAAAATGTATATTTTAGTTTAGTGCTACATCATTACTACTATCAGCTTTCTACATTTGTTTTTTTTTAATTTCATTGATACAGGATTAGTCGGGAGGAACACGCCAAACTTCAAGAATAGATTCTACAGGTGAAAATAATAAGAAAAACTCAAATGTTACGTAATTTTTACTTATTTGCAAGGGACTAATTCGACATCAACTTATGCATCAACAGCTACAGACGGCCTTCGTTGACAAAGCAGAAAGTGTTTAAAGGTCAGTGGTGGTGTTTTTGAACATTTAATCATTACGAATGCTATGATTAGTACGATATCAATAAATATATTTGTTTTATTGGAATGCATGTCATAACTTGAAAATGAATGAAAATCGCATGACAGCATCTGAGTTTTTTCTTATTATTTTGAAGTGTAGAATTAATTCCTAGAATTTGGTGCGTTTCTTCCGACCCATCCTGTATATTTTAAAATAGTGTTGATGAGGTATAGTGTTTATCATATAGGTGGCGTTGTGGTCAATCAAGTTAATAAAGAGATCTATAAATTGCATATTTAGTTAGGTACATATCCGTTGGATGGCGCTGTATACAATATGCAAATTCTCCAACAAAATTTCACCCATACAGTTTCCATTATATTTTAAGTGTTATGTGAGGAGTACCTTGTAGCGTCAAATGAAATGTTAGTAACAAATGTTTCAAAAGATTTATTCAAATATTCAACAATCTTAATTTTTTAAATTAATGTAAAAAGTTCAGTTGGTATTGTTCGAAATATTAACACTTCGTTTTTTTTTAATCGGAGGAAATGCTGTTCAAATTAATGCTGCTAACATTCTCGGAAGTCAATGATTTTGCACTTCCATTTATGACACTCCCAATAATGTTTGAAATATTCTTGTTATTGCTAATACTCTCTTCAACGTAACCTGTCGCCACAGCTGCCCATATCCATCCTACTGGTCTTTGGAATTGATTTATTGTCATGTCACTAATGGCGCTGTCATGTAAGAGTAAGTCGCACCATTCACATCTTCTGCAAGAGCCAAAGATGCCGCAAATAGCTACCACCTTCAAAAATAAATACGTAATGTCCGGTGCATCTGTGAAAAACTTCTGCAAATAATCTTCCTTGAATACATATGCCTTCTTGGCTATATCATTCTTGCTAATTGTCTTGATGAATGCACTTTCACAAATGATTTTAAATCAACCCCTTTGTTTATTCCCAACATACTTTGCAATTTCGAAAGGATAGCCCACATAGTCAACGCCTTGTACTGCTTCGACATATTCTGAATGTAAGCAAACACAACTCGTTCATCTGTATCTGTTAACTTTTGCTCTTCCATCTATTTGATGAAATTATCGCATTATTCTCTTTACTATTTAAGTTATCAATGTCAGAACTCATTTTTAAACAATATGCAACAAGTAACAACTGTCGTGACAAGAATTAATCTTATGTGGCAGGTGACAGATTACAAATTAATTTTTGTTATTCTCCATGACAACAAAAGGTATACTGATTTCACATCATGAATTCAACCATTTTCTATTATTGGTTCTTATTTCCATTTTTTATAGTATTAATACGAGTAATTACGATTTCAAAGTGTACCAATAAAAAAAATAGCGTAAAGCATTCGTGGATAACTGGTCTTTAAAACCTTTGCTCCATTTCGAGCACCCCGGATTCGCCGTATTGCTTCAAACGTAATTTCTTATAATTATAACACCAAAGGAGCAAGTTGGAAATCTCAAATGGATAATAATTATTGCGTTGTTGCATAAATTTGATATGCTACACTTACCTAACACAATGGCCAGCGTTTTCGTCGCTTTTCTCTCCTTCTTCGCTGAAGATTTCTCCCTCTTCTTCCGACTCGCCTTGTTGACCTTATATATGGTGAACCTCGCGGCGGCTGTCGCTTTCCTCTCCTTTTTTGACCCCGTAGAAGCCGCTGACACTGCCATCCCAGAATTTATTGTTGCTACAGTCCTGCGAACAATAAAATGCAGTTAACCTCTCAAACATCTAACAAGTTTGGTAAAAGAGAGTGGAATCAGAAGAAAATAAAACTCTTACGTAATAAAAAAGGTGTACGATGATCGACAATAAAAGTGTGCTAGAGTAACAAGTGAAGTGTGTCATATCAACAAAAGTGTGATGCGAAAAGTGTGTCAGAATAAATTAATTGATCTTTCTTGCTTTACTTCTTCTGTATTAAAGAATTTGTATTGTCCACACAGTGAAGGAAAAAGGAACAAACGTTTTCAAAATAGAAGCGTGCCGAACAGGTGGAAGGTGCCTCGTCTAACGCTGAAGACTCTGTATTTTTCTATGAACTTACAGATGCTTTTCTTTCGTACGTTTTATGGAAAATATATGAACTAAGATAATATGTCGATAGGGTTTGCATCAATATAGACATCAATACGCAAAAACATTGTGGACAATTACGTTTATTTCCTTATAGACAAAGCTACTGATGCTTGTAGACAATTTCGTAAATGGTGCGTTAAAAATGACACTGCTAATGACAGTCACCTACTGGCTTCTATCTTCTTATACCAAACATCTAGGTATGCTAATGAACAATTCCACAGACAAAGCTCTATTCAATAATTATCTGAAGACATTAATCTGATTTACTCACTCTATAAAAATCTAACTTCACTTTTTTGCCAGTGGGAACACGACAAATTCAACCACAATAGATGAGATCTGACCTAGATGTTTGGTATAAGAGAACATACATATTGACTTCATTGATAGGAATTGTAGGAGATTTGATTTATATTAGCTTAAAATACCTTTCTAAAACAGTAAAAAATGTTACAAAAGCTAATAATAAGGAATATATGTACCTTGTACTTTTTTATATTATTTAGCTAGATATGTCATTAAAATGGAATTTCTTTGTTTAAAAAAATAAGGTAAATATATTGTACCTTCGGGTTTGGGTTGATTTATAAACTGCTCTCACCCATATCCCAACCGGCTACATCTAGGTGCATTATTTTATTAGTCTGGCGGAACGTGAGCAGGTCTAGATGAAATCCATTTAAAAGGCCTGCTCCGTAGACGCAAATGGAGACTCAAAACACACACGAGGGTAAGTAACCCGTTATTTTTTATTTTATTCAAATATAGAACCCTCCCGGCAGCCAGTATATTTCATTCGAGTCTCTCCCTTTTTTACTGTCGTGGCGTGTTGTCGCGCAGTTTTATTTGTAGCACTTTTATGTGCCCAAAAGTTCTCTATCCGAGCTTCATTTTCACCGTATTAGGAGAATAGTAGTAGGGTAGTAGTTCTTTTTCTAAAACTGGTAGGACGAAGAGAATTGAAACAAATTTATATAAAACTGTCTATTTGGTTTATAATATCCATGAGATTTTTAGTGTACAGTGTCTTCTATTATACGAAATGACTATTATAAGAAATATATAATTCTGATCTGCTTATTTGTGCCTATATTCGCACGACTTGATATTGCTTAGTGCTCAATGAAACTTGATAGGTTTGATTATACCTACTGGTTGCTATGGTACGTTGATTATTATCAATTATTTAATAAACAGTTCTATCTGAATTTGGTAAAAATGCAAGAAAGTAATTATGTTCCTGTGGTTGTTTTCGAAGAAGCTCAAGAGACAATTTTCCATTTGTCAGTGAAATTCAGGGAACATTACGAAAATGTGTTCGCCGTATTTAACGAATGGAGGAAGAAATGGAAAGTAATGACAATAAATGAAGAAGTTATGCTATCGTATTTTTTAAATTTGAAGAAAAAATATGCAATTTCATCTATGTGGTTGAAGTATTCGATGTTAAAGACTACTATAAAGGTCTACAAAATATAGATATTTCTCTGCTTCCAATTCGCATAACACAAGACAGAATTTTATACTGCAAGAAAAATCCAAGGAAAATATAGCTGTAGATATCCGTAACTTGTGTAAATTCTTCGCAAACTTCGGCAGATGTTATGAGTTCCGAAAATGATGGCAACGGTGCTGCAATGATTGTTATTAACGGAAAGGAAGTTAAATGCGATAAAACAAAAAGTCCGTTACTATAAATATTAATGTTAATAAGTAAATAAATTAAATTTGATTTAATATAGGTTTATTACTTTCTTCATCATCCTATTAGTAAAATAATAGTACGTTATACTATAAGGGAGAGAAATGCGTTATTATGGCAGAGGTGCAATTTGAAGCCCGAGGGCTACAATGCACCGAGGACAAAATAACATCTCTCCCGAATGGTATATACTATTTTTTCCACGGTCTCATTAACTTAAAAACACATTTTGTCATTATGAAGTAAGTAGCACCAGAATTATTGTATTAGTAGTCGTTGAGTTATTGTCATAACTACAAAATAAACAAACAAAAATAATTGTCAAATTAAGGTGCTAGTTTGGTTTAGTTTAAAGTTTGTTTAGTGCACAATGAGTAATTGTGAGTCGGAAGAGATTGTGGAGGCTGCAAATATTGCAATAAGCAATTTGCTGCCTACGAAGTCAAGATCTTTATACGATATAGCCTACAATCGGTTCAAAAAGTGGTGCGCCGAGAAAAATGTTTAAGTATACAGCGAGAATGTTTTGTTGGCATACTTCAGTGAAAATGCAAAGAATTACAAGTCTTCCACATTATGGGCGCAATATTCTCAAGTCATGCTTGATAATTTGCGACAACATAGATATAAGCAAATTCCCCAAGCTGATCGCATTTTTGAAAACAACCGGTGACGGATATCAAGCGAAAAAATCGAAAATATTGACAAAGGGTGAAATCGACCGTTTTCTATCAAGTGCAGATGACAAAGAATTCTTGATGATTAAGGTAAGATTACTTTTGTTGTTAGGTATTTCAATTATTAAGTATTTTGATTTTTTATAGGTTGGATTAATTCTGGGGATTGCCGGAGCTTGTCGAACTGATGAACTAGTCAATTTAACTGTAGATGATATTCAGGATGTAGGCTCTTCCTTGATTGTAAAAATTCCAAACACTAAGACAAAGATTCCACGAACCTTTCTGGTTACCGATGTGGGAAATATGCTTGAATTGTTTCGAAAATACGTATCCCTTCGTCCTCCCCACGTCAAGCATAAGCGCCTTTTTTTGTACTACAAAGCAGGAAAATGTAGTTCGCAGCCAGTTGGCAAGAATACCATGGGAAAAATTCCGAGTGTAGTAGCTTCGTATTTAAAATTACCTGACGCTGCATGTTATACTGGTCACTGCTTACGAAGATCTTCAGCGAGATTACTGGCAGATGCTGGTATGGATGTCACGACAATAAAGCGTCATACTGGTTGGAAATCAACGACAGTCGCTGAGAGTTATGTCAAGAACTCCATTGAAAATAAGACCAAAATTGCTAATCAGGTTTTAGTAGGTACCACTACTAGCGCAATCACAAAAACTGTAAATGTAAGCGAAAGTAATATTCCTTCTAATATTAATTTTGAAAATTGTACAAATGTAACATTTAATTTAAATGTCAATAAATAATTTCAATGTTATCTTTTTTTGAATGAAAAACGTTCTCCATAATGTAAACTCCCTTGGGAGCATTATACTCCCTTGGGAATAATCGACTACTTCTGTTTTAATTTTGATGTCATAGAAACTGATTTCTACTCCCGACCGTGGAAAAAGTTACTTTAGTCCAATAGTGAATAAAGTATCACTTTAGGCGGTTTATATGCGTGGATAAAAGTCCGAAATATGTTCCACCCATCCTCTTATTAGTATAGAAACAATCACTATTGCTTTCCTGACCTTTTTGTTTCCACTTTTATCCACTTCAAATTCGTACAGTAAGAAGCTTAGTTCTTTTCGTTAAGCACATTAACATGTATTAAATTCTTTCTCTTGTCTATCTTTCGCGGGTTACTTTTATTATACGGAATTATAGATTACGCAGCTTGTCTTTTACTACCTTACCCATGGGTTTTAATTCCGAAATAATTAAACAAAGAGTAATTTGCTCTTTTTTGTATTTCCATTGTAAATGGAATTACCTTTACCACTCGGTGCTGGATTTGCTTTTTCACAAGGGGCGGCAGCATCCCACGTAAAAGGTTGTTCGGGGGAATTAAAAAGAAAAAAACTAGCCATTGTAAGTTAAAGATAATTAAATTTGTCGAAAAAAATTCTCTTGATGTGGATACGATCTGAGGCTGGAAAATTGGTTGGTTTATTAATAAATTCATGTGGTTTTGTTTGAAGCCATTTGGCTCAACATACAGTCTCTAAAATTCATTAGAATTACCATGAATACTCTTATAATACAGTAAAAAAATTACAAAAGCTGAAAATAAAGAATATATGTGTATTGTGGGTGTAATTCAACGCTAGTCAAGGTATTAGTGTGCAGAGTAGTTATACAGGGTAATATTGTTATTATTAATTAACTTGTGGTCTTAATTAATAAAATAATTGAACATAACAGAACACAACACCTGTTCAAAATTCTCTCCACTGTTGTGTAAACGAAGAAGTAAAAGAATCAATCCTAGAAATGCAGATATAGGTCAGATTTCTTCTAGTGTGGCTAATTTTGTGTTCGTATTTGTTCAAAATTGAATTTGACATATGATTTCATTAATAGAAATTCTAGGAAAACTAGTAACAATATGAGAGTGTTAAATTTGTTTTATGCATTTTAATACTCATGCATTTTTGTTTAATCAAATATAAGCCATTTGGCACAACATACAGTGTCCTTAATTTTAACAACAAAAATTAAAAGTTTAAATTGAACATGTTAATAATTGCACTTTGCTATACAAACGTTTTTAACAGATTTTATTAATTTTGAATACGACAGGGAACTTTAAAATATAACAATTCTTGTGTTGTGCCTGCCAACAAATGAATAAAGATAAAGAAACTAATTTCCTGTGCATCTATGTGACTCACGGTCCCACCGTACCCACGCAGATGGCTTGTCTCACTACGGTCCAGCCCTAGCTCTTTCATGCTTCCTCTATAGATTTTTTATTTACGTGGTTAAATTTTGAGTCACTATGTAGAATCAGAAGGACATTAAACAAAAATTATTCGTTCATAAATATTATTTTTATTTTTTTTGTGTTTGTTTTGTTTTTAAATCTGATGAAATCACTATTCCGTTTTCTGTTTTATTCATTCCTAAAGTTCCTAAAGACAATACTTTCACCGAACGAACGAAAACACCTCACAGGGATGCCTTTGTGTCTATTCACGCATTTCTCTCCAGGATTCACGTACCCCTCTACATATATCTTACTCAGAACTCCATTTTTCTAGATGGAGCCGTCAGATTCGCGCGACGCACTCGTTGCGTATAGTGAAAAGCGAGATAAGGCGACTTCGGAAAACCAAACAAAACAACAAGTCAAAGAACAATATTTATAGAATATCCTACCTAAGCTCCGTATCTAAGGTTGCTCCGTTTCTTTTAGCAGGATGCCTGCTCCGCCTCGGGCTCTCGGGCAGCCTAATATCCTGCTGGCTGTGGACGTACCCAGAGTCATTGTTGCCGTTGGGATCGCCCATCGGAGCAGGTGAGGCCAGGCTGGCTACGACCGTTGATATGCTGGAAACAAGAGAAAAACGATTTGCAGATTTATAAAGGCAAAAAGAGTCTATAACCGAAATTTATGGACTCCATAAACAAGTTATTCTAGATTGGGAATTCAAGGAGTAGTGCAATTTGTAATTAATAAAGCAACAATATTTTAGGGACAACTAAACTAGCTTTCGATTGTTTTGAATATTTTTAGTTTCTATACTTATTTATAAATCAGTAATATTCCTTTTCTAAACTATATTTAACCTCTATTTATCCATAGGCTCTTTTAAGAGCTTATGCAAGGACCCACTTAAGTATAATTTTGCACTTTACAAATTTTTTAACAAATATTTTTATTATAACAAATTATCTTATATATACAAAGCTGTTTACAGGCCTTTCAACCCAGAACTGTATTATTTTCTTCCGTTTTGTTTCTCGCTTTTCTTTTCCAATCCGTTTCTCCCTTAGATCTGTTGCCACTGGCTCTCTCCATCACTTTCTCAGTCTTCCTCTTCTTGTAGTTAGGTTTATTCCTTAAATTTTTTTAGCTGTCTAATCTTTTATATGTTCTAGATGCCCTAGCCACTGCACTCTTCTGCCTTTTACAATTTCATCTATTTTTGGTGCCTGGTATATTGCATATATTTCCTCATTATTTCTCCTTACATATCCTACCTCTGTCTTATTTCCCAATTCTTCTTAAGATCTTCCTTACCCATCTTAACAGGTATCTTTTGATTTCTTATTGAGAATCCAGGTTTCACTGCCATACAGCGCTGTCGATCCCAAAATCGTTTTGTACGTTCTAAATTTTACTCCTCTGGACAAATTTTTTGATTTCATTAAATGGTTGGCTGCTGCCGAAATTCTGTCTGTTTTTATTATTCTCCTATTAATTTCTTGCTCCTCGTCACACATGCTCTGTTCTCAATTTGAAATTTGGTATACCAATTACTTGCTTCCTCCACAAGTCTCTTGCAATTATGACCACAACATCTGCATAACTCACTATGTGGTGACTTTTAAACAATATCTGTCTTTCTTTTTGTTCAACTGACTATTTCTTATGTACTAGTACTAAATTAAAAAGAAGCGTTGAGAGTGGGTCTCAGTCCTGTGTCAATAGTAAAACCTTCCGAACATTCATTTTTATTCGTACTTTTAGTATTTTCTAAGGCCATTTTCAATAGTCTAATCAGTTGGTATCCTATCCCAAATTGTTTCAATATTTTACTTAGTTTTTTCCTTTTGACAGAATTATATACTTTCCTGAAGTTCACGAATATGACCATTGTTTTAATCCCATATCCATAGGATGTAGTAAGGATTTACTTAATCATGAAGATTTGGTCCATTGTTGACCTCCCCTTTCTTAAACCTGGTAACCAAATTATCTTACTGTTTTATAAATTATATAAAGTATAAAATGAATGTCAGGAATAAGTAAGTATTACATCAGGTTAACAGCTAGTACACAAAGTATTTATAAATTGTCGCCTGAATATATATTTTTGACAGATTTTAAAAATAAACCAGAAGAGTTAAAGAGGTCTACGCTATTTTTACCAAAAACCAGGTTAATTAATCGGAACATCGACAAAAGAGGTACAAACTGGGTTGTTCATGCATGTTGTACAGAGATGTTCATGCATTCTAGTATTTCTCGAATGGGTATTAAAACATCCTAATAGGGATAACAAATAAGAATCATTAATAAGGAAGTTTATTAATTAACAAGATCATTGTAATAACACGTCGATTCCATAGTATGCTAATTTTAAACTCCTTACATAAGTAAATACTTCGAGTGAAGCTGAATTCTGGAGGTTCATATATTTTTTAAAATAAAAAAATCTTGAAGACTTTTTCTGCAATTTTTCCAAGTTTACTGTATGTATCTCAAGTGTGACCTAAACCTAACGCTTTATAGACTAAAGTAGTTTTCAATGTAGAATTTGTATGAAAGTTTGGAATCAATAGTTACACTTAAATCCTTGACAATCTTTTCTGCTTAAATCAACATTGTTAATTTTATATAGATAATATATTATTTGTTTATTGTCGTTATTTGTTTATTAAGTCAAGTTTGTTGATATACAATCGTTGGATCTATACACTGTAAAATTTTAGGTCATCTGCAATCATCAAACAATTTTAATTTTGTAGTACATTTGTTGTCATTTATAAGAAATAAGAATAGAGGCGGCCCCAAGTTAGATCCTTGAGTTTTATTTATACTCATCAGAAAAAAAAACACAGTACTTCACAATAAACTTACGCTCTTGAAGATATGTTACTATTAATACAATCACAAAATCTGCAACCCCATAATATACACAAAGCTTATTTATTTATACGTCATGGTCAACCTTATCAAAGGCCTTACTAAAATCAGTGTATATCGCATCCACTTAGGCAATAGGTAAAAGTTAGTAAATTGGAAGAAATTGAACGTTTTGAAATAAATCCATGCTGTCTTGGGCTAAAGATACTACCAAAATGATTCAAATAATACAGTATTTGTTTAAAAACTTTAGGAGGAGCAGGAAGGACTGCAATAAGTCCATAGTTTTTAATATTTGATTTGTCACATTTATGACAACTGCTCAATACTATTTGATTTAGATTTATTAGCTATCGAGTCAAATTTGGCTAAAAAATTGTGGTTTTAGTGCAATAATAGATTTATTTTCAAGTGGATAGACATGCAAAACCCCATTATATGAAGTAAGTACATTGCCAATAGTATATTATATACGGATTTTTTTTAAATATTCATGATCTCGAATAATTTTAATACTTGTAATGTTGTAGGTGAATATTATTATATATAGAAATTCACATGCACATCCGCTAATGAACCTCGTTGTACTGTATTAAGCCGATAAGGAAGAGCACTACACTGCTCAACTGGCCATGTTACATTACTCCGAGCATCTAATGATATTCGACTTAATAACACTTAGCCTGCAAAGTGCAGCTTCATTTCGCAGAAGAGGATGTTAGGCTTAATGTAATGTGATATGAATCGCCGGATTATACGTTAAAACTATGGACGGGGTAAATTACGTAGATAATTGTTTCATTGGCTTAAACTTTCAACGCAATTTTGACGAATATAATGTGGAAATATATTTCAAGCTATTCCAAACAGTCCACACCCGACATTTTGAGATTTTCTTAGAATTTGTTTAACACATTTATTTTTTAGTAAAACAAGTGAATATATTTCACAATAAAACATTTCAAATATATTTTGTTGGTAATATATTTAATTCATCCAACGGATTAAAGCCCTTTTACAGGATGGATGAAAACAGTCCAATAGATAACTAAAACAACTAAAAACAGTAAAATTAATTAAAACAAAACGGTAAAATGATACAGAATCACAAGCAACGGAAACATTAGATAAATAGTACATAATATCAATAAATACAGCAATACCACATGCATATTATTATAAATGAAACAGAACTTTATAGTTAACTCTTAAAACAGAAAAGCATGTTTTATATTTATAAGTGTGCAGCTAAATATGTTCAGCTGATCTTCAATGCCCCTTCCTCCTCTGTTTTCCATCTTGGTTTTGGTTGCTCTCTCCTCTTCTTACCCCCAATTGTTCGCGTCATTACCATTTTAGTATCCTTGTTTCTACTATCCTCTAAATATGCCCTGGCTCTTCTGACACACCCTTCTTTAGTTCTTATTCATCAAAAATTTCTCCTCAATATGTTCCTTTCCCACACTTCCAATCTTGTTGGCAGCTTTATTGAACGTCCATGGTTCACTGAAGTATGTCACTACTGGTCTCACTGCTGTTTATACAGGGTTAACTATGACTAAGTACAAAAATTTTAACCACGTGGTCATGGAGCCCTAAAAGACAATAAAAAAGTTATTCCAGAATTTTAGCTCGATATTTAAAAAATGGGGCAAAACCCTTTTTTCCTACGGAAAGTCGGCGCCTATGCCTGTATGCGCCTATGAGTATAGACTGAGATGGCTTATGGCTTAGATACATAGTTGGCATTACATCTGTCAACAACTACCATGCGGTCGTTTGCAGTATTTCTAAATGCAGAAACGACAAAAAATAACATTCTTATTAGTAATAATACCTGATAGGTAGGTAACAGTTAATACAGTTAGCTCCAGTATTTTGCATTCGTTTTTCATTATTTGGTTACAAACTGGTAAAACTACATTTTCACTCACTACCAAACACACTTCCCTTAGGTACAGTTGTTAGATACAATGCCTATGTATTATAACAAAATCGAAGAAAGGGGTGGTAGGTAGGTTCTAATAGATAACAGAAAACGTTTAACACCCGCAGCAGTCTTGTCCCATAACCTAGAAAAACAAACCGACGAACTAAATTGTGGGAAAATATCTGTACCCGACACATATTCCTTTATTTATTAACCATAAAACGTTTTAAATTAAAATAAGGCACTAAAAACTGAAGAAGAACACAAAACTACAACGTAAACACATAAATTAAATTATTACATGACAGCGAACCGACTCGACTGGACCGACTGCCGACTGTGGCTGACTGTTGCATGACGGTAGCTTGTTGGTTGCATACTCTGATTCTCGCATTGGCGGCGTTAAATAAGGATTTAATATAATATCGAAAAAAATTTTTTTTCGCTTTATAAATAAGTTTGGAAATTTTTTGAAAGGAAATTCTGTTAATTCTTATTTTTTCTATGCCCTCTTAAAATATTTGTACTTAGTCATAGTTAACCCTGCATAATCTATCTTTGTTTGTCTAGAAATATTTTTATTTCCTATTCTCTTTATTATCTCCTTTAGTTCTCTTCTATTTCTTGCTAGTACTACAAGATCAGACCTAGTTTTAGCTCTACGAATTCTGTAACTAATATCTGAGGTCAGCAATAATACAAGTTTCTATAATAATATTACAGAATCCATAATTTTATTTCTAAGAAGACTGCTCTCACTAATAATTATGGTATTACCTACTATAATTAAAAAGATACGGGGTGTCAAAGTTAAAATTTTATTTTCGATATTTGTAAATAACTTCTTAAGAAATCCAAATATTTACATAAAATTTGTAATCGGGGGTTTTTGCAAGTGAGAAATTCACATTTGTTTGTGTATTTTAAATGGCAGAACTTTTTTGCAGCTTAGTGTATCCATCTGACTATCGAATCAATCGATTCTCCTACCTATTTTATTTGAAAAAGGTATACTTTGCTGAATCGGTAGGAGTAATCATTTAAACCGAGTAAAACGGTTTTGGTTTTAAGTAAAGTGTTTTTCTGCTGAAAATATAGGAAAATGATACTTGGAAAAGTTGCTCAGAATAGTAAATTATAGAGACGTGCAAAATTTCAAGAACATCGGCGAGGTTTGATGAAACAATTTTTCAACAAAGCACAAAGATTTTATCAAAGCAGGCCGATCTTTTTGAAATTTTGTACGTGTTCTGAATAACTTTTTCATGTAACATTTTGCTGTATTTTCCGTAGAAAAGGCACTTTACCTGAAACGATAACAGTTTTCAATCGCTGTACTGAATATTTCAAATAGGATTATTACGAAAACTGTTACTGCTAATTATTTGAACAAGGTATACCTTTTTCAGATATAACAGATAGGAGAGTAGATTGTTTCAATAGTCATATGGATACACTAAACAGCAAAAAAGTTCTATCACTTAAAATAAACATGACGTGCTGTAAGTGGCGCCCTCTACTAGTGACATCAAAATTAGAAACAAATTTGAATTTCTCGCCCACAAAAGCCCCTAATTTACTAATTTTATGTAAACATTTGCATTTTTTAAGAAATTGAAGAACAGTGTGTAACGTCACACCAACGATATCGCGTTTTTGGCCACGTGGTTTTGTTTACATTCTATGACAATTTAGTAATATTTTAAATCAATACAAAATTCATGCAACTTCCTCAATGTATAATCGATTACTACTCTTATTTTTTCAGTGTATATTTTTCTTCATAAATGACATCCGGCGATATGCGGAACACTTTCGTTTGACCTTCCAGCGTTTACGGAGATGATTTCAACAAAAATGTCGGTTGGTAAAAAGTGAGTTTGCTGTAACCGTATACTATTAAGTTTAACAACCACCGCAAACGACTCCACTACATAAAGCTTTTAGTGAAACAATTATTTTTTTGTGGCTTAATTAGCTTGTTGCAGTCGTCGTTACCCTAAAAGCACACTATTACGGAAATTGCCGAGTGCCGCACTTAGAATTTTAATATAAAATCAGGTTAGCCGCAACCGTCTGGCCCGCCTGCGGCTGATTATGCATAAATTTTTTGTATTATGGAAATTATTTTCTTTAATGCCCACCAATTCTCCTCTCTCGCCTAGTTTAAGGCGAATTACTGAGCGGATTTACTAGATTTAATCATCTTGAAGTATTGCTAAACTTTTTCTACTGTTGACGTTCCGTTTGAGATCACATACCTACGTAAATTATTAGGGACATATTTTTTCAAATATTAGCATATAAAGTAAATTCGAAAACTTGGTTCGATATCTGTTGGAATAACAATGGACAAAAAATTAAATTGTTGTGTGTAGGCTGTGGAAAATAAGGTGGTGGGATATCTGTAGGGCAAGATCTGTAAAACAAATTTAAAGAAAAAACGATTTTCTAAAAAATGGAACCAGCGTAAGAAATTAGAACTAACTAATTGTGTCACAGATATCATATTGGCTCACTTTTCTGCTTTATTAAATAACTTAAAAATGGACATTTTGGTCGGTTACTAAACTTTTTGTGATTAGCAGTATACAATAGAAAACGTTTCAAAATTTATACCAGGGCTGTGAGAAAATGGTTTGTTCTAAGATAAAGTTGACTTTTATGTTCTTGTAAACCAATAAAATGAAAACTGAAATAATTAGGCATTAAATTTAATTTACTACCAAGTCAAACACATAATTTTATTTATTATTTGAGATGAAGAATTCATAACTCCGCCAAAAATTATTGAATCAGCGAAGCAAACAGAGTAATTTATTACCAGAAAAATCAAAGAAGATATATCTGCTAACATAAAAAATTGTTTGATTACCGGGCTGAGTATACTTAAGTATTTTTCAGGAAATATGCTCTTGGTATATTCTTCTGAATTAAGCAAAAGTACGAAATCTTCTTCATTATGGTCAATATATATGTAATGTTCAGATATACTTTGATTATCTACAACAACATCGATATTGGAAAGCATCTAAAATTAAAAGCATTCTTGAAATAGCAACCGGATGGATATCGTGATAAAAAATTACGTGTTTTAGAAAATGATCAAATTAAAAAAATTCTAATAGAGGTTCCTGCTGATATGTATTTAGGTATAAAGGTAATTATGAACAAAATATTTTTGAACGAAAAATACTGACTATCATTATGCAAGGTGGCAATGATTTTCGCCATATCTGGGGAATGTCGATGATGTCATGAATTGCTTCAAAGAAGAATTGGAAATATTGAGATATGGGAAATAGATTGGTGACCACTATTCCAAATACGAAAACAAGGAAAAAAGGATCCTTTATTACAAGTGAATATTTAGACGTATCAGAAATATAGTACAACAGAACCTACACAAATATATAGTAACAAATTTTTTTTTAATATTCAAATAGTAAAGCATATAACCAATTAATAGAAATTCATACATTTGGCAAAATGAATAATAATCTTATCTAAGTATTTAGCTGTGAATAAATAACTAATTCTGCTTTTATATGTCCCAACAGAAAAATAAGGAATGGGCGCGATCAGTCCATTTCTGCTTTCGTGTTACTTTAATACCTTATACTTTATTCAACGGCATTTTCCCTATTTTTAATATAAAGGGCGCTCGTTATGCCATTATATATTTCGCACGCACCAATTGTGTTTATTTATGTTGGAATTATTTAAATTTGTAGAAATAATTGACTTGGGCGATAAAATTTCCATGGGCTTTTTACTATTTTTGATGTAATTGCACCTGGCACGAAAGTATATACAGGGTGGCCACTTTAAAGTTATTTCTCTACTGGTAATGACAATATTTCATAAAAAATTTCTAAACTTCAATCAACTATGACAAAAATATGCAGCCTATAAAAAACATCATGTAAAATTTGTTGAAGACACTAACAATAAGATTTCACATACAGAGTATTTAAAAAGTTATGGATATTATGGAGAGTATATACATCAAAAATAAAATATATAACATACGGTTCGAAATGTTTCAGTGTGGGAGTAGAGTAACTAAGACTAATAAAAAGGATGTGCATTGGTAAAAATTTTAGAGGTATTTAAACAAAAATTTGCGTTTAAATATAAAAATCACATCTTATTTTTAAACGCACGCTAGTTCATGTATCTTTTAGTGCTCCGTTTATTGATATTGATTAAGAAACCGTGGTATCATAGGGTTCAAATACTAACAGGTGATATTAAGGTTGTATTTCTACAGGGTATTCACTTACACCTTGTCGTATATAGGCTCAGACCGCTGAATTCTGAAAAATATTTACATAATTAGTATATCAAAACTAATGATAACGTTACATCAAAAGGAGTCGTATATTAGATTATTGATAATAAAATTTTTGAAAATTTTTATAGGTCTATTTTCTTCTATAGTTAAATTAAGCCGATAGAAATCAATTTAAGTTATATAATTGTAACGACTTGCAAGACACCTTGTATATTAAAATCAATAATACTGAATTTTTTGTAAAGCCAAAGAATCTTATTTTTTATAATCAAAATTTATACAATTTTTGCTTTACATCATTCGACATTTGATGTTGATAATGCATTCGAAGAAAAAGTGTAAACGTTTTAATACATTTTATTTACTTCAGTATGTTATTTGGGCTATAAAACAACTTTTTTGTACAGCTTGATGGAGTAAAAATTTTTATTTTGCTTAAAATTATTATTTAGAGACCAATCATTTTCAAATACAATGGAATCATATACATCTGTGACACAATTTTTTTTATGAAAAGCAATAACAAAGTTGTAGCAAAAAATATAAGTACAAAAGAATTATCTAATAATGCCCCCAATTGAATATATGATAGAATAAAGGTCACAAATAGTATGGCATATATCAAACTAACATCATTATTGAACAAGATGTTGCTCATCACTATTCCAATCACGTTCTACACTGAGGTGAATGTCTCGTATAGATTGTATTACAGACAAGAAAAACGGTAAAAATACAATTTTCCCAATTCTGCGGCTGGTTGTTGTGTTTTTCTGTCGCAACTGAGAATGGATTTCATTTTGCTTCAAACAAATATATATAAATCCAAGAGAAATTTTACTATCACTTTATGCTATTGCAGTTTCCACGAAAATGTATATAGCATACCGCCACACATAGGGTTTTCGAAAACAAAATTCTCTTAATACAAAGTTTTGCTTGCTTGTATTACTTAGGTATATCACAAGTCTACAGGAGACTAGGTTTACAAGTTAATTGGTACTTAGTTTCAAGCTTATTATTTCCATTTCCAATTTCAAGTACCATATGAGGAATTTCATAGCATGCTTCTGAAATTTATAGAACTAACCGAAGGTGAGTTCTGTAAACAGACGAGTTTTATAAAATACAGATAAGACATGTATAATATACAAGATTTTATCTACGCTCAACTTATTAATTTTTTGTATACATAAAAATATACTAAGTAATGAATATTATTCATTTTCAACACGCATCTACAAATACTAAATTATCAACACCACTTATTATGAATATTATTTACACAATTTTGATAGTTTATGTTGAGGTAATTTTAAAGAGTAGCGCCCCAATTGTCTTTATGCCAATATGTGTATTAACATCTTGTTTCTATATGTAACGAAAAACCATCATATTTTTTAATGGTATCCATTAAATCGAGACTTTATATGCCTAATGAGGATATAAAAAAATCTACTATTTTTTGTTTTTGTATCCCTAATCGTATTTTGAAGCCACATTTGTTGTTATGTTGGCTAAAATTTTAGATTTTTTCGGCTTATACCTCTCCGATATTTTTTAACCATGGCAAACAAGTAGCATATTTCTTTATGTCTACGTTTTTTCTAATTGTTAGTTTTGTTTTAACATGAAATAATAACTTCATAATGAAGTAGGTTTATGATTTTTTTGATAATAACTAATTGCAAGTTAATAACAATAATTGCTTGTTGATGACTCCTTCGCAAAGATGATGAACTATGCCGTAGGGTGTTACGTTCACATAACACTTAAAATATAATGGAAACTGTATGGGTGAAATTTTGTTGGAGAATTTGCATATTGTATACAGCGCCATCCAACGGATATGTACCTAACTAAATATGCAATTTATAGATTATTAACTTGATTGGCCACAGCGCCACCTATATGATAAACATTCATCAACACTATTTTAAAATATACAGGATAGGTCGGAAGAAACGCACCAAATTCCTGGAATTAATTCTACACGTCAAAATAATAAGAAAAAACTCAGATGCTGTCATGCGATTTTCATTCATTTTCAAGTTATGACATACATTCCAATAAAACAAATATATTTATTGATATCGTACTAATCATAGCATTCGTAATGATTAAATGTTCAAAAACACCACCATTGACCTTTAAACACTTTCTGCTTTGTCAACGAAGGCCGTCTGTAGCTGTTGATGCATGAGTTGATGTCGAATTAGTGCCTTGAAAACAAGTAAAAATTACGTAATATTTGAGTTTTTTCTTATTATTTTCACCTGTAGAATCTATTCCTGAAGTTTGGCGTGTTCCTCCCAGCTAATCCTGTATCAATGAAATTAAAAAAAAAAACATAAATGTAGAAAGCTGATAGTAGTAATGATGTAGCACTAAACTAAAATATACATTTTTTAATGCCATAATTAAAATAACTCTTACATGTAAACGTACATAAAGTTAAGGTTTCAAAGCAAAGCTAATAAGAATATCAAAGTAAATCTCAAAACTATTTTACCATTACATTTACTACCATCGGCTTTGTAAATTTATATTTTCTCCAATTCCATTGTTTTTATCAGGCATTTAAGAACACTTCAAAGCAAATAATTCACAAAACACTTCCTTTTCACCATAAAATTATACCACTATAAAATCCTAGATAAGTTAAAATGCATAAAATTGAGAGCGCGAGCTTCTTATGCGTCAAAAGAATCAAACATCAAATACAAACATTGTTGTCAGTAACGTTAGTAACGTCCAATCAAATGACAGAATTTTAAGATACTAGCGCCCTACAATGGATATGTGCCTAACTAATATTTAGTGTATTTCTGGCTGCATACCAAAAACACTTTCAAAATAAACCATGGACTTTCCATTATATTTGTAAGTGTTATGTGGTTATGTTATGAGCCTAACCCAACAGTGACAGACTTAATTTATGACATTTGTCAATGCTGTATTGGAGATTAAAATAATCACCTACTATATTAGTTTCTTTTTATAATATTAGGGAAATATTTCGTGGACTTCTAATTAGTTTGCTTACTTGAAGTGTAACTATTAGGTACTGATTGCAAAGTCAAAAATATGTGGATTAAGTTTTATTGAAGCATAAAACAGCGTTTTTATATGCGTGCGATAAATATCTCAAAAATTATTAGGTTTAGACATAGCAAAGCTCAATGAAAATCATATTAAATTAAGAGGAATTTAAAAATGCAGTAAAGAGCATTTAAAATAACGAAATTAACAGCTACTTATGCTATGACTTCGATTATTCGAATTATTTTAGTAAAAATTAAATAAAAAGCAGCAATATATATATATATAACCAAATTTTCAAGAAGCAATTCACGTAAATTTTTAAGGAATATGCTGTATAAATGACCGTGTATATGTAATTGTAGTTGATAGTTATGGGTGGTTGTTGGTAGGCGATGGAAGAAGATACTTATTAAGGACAACTGTTAGCTTAAACTGTGCAGTTTTATAATCTAATTCCATTTTTTTAAAATATGTAAACAAAGATTTACAAAAACTGGTCATACATTTGAGGATGTGCTCTTCTATCATAATCTTTGACTGAACAACCTTGATTCTGTTTAGACGGTAGTGAAGATACACGTTTTAAAATTGTTCGAAAATATGTATTCGAAACTTGAGTGCTTTTTGGCTGAAAGCGTTGGATTCTTCTGAGTAGCTATTTCTGTAAGTTGCTCTCAACAGTATAAATCGAGTGATTGATCTCCAACTAAAACCATTCATAACCATTGTCTACCTCATTTAGAATAAGTTGGCGACTGTTGCATAACATTGATATATGGTGTTGATAAATATAATAATGTACACCTTGATTCGGTTTAGACGGTAGCGAAGAACACATTTTAAAATTCTTCGAAGCTTAAGTGTTTTTTGGCTGAAAGCGTTGGATTCTTCTGAGCAGCTATTTCTGTAAGTTGCTCTCAACAGTACAAATCGAGTGATAGATCCCAACTGAAACCATTCATAACCATTGTCTACATCATCTAGTATAATAACAGCGCCATCTATTACTGGACTCGTGGAATAAGTTGGCGACTGTTACATAACATTGCTATATGGTGTTGATAAATATAATAATGTACACCTTGATTTGGTTTAGATGATAGCGAAGAACACGTTTTAAAATTCTTCGAAGCTTGAGTGCTTTTTAGCTGAATGCATTCGATTCTTTTGAGCAACTATGTAAGTTGTTCTCAGCAGTACAAAATCGAATGATGGATCTTGTCCATAGCCAAACAACTGAAACCATTCATAACTATTGTCTTCCTCACCCAGCATAATAACAGCGCCATCTATTACTGCACAGCGTAATACGAAGCGCCATCTATCGACAATTTTATAAATATACAGAAACTATATACTTAGTAACTGCCATTCATAGTTATTTTTATTTGCCTATTAACCAGATATAACCCTATCTACCCCACCGAACTCCGTTCTATGGTAGTCAGTAACGGCCGCACATTAAATTTAATAGAGGCGCGCGTCTCCTAACTGCATTTGAACAACTATAGCGGCAGTGTTTATTGCACAACCGCGACCGTTGGCGGAATGGGAACCGCTTCCCCAGTAAAATCCTTAATTGAATCGTTCAGCGCATAGACACAAACGAATTACGATTCGCGTCGATCTGGATAACGAATTGATTTCAATCAGCGGCTATCTGAATTGCGCAACATTTTTCAGCGTCACCGGAAGGTATGAATGCACGTTTCCATGGCTGAAATCAAAAATAACTGACGGAAGTTACACGGTAAATTTCACTTTTTGTGTGGTAACGAACATTTCTACCATAGTTTTGCCAGTGGAAATCCGAGGGCATGTACCAAATAAACCGGACGTAATGGGGTCATTTCCCGTTTAAAAATCAGTACATCATTTTTTCAAACTTTGTATGCATCACTGTTGGTTTCTCTAACTGATATTTTTCAGATGTGTTTCCTTTATTCATGCCATAGTGCTTCTATAGTTTACTTAACGGACGGTCTGACTATTCTACTGATGAATATTTCAATATTTCTGTTACCATATATACTATCGTCTCTGATCGTAGAAGATGTAGTTCATCATCCAAATGTTCTAGTAGATGGTGAATCTAAGACGTTGATTACTTTTTGATTCTGACGGAGGTGATGATGAGATACCAAGCCGTCTGGGTTATTTGTCTTAAAATGCCACTTGGTTTCTTCTTGACTAGAACTAACTCAACCTCAAATTGTATGAAACGGACCTTCGGGTGATATACATCGATGTGCTCTAGTAATGCTCCTACACTGTCCATGAACTAGTGATTTTTATACTAATTTTTGCATTCAGAGACCCTCACTAGGATTGTTCTGTCAGTGACACTAATCAAGTAATCCTGATTTTGACAAACATTCTCCGGTTGATTTCATGGGTAGTAGAAAATGCAAATGAGATGAAATTACTTTTCCTCTGTTATGAATCTTGTTTATTTATTGAAGTATATCATAGAACAGAAACAACAGTTTGGCTTATCTTTAATGAAAGTAAGCTGGCTGAAATGTCTCAGTTTCGGGACAATTGAATCGATATCTTAGGTACTTCACATGTTTAAAATTTGTTATACAAATTGATATTATCGCAGGTTATAACTAAAATGAAATCTGATTGAGGAAAGGACGTGTATATTTGAACGTACTGAATTGAATGCACCTGTGGTGACTTTGCATTGTAACCAAATGGTATTTTAAGCTATTGTTGTAATGCGAACTGTCATCTGTCAAATTGCTAGGACTGCCAAAGTAACAGCAACTATTTTTTTAACATTTTTCACGTGCCAGTATTTCCTATGACTGTAGATCCGTATAACTGTTTTTATTACTTAATTTTAATATATCTATATGCATTGTTGTAGAACCATTTTTTTTTCAATATATTTTCTGACTCAGAATCAGTAATGCTGTCGATGTTCGCTGAATGGAAAAATTAGTACCCAAAAATGTTTTATACTTCTTGGGATTATTATACCCATAATTAATATATCTAAACCAACATTTCGACTTTAGAGTTGTTGACTTTTTGAAAGTTGCCATGTAACTAATGATAAATACGTAACTGCTATCAGTCTTGTATACACTCCTTCCCAATCTAAACTTTATCTTTTTCTTCAGCAATAAGTCTTCGAAGATATACATCCAAGGACTGGAAGGTCAACAGGTCTGTGACCCCAAACCATGAACTGGTACCCACAATAGATAAATGCTGGCCAGAAGGCCCTTTAGTTTGAAAAAGAGAACGACATGTATCTGCAAGCCACGTAGAAATTAACAAAAAATTTATTATTATGTAAAGTGCCCGAAATTTTATACAGCATAGGCTCACAGGTTATTATAAGAGATAGAATTAATGAAATCATCAAAGCTACTTACGCAGCCTCTTCCACCACGGTGGCTAAGATGAACTCGGTGCTCTTGTCGTTTGATATGACGTGGCACTCGGCGTCAGCGTCATCATCCTCGTCTCCAGAGCCAGAACCCGTGTTGGTGGCCTGCTCCTCGATGGTGGCGGGCCCCAGAGTCGTTTCAGCCAACCTCCGCGTGTTGGCCACGTTTTCTATCACCGACCCAGGCTTGATTTCACAAGGTAGCGGTTTTCGGTTGAGCCTCAGCTGCATAGCTCGGTTTCTTAAAGCCTGAAAAAATTTTCCACTCCAATTAAATAAACTACAATGTATGTATATTTATTAAACAAATATTATTCTTGGTTCAATTTAATACTAATGTATGCCAGTTTTGAACAATTTGAATTATTTAATTTGAACACGTCATTGGTTTCTTGGTTTTTATTTAGTTCCTCTAAATTAACTAAATAATAAAGTTTTTAGTACTGAATATTTAAGAATTTTGCTTCAATCATGTTCTCATTAAGAATAACAAGAATGGGATCTTGCCCCATTTACTCATTTACCTTAAAAATATTGTAATAAAGGAACACCATGATAATGCACGGTATGTAGAAGGAGGAAAGACTGGAGTAGATGATAAAGTCACTGTTGTAGAACAGGCACGCATCTGCAACTCTATCAGGGGTGTTGTTCAGACCCAACACAATGGGCGAACCGATGGCTGCAGAAATCATCCACACCAGCGCTATCGTCAGCCAAACCCGCCTCGTATTCTTGTGTTTGGCATACTTGATCGGTTGCGTTACTGCTATGTACCTGAAACAATTGAATACTGTGAGTCATATGCAACTATTACAGCATGAGGTAAATGGATGTAGTTATTATTATTATTACTAAATTCATCAACAGAAATGCGGCGGCCTCTATGGCCGAACCTAATTTAATACATACATTATTTTTATTTAAAAATACACTGCCTTGGCAGACAATTCCAATTATAGGGCAGGATTACATAAACAGATAAATTCAACGACCTAAAATACATTTTAATTTAAGCTTAGTTACACTAGTACCAAATAAATCAATAAGTAACTGAAACTGTCTATGAACATCGAGCACAATACTAGTTATTACTCCAATTAGACTCCTGGGATAAGTTGGCGAATATTGTATAACATTGATATATGGTGTTAATAAATATAATAGTGTATAGAAGAGAGAATAGAACGAAGATATATTAAATGCTATATGGCTAAGAGTATCAGAACAATCAATATAATTATTGAGCAGGTTAAACAAAAATAACAGTGAAAAGTAAGTGCCTTGAGATATCAAATCATTTAAGCTGAATCTGCTCAATATGTCAGACTGAGGAATGCCTCTGGCATAAGAAATTTCCTCTGAACTCTTTCCAGACGTTGAAAATAAATAAGATATATAAAATTCGAGATAATATTTGCATACTCTAGTTTTGTCCTGACAAACGCATTGTATAATATAGACATTATAGAAACCTTTCCGAGATTTACCATTACTTATAATGAAACTAAGAGTTATATTTGCAAGAAATACATTTAAATTCAATGCAACGAGCAACAGTCTCAGAACCAATGCTGTACATGTAAATAATAGAATTAAATTTCCTTACGTACATTTAGAATTAATCAAAGGCAATCTGTTTCGAATGCACCATTCATTAACTGCAATTAAATCATATTGAAGTATAATACAATCATCTGTAGATGAAACAGATGTATACAATTCGAAATCATCCACATATAAAAGAACGTTGGCTCGAAGACTGTCACATATACCATTAATGAACATATTAAACAGTAGAGGGCCAAGAACTGAACCCTGAGGTACCCCACATGTATTAATGATCTCAAATGAAGTAAAACCACGATATTACACTTTTAGCAATTTATAATGGAGGTTTATAGTCAAACCGGAATTGCGAAGGAGAATAACGTGATCCAACTTATCAAAAACCTTTGAAATCTGTGTAAGCTACGTCTACCTATCTACTGCTATCCAGCGTATTAGAAATAAAATCAGTAATACAAACAAGATTAGTTAAAGTACATTTACCAAGAATCCACGTTGATTTATAATTTCTTTACTTAACAATGTTTCTTTACCTTTGGTGCCAATCGGTTGGGCGGATACGAGTTGTTGCAAAAACATTAAAAATACATTCAACTTTGACACTCTGTATTTTCTCCACAGCAACATTTTACAGACATATTCAGCTATATCTTTATATTATGTCTCAAAGATGTCGCACATGATATATATGGCCCAGTAATAATAGTCGCTGTATGCTTATATAAATATGAAACAAAACTTTGCAAAGTTATTATAAAAAACCGCTTATGACAAAACTAGTAAAATTATTTGTACTCTAAAAGTAATTAAAGTGTGTTTTAAAATTTTCCAATTGTTAAAAACGATTACTCAAATTTCTTTGCACAACGTTGTTTCAACTAATGAATTTCTCTGAGTGTATATTTCAATAAAAATGTTTCTTATTCGTGTTTACACTATATGCCAATATAGTAGAATGGAAATTATTTTAGAATACAATTAGTCACTTTCTCCGACGGAGGACTAGACGCTTCCAATTTAATATTTACTAATTTTTAAATCATTAAAATTAATGTATGACCTATATTTAACATTAGTAATGAGTCGCCTATGCTGGCTAACTGCATATTCTCGTTAATATAAGCTAATGAATCTGCTGTCGGCCAGTGAAGGCATATTTAGCTGCTGCCTGCAGCAAATTGAGATTAAATTGGTGTTACTAATTGAAACTAGCACTGAAAAGAGAACCAAATTATCGGACATAATTCTCGATTTAGATTTCCAAACTAACGAAAAATGTAATTCCACTTTTAGGCTTAACATAAATCGGAATTCTATGCGCAAGTGGTAAAATAAAATATCCAGTTTAGTTAGATTTTATACATGTCGGATAAGGTATGATGAAAGTTTTTGAAATTCGATTCAGATTAAATTTCTGTTTGTTGAGTAGCAAAGTGGAATCCAGTTCTTGAAACTTTGTTTGGCTTGTCCGTAGGGCTAATTTTGTACTTTAAAACTTTTTTAAAAAACCATGAATTCTTTGCATGGCAATCGACCAATTTAACACATAAAAACTGGTCTGTAATTTTTGAATGGTTTTAGATGAAAGAAATGGTATTTGGAAAAAGTGTTTCTATTCAATAGATCTTCCAATTCCTGAAATAAAAATGGTATGCTTCTGACAAAAAAATTTTTGAAGCGTCGCGACGTCCAGCGTCGCTTAATTATAACTTTCATATCCATCGCAATTTCAAGCATCAATCAGCCCAAATAAAATACTTTTTACAGAACTCAATTTGCTGCAGTCGTTTACGAGAAAAACTCATTTCCCATGATAAAAGAATCACCCTGTACATGTCATAGGCTTATTGTGAAATCAGGCATATTATGATTATAATACACTTGATTTTACAATAAGCCTACGACATGCACACTGTCAGAGTGTAAATCTATAAAAATATATAATGAGAAGTATTTTTTTTATAATATTCTATTGTATTTACACACCATTTTTTGAGATTGACATCAAATGTCCACTTTTAAGAATTATATCTCTTGAATTCTGTTATATATTTTTTTTAAAAAAGCGTACAGTTGGCTAAGTTTTAAATAGATTATATATATCAAAAGACATTTTTAATTGAATACACAAAGCAAGATGTTTTAGTATAGAATCTAGATTCCCTGCTATTACAGCTCTTACTGAAATTAAAGGAAAAACGTACATCCCACTTTTATTGTATTATGATTCAACAACAAGGATAATTATAAAAAAAACAATGCCGTCTGCTGCTTGAAACTCGAGTCCTAATTGACCATTCACTTGGAGTTCCTAAAAAATTAAGTGCTATCCATTTTCATTCTATTTACACCGCAGACTTATATTGTGCTTGCCCATTTACACGAAAAGAAGTGATTGTTTGAATTAATTACAATCCTTAAATCAAGAAGCAAGAAGATTCTTATAATAAAAAAATTACACACACTTTTATAAAACAGAAATTGCGTTTGTGAAGAATATATTTGATATGGTTAAATAAAATTTTTATAAAATATATTTTTAGCGTACATTTTGTAAAATAAAAAGGGTCCTTCCAATATTTTAAATATTAAGTAATACTTATCTAGAAAATAAATTTTGGGCACTGAATATCATTTTATAGCCCAAAAATGAGAAAAATAAAATATAAGATTTGTGGAGGTCAAATTAATATTAACAAAAATTTTAATATTTTTAAATTTTTGCATGACAGATCATAGCGGACTAGACTTATACAGGGTATTTCAAAACAAAGGCGAAAATTTTAAGGGGGTGATTCATTGTTGAAAATAAAAGGTAGTTTGTTATATAAACGTTGGGTCACAAGTCAACCATTAGGGAGATATCGCGTTGCAAAGATGACGGAAAAATAGTGTTTTTATTGTTTTTCTCGGAAACGAAAAGCGTGGGAATGGAAAAATTGTTACCATCATCAAAAGACAGCTGTGACATATGTTTTCACTTTTTGAAAATAATTGGAACAGGTTGAAATAAACTACCCCTTTCAGTTTTTTTAACTATACTTTCAAAAAACAAAGGGGTAGTTTATTTCAACCCTTTCCAATTATTTTCAAAAAGTGAAAACATATGTCACAAGTGTCTTTTGATGATGGTAACACTTCCATAAAATTTTACTATTTCCACGGTTTTCGTTTCCGAGAAAAATAATAAAAACACTCTTTTTTCCGCCATCTTTGCAACGCGATATCTCCCTAATGGTTGACTTGTGACCCAACGTTTATATAACAAACTATCTTTTATTTTCAACAAGGAATCAACCCCTGAAATTTTTCGCCTTTGTTTTGAAACGCCCTGTATATTTTTATGTATTTTTACTCGCTGAATCCGAATCAATACAAAAATTCAGATTGCTGTGTCACAGACGTAAACATAGTAGTGATATGTATTCTATGTATGTGTATCTTTGACCCTGTTAGTGAGCATTGTCTGTTGGGGTTTTTCTTTAAATGAAATAAATAAATGTCAAAACATCAAAATATGCAGCACCAATACCATTCCAATACTTCACATAAAGTTTATGTTTGTAAATATTTTAAATTTTTCATAAAACTGGGTACATACATATTAATAATAAACTGCTACTCCTGCACTTTCACCATAAAAACACAATACTTAATATTTTAGGTTGCATCAATTTATAAATATAAAAATAATACGTAAACAGAAACGTACACCTTAACAGATATTTGACATTTGTCATAATTTCTATGAAACAATTAACGACTATGTTCGACTACGTCATTTGCGCTGCCATGCGTGGTGAGTCACTGGAAACGGGCAAAGGAACAGACTAAATAAAGCACGCTGCTGCGATTTAGCCAACGGTGTTTCAACAAACATTGTGCTAATTTATATAAGGAAAAACTGTGGATCAGATATATACTTCAGATTTCAACCAAGATTCCTGTGAGTATCTTGCGGATAGATGTAATATAAAGTACAAGTAATTAAACTCCAAACCTTCTGCCTTATTTATGACTTTACATGTCACGTCCGCGGGCTATATAAACGCGTCTGGCATACTCTTCTCCTTGCTCGTTCTTACACGTAGTTTGGTGTATATGAGTTTGCGCTTGACATTGAGTTATCCGCACACTTTGGCTGGCATTAATGAGTTCATTAGTATAAGTGACAGCAGTCGGTAGTGGGTCTCCCAAAGGTTTAATGCGCTCTGTTCAAGGTGAGCCTTTCGATCAATGAGTCGTCTCCTTCTCCAGTGAAGTTCCTTTCTCGGGAGGCTGCGATTTATGCGGAGCGGAGAGTGGTACACTACAAGAACTAGACATTTGAAAACTGTGTGTAGTCCTTTCCCTTCCCTTTTTCTGTCGAATTTTGACAAAGAATTAGTGAGGCAAAAAATTCTGAGATAATTTTTTTAGGAATTTAGAGAAAACAAGAAGAAATATTTGTTCGCATTGCCACAATCCATCACTTTTTAAATTCCAACTTTGACACCCTGTATCTTTTATATTATCAACATTTTATTAAGAAAAGTTGCTAGATTATAATTTTCTCCTCCTAGCTGAAATAAAAGTAAAATCTCAGTCCTTTTTACTGATATGAATGTTGATTCCTTAGTTCTATAAGCAAAAACTGAGTTCATCTTTTGACGAGATTGCCAGATGTTTCTGAACATTGAAACAGGAGATCTATTCTACAATACAAAGTGGAGGAAGGTATAGTTACCATTGTAGTTGGAACCACTGCATTGTACACTGAGAAAAACCGTTCAGTACGTTCTGTCCTTGATCAACAGGGGATTGTTTCATGCCCAAATCGGAAACTGACACCCTAATTCTAAAAAGCTTGGCTAACAATACACACGAGCAATAAATCACGACTTGGAAGACAAATATGTAATAAGCGAATCCTGTCTCCGACAGAGCTCACACGGAGAATCACTAGCTGTAAGGCTAAATCGCAATGCTATACGTGCGAGTATACCCTTTAAACAATACAGCTTATTCCAATTCGAATGATTGATGCCCCTTTGTTGGATCGCACGCCGTACAACAAAGGAGCCAAAGTTAATAGCTGGTGTTGCCATTAATCAAATAGGGTAAATCCGCGAATAGTGAGCCGGAGAGTATATTTTAGTACTTGCGCCTGCTGAAACTAGATCAGGGTGTGGGAAACTGAATGTACATCTTGTCGTGGCAAGAACAATTCAATATCACAGTTCTTTTTAAGGTAGAGCATGTGTTTGACAGCACCGTAAACGGTTTCAGTTCCTGCCGTTTGTCGACACTTCTAGCGCTATCAATGTGTAAAACACAAACGATGTAGGTAATTATTTGTTTATTTAGAATAATACTTTGGGTGTTTATGAATAACTGATACGGTATTTTAACTACATATGCTTTTTTATAGTTCAGGGTGATTAGAGAGGAACCTCCAATATTCGAAAGGGGTGTTTAGGGGGCAAAAGTGAACAAAAAAGCCTAATAAATATATGGTTGAATATGAGAGGTTACTGAGATAGCAATGAAAATATTTTTATTGGTATTTTTGCGAAAACTGTTATTATTTGATATTTTATTTTGAGTAGATTACGCATTCTAAACCTAATCTCACATTCACACTAATTGTCACGTTTATTTTGACGTTTGTGATTTAAACACTTATTTTATAACTGTGGGTGGTGCCAGATAGAAATGTATTCCAGACTGTCTTCAACAATGCACGTGAAACTTCAATGTTTCCCAGTGTAAGAATTACATCTGAGAGGCAAGCTGATCCAGGTCTAGCAGTGGAAGAAGAAATTCTAAATATGGTAGAATGTAGCCCGAATTTAAGTACATGGCGCATTGCAACCCGTCTTCAATCACTCATGAACATCAGTGGTTAGATGAAAATCTGCACATCACGGTGGAAAGTAACTTTAAGCATTGGTTCAGCATTAACGTGTAGTGTGAATCAATTACTTGGTCCAGTTGTGCTAGATGGTCGTTTTACTGAAACTAGATATGTAGAATTCATCATCATCTTAACAATCGCTTTCCAACGCTGGATTGGCCGAGGTGATTTCCAAAATTGGCCACCAAGGTCACCAGATTTGAATCCCCTTGATTACTGCCTCAGAGGATGGTTTAAATCATTAGCATATGCAACAAAAGTGAACACAACAGAGGCGCTAATCGATCGGATTGTCAATAGTGCAGCACTCAAGAGAAAGTCACAGTGCACTTCAACGAACTAACGCATGTATCGAGGCGGACGGTGGAGGTATATTTGAAAATTTAATTCATTAATTTCGGTTTAATCTTCAATCAAAGTTAGAATTTATAATACCTGCAGAATAAACACTTTTTTCTACTGATGCATTACAAAAATTAACTCGAGTAAAAATATTTTTATTGCTATCTCGGTAACCGTAGATATTTGGCCATATGTTTATTAGGCTTTTTCGTTCACTTTTACAACAAACGCAAATATATAATTAGTAAAATATGGATTTCACTAGTGGTAGTAGTACAGAAGACATTATGGATTACGCCTAATGAAATTTTTAAAACGGTGGAATTAAAAGTCTGCTGTCGGGAAAATAAAAAAAAAAAACCTTATGGTGATTTTGTTAAATGGTGTTTCTTTAAAAACGTGGAACACTATACTGAAAATGTGCTCCTAGCATATTTTTTTGAAAAAATGTGAGAATCGTAAGCCGTCAAAAATGATAGTTACAAACCGAAGAAGTCAAGAGTATTGACTACAGAGGAAACACTTTGCTGGGAGATGTCCCTGATGAAATATGTTTATTGATCAACGTAAGTTATCATCTCAAATGTAAACTAAAATGTACCTAAATTATTTTTTAAATTAGGTGCCACTGATTTCGGCATATGTGGAACTTGTCGCAGGGAAGAGTTATGTAACATTTCAATAGATGATATTCAAGAATTAGATAAAACTTTGCTAACTATAAAAGAATTCACGTCACCAAGATATTTGATTATGTACAGAAGATATGCGACTCTTCGTCAACAGGATACTGAGCATCGACGTTTTTTTGTAAGTATATTATAGCAATAACAAATGTTTCAAGCATGTTGTTGGGAAAAATACGTTGAGTCAGATTCCATACAAAATAGCAAACTATCTTAAATTTCCATACTCAAAAGAATATTTCGGGCATTATTTTCGGTTCCTGCCCTTCCTTTCCCTACTTATTTTTTGAAATATATCCCATTCCATATCAGACACTTTGTATAAAAAATAGCTTAAATGTTCTACTGTTATATTACCTATTGCTTGTTCGTATCCGTATTTGAAAAAATGTCTGAGCTTGTTCCGTTTTAAAAGTATCGAATCCACGAAATCATGAAACACTAGGGTATTGATTGATTCAAATGGAATTGCCTATTGCACCCAAGAGAGTTGACCTCTGTCAGTCATATAACTTTGTTGAAACTTTCAAGAGGTTGCCCCTAGCTAAAACTCCTCCTGTGTTTTCTAAAGCGACACGAAATTTTTACAGAAAAAGAAGGAACCGTCTTGATTACGTGGACTACTAAAATCATCCTATAATGTAAATAATTACAGTGTAATCGAAAGCAATTGGATTGGAAACATTTTTAATATATTGTATTTCCTTTGTATCTCTATGGGCATAATATCAAGAAGTTTTGTTTTATTATAGATGTGGTATATGCTTGTCTAGTTCAGCAACGTCAGCTTGCATCTGGTTCAATTTATGTTTCCAAGGCAAAATGAAAAACACATAAAGAGTTACTATGTACAGATATATCCATACATTTCCGGCGGTTCTCTGATACGAGAAAAATGAATTCGTACTTACTTTTATTCTAGGCGATAAAAACTGCTACGAAATGCACTCTTGATGGATAAAAATTATTTAGAACTTTTTTTCATTATATGTAGGAAGATTTTAATAGAAAATATTCTCTTAGCTCTTTCATAATAGATATTTAACCCCTTTCTATTTATTGCTGTTTTTCGATTAGATGTAACATAATTTTCAAAGCATTGTTTATACCTACTTATTCTCTTACAAGAAGCTTAAATATGTACACCGGTTTTAATTTAATACAAATTTTATATTTTATTTGTCACGAAACCTAATAAATATGTCTAAATTTTAAATTTATAACGTTAACATTTCAAATGAAATAATGGGGAAATTGCATGATTTTTTCAAATACGTGGAGATGAAAGAATGTATTATTTTAATCAAAATGGCGTTTGTCTCAGACAATTTCGTGAAAAAATAAGTCCAAAAACGGTATTTAAAGTTTTAGTATGGCCACGCCCCTACAAAACGGTGGCCGCCATATTGAAAACCTGTGACGTCAACTGCCAGTTGCGCGGGTCCTGTATAATCTGTGCTTAGTGTGCTTTGGACCACAAAACATTGTTATGTGCTTTTGAACAACGTAGTCTCAGTACGAGGTATGAGTACATACATTTAAATTAATAGTTCAGTAATTTGTGTTTTAAACACAAGAGTTCATGAAGTTAGTTTGTCGTTTGTGACATTGTGGCATTTATTAAATGTTGGTGTTGAAAATTGTAAAATGAGTACAGAAAGTGCATTAATACCTGGGAAATGGATGAAATATTGCATTGTGCCGTTATGTACAAATACTTCCCATACAGTGCCTAATAAAAAATATTCTCCATGCCAAAAATTGAAAAGACAAGAAAAATGTGGTGGATGGCAATGAATTGCGACGAAATAAAGTCACGAAAGTCAAAAAACGTAAAGCTCTCCAGCATTTCTACGTTTTATGTTTGTGAAGACCATTTTAATGTAAGGTTAAGTAATTGGAAATAGGTATGAATAAATAATGAAAAAAGCGGTCTATCCAACAAATTTTTAGGTACAGAAATCTTTGAAAATCTTAAATTTAACTGTAGGTATATGTAAATATATATAATATGCACAACACACAAACACGGAGCCTTGTTTATAACAGCACTACCTTACGCAATATTTACAATACATATGACTTAAAAAAAATGTCAAGAAAAACGAAGCAAATGCCTATTTACGTCACGATCGGCATAATATAAGCAAGATGGCCTACGGGCATTTGACGTCACACCAATGACACTGCATTTTCGATCACGTGGTTTTGTTGACATTCTATGGCAATTTATTAATGTTAATATTTTAATTATTATGTGATTATTGCCGTCAGACACATGTTCTGGCCTTTCAATATGTTTGAAAGATTATTCTGTAATACATTTGAGATCAATATAAAATTCATGCAACTTCCCCATTGTTATCGTCATCAAAACTGTATCTAAAGGTTTTAGGTTAGTACCATAAATAAATTACCTTCAGCTTGCTCCCATTAATTCCCAACATGACCTCTTTTTATATGATAATGCACATTCTTATTCATTTAATGAACATTTGTAATTTGCATATTAAATAATTTTTCTTCAGTTCTTATTAAGCATTTATAAATTTTTATGATAGCTCTTTTCGTCTTTCTAAACATTTGATTTTGTTATGAAATTGTTCTAAATATAGAAATCTATTAGATTTAAATCAGGGCTCCGAGCAAACCAGGAAAAAATTGTGCTTTTTACGAAAATAACTAAGTTTGCTTCAATTGATCTATTTTAAACCTAAGAACCTGTTAGCAAGTGTTTCATACTTATTTTCGGGGCACCTTGTATATTACAGTTATTTCAGAGATTAAAATAATAATCACAGATTTGTAACTTTATTTTTAATTGTAAAGAATGATACAGTAATTTTTCACTCTGTTTGGAAAATTTGATTAAATAATTTTTTAAAGTAAATTCAATTTTTGCGGTTGATTATAATTTAAAAAACTTGTTTTTAGCAATAAGTAAAATTTGGTAGGTAGTATGCTACGCAATAATATTAAACCAAACTATAACTTCTTAACTGACTTTACCATAAACGATTAAAAATTAATTTGATACTACTATACAAAATAACCAGCTTGATGTATATATTCAATATCGAGAGAAGGCAAAGTAAAATATTTAAAAGCAGTGTTAATCGCATGCAAAAAAGAATGTGGTGTTGTAGGCACAGGTAACAGGTAGGTATCACGGGCAGTAGGCGAAATGTCCCGCACTAGCCCCGTCCTCTAGGACTGATAGTTAGTGAGGTCAACAAAGGGGTTATGTTGATACCGGTGCACTGATGCAGGGCAAACGAATAAGCTATGGCAAATGCAAGGTACGAGTGGAAACAAAACATATAATATTTGGGATTTGATAATTTTAAAACACGTTAATATGATGTTTTGTATATTTCATTAATATTTTTGGTGAAAAACAGTGAAAAGGTTGGCCTGCTAAAAACATATTTGTTAAGCAGTGATAATCATAAGCAGTGATAATCAGTGATAGTGATAACGATAAACGATAGTGATAAATCAGTTGGAGTAAAGTAAAAATAGATAATGCCCAAATTGGATAACTGTAAGTAGAAAATTTGGTTTTTATTTTCAATTTCATGTATTTAAATACAAGGACATATTTTATTGGTAAGGTATAGGAATGGCAAATGGGAGTTGGTGACTATTAATATTTTTATAAATAAACATATTTCAATTATTCTTTCACATGTCTAATAGTTCTAGTTATTAAGTTTCTTGAAACCTAATCCAAGACATTAGTGTAGATAGATAAATAGACAGATAGATTTTATTGACCACTATGTAAATATACTTTTTGCATAATGTGGCAAGTCACTTTCTAGAAATCTAACAGGAAGGAAGACTACAAATAAAAAAAGTATATATATAAAAACAATATACACACTACTAAAGTATAAAGTACAAGAACTTCAAAACACCAAAATCCAAAACCAGCAATTTAAAGCCGGTGATACAACATGCAGCGCATGTTGTTAATACACAAACACATAGTTTAAACAATCAGGCAATTAAGGAACATTAGCATCATCAAGATACTCCTTTATGGAGCAATAAGATTTATTTACTATGAATTTTTTTATTGTATTTTTAAAACTGTTAAAATGTAAGCCACGAGTTTTTAAGCTCAACTTATTATAAAGGTTCAAATCCAAGGAATTCTTCTTGGACTTCGTTAATCTAAGTTTAAGCGGTCTCAAATAGCTTGCAACCCTTGTGTTGTAGTTATGTAAGTCCATTTGCGTATTAATATCTTTCTTATTCTTATGTATGGCTAACAATGTATGATACATAAATAACGAAGGTAAGGGCATTATTTCAAGGCTTATAAAGATTGGTCGACAATGGTCACGGAGGCACTGGCAATGCTGTGGAATACACATCCACCATGAATCTTAAAAATCTTCATTTCGGAGTCGGATTAGTGATCCTTAACAAGTAGTTTTCTATTGAAAAATCACAAAATTTATTTAAGATTTGACTTTTTTGCTCCTGATTTTGTTTGTAAAAAAACTATTAATTATGTGTTCCACACAGTAAACTGTACTTTTTGTAACTGTATTAGAAATATGTTTTAAGCTAATATAGATCAAATCTCACACAATTTCTATCAATGAAGTCATATGTATGCTCTCTGATACCAAACATCTAAGTATGCTAATGAACAATTCCACAGACTAAGCTCTATTCAATAATTATCCAAAATAAAAATGAATCTAGCTAAATTTACTAACCTGGTTTAATGAAAACATTCTATAGATATCTAAGTTCACTTTTGAAACTGTGGGAACTCGAATATTCAACCAGAATAGATGAGATCTGACCTATTTCTGCATTTTTAGGATTGCTTCTTCAGGTGGTCTACTTTAACTTAAGTCAAATATCTAAATATAAAAATTATTGTACCTATAAATTAAAATTATTTGAAATTAAAAATCGACAATCAATTTTAAATTAATTTACCTACTCATTTAACCAAAAAAAAATGTTTGTTCTTTATGTAATCATTTTTTTAAATCTATTTTCAGGTATTAACAATATTGTGTGAAACTAACTACTCTGCGGACTAAACATACTTAGATATTTGGTATCAGAAAGCATACATATGACTTGATTGATAGGAATTGTAGGAGATTTGATTTATGTTAGCTTAAAATGCCTTTCTAATACAGTAAAAAATGTTACAAAAGCTAATAATAATATATAGGTAGATATTGTGGGTATAATTCAACGCTGGTCGGGGCTTTAGTCCGCAGCATATTGTTATTACCAGAAAAAATATAAAAAAGTAAACTGTACTGCTGGCTAAAATATTTATACTTATTCAAAGTTCACTCTGTATATAAATATATTTTTTATCATTATGTAACCAGCTTGGTTACACTATTCGATATACAATCAAGTAGCATTGCCTTTTTCCTGTAGGTATCGAGATTTATTTATTAACAGCAAACTGTAATGGCATTCTCCAATCTCAGTGCGGAGCATTAACCTGTCAAAAAGGCCGGGCTAGTTTGGAAGTTCCGGTGATTTATGCGAATCGTAGGTATGACCGACATCGGTGACATCTGTGCAACATTTATAAGTTTCATGACTGTGCAAGTTTCGGGAATACCCCCGAGTAAGAAATTAGATTTATGTCGGCGCGCACTGCAGCAACATGCATCCGCGGTCTGCTGCATCACGTTCTGAATAATGCGAAAATCAGCCAGAATATACAAAGACTGTTGCGGATGCACCGTCTGAGTTTAGACAAGGATTTAGAAATCTAGAAGTTTCTATTCTGTGGATAGAACACCGAAATTGTTAACTCTACGTACTTAGAACGCATTTGTCGTTGCACCGTAATATGGTAAAAGCTACACCGAGAACAAATAAAGTCCTGAAGCAGCAATGTTTTTGATGTCAACTTTTTGACTGTTGTTCAATGATTTTTCTTTATTGTTTTTATTTTTGTTGTTGTTTGACATAAATTTACACCTACATTAAACGAACTGTTATTTTATTTGACTTAAGGGTGTCAAATTGTTAAACTAAACAATTCTAATTCATTCCTCCCATCCAATAAAACTTTAATTTTAACATGTAAACTATTTTAGTCTAACACTATGAAATGTTGTTCCAAATATCTACCCAGTAAACACATATACGTTAGAAAAGCGTTTATAATGCCCATACAACGTTTGAAAAAGGCGTGGCTTTTTTACGTACAATCAACTTAAAAATGTCGCGGTTTTACACGTTTCTGGTAACCAAAGTACAAACGTTTAATATTAGTAAATGTGGAACGATCATTTTTAGTATTAATAAGCTTTAAGTTTTACGTTTAATAATGACATTTTATTAAGGTTTTTAACTAACGTAAATTAAACCTTGTTATTTTAATGTCCAAAAAGATGTTTTAGAGACGTGTTTTTTAACGCGTTTTACAACGTTGTTTTTGGATCCTTCTGTAAAAATGTAAAAAAACCTAATATTCTTATATTAATAAAATAAAATTAAATACTTATAGAAGTAGGTATACTTACCAAAATAAAATAGGAAAATATTTCACGGATCACAGTAGGTACGTACAGTGATGAATACGCAACTGACAAACTTTTACAAAAAAGAACTCGAAATGGTATGTGTGTAACACGTGATCTTTATCTACCAATAAGATTATTAAATTCGTATAGAACGTTTAACGGCATTATAATTGACGCGTGTAAAAAACGGCAATTCACTTTCTTATTTCAATGAATGATTATAACGTATAATACACGTTTAAATTGTACTGTTTTTTAACACTTGTGAGGTTTATTAAAAAATAATTACTATCTAGTTATTTGTATATATAAGTACCTATATATTCTAAATGCAATATCTTTTTATTAAATTATATTGTATAAAATTTACTTTGGATTGGTATCGTTCCGAAATATTTATTAATTGCAAAACGTTTATGATACGTTTTGTAAACATTACTTATGTCTGTTACTCTAAAACGTTACAAACACGTTTTTGTTCAATATCAATATATTAATCAGTTGACACAGACGTTTTATAAAGTTTTAAATAAATAAGTTTTATTTAAATATTTTAAATAACGTTCATGTAACGTTACAAAAGGTTTGCCAACATTATTTGTTAAAAAGTACGTATTTTAAACGTTATGTTAGACCGTTACTTTTCTAACCATAAAATAATGGTTAATTTTGTAAGGTAACACCAATTATCAACCAATGGTACGTTGACAATACGTTTAAATAACGTATGTGTTTACTGGGTAGCCTATTATTTGAAGACTGAAGAGATATAATCTGTCTCAGCCCCGCACTATAACATTTAAAAACTGTTAAGTCAAACACAAAATTTAACGTTTAACGTTTTCGAACGTGATATTCATAATATACCCATATATTCTTTATTATTAGCTTTTGTAACTCCTAAAATTTCCATCAAGTAAGTCATATCTCTGATATCAAACATCGAAAACTACACAAGCTATTTACTTTACAGAGTTATACAAGAAACTTGAGTGTTTTTTAATCAACGGTAAAGATAAAAATGTGAACATTCTGCAAAGTATTTCGATATGCAGTCAAATATTGAAAATTTGTATAGATATATATTGAACAAAATGTCGACTCAGGTTTGAAAAGGTTTTTTATCTACGACCACTATACAGAGTGTATGGAAAGTAATGGGACCCAGCTTAAACATAGCTTTTTGTGATCTATGTTAAAGCTGGGTCTCATTACTTTCTGGACACGCTGTATTAAGAAGCTTTAATACGTCTGTTTTTTTCGTAGATTAAAGGCCGTTTAACACACTAGTAGATTAGAATTCATAATACCACGCTTCGATTTTATAGTATTTTATTTAGAACTATCATTATTAACATTTATCTCAAAAACGATCTTGTCATTTTGATCGTGATTATTTCCCATTACTCCCATGATCGTTGCAACCTGTAAATGATTAAAAATAAATCAATGTATAAATTGAAATATTAAAATCGTGTATTTTCTATCGTAACTTGTAAATATTCCTCATTTGGTGCTTTTTTCAAAAATCTTCGTTTAGCTTTCTCTTCAGTTTCTTTGCTTCTTTGGTTTATAATTTCTTGATTCTACTCTCAAACATGAAATAAGTTACTATACTTCAAAATATCAATACTTTTATGCACCCTCAACATTGATTTTGGCAAGGAATATTTTGTTCACATAGAAGAGGCAACAAACCGTTTCTCCACATTGAAGAAGTAAGATAGGAGCACCTCTTCTGTAATTGCTGCTTCTCCTATGTCCCTTTTTTCACCAGTTATCGAATCCCATCAATTTCTTCTCGTACATCCTTTTGTTTTTCGCTGGTAACAGATGTAATATTACCGGATTTCAGCCAGAATGAAGAAAGAAATAAATCACTCATTTTTTGTGTTGATTTTGCATATTTTTTCACTCTTGCTGACAAATAAACAAATACTTGTCATAGAAACGATTCCAAAATTTCTGTCCACAATCAATACTCTTGTTTAAAATAAATTTGTCAAATATGACGTTTTTCAAAACTATAATTTTTCACTTGATCTCACACGGCTTTCACTCTCCTAATTAACCGGTTTGGACCGTGATCATAAAACGTTGAATTACATTCGAGAAATTAACCAGCCTGTAATCCTCTCGAAAAAATGTAACTCTCGGCTATGTCTCGTTGTCCATTTTTTTTTTGTTGAATAAAAGCTTGTTAATTGCCTTATATAATTAATAACTATAAAACATTCATAATTCTTAAATTAAATTAATTAATTTAAAGTCAACCTCAAGCGAATTTTACTCGCTAAGCGTTAACATCATACAATACTATATACAGTATGCGCCAAAAGTATGGAATAAATTCAATAAAAACAAAACAATTATTTTTTGGGAAAAATCCTCGAACAAGTCGATTTTTTCGAGTAATGACGTCATCGATTTTTTTTTAAATGGCAACACCATATTTTTTTCCTTGATTCTAAAAGATCGTTTAATTCTCTATCAGACAGTATACGTAAATTTTATCCATAAAAAAGTAACAATTCTGAGGTATGTAAAATAAAATACAATTGATTGAATTTTATACTTAAATTAAATGTTCGAATTGCCATCCAGCAACTTTTTGACAATGCGCAAGTCTGTGAAGAAATTCTTCTTGCACATTATGAATGATTTCTGGGGTAACTCTGCGTATTTCGTCCCGAATGCGATTTTGAAGTTCTTCTAAATTACGTGGTTTATTAATGTACACTGACTTGACTTCAAGTATCCCTATAAAAAATAGTCAAGAGGTGTAAGATCTGGCGATCTTGCAGGCCATTCTATCGGTCCGCGTCTGCCGATCCACCTCCCAGGAAAAGAGTTCTCCAAAAAATCTCGTACAGGGCGCGCATAGTGCGGAGGTGCACCGTCTTGCTGAAACCATATGGTATCGTCAGGAATGTGAGGGTCATTATCGTTAGGAAAAATTACTGCAAGGGCTGGAACAAGGTCATTTTCTAGAAACTCTAAATATCTTTGTCCTGTAAGGGTTCCTTCAAAGAAGAAAGGCCCTACTATTCTGTCGTCAACTATTCCAGCTCACACATTTAATTTCTGAGGGTGTTGGGTATGTGCCTCTGCCATCCAATGAGGATTTTCCCGACTCCAATATCTGCAAGTTTGACGGTTTACTGTACCATTCAGACAAAATGTGGCCTCATCTGGAAAAAGTATTTGCCGGTGTAAATTTCTATTTCCTTGACATAAATCCATTAGAATTTCGCAAAAGTGTAAGCGGCGATCGGGATCATCTTCATTGAGTTCTTGCACAAGTTGAATTTTGTAGGGATGATATTATTCCTTCCTCAAGATACGTAGCACTGTGCTCTGACTAGTATCATTGTTTAATGCAACCAATCGTAAAGAATTATGAGGATTATCCACCATACTTATCAAAATGTTCTGTTTCTGATTTTCATTATTGGACGTCCAGGTTTTGGAATATTTACAATATTGCCAGTTTCTCTAAATTTAGACTCTACCTTACCGACTGTTGATTGGCTGATAGGGCGATCTGGATATGTTTCATTAAATAACGTTTTTGCTTTATTTTAATTGATTTACGTTTTCTAACATTCAATCGTCATTTACTCGAAAACTTTCCTATGTAAGAGGGCAAAATTTTAGTACTGTCTGATAGAGAATTAAACGATCTTTCAAAATCAAGGAAAAAAAATATGGTGTTGCCATTTAAAAAGAATTCGATGACGTCATTACTCGAAAACAAATGACATTTGAAAATCGCATTTTACGCTAAAATATGTATTTTTTAAATTAAAAATCGACCTGTTCGAGGATTTTTCCCAAAATATAATTGTTTTTATTGAATTCATTCCATACTTTTGGCGCATACTGTATATCGGTCAATAATTTATACATTAAAAAATGTATAAATTATTATTATTATCGTTCTTTATATATTAAACAACTGATTCGTATTAGAAACAGTATGTAGGTTCATATGTTGGATAGAAGAATATGAAATGTATGCTATACACAAAAAGTTATTATTTTCATTATACTGGGAATTAGTTATAAGGATAAAATTTAAATTGGCGAATAGGTCCCTTTATATAATAGGTTTACACTTTGGAAAGCTGTTTCTGCCTAATATTTAACTTTCTTGAAAAAAGTTGCTTAAAAAAAATTGTATTTCTTTTTCAGTTCTACAGATTATAATTAAAATACGATGGACAGTTATCTGTCCAACCCTGAAATTTGTCATTAATTTTACCCAACTCATTTCGCTGTCCAAATACCTATAGGTAATAAATGAATTTCAATGGATGTTAATTAATGAAAGATCTAATTTTAAAATCCAATACTCGGAATTGTAATGATAATGGAATATTATATTGGCGCACCGATTCTGTGAAAATTACAGAGAAAGTTTGAAATCATTTCATAAATAGATATTTGGTACCCATATTGTACAACGATTTCGTTCTGGTTTTAATACGCTATTGTAGTTGGTATATAATAATTACTATCGATTCAAATGGTATGTAGCGGGCAGCAAACTAAAAAAAATAAATAATATAACAGGTTTCTTTTTGTCAAATTTCTACATATTAACAGTCGACCAATTTTTCCAAAATAAAAGAAGTCTTTTATTGTATTGTAAAAGCATTTAAGCTACAATACTACATACAAATGAAGTCATATTTACGTTCTTTTATATAAGATATCTAAGTATACTAAGGAACTATTCCATGGATAAGATTGGATTCTGTAAATATCTAAAATAAAAATTAATATACCTAAATTCTTACAGAGATAGTTATGGTAAACACATTCCAGTCCCGATCCAATAATGGTCACCTTGTCTATACAATGTACGTTGTAGGTATTTTAGTACAGTTGAAATTAAAGTGGTACGAGATATTTCAAGCGTATGTACGATTTAGTTGTGCTAGAAAATAGTGTATGAGAAGTTCTCTGAAGGTGATTCCATCAATGTTTAAATGCACATTGTGTGGTGCATATCCAAAAATACAACATATCTAGGTATATTATCATAGATATTTTAAAAAAATATATAAATATGTTTCATGTTTTATCAATCTTCTACATATTCAATATACAGGGTGTTTTGCAAGTCGTTACAATAATTTTAGAAGGTGATAGAATACTTGATTTAGTCTATTGAAACAAACATATATACCAAGTTATACAATACTTGTGATAATAATTTTTTTAATATTTTTTAATTTAATCGTGATTTTCTACAATTATTGAAGTATAGAAGAATGCGCTCCCTCCATACCAAATTGGAATGTTTCCTAGAGGCAAGCTGATCCTGGTCTAGCAGTGGAACAAGAAATTCTAAATATGGTAGAACGTAGCCCGGGTGTCAGTACAAGAGGCATTGCAATCTGTTTCCAAATTAATCAAACTACCGCATGGAAAGTCAGTCACAACAATGGTTTAAAACCTTTCCATATTCAGCGCGTCCAGAATCAGTTGCAGTTGCATTTTTGCAACTCAATAAGCGCAAACCTTACAATTTACAAATACATTTTGTTCACTGATGAGGTTCAGTTCACCCGTAATATGTATATGTTTGTACATTCATTTTTGTTTTACAAACTTTTCTCATACATTACACGCTTTGATAATTTTTATTTTAATAGTACAATAACACTTCTAACTTATACAGTAGTAGAACGTAAGAAAACGAACTTAACTTAATAATAAATAATTTCACTGACAAATTATCTCTGCCAGTGCTAATTTTGTTTATTAACCCACAAATTATTGAAAATACTTTATTACCATCAACAGGATATAAATAAAACGTATCATTTAGTATAGTTAAGGTTGTACAACTGCTGGTCTAAAATGACCAAAATGGTTACGTAATTTAATTTCAGTAATTTTCGCTAAGTATTCCATAAACAAATCTATTGCTCTTTGTGGAGTTTTACTATTTTTTTAGGACTTACCTATCAATAGAAATCGCCACCAAATTGAATATGGAAGATGTAGAACAAGTCACATCCATAGCTATGTAGAAATCACACACAAATCCAGGCAAAGCCCAAGTTCCGTTTACCTGAAAATTAAAAAAAAAGTACATTGAAAAATTCGGTTTTTCTAAAAGGTTATGGTTTTATTATCGCAACACTTTTGAGTAAAATTGAAAGGGAGACAATGATACGCTCAATTCATTAACAATGTTAAATAATGTTGTTAACATGAATTGTACGAAGCGAATATATTTCAGCAACGTCATTCACATTTTTTTATCGTGTTTTCAATTAAAAATACGAACTGAACCTTTTGTACCTGGAAAATAAAACAAACCAATCAGGTGAACATTATTAATTGTAAACGGATTACCGCAGAATGGCATATTTGATTAAAACCGGATGGAATTTTAAAATGACTGACGTTATATAGAGGTAATTAAGTTAAATATTCATTTAAAATTAAAAGCTCTCTCTGCTAAAACGTAGCTCTTGTTACAACATGAAATCTATATTCTCCACTCGCAAATCTCATTAAATGAATAATTTTGAGTTAAATAGAGGCTTCTGTTCGACTCGATTGACTAGAGACATTTATTCGTAAAAATGTATATAAAACTATTTGGCAGAAATGCATCTAATCTAGAAAAACTATTTTGCAATGGAAATAACTTTCGATACAGTCCAGTAATATTCGTAATAGTTAATTTTTTGTTTTTGAGTAATGCAAAATGCTTTGCAGAGTTGATGTCTAGAAATTTGAGAAACCATATTATTAAATTTATTCAATAGTAATGATCATCTGGAAACAAGCTTAATTACTATAAATTCACAATTTACTACATGCAATAACAAAATATTCATTATTGCTTTTTTAATGACAACCTTTTTTACATTACCACGCATATTATATTATATAAAGCTGTTTACAGGCCTTTTGGGCCCAGAGCTGTGTTATTATCCTCCATTCTATTCTGTCCTTCGCCTTTCTTTTCCAATCCGTTACATTTTTCTCCCTTATATCTATTACCACTGCCTCTCTCCATCGCTTCCTCGGTCTACCTTTTTTTTTCTTGTAGTTAGGCTTACTCCCTACTATTTTCTTAACTGCCCTTTCATCTTCCATACGTTCTAGATGCCCTAGCTACTGCACTCTTCTGGCTTTTACAAATTCGTCTATTGTTGGTGCCTGGTACATTGCATATATTTCTTCATTATTTCCTTACATAGCCTTCCTCTGTCTTCTTACCCCCTACAATTCTCCTTAAGATCTTCCTTTCCCACCTTAAAAGGTTTTCTCTTGACTTCTTATTGAGAACTCAGGTTTCACTACCATACAGCGCTGTGGGTCTCAAAATTGTTTTATACATTCTAAATTTTACTCCTCTGGACAAATTTTTTGATTTCAATAAGTGGTTGACTGCTGCCGAACTTCTGTTTGCTTTTATTATTCTCCTATTTATTTCTTGTTCCTCATCATAGTTAGCTGTTATTAGCGCCCCCAACTACACATATTTTTGAACTTTTTCAAACTTCATCTCTCCATGCTCTATTCTCAATTTAAAATTGGTATCCTTTTTTTGTTCTCCTATTCTCAAAAGCTTACTTTTCTCTTGATTTATCTCCATTCCCACTTTACGTGCTTCCTCCACAAGTTTTCTCGTTACTTCTTCTAATTCCCTACTATCTCTAGCAACGCATATAGCAACGTCATTTGAATATTTATTGTCGTAATAGTTATTTATGCAACAAGTACAAAAAGTAAGTGTTTATTGCACGCGACGTGAAATTGTCTAACGAGGCCATCAGGCCGAGTAGGACAACACGTTGAGTGCAATAAGCACTTTTTGTACGAGTTGCATACAATATTTTTTCTACGTTCATGCAAAAACCAAAAGATATTTTATTTAGATGACAAAAGTCTAAAAAAATATGACGTCGGTTTGAACGTTTATGTTTGTCATGATGACAAAACGCTGTAGTAGAATGACAGATGAATGCAATAAACATTTTATTGCACTAGTGCAATAAAGAACCACTTTTTCCACTAAATATAGTTCAATATATAGTAGTTTTTTGCATGAACGTAGAAAAAGTATATTAAATGTAGCCTTATTTGCAAAATAATATAAACAATTGGTTTCACACTATATAAAAAAGCAAATAAAGGACAAATCTTAGTATGAAGTATACAGGGTGTTTTTAAATGAAGTTACAAAAAATGAGACCGCAGATTCCTTAGCTGAAAATAAATCAATATAACCTAACATACCTAATAAAAAAGGTACAGGGTGTTAAAATTTTATTTTCGATATTTGAAGATAACTTCTTAAAAATTCCAAATATTTACATAAAATTTGTATATCAGGGGTTTTCGCTGGCGGGAAATTCAAATTTGCTTATAATTTTGACGTTGCTAGTAGATGGCGCCACTTATAGCACATTAGGTTTCCTTTAAATGGCAGAACTATTTTGCTGCTTAGTGTATCCATCTGACGATTGCAATAGTCCATTATCCTACATGTTATATCTGAAAAAGGTATACCTTATTGAAGTCGTTGGGAGTAACAGTTTTCGAAATAATCCTATTTGAAATATTCAGTGCACCGATTGAAAATTGTTATCGTTTCAGATAAAGTGCCTTTTGTACTGAAAATACAGCAAAATGTTACTTGAAAAAGTTGTTCAGAACGGTAAATTATGGAGACATGCAAAATTTCAGAAATATCGGCTGAAAAATGGTTTCATCAAACCTCGCCGATCTTCTGGAAATTTTGCACGTTTTTGCAATTTTGCATAGTTTAACTAACATTTTCAAGTAAAATTTTGCTGTATTTTCAGCAGAAAAGACACTTTACCTGAAACCAAAACAGTTTTTACTCGGTGCACTGGACATTTCAAATAGGATTATTTCAAAAATGGTTACTCCTGCCGACTTCAGCAAGGTATACCTTTTTCAAATGAAACAGGTAGGAGAATCGATTATTTGAACATGGTGCACCACAAGTGGCACCCTCTACTAGCGACGTAAAAATTAGAAACAAATTTGAATTTCACGCCCCTAAAAACTCCCGATTTACAAATTTTATGTAAATACTAGAAAGGTGGCAAGTCGGCTATCGCCGACTTAAACTTTTCTTTGCGATGGTGGACACTGGATATTTTCATTAGTATAGTTTTTCTGCAGATTATTGCGAAGAGTTTCAGAAAAAGAAATTTTTAAATCCATGAATTTTAAGGATTATTTGAGAATGGTTCGGTTTTTTTAAACACCCTGTATTGTGCTCATTAAAATAGTTTTCATATAGACCATTGTTAAAAGTTTCATCAAAGGAATATTATACTTCCATGAAGGTTTCTAGAGAATGGTTCGGTTTTTTAAACACCCAGTAGTTTTTTGCTACTTTATTTAAAAACACCCTGTATATAAATACGTTTGATTTCTTTTATTCTAAGAACACTTTTGACATTAATTTTTTTTCAAATAATTTTTAATATTTATACAGGGTGTCCGGAAAGTTATGGGACTCAGCTTAAGCATAGCTTCCTGTGATCAAATGAAACTGATTTAGACAAACTTATCTTAATCCAAAAGTACCTTGTTTAGAAGTTACAGGGCCTCAAAGAAAAAAATTTGTTTTCTTGTTATGGGTATAATTACGAAACGAATCGTCCAATCATATTGAAATTTGGTACAGTTATATTTTAGATAAGTATAAGCATTGCCAACGAGCAAGTAGTGCCGCATATCGTAGAGGGCGTTCTTGGAAGTTTTTTTGTAATCATTCATTTTTATCGTATCTTTTTTTATTGGTCCTATTTTCATACCAAATTTCAACATGATTGGACGTTTCGTTTCTTAATTATGCCCATAACAAGAAACTATTTTTCTTCTTTGAAGCTCTGTAGCTTCTAAACGAAGCACATTTGGACTAAGCTATCTTTGTCTCAATTGGTTCTATTTGATCAGAAGAAGCTATGTTTAAGTTGGGCCCATTACTTTCCAGTCATCCTGTATTTGATTCTTCGACTTTTAGTGTATCCGTTAACACGCTTATTTTAGATACACGCAAATAAAATTTAATTTCTATAATTCCCAACCAGGTAAACTATAAATACATTTAATTTCTGAACTTAAAGTTATCAACAGAGGTACATAATGAGAAAATTCTGCATCTAGATACCTTTCACGTCCAGCCGTAACCACATTCAAGTTGGAACTTGTTTTCAACATACCTTCTTGATTCGATTAATAGGTACAACTTCCAGCAGTTGCAAAGCCATTCTAGGTTCAGCATTTCCAATTCCAAACCCGTTAAACTAATTGAGCGGGAACGCTGAATGACTATGTCAGAGTATCGAAAATTAAGTTTGTTTTTCCCTTTCGTGTTCTGACTGGAATCTATGAAAGTCTTTCAGTAAGGATGTCCTACTTCAGTTGAAATAAAACGTAAATAATATAGTATTTGTTTTTTCGGACAAAAATAAGTCTAGATGTCCAGTTCTCAGATGAAGTTTAAATAATAACTCTTCAAATAACTTAGATAAATAACATAAGAATAAATCTAATAATGTTAATAGTTGAACATATTGGCTTTTTATACGTTTTGTTAAAATTAATAATGTGTTAGGAGTACCCCGTTCCCTGTTAACATACCCCTATATTGTATATCCCTACTCCTGTCTTGTTGTGCACACCCGCAGTACACAAGTAGTGCCAGCACATGTCGATTGGTGATGTTTTCAATGATTTCCAAAGTGATCAAATGGGGAAAATATAAATTTAAATGGAATAATTATCTAACTATTAACAATCAGACAACTTTAAAAAAATATTAGGGGTTTCTCTTTATCGTAAATCACTGTTATATAGTACCTAAATACATCTTCATTTAATGTATTTTTGTATAGCTCCTATATTTTTTTGATTTGGTGGGATTTCTTCTTGTGTTACTGTGTGTCCTAAGAATTCTACATTCTTTTTAAAATTCGGATTTGTTCCTTAATTGTTTGCTTCTCTTAAAGATTGGAAGATTTTCTTTAAGCTGGCAATATATTCTTGTAGTGATGTTGAGAAAACAATAACGTCAGGGAGATATACTAAGCTTGTTAGTGTGTTATCTTAAAGTTATCAATAACTCTTTGAAAAGTACTGGAGGCATTTTAAATACCAAAAAGCATCCTTAAACATTCTTAGTGCATCTGTTCTATATTTAAGGCTGTTTTTGAATGGATTTGGTCGGATTCCTTCTACTGATACTACGTTCCCTAGGAATTTTACAATCTTCTTTAAAATTCAGATTTGCCCAACTGTCTCCTAAGGTTTGCTTCTTTTAAAGTATGAAAGATTATTTTTAAGTCGGCAGCACGTTCTTGTAGTGATGTTGACAAAAAACAATAATGTCATCGAGATATACTAAGCAGGTTTCGTTAATATCTTATCTTAAAACGTTATCAAAAACTCTTGGAAAAGTACTAGAGGCGGTTTTGAGACCAAAAGGCATCCTTAAAAATTCATTGTGTCCATGTTCTGTATTGAATGCTGTTTTTTGAATGGAATTATGTGCCAATTCCTGGCGCTACTTAAAAACTTAAGATTATAATTTTTGCTTAACCTAAAATATATATTACTTAGGTACCAAATAAGTACTTATTACTCTAAACATGCATCATAAACAACATTTATCTAAATTTGCGTTTTACAAAATAGTTAATCCTCTAAATTTGTCAGTAAGATTAGTAACAACATTGCGTGCGACGACTTTTGTCATTTACAATTAGAGATTGACTAAACTTTCAATTCTACTTCATTAAAAAGTTGAATATCAAACCTTGGATGTAGATGGTAATAGTCCAACAGATCTATAGGTTGCCTTGGTACACAGCACACCTATTTTAAACTCTGCTCCTAGCGGCATGCACAGTGGGTCATAATACCTGAGTGTTGCTACACACCTCGTGACATTTACTAAAACAACCGCGAATTTTTAGCTAAATTAGGAGCTTTCGTAGAAACCCACTAGCCAAATTAAGCACAACAATAAACGTACAAACGCCAACTAGACAACAGCGAATATGTTTTTTGCCGGAGTGCGCTCCCGCTCGTAAATAACAAAATTATCTGCCCAACATACATTCGCTTTTAGTTCAACCACCGCGCGTGTAACTGGCGAAGTTGGGATCAACTCGAGAGCTATTAACAGCCGTGCGTCGCGATGCATTCATTATAAATCACGCTTAAATAATAGAGGAATAATTAGCACCCAACTTCCTGGCCGACCGCATTATGGGGTATCTGTTGCTCTGCGCGGCAGAATAAAAACGATAAAGTCGCCCCTTAATTTATTAATGCGTTCCGTGGTTCCTCCGCGTCCCAAAAGCAACGGGAGATAGCACAAAATTACATCTAAAAGATTTAACTCGACTTGAAAAGATTTATTTACTCCGCCGAATTCTTAGATATGTGAACAGAAGACACTTGAGTTTCCTATTATCAGACGTGTTCAAGCTAACTAAATTTGAAAGTTAAAACAAAGGAAGTTCAATTAAAAATTTTAATACAACGAACACAATCAGAGTGATTCATAACTTATCAAAAAATTTTTGATAGATGTGTCATGTAAAATGGAGTCAATATCGATCCCAAATATTTAAATCTGATTTTAGCATTAACGTTTTTGCGATAGTGTGTACACTTTTCAAGTGTCAAATGGCTTACGTGTGTAATAACTCGATTTTAATAGATATAGTTTTAATTTATGGTGAAGTAAGACAAAATGCTTTAGCAGCATCTCGTCCGTCCGTAGAATGATTTCCCGGTAGTCATGTGCCAAATGCTACAAGCTACTAGCTACTTTTACCACGGTAATGCAACGCAGGCGTGATGCGAGAAATTTGCTACCGATTCGTGGAAGAGATAGAGGTCCAGAGGGTCCACGGCGTATTGCAGAAGGTGAAGGACACATTTTAGAGATTGTTGGATAGAATTCCAGAGAAGTCCAGACAAATTGCTCAACAAGTACAAGAAATGTCCACATCAACAGTGTGGCAATATCAAGGGATTATCCCTCACAAATTAGATTTTGTGAATGGTTGCTGCAATAAAATCCAGATGAAACTATTTTTACACAGAATGGGATGTATAACATTCATAAGAATCATGTTCGGAATTTTGTCGTGAACGTATCATAACCAGAACCAGAAATATTTGTGTTAGATCGTAGAAACTGGGTTAAAGGTCCAAATGTGTTTACAAGTCGGTGGACAAAATTTTGAACAGTTGTTGTAACATCAAATATTTCAAATTATTTTATTAATTAAAACCACATATTAATTTTATTAATTAATAATAACAATAAAGGCAAAACAGTTAAATTTACTGGTATAAAATGTTATATTTTTTTATATTTATTTATTTCCATGGGAAACTCTATCAATTTATTTTTTGTTACACTTAACGGCCGTGCCGGTCGCTGACTATATATTTTGCTTTGAGCAAGAGCAGGTTTTTCAGTGGACCAGTTTCCAGTTAGAATTACAGAGATAAATTATAGTCGAATTGATCAGACTATACGTATAAGTGTTTTCTATTTTATTATCGCTTAGGAAAATATTATTCCACACACGAAACAAAAATTTTGTAAAAATGAAGGAAGCAAAGGTTACTATTTACCTACTCTGACGGTTAAATTTGCTGATAGTTTTGTATTATTGTTTCATTTTTCGCTACCTTAAAATTATTTAAAGTGAAAGTAACCCTTTTCAAGACATGAAAAAGAAGATTTATAAAAACTTTTTTTTGATCACTCAATATTTTTTTGCTAATTTAACTGAGAACTCAAGTTGAAAAATTCATTGCACTAATGCCTTTCTAGGTGGACAGGATTGTCATTAGCGCCAATTTGCAGAAAATCAAGGGAATTGCGTAACCGACTATTAACTTCCACATTTTTACATTAAGCGACTTTTGTTTCTCTCCACCGACAGAATGAGAACGCTAAAGTCGTTCCTTAGCCTGCTAATGCCCCCCTGAGGCTCCCTTATATCCCTAAACAACAGACAAGAGAGTCAGTCAATAACAAATTGTCTTAAATTCTTTATAACCTCGCGACCGGTTTCAAAACGCTTTGCCGTATCTAAATTCATTCTCTTTGAACTCTCCAGTTTATATTTAATGTTCACGATTTTATAATCTAGTTTTAATTTGCCGAATATAGCATTAGAATTAAGTTCATTGCGTTGGCACAAATAAAGCAAAAACATCTAATGGGCTTAAATTATAAGGAAGCGATCTATATATTTTTCCATTAGGCTTTCGTTTATATAATGTTATGCTTATATATATTACAGTTTCATGAAGTGTTTGTGTAAAGGATTTAAGCATATTCTTTGATTCTAATTTTACATTTGTTGAACATGTTAACAACATAGTTAGTAATGCCAATGAGACTTTAGGTTTTATATTAGGAAACTGTAAAAATTTTAAAAATGTCAATACTTTTAAAATGTTATATTATACATTAGTTAGGAGTAAGCTTGAGTACGGATCAGTTATTTGGTTTCCAATTTATCAGTGCCGCATTGACAATATAGAATCTGTTCAGCGGCGTTTTTTGAAATACCTTTCTTATAAGAAATATGACATGCCAGGGAAATTAATAATCAAATATTATTACACATATTTAATATGACTTTTCTCCACGTACTACGAATATGGTCAGTTATTTAATTTTTATATAATTTGTTATACCATAATATAGATTGTGATGGCTTCTCAGTGCTGGTTTAAGATATAATCAAACTGCATATTGTGATAGGCCTAGAACTAATATTTTACTTAAAGAGGCTATATACAACGCGTGTGCCAGTTTTAATATTTGTAACTACTGTGACATCAATTTTGCGTCATTGAACACAATATAAAATATTGTTTACAACAACGAGTAATGTGGATATAATCATATTTGCGGTTTATTTTTGTTCTTTTTTTATTTTTTGTGTATTTTTTTACAGTCTTGTGACTTGTGATTTTCAAATAATGTACAAATTTAAAAAGATAAACGCATAGAAAGTAACAAATTGTATAAAATCATAAAAGATTTAAAGTTATGGTGAATGCGCCAGTATAAATTAGAAATAAAAGAAATATACAGGGTGTCCCTAAAAGGTCTTTACAACGCTCGACCACATACAGTGCAGCTCAAAATAAGTCGATTTAGCTAAATTTACCTTAGTTCAAAGTTGCCCCGTTTACCCTGAAGTTGCAATTTTGAAATCGTTTTTTTGTTATCAATTTAAAACGCCTTATGCGATTTTGGTAAGTTGACACCGTTCTATAGAACAATAAACCCTATATTAAAATTATGAGTGATATCATTCCATTGGCGTGGAACTTGGGCTTTTTAGTAATTACCTTGGATAAAGTTTGACGTTTACTTAATAATTTGATTTAAATTTTCATTTTTCATGCACATACAATACACCAGTGCTGAATATACCGATATGTTATATCATAAATATGTTAAAATACAATAACTAAAATATACTTAACAACACAGATAATGTAATAAAAACATTATGAATAGTGAGACAAGTAAATAAAAATGTATCTAAAAAAATAAAAAAAGAGAATATAAATTACAAATTAATATTAAACACAGATATAAAAGGCCGTTCTAGTCTATTTGTTGACAAATTACCATCAAGATATTCATCATTACTATAAAACGCTCTACTTAGAAGAAACGTGGGCGACATTTGTTAAGATAGAAATCCTTCCTGGGATGAACTAAAATTTTAAAGGCAAAGATTACTACAAACTTTTTGATTTGTTTTAATAAACACTATTAAAATCTTGTTTTAAATTAATGTTTTTTTTTCGGAAAACAAAGTTTTTTAAAATGTAACAAAAGTAAAAAATTGTTTTAAATTAAATTATGTGCGGGGTATTGTATTCTTGTTATATTCGATTAATGGAAGAAAGAGTGGTATAATTTTAGGGGTGACTCATCCTCAATGGACACCTTGTAGTGTTTCAATTTATTTGAACTCATAGTGAAAGAAGACCAATAATAAGGCTAAATCATATACCAAATTTGGTTATTCCAAGTTAAAGTATTTCAGAGATATTCATTTTTTTCGAAATATTTTACCCCACCTTGAAGGCCTCTAACTCCGCCTGTGTGCCACTATATATGGTTAAATTGCAATATTTCAGGACCCCCTACATGCACCTGCTCTCTGTCGGTTCTTATGCAGAACGCCCTGTATGCACTAAAGACCTACTATAGATAAAATAATATACAAATTCTAATATAGACAACACATTTTTGCAGAATTTGTAACAATATTAGGACAGTAGATGGACTTCAATGATATATCAATATACTAGACATCAATTAAAGATTTTTATCACTACTTGCAGTCAAGCATTTAATATATTGGTCATGAAGTTAGCTGATCATTGATTCATACTCCATGGGATTTCGGACTACATACCTATGTCAATTTGATTTTCATTTGAACCAATGTTAACAGCGGCAATAATTTACTGTTTAAATATTTGACAGATGGCTGCGAGGAAAATTCGATGGAACATACGGACAAATTAAAATTTTACGCAAAGCTTTTTTATGTTCGCAGTCGTGTGTGGCAGACTGGAATATTTTATGTCTGGGAATCAGACGTTTTTTGTTGTCAGTCCCTAATAGGTGGATGGTAAACAACGAGATGACCTTAGTGTTTATCTTTGGTAATTAAGCACTATTTGCCTCAGTTTGAGAGTAAAACTTGTTAGAATGTATCAGAAACCTGTACACTGTGGTTATATGGATAATTATAATCATAGTGATCTGTACTTTTGTTAAAAAATAGCTGAAAATCTAGAGAGTGACTCATCGCTAGCTTGTAGACAAGTTCGACAGATGAAGCGTACGAGGAGTAACAATTCATAGGCGATCAGATATAAAGAATATACAAAAATATTTGCATAACATAACATCCACTGTTTTTAGTAGAAACACTAATAATAACAGTTTTTGCCAATATCGAGGCGTTAGACTGCAAAAATGCAACCGCATATCATTATCATTTGAAAGAGCGGATCATTCTACATACATACATCAAGAAAAATTATGGTGTTACATAACAAAAATTTTAAGAAAATAATGTTTGAAGATTTTAAAATTTAATTTTTATAATATTGAAAATGATAATGATTATGTAAAAAATCGACTAAATTAAATGTTCAAATTGTGCAGCGTTGGCTGCCTGACAGTAGCCAAGACGATTAATAAATTCTTTTTGGACATTATCAATAACTTCAGGAGGTATACGATGTATCTCGTAACGAATTCTTGCTTTTAAATCTTCTAAGTTAACCGGTCTAGTAACGTATACTTTGTTAAGTATCCCCACAAGAAATATTCTAGGGGTGTCAAATCAGGCGATCTGGCTGGCCACTCAATCGGCCCCCTTCTCCCTATCCAACATTTCAGGAACAGTTCATCTAAATAAGCACGGACAGGTGTTGCATAATGGGCAGGTGCACAGTATTGTGAAAATTAAATTTTAAAATCTTCAAACATTATTTTCTTGAAGTTTTTGTGATGTAACACTGGGGTTGTTGTAAAATTGGGGTTATCCTGTAACATTTAGAAGCAACTTGTAATACATTTTTGGAAACAGCTCAGCTAGGATAATCCGGAAATTGGAAAAAAATGTTCCATTACAAAAATGTGATGACGTCATTTCTCGAAGGTAGATCACCTTGTATATTAAATAATTATTTGAAAACAAAGTAAATTACAATCAAAAATCGACCTGTTCCGGGAATTTTCAATAACGTCTTTTATTTACCTAATAATGAATTTGTGCGTGACTTTAGGGACGCACTGTGTATATTTCACACAAGAATATATCGAAAATATTAAAAATAGCTATAATTTGTTCCCTTGCTGCTACAAATGAATTATTTCACTACAAACAACTGTAAACGATTCTCTAGGTATAAGAAACAACCCCTAAATTTTATTTACTTTAAAAAAGTTGGGAATGATTTTTTTCAGGGTCATATGTATATATGTATATATATTTTTTAATTACTATAAACGAAAAAATGTTACTACAATCGATAATCTGTAAGAGTCACAAAGAAAAAATTAAATTTTTAAAAGTCATGCGCGAGGTTCACATAACCGTTTTTCGCTTATTTGTTCCAAAATGTCGAAATTACATTTTCACCACCAGGATTACTCCCACACTAACAACAAAATAGAAAATTTTGAATGCACCCGCGGCAGTTTTGTCCAATAACCTAGAAAAACAAACCGACGAACTATATCATAGGAAAATACCTGTATCCAACACAAATTCCTTTATTTAATAACTATAAAACGTTTAAAATTGAAAAATGCACTAAAACCGAAGGAGAACTCAAAATCCCAACGTAAACACTTTATAATATTTTTGTAGAATGATTCCGTTAATTTTTATTTTTCTCTACTCCCTCTTAAAATATTTTTATTTAGTGACAGTATAATTATTCGAAAATGTTATTCAAAAAAAACTTTCACACACATTTTATAAATTTCTAACGTCCTTTGCAAAAATAACCAGTTTTGTATTTGAAGGGGTAATAAGAATGAACACTAAATAAAACATCCTTCATAATTAATTAGAATCGATTCTAAGAAATGCGTACATTTTATAATAATAGTAATTAAAGAAATACACTAAGCAGAAGAAATAAAACTCTCTCAAGAAGATCTGTCAAAATTAATTATAATTATTATCATCAAAGAAAAGAGGAAAGTTTGTTAAACACATACAGTTGAAATAAGAATACCTCCTGAATAGGGTAGCTGTATCTTGTAAGATACCCAATTTTTTTGGTGAATATTTTGACCTCGCGCCCTAAGATTTTCATACATGTCATCATCCGATATTCCTGACTTGTTAAATTAGGGCGTTTATGATTTTAAAAATATGCTGTAGAGTTTAAATTATTCCCCACACAAAATCACTAATAAATTAATTAAAAACATTTTTCCCTCCCGAAAGATACACCCGCCTATAATAGCACGGGAGATGGAACAGGGGAACCGTCAATTCGTCGCAGCCAATAGAAAACTAACGTTTCGATCTGGTGCATGCGTATTTGCTGCAGAAGAGGCTGTGTAATCGGGTATGCTCTCAGAGATATGCGGCACACGACTTTATACGAAAGATATAGGGGCTCCATGTATGTTTCTTTGTGTCGACTGTTATAAACTGCGAGCGGGTTTATAACATGAATCACTCTCTATATTTTCGACGGTTGAGTATAGATGGCTAACGAGCTAAGTGCGGTCGGTACGGTCTGATATGAACCATTTTAATAATTCAGACTCGAGCACAAGAAAAGGGTAAATGTAATATTGCACTTAGGACGTTGTTGGAGGCTTGCCGCAAATCGGTTTAATAAATTTTCAGCCGAATTACATTAATTCGAGCAATGGTAAAATATAAATTGGAGACGTCCGTTCGGGTCCAAGTCAACATACCGAATGGATTTCCCCTATTTAATTCAATTCCTGTTTTAGAGACCGGCTTGAATTCTACAGAGCAAACATTGTATAATGCCGCACGAAATTTCTGGTTTAAACAGAAGAAGATTCTCCCGCTGTGGCCCAAAATATTAGAATAAAATTGAACAATTCTACTAAAACAGTTTTTACAAATAAGGTATATACAGGGTGTCCGGAAAAATGTGAGTCTCTCGGGTGCAGATAGGACATGAAAAAATAAGACGACAAGTTTCTATACATTTTTTTCCTATAGGCCCTCCCTACGGAGATATGTGTCCCTGAAGGACGCCACTGGAAATCAGTTTTTCTTGAATAACTTAAATACTTAATATAATTTAATAAAAAATTAATGTTATGGACACTAGTAAGGACCTCTTACAATAGTATCCTCGAAACATATTTACCTTATTTATTTTACAAGCGGCGGGCTAAGCTTTACAACTTAATGCCAACATTTTTAACACCCTGTATGATAAAGACGTTAAAATAATAAATCTGGGTAGCTTCAACTTTAGGCTAAAAAAAGATACTCTTTTTTATTGTCGATAAACTTTACTTTATTTTTTCACTATCTGCAACCGAGAGATTTTTCACGCAAAATTTCTTGTTTCAAACTGTAGAAAATTCCCCTTCTGTGGCTCAAAATATTAGAATAAGCTTTAACAATCCTACTAAAGCAGTCTTCAAAAATAAGGTAAAGTGCATTTTTTATTCAATAACTTTAAAACAAAGGAAAGCAGTTAGTTCCTCCAAAACCAAATTCTAGTCAGATCCCTTTTTTTACTTATTTTAAATGTTGATTATTAACCTCTTTGCAATCTGATGATACTTGCATACATAGAAGCAACTGATCTATTAAAGTTTACCAATGAATTTTCAATGTTAGAAATAATTTCGTTCTTCTTTTAGATTTAGAAAGAGGAGATAAGCCAAAGATTAATGGGCATCCTACCTGCCTATTCCCCACTCCTGTCATTTTTTCGTAAGCAAAGTAGTCTTTCCTTATAACATTAATGACACTCCTCTTCTTAGATCCAAAACAGTTAGAAATCTAGGAGTTACTTTTGATCCTGGACTCTTATTTAACCATCATATTCACGCTACCATTGCACACGTCAACATAAATATGGGTTTTGTTATACTTACTCAATTCGAGAGAATTTCAGTCAGTTGATGTATTACTTTCTCTTTACTTTGCCTTAATACGTTCAAAATTAGAATACTGTTTCTCAGATTGGCATCCTATGTATGACAATAAAAAATACATGATTGAAAACGTTCAAAGAAAATTTCTAAAGCACTTTTATTTTAAGGCTCATGATTTTTATTCACCTATGGGTCATCCTCATGACCTATTATTAGTCGACAATCTAGACACTCGTAGACTGTACCTCTTTGACCTTATTGTACAAAATTGCAAATAATTTGTTAGATTGTCCTGAAATCCTAAGCAGACTGGAATTTAATATTCCTCGCGTAAACTCACGACATCGTAGACTTCCAATACCGAAAAGAAATATTTTATTGTCATCTCCATCCATATCAAATGTGCAAGATTTATATGTCCCTGCAGGATTCGATTGACCTGTTTGATACCTCGGCTCTTAAAATTAAGACTATTATATTGCGACCTTATTACATGCTTGTTGCTGTGTTTCCTTTAGCATAATTTCAGCTTTTTGTTTTTTTTTATTTGTTATTTGCCTTTTAATCTGTTTTTTAACTTTATGTAACCAGTCTGCCCTGCGATTGGTTTTCACTGTTGGGCAGTTGTATACTAAATAAATAAATAAATATAGTTTAGAAAAGGAAGTGTTGTGCACCAAGGTGGATTTTATAAGGAAGTGTAAACGAAATGGGAAGGATATTTCAGAAAATAGAAGTAGAATAAAAGAAACACAAAATTGTATGTATCCAGCTATATATGTATTAACTAACTGCAACAATTAAAGTAAGGTGCTAATGTATACGACGTATTTTATTACAACCCCAACGAAAATCCTCCGTTACGTACACGCGAACCGAACTTAAGTCCTATAAATTAGGAATGTAATTGTTTACATACACAATCCAGTAGCAATTTAAAATTTCGAAACGGATTATCTATTGTTTAATAAATAACAATTAATTAACCGCTTTAATCGAGTCTAATAGCAGATTTCATTTCATCCCATACTGTTAATCCCGCGCTGAGAAATGTATTACTATCTAAATAGCGAAATATTTAAATCCGGCGTATATTTTCCGCTTAACTCGCATGTTTCCATGAATTAATTACATGTAAATCAAACGGATGGTAATTTTAATGAAATTATTCATCGTGTTTGTTTTAATCTTGTTCGGATACCGCTTTATGTGTTTGCGTATAGTTGTTTTCGTTATTTGGATTTAAAAAAACTATTAATTACTAGTTATTTTCATTTCAGTGGGATAATTATTGCAGTGTATAAAATAGAGAACGGAAATCTGCGTTCGTTAGCAGAACCGGAATACAGAGCGTGGCGTTTATAATGTATAAAAATTATACAACTTCTTTATAATATAATACAGTATGCGCCAAAAATATGGAATAAATTCAATAAAAACGAAACAATTATTTTTTGAGAAAAATTCGCGAACAGGTCGATTTTTAATTTAAAAAATATATATTTTAGCGTAAAATGCGATTTTAAAATGTCATTTGTTTTCGAATAATGACGTCATCGATTTTTTTTTAATGGCAACACCATATTTTTTTCCTTGATTCTGAAAGATCGTTTAATTCTCTATCAGACAGTACTAAAATTTTGCCCTTTTACATAGGAAAGTTTTCGACTAAATGACGATTGAATGTTAGAAAACGTAAATCAATTAAAATGAAGCAAAAACGTTATCAAGTTTAGTTTTTCGAATTCCATAGTTCTTTTATGGATCACGTAGGTGAAAATCTTAGCAAAGTGTCATTGTCACACCGACTTTCTAATAAGTATTGTAAGCGACATAGAAATTATTATTCAATTTAAAGTATTATGGCACATTTAACTGTTACTCAAAGAATTGAAATTTTAATTCTTATCGGATGCTGGAATATGACTAGAACTCAGCAGGAAGTTTGCGATTTATTTAATGAAAAATATCCAGATCGCCCTAACAGCCAATCAACAGTCAGTAAGGTAGAGTCTAAATTTAGAGAAACTGGCAATGTTGTAAATATTCCAAAACCTGGACGTCCAAGCATTAATGAAAATCAGAAACAGAACATTTTGATAAGTATTGTAGATAATCCTCATAATTCTTCACGATTGGTTGCATTAAACAATGACACTAGTCAGAGCACAGTGCTACGTATATTGAGGAAGGAAAAATATCATTTCTACAAAATTCAACTTGTGCAGGAACTCAATGAAGATGATCCCGATCGCCGCTTACACTTTTGCGAAATTCTAATGGATTTATGTCAAGGAAATAGAAATATACACCGGCAAATACTTTTTTCAGATGAGGTCACATTTTGTCTCAATGGTACAGTAAACCGTCAAACTTGCAGATATTGGAGTCGGGAAAATCCTCATTGGATGGCAGAGGCACATACCCAACACCCTCAGAAATTAAATGTGTGGGCTGGAATAGTTGACGACACAATAGTAGGGCCTTTCTTCTTTGAAGGAACCCTTACAGGACAAAGATATTTAGAGTTTATAGAAAATGACCTTGTTCCAGCCCTTGCAGTAATTTTTCCTAACGATAATGACCCTGACATTCCTGACGATACCATATGGTGTCAGCAAGACGGTGCACCTCCGCACTATGCGCGCCCTGTACGAGATTTTTTTTTTGTACTGATTTCCGGGAGGTGGATCGGCAGACGCGGACCGATAGAATGGCCTGCAAGATCGCCAGATCTTACACCTCTTGACTATTTTTTATGGGGATACTTGAAGTCAAAAGTGTACATTAATAAACCACGTAATTTAGAAGAACTTCAAAATCGCATTCGGGACGAAATACGCAGAGTTACCCCATAAATCATTCATAATGTGCAAGAAGAATTTCTTCACAGGCTTGCGCATTGTCAAGAAGTTGGTGGATGGCAATTCGAACATTTAATTTAAGTATAAAATTTAATCAATTGTATTTTATTTTACATACCTCAGAATTGTTACTTTTTTATGGATAAAATTTACGTTTTCTAACATTCAATCTCATTTACTCGAAAACTTTCCTATGTAAGAGGGCAAAATTTTAGTACTGTCTGATAGAGAATTAAACGATCTTTCAGAATGAAGGAAAAAAATATGGTGTTGCCATTAAAAAAAAATCGATGACGTCATTATTCGAAAACAAATGACATTTTAAAATCGCATTTTACGCTAAAATATGTATTTTTTAAATTAAAAATCGACCTGTTCGAGGATTTTTCCCAAAAAATAATTGTTTCGTTTTTATTGAATTTATTCCATACTTTTGGCGCATACTGTATATAAACAGTTTTATGTAAAAAAATTCTATATCCACGTTTTGCCAAGAAAATTTAACTATAAGTGGCAAATAAGTACTAGTACGGTCCTGCCCAAACTATTACCGTTCTAAAGGCCGAACCAGTATTGCCAGATGGTATAATACGGAAATTTGTAAAGTGAACAAAGAAATAGATAAAGGGTTTCATACATTAATAATATTGATCTGGACTGGACAATGGCTACTGTCCCAAGACTCCACATTTATATGACAAAATTATTTTTTGCCACAGAATACGCTGGATTTTTGACCACTACTTAAGAGACACTCTGTGCTTCCCTGTGGATGGTTCTATTTTTGATAATTCCTTATGCGCAGTTTTTTAACGAAATGCTTTAAAACCATTTTATAACGTCTGCCGACGATCTTAAGAGTCTGTACGGATTAACGACAGACTCAAAGAAACGTAGAAAGTAAAACAACAAAGCCTCCACACTAATCAAATTACTAATAATGGACTGTGTGTCTGAAAAAGATGAAAATGAATTGTAGAGATTACACGTTTTCGATGCGCTAGAGGCTAGGTGATGTGGTTTACCATAATAATATACAGAAGAGCAATTCTTTACTGAAATTCTTTGTTCTAGAGATTCTGTGGTCTTGGTGCCATGTTTTTGGCAGCATTTGAAATGGGATGAAGGCAAATTGCGAGAAAAGTGCAAGATACTTCCATGTACGTGCTTTGTAGCAATATAAAATTACTTTTTTCTTTAGCTTAATTGGGTTTTTCCACACTTCTGAAATAATAAAGATTAACTGAATAAACCATTACAGCAAAAGGATCAGTCGAGTGTTATTTCTGAAACTAAGGTTGCTTATCCAAAAAATCTCACACTGAGAAAGCAGTACTTTCATATTGTTTGACGTTTCGAGAAACTCTGTTTCCGTTTAAAAATTGCAAATGTATTAAACGTAAGTCAAGTTTGATAGTTTAAAATTTGTTTATCTGCTTCCATAGAGATGTTAATTACAGGGATTGGAAAATCGACTATCTACAGACTTTTAAAGGAAACAAAAAATGAACTGTAAATCCCCTAAAATCATCTACAGGGAGGTCAAAAGTCGTTATAGATGATTTCTTCAAAAATGTCATTCGCAGAAAAGTACTCATTTTATTTTAAAAAAGAAATACCAACGCTAAACAAAATTTTAAGTGAACTTTTAAAGGATAACGATTTGCTAAAAATCAGTAGAAGCAAATTATGGGCCATCTTACGAGAGTTGAATTTTTGCTGGGAAAAACAGAACAGGAAGTCAGTTCTTATCGATAAAGATGAAATTATTTGTCGGCGAAAATCCTACTTAAGATCAATTAGAAAATTCCGTGACGAAGGGAGGAATATTTATTATCTAAACGAAACTTGGGTCAACGAGAAATATACTGTAACAAAAGTATAGCAAGATAAAAATGTAAAAAGTTTTCGACAAGCATTTTTGGATGAACTTTCAACAGAGTTCAAGTGACACATATAAGTAGTGCCAGTGGTTTTGTAGATGGCGGTTTACTTTTATTTGAATCTAAAAATACAGGTGACTATCACGAAGACATGAACGCAGATTTTTTCGAAAAGTATTTTACACAGATGTTGGATCTTATTCCTCCGGGGTCTGTAATTGTCATGGATAATGCCAGTTACCATTCACGGCAGACCGAGCGGACGCCTATCACTGCTTGGAGGAAAGCCGATATAATTCAATGGTTTTCCGGAAAAAACATTTCTTTTGAAAGAAATATAATGAAAAAGGAACTTTTGACACTTGTTAATCTTAATAAAGATCAGAAAAAATATGTTATCGATGAAATGGCAACAAATCGCCAAATAACAGTACTACGGTTACCACCTTATCACTGTGAACTTAACCCAATCGAATTAGTCTGGGCGCAGGTAAAAGGAGATGTAGCGCGAAATAATACGACGTTTAAATTAAGTGACGTGAACATTTTGTTAAAAAATTCCTTGGAACGAGTAACTGCAGATAACTGGCAAAGATGTATACATCATGTACAAAAAGAAGAAGATGTGGGAACTCGATAATTTAATTGACGTTACTGTGGAACCTATCGTTATCAATCTAGAAGACGTCATTAAAATATTCAGAGGATGAATTTTAACATACCTACTTTTTTATTTTCTTTATTGTACATTTATACAACACTACATTTACTCACCATAGTTTGAATTTTCAAAATACATATATTTTTGTGTGGGATAAAAGTCTATTCATTAAATTTTAATAAATGTTCTGATAATAATATTGAATAATTTTATTTGAATTACTGTTTTGAAATGCTGTTTTTATATTGTTTACTTATAAGAAATATGGACCGAGAAATTGAAGCGGCATAGACAAAGACGGATTGTCGGGGATTAAATTTTAGCTACCTGCTACAATTTAGTCTGGTCTGATCAAACAAGTTTTTTTAAAAGTACACCTCATCTATATCGGTAATACATAATATAAAAATATTGAACATAAGCACCAGTACTACATTTATTTACGATTTTCATACATAATAAGCTTTTATTACTCTCTTTCATTTCTAAACAGACTATAAACCCGGTTTGTATAATCTCTTATACGTATTTTTGAATACTCATTTATTCTCAAACAAAAAAGTTGTAGCAAAAAATAACTTAGGGGATGCTCATTTCAACCCCTTGTAAAGGACAGGAATTTTCGAAAAGTTCCATGTTTTTTTTGGAAACTCGTGACTCCAATCAATGAGATTGTCCAGATATAGTTTAAAATCGTCACGTCGAAGGATTGTTTCCGTTTTGATAAATAAATTGTATCTCTATGAAATGTGTTTACAGATTGTCGTAAATCTGTATTCTATGTAATGTAATAAATCACTAGATGCAGATTACATATTTCTTATCGTTTAGCATTTTTTATAGTTTGTGAAACACCTACATTAACAAAGAATAATAGAAAGATTTATTTATATAACAAAAAAATACAATCTGAAATATCAGAATTTTTAAAAGTTTGCGAAAAAATCATTTTTTGATTAGAAAACCCCGTAAGACATTCCACCCTTTATAATAAATAACGTAATGACTCTTTCTGACGACATCTCAGCGACTAAAATCCTCTTAGGAGAGACAGCGCAGAGTTACGTTTAGAAGAGCAGTAAAACCAATTCCGACCGTTTACAGCTCCCTATAAATTAGAAGGCTGTCAGTAATATTTTCAATTAGGGCGGCTATTAACCGACCCGGTGCAAAGCGATCAACCCCTTCAGTGCCGGGGCATGAAAGGTTGCTCTCGAGATTATCGTCGTTTCTGTTTAAATTGGACCGTTCCAGATGAAAGATGTTCCGAAGACGACGCGCTTTCGTATTCATTCACGTTTATACATGTATGTATATACTTATATCGTCTATGTCCGTTAAAGAATTGGTCAAACCTTACCACTAGATCAGGATGTTAAAGTTGAAAAAATAAAAACGATTTTCAGATACGTAAAGGGATATTTTTCTAATTTGATATAAGGAGTTTAACATGGACCTACTTGATTTGCTGCGATTTCAGGTCAATACAAAAACCAGTGACGTGCAAACTATACAGGGTGAGTCATTATTAACGGTATATAGCTTAAGGGCATATTGTTAACGTCAAAATAAAGCGATTGAGCCCAACTTGCTTTATTCAATTGTTGCTCCTTTTCATTCTACAGGGTGTTAATGTTTTTTGAGGTGGAATATACGAATATGCAAACAGTGTTGAGATCACGACTAGGGGTCGCTAGTAATACTGTACTGTCGATGTAAAAATATGTCTAACTTTTTGTATTTTATACTTTTGAATTAAAAAAAAATACTATTGAACTACATTCATTTCAAAATAGAAAAGGTATACCTGTTACAAATCGATACACTAAACTGTTTTCGAGAAACAGACGATTCAAATTTTTCAGATTCGGAATTAAATTAGAAAATTTGGTCTTAAGATATCAAAACTGAATTAACAATAAGACGAACACTACAGCACTACTGAAAATTTGATTATGCATATCTTAACAAATTATTAATCATAAAAGATTCTCGAAGTGACCACCACCGATTTCAATGCACTTTCTTAACCTCTTATTTAAATTTTGTTTGAATTTGAATTAAGTTCTATGTTGCTTGATAATATTAACCGATTGTTGAATCTTTCCCCATAGTTGTTCTTGCCTATTAATAATATCTTTGTAAACTAAAGATTTAATATAGCCCCAAAAGTAAACAATGAACGGATTTAAATCAGAACTACGTGCAAGCCAAGGCCAATGCAATGGTCTGGAAAATTTCTATTAATATATTCTTTTACTCGTCGAGGGTAATGTGCAGGTGCACCAGCACGGAAAAACCAGAAGCTCTGTCGTAAATTTAAGGGAATATCTTCAAGAAGCAATGATGTCATTAATTAGAAAATTTAAATAATTTTCTCCATTAAGTGGACGTGGTAGTACTGGTAGTACGACAAGCCCCACAATATTATCGGAGAGAATTCCACAACAAATGTTGATAGAGAACTCTTGTTGAAAATGCATTCTCTTGGCAGATGAGGATTTTCTAGTTCCCAAGAATGACTATTTCTCCTAATAAAAATACCTCGTCAAGTAAATGTGGCTTTGTCCGTAAATAATATTTTATTATAAAATGTTAGGACATTTTTTCAGAATTAACACCCTGTAGAATGAAAAGGAGTAATAATTGAATAAGGCATGTTGAGCTCAATCGCTTTATTTTGACGTTAACAACGTTGACGAATATTTACAAGTTACAAGGTAGAAAATAGTCGATTTTAATATTAAAATTTTTACATTGAGCGTTTTATTTTGAACTCATTACAGGTTGCAACGATTATAGGAGTCGCAGGTGCTTATCGATGCAATGAATTAACCTTTTTAGATATCATTCTGGTCCAAGACAAAGGCAGTTACCTATACGCACTCATTCCGGATACAAAAACAAATATTTCAAGTAGGTTCACGATCATGGAAGAAGCTTTTTCATTCAATGATGTAGAAAATACATCGACGTAAAAATGCCGGTGGAAAATTTTTCTTGCGGTAGTGGCTAGAAAATGTACTACACAACGTGTAGGCATCAACACAATTTCGAGAACGTTTTCAGAAGTGCATGCATTTCTTGAGAGCCCTGGCCCATTAAGTTTTCCGGACAAGGAATGAGGCGTTCTGCGGCAACATTACCGGCCAATGCTGGGGATGATATTACCACTGTGAAGCGTCATGGTGATTAGAAAACGACTACGGTAAAGGAAAGTTATACTGAAGATTCACTGTCCAGCAAGTTGGCAATTGCTGAAAAAATCCAGGTTCTACCTGGCGAAGTTTTGGGCTCCTCCAGTCCTTCAGAAACTCGTTATCGACTAAATTCAAATAATCCCGGTCAAACTCACAAGTTCTTTGAAATAAATGTTAATTTAGGAAGGAATAATCGGAAACAGGACAATATAATTAATGGTCTAGATTTTCTAACTAAGCCAACGTTTCGATTTATTTTAAATCTTCTTCAGGGCTACAATAGAAAGCAAGAGATAAGAAATTATAAAAACAATATTGACAATGTAAAATTTAAAAACAAAACAAAAGAATAGTTATACATACATATGAATAATTTGAAAAAAAAAACGTATTAAAATACTATTCATTAAACAACAAAACATTAGATTAAAACATTAATTTAAAATTTGTTTAAAAAATTAGTAGCAACCTTACCTAGTGAGACAAAACCAGAGTCAAAAACAATAAAATTATTATTCATCATATAATGAACAAGTCAGTAGGAAATGCTTTTACTAAACGATATAAATATATAGTGGTAAACTGTAATGTTTCGAATAGTCTTCTAAATTAAATATAAATATCAGACATCGAGATACTAATTAATGAAAAGTAAAAAACCAGTAAGAAAAAGCAATAAAAATAAGACGTTGACAACAAAAGAAAGAATAATGTACTGAATGTTCATATTATAGGTATTTACATTTCATAAATTTCTTAATGATACCATTATAGATTACTCTTGAATGTTCAGTATCAGACTTCTTATTAATGGTATTATTTTGAGATTGTATACATACCATCTCGCTAATAAGCCTTTTTTGGTAATTATATTCCTTGTCAAAAATCTTAATTGAATCATTATTAAAATTAAAATTATGGTTATATTTGAAATGATGAAGAGCCAATGCTGTATGTTCTTTTTTGTTAATATATTTAGGGTTACATGACGATTTATGCGAGCTCATTCTATGTTTGATATTTTGTTTTGTCTGTCCAATATACATCCCTAAACAATCATTACATTGAATACCATAAATTACGTGCGACAGATACGATTTTTCTAGTTTGTCTTTCATGGATGAATATAGTTGACCTATTGTCTTGCTTTCTATTGTAGCCCTGAAGAAGATTTAAAATAAATCGAAACGTTGGCTTAGTTAGAAAATCTAAACCATTAATTATAGTGTCCTGTTTCCGATTATTCCTTCCTAAATACAAGTTTAAGGATATTAACAATATAACATAAATGTTAATAACAACAATTCTAAATAAAATGCTATACAATCAAAGCGTGGTATTATGAATTCTAATCCACTAGTGTGTTAAAAGCCTTTAATCCACGGAAAACAGACATATTAAACCTTCTTAATATAGTGGCTGTGGATAGATTATTTGCAAGATTAAGAGAAAGCGGTACATTTAAACAAATTTTTACAATTTTCGTTAGTTGGTATGTTTCTGGTACAACTAAGTTCTGCAAATGTATGCGTAGTGCCTTATATTCGTATATTGGGGGTTAACATCATCTGCACATCTCTTCAAGTAAATGGGAGAAAGTGAACTCGACTAATCGTTAAATCAACTAGTGAGAACCAGGCAGAATTTCAAATAGCTGCCATTCCGTCAGTATCGGTTAGCAAAATAAAATGCAAATTCAATTAACTCTAAACCCTTCAGGCGTTTCCGGAGTAAGTACAGGAATAATTCAGCGAGCAGAGTGGAAGCTTTATTTTAAGGATAATTAGATTTTGCTACGTTTTTTTTTTTCGGTTTTACTGAAGGAGTGTAAATTTTGTTCAGGATACGATCGACGATATACGGAATTAGGTACTTCAAATTCTTTAATGAAATATATTTTCGTTGCTGTTTTTTAAAGAAAAATTACAATGACTTGAAATTTAAAAGCTAATTAACAGATACGTACCTATATATATTTTTAATACAGATCTACTTCAGTAAAATTAATTTTTGTAGTACCAATTTGAAATAGTTGCTTGAATTGGCACTTATCGATGGTTTTCTGAAGTTAGTGGGAGTTCCTAATAGACTAAATGATTAAAATTGGTATTTTGATCGAAAGAAGAACAAATATAACATTTGTCTGTCCATCTAATATCTATCAGGTATTATTGTTAATAAAACTGTTTAGCCATTTTAAACGACGGTTATCTCAGGCGACAAGTCTGCAAGAGAAAATGAGTTTTTGGCCCATTTTCGCCATCGAGCTAAAATTCCGAAATCAATTTTTTCGAAAACTGTCATCAAAAGGCGACATTTTCGTTAAATTTTCAGTTCTTTTTTTGCCCCCTATCTGCGAAATATTTGTTGTTCTAGAACGCCAAAGTCTTATTCGTTGTAGAACATAAAAACAAATGTCAAAATGATTTGTCAATTTTTCCAAACTTATTTATGGTTTTATTAATTAAACAACATACATTTTTAGTAATATAACATTTCAATACAAAACAATAACTATTTCTAACTATTGTATTCGTGGCAAGTTTCGTATGCTCTGCTGAAGATGGTGCCAATGTATGTGCCACTGAAAGTGTCCGCTACCATACTAGAACGCCACCCCCCATTGATTGAAATAAGTTGATATTTATTTTGGCACATTCATTATTTTGTTGACAAAAAATCTTCGACTTGTAACTGCCGGACGTAAAGAACGGTATTTGCGGTATATCTTCATTTGATCTAAACTTGAATCACAAAACATCTAGGAGTATGAGTTTTGGAACTCTTATAATAATAATTGAATCTCTGTCTTCTATATCATCGATCCTTATCTTTAGCAGCTCATCTTTTTTAAAATAATAATAATAATAATAATAATAATAATAATAATAATAATAATAATAATAATAATAATAATAATAATAATAATAATAATAATAATAATAATAATAATAATAATAATAATAATAATAATAATAATAATAATAATAATAATAATAATAATAATAATAATAATAATAATAATAATAATAATAATAATAATAATAATAATAATAATAATAATAATAATAATAATAATAATAATAATAATAATAATAATAATAATAATAATAATAATAATAATAATAATAATAATAATAATAATAATAATAATAATAATAATAATAATAATAATAATAATAATAATAATAATAATAATAATAATAATAATAATAATAATAATAATAATAATAATAATAATAATAATAATAATAATAATAATAATAATAATAATAATAATAATAATAATAATAATAATAATAATAATAATAATAATAATAATAATAATAATAATAATAATAATAATAATAATAATAATAATAATAATAATAATAATAATAATAATAATAATAATAATAATAATAATAATAATAATAATAATAATAATAATAATAATAATAATAATAATAATAATAATAATAATAATAATAATAATAATAATAATAATAATAATAATAATAATAATAATAATAATAATAATAATAATAATAATAATAATAATAATAATAATAATAATAATAATAATAATAATAATAATAATAATAATAATAATAATAATAATAATAATAATAATAATAATAATAATAATAATAATAATAATAATAATAATAATATTTATTAATCCTTTAAGACATATAAAATGCATAGGATAATACAAACAAAAGACAAAATACATACAAATACTTTAAAAGTCATTGTCATTGATAAATTCATCAATACTATATGAGAATTTTTAACTAAAGAAGAAATATTTTCTTTGATATATAATAAGGTTTTATAAATATAAATACAGGGTAGTGTCAGTATTTTATTGTTAATGAAAACTTTCTTATACGATTCCCGGGGATTAATTCCAAATATGTTTCTAAGTATCCGTTTTTGAGTTACAACTCCCATTCCTAACAGCACTACCCCACAAAATTATTTTGTAGGAGAGGTGGCTATAGACTAAGCTGTAATAAATGTTTAATAATGCATATAAGCATAGTTTTTCTTATTCGAGATATTGCATACAGTGATTTGTTGAGTATTTTGTTGAGCATATCGATATGTATAGACCAATTCAATTGGTAATCAAGATAGACACCCAAGAACTTGGTATTATCATTAGATTCAAGAACAGAATTATTAATATTAAGGTGTAGTTTGACCTGCGGATTACACGAAGATCGAAAATAAACTATTACAGTTTTATCAACATTTAAAATAAATGCGTTAGCTTCACACCAGTTAACAAAAGATCGTATAAAACCCTGACAAACGACTACGAGTTCCTCAGGGGTCCGCGCTGACACCACAAACATCGTAAGATGAGGTGCGTTAATAAAGCTCGGTAAGTCGTTGACAAATAACAAAAAAATTCCCAGCACCGATTCCTGAGGCACTCCAATATCCATATTACGACAATGCGAAGTAGTATTGAGAACTCTAGCATGCATAGTTCTGTCAGATAGATAATGAACTAACCAATTCAAAAATATTCCTCTAAATCCAATACTATATAATTTATCTTTGATAAAGGAGATACGAAGACTGTCGAATGCTCGTGACAAATCAAAAAAAAGACCAGCTACATGCTTACCACTATCAAGCAAACTGTAGATACTCTCAGTGAAACTGCAAGCTGCTGACTGAGTAGATCTACCCCGTCTAAAACCGTGTTGGCAATTTGTCATAATTTTGTATTTATCAATAAAATCAAACATTCTGTTAAAGACTACTCTTTCAAATACTTTAGAGAAAACACTTAACATTGAGATCTATAATTTGCTATATCTTCAGGATCAATTTTTTTGAAAACAGGTAATACTATGGCCTTTTTAAGAGCACTAGGAAAACGGCAACTGACTATGGATAAATTAATAAAATAAGCAATGTGCTGGACTAAATGAGTTGATATTGTTTTAATTAACTTGACAGACAAGCAATCAATACCAGCATTATTTTTGTTTTTTAAATTATTAATAATGTTCAGTACCTCATCTGAATCTACGGGGTAAAAGAAAAATGTAGTGTTAATGATTTTCGAAGACGTGCAAATCATAGACCCCAAGTTGCCAAAATGAACAAGCAGTTTTTTTTCAGTGATAGTGGCAAAATAGTCTATAAAAGCACCGGCAAGTTGCTTGGGATCCGAACAACGATTGCCCTCTAAATTTAGAGAAATATTCTTTTTCAAGTTTTTTCTACCAGTTTCTTTATTTACAAGATTCCACACTGTTTTATTTTTGTTGCTAGAGCTGTCAATTAGTCTGTTGTGAAATGCTAATTTAGACCTTCGTAACAATGCATTATGATTGGCTTTAGCTTCCTTATAAATCATCTGAGAGTTGCTGCTACCCTCTTGTCGGCACAGCCAATATAATTTTTTTAGGCTCAAACTGGAATGTTTAATTTCAGAAGTTACCCATTTAGCTTGAGTTCTGCCATTATTACGTATATAATAGTGTTTTACAGGACAAGTAAGGTCCAATACATACTTTATAATGTTTATAAAATTATTAAAGCGATCAACGTCATCAGTGTAAATTTCATCAAAGTTAGTTTTAGATATAAATGAAACTAAATTAATAATAATAATAATAAAAGCTCCACAAACATCAATTATTAAAATGACCTAAAAAATTGTCCAAAATTAGTTAAACCGATCGAATTATATTAATTTGAATTACCTTTTCTTACAGAAATTCATTATCACGTGCTTCTTGTAAAAATCTCTCAATTTTCTCTTTCATTCGACTTCTGTACTTTTCTGGACGGTACCTAACTAATTGCTCCATTGCTATACATCAATCCACAAGGAAAGGTTTCATTTTGCTACTTTCTCCTTAACAAAACATTTTCCTAACAATTTTTACTGACAAATATCGTCTTTATGCCAAAATTTGCTAAAATATTTTTTCACGAATCACTCGGAATCTTCTGCATTCTATTTATCCGTACCCATACAAATCTCTTGGATAAAGTAACTTATATCATCCCTTACTGAAATGTTTGAAAGAAGCAAAGGCTTCTTGCACAGGCAGGGATTGTTTAGCATTAAACATGAATTTCTTAACGCGAATCCGGAACTACTGGAATAGTATAACAACGGAAATCGGATAGACATAGCTCTACCAAAAGAGAATACAAAGCGAAGTGATGACGAAAAAATCCCCCATTATTTAAATTCGAGAAAATTCGATAAATCTATATTCGTATTAATATTTATGAGTTCTTCTGTAAAAGGAAAATGGATAATTTGTTCGACTGTTCAATAATATAAACAGATTGCTTTTGTGTCTCGGTCAGCCACAGAATTGGATATTTCGTAAAGCATTACTTCAATTACATACATGATGAGAATTTATACTGTGGAAATATTGATTCTGTGGATTGGAGAACTTGAAATTTATTTACTAGATACTTATTAAAACAGGATTCTAAAGTATGGTGTAATGGAAAAATGTATACAAGGTAAATACAGGGTAGCTGTGATCAAGTACAAATATTTTAAGAGGGGATAAGGAAAAATAAGAATTAACGGAATCATCCATCAAAAAATTTATTTTTTTCAGAGCTACACTCAGGTGCAAAAAAAACGCAACAGTGAAATTTTTGGTAACGTTTGAAGACAACTTTTAAGTTTTTGTTTTTAGGCTGATTTTCATCATTTTTTTATAAAACTTTAGGTAAAATGATCAACTTTAATCCGCGTATTTAGTCGTTTGATAAATGTTGGCCTTTTAGTCATTATACAGGATTAATTGAAAGGTTGCTTCATGACCTTAATTTTAAAACGTCCTGTGGAATAATTTCATTACCAAATTTCTTTAAAAGGTCAATATTCATTAAGAACCATTCATTTCCTACAATTTGTTTATTGGTTCATGTTTTTATGTGCATTGGTTCATTTTTAAGAGCAAAATAAACATGTCACTACTTTAAAATACTAACTAACCGAATTAACTTTTACTGTTATCTAACAGGTACTTATTATTATTCATGTTTATTTTCCTTCTTTCTATATTTGACAATGCTGTAAAAAACGATCGCATGGTACTTAACATATCTAGCCATCTCGGATGATGATTGATTGTCATAGGCACCGATATTCCGAGGGGAAAGAGGGTTTTGCCCCATTTTTTAAACGTCGAGAATTTCGAAATAATTTTAAATTGTCTTTTAGGCCTCCCTGAGCACGTAGTTAATTATTGTATTTAGTCATAGTTAACCCAGCATAGTTATTTTAAGGCACAATTGAATTTGTGAATAAGCTTCATTATTCATTTAACGACTTACTGTCTCTACCACTTTCAAATAACTGTTTGTTTCCAACGCAAGCATCAAGTGAAAAATCCTGTATGTAAATTTTCTTTGTAAGGTAATAGCAATTTTGGAGCGCTTCGAATTTAGGTTTTCCACCTTTTTAAAGATTTATTTACGCTTTGTATGCAAAGGTTTAATGCTGTAAATATTCCAAGCGCCTTATTCTATATTTTATGAGCCAACTTCCTATTTCTTGTCCCTATTCTACTCCTGTGGTTTGTGTGGACGGAATTATTCATCATTTTGTTATTCGTTCTGCTTGGCGTTTAGAGATTTACTAAATATATGTTCTTATATCTCTTTTTGCAACACGTATATATGACAGCAAGTACGCTCAGATTGAAACAATTTAAAGATATTACATTTCTGTGTCAAATTAAATGAAACAAAAGATTAATATGTCAATAATGCACCGATTTTCGGCATTTATTTATATTTTAAAGATAAATGAATATTTAGTGATGATTAGTAGTTTACTAAAATATAAGTTATCATTTTGCGTACAAGTTTTTATTTAAAAATCATCAAAATACATCATTATTGTTGATTTTTATTTCCAAAAGCCTTAGTTCTCAATTCTTCTTTTAAACAGATCTTTTGAAGCGTATATTTCAAACTGAAATTCAAACTATTGATTGACTGGTTCTATGCCTATACAGGGCGACCAAATGAAAACGAAACTGATTCTGCAAGATTGTAGAAAACGCTCAGACCCGTCGATTTTAGATTAAAAGGGGACATTCTTTGCTAGTATTTTTGATTCCTCCTCCCAAGCAAGGGTAACCATCATCCAAAATATTTAAATGGCATTGGGGGTTGAGTAATATTTATTTTGAAAGCTCTTACAATTCTCTTTACAATAAACTTTAAATTTTATAATTCCGCCCAGTAATTGCAAAAAATACGTTTGGTCAGTCAAATTACCAAGAAAAAAGGATCCACCAGCCGGTCGCCGAAAATTTCAGCCCATACATTTAATTTTTCACTCATTATTTCGCAAAATTGCAAACCGCGTTCATAATCATCCTCATGCAATTCCTGGATTAAATGTATTTTATGTGGATGGAATTTATTCTTCTTCAATATAGTTTGTATGCTAGTTCGATTGATCTCAGACACAGATGCCAGCTGCCTCGTACTTAATGTAGAATCAAGACGAACTTGTCCGAAAATTGAAATTTCTCTAGCTTCATTAACTATAGGTTTTTCAATTTCTCGGTTTTTATTGACTACGTTCCCTGTCTCTTTTTTTACTAACTCTAGAACATACTTCCTCCTGACATGTCGATCTCGATGTTTCTCCTTAAATAGCTGAGCTGTTCTATTCGCACATTTATTGTTCATACATAAATTTTAAATTCACTAATTTTACTTTCGGTGTATGTGTATACTGTTCATTTCTGCTTTTTACAAATGTGTTTTTTAAGCAAGTGATAACAAATCGCCAAAAACCAACGTAACGCAAGAAATACTAATTTAAACCATTGGCGTACTTAACATGAATGAGTGAAATTTTTACCGTTACTAATTGTTTGTACATAAGTTTCAACTTATGTAATTATAAAATTTAAAGTCTGTTGTAAAAAGAATTGTAAGAGCTTCCAAATAAATATTACTCATCCCCCAATGTAATTTAAATATTTCGGGGTGATGCTTACCCTTGCTTGGGGATGAAAGTGGCGGAGTCAAAAATATCAACAAATAATGAATGAATCTAAGATTGACGGATCTGAGCGTTTTTTTACAATCTTGACGCAGTTCCTGAAAATGGCTCTGTTTCGTTTTCATCTGGCCGCCCTGTATAAAGCAATAGATGAAACAAACACAAGGTAGTGCCATCAAAGCAAATATACGTTTTGATTTCTTTTATCTGGATATAAAACATATTAAACTTCTGTCAACTGTATCCAGAATAATTTATTTTCAATTTCTGCGCAATTCTTTATCAAAGGCAGTCTTCTTCCACATAAGGAATTATAATAGAGGAAAGACGTATATTTTTCCTGATACCTTCCAAATAAGTATGTCGCCGAAAGGAAGGATAATGATTTATATCCTGTGTAACATTAAAAGGAAATGAATTTATATCCAATTTATTCCGAAACCAAAATATCACTTAGAATTTGTCGGCCGCAGAATTGGGTCAACACGCAGAAAATTTGTGAAAAGACTGTTATTTATACCTCGTTGCTTGCCGGGATTTCAGGAGGGTGATCTTTGTAAAGGTACGGTTTCGACGTTGACGTTGTCGGGGACGGAATAAAGTACTTTTATACATGTTTTTTCTTTAAAAGATTGCCTTCATTAGTACTTGGTATACATAAGTATTCGCTCCAGAAACAACTTTGCGTGCTCTTTTCTATCTTTTCAATTATATTAATTTAGGAGTACGTAAATTCAGGTTTTATTAATAAGATTTAAAAGGTACAGCGCGTATTCAACAATGTAGACAGACGTAAAATATTCCAAATACTTGAAAAATATAGCAATATATTAGGTTAAAGGAATAAAAGGCACCTACATTTGTAGAGGACAATTGATTATAAAATAAGTAAATAAGAACAAGCAACATATGAAAATGATATCTAACATACATAATGCATGCTTAGTTATGTTATTTTTGTTACAAAGTATGTAGAGGCTTTTGCTGGAAAACATAAAGGAGTACCTAGTACTTTGTAAAAACTGAAAAACGAATTTTTAAAATATTATAATTGTTACAATAAAGCAGTGACATACCATTTTATTTAGAAAAATATACCGCCAATACCCGCCACTGAAGCAACCAAATTTTAGGATAATTTTTCAGATTTAGGACAATGTTTACATAAATCCATGCTCCCAATTTCAAATTATTTCACTCTCTAGTTTTTGAAATATTTAAGAAATAAAAAATAATTTTGTTTAACACCCTGCATATTTTTAACGAAGCGATAAAGATGAAATAATATATCAAAAATTCTTCTTAAAATTCATCAAGAGGTAAATTTTTGGTTACCATTTGTGATGACCCTATACAGGGTGAGTCAGTCATAATGTCATTAATTTTAACCACGTATTCGGGAGTCCTAATAAAGGCAGAAAATCGAATTTTTTTTACTCGACCTTTAAAAAAATAAACAAATCACGCTATAAAAATCAGTAACACGACGCTCCTGATGCGCTACGAAGTTTCTGAGGACGCACCCATACGGATTAAACATCATTGCCACATCATGTTTACATACATAATATCGTCTAATATATCAGCGTGTTATTCTAATTTACCCGCATTTCACGCATTTCTTTCCCCTCAAATTTTTAAATCACGCCACACATTTGGAGGGGGCATGGAGAGAATAGTGAGAATACAAGCAGTAAGCAGTAGTTTGTTTATTTCGGTCTCGCGTATTCGTCGTAAATGCATAATTTTACAAATTCCGAATATGCGGAAATGGTAGTGTTATATGGAGAACGTTTACGAAATGCGACTGACCCTAATTTTATTAATAAAGTGCTATGGACGGATGAGTGCAGTTAACAGGTTAATACCATACTACTTAAAAAACAATAAATTTTTAGGTTAGATGTATGTAACTACAAACTGAATAATTAATTGTACTTACGAGTAATACTAAAAATTCATATTTATTTGTAAAACGTAATGAAAACGTAATATCAAAATTGTTAAACTGTAATAACCCCTCGAAAACATTTATTTATTACCCACATTTGTTTTTATTAACAAATAAATCAATATTTAAGAAAATGTATCTAGATTTAAAAAAATAGTTTTACCCCTTGTCGCTAAATAACAGTACAAAAACTAGGTAACTAGGTTATTGACCTAATAATACGGTAGGTCAAGGTTCACTCTCGATGACTTAGATTAGCGGCGTGTCATTTCGGTCTTGGAGAGTTTTCTGTCGACAACACGATGGTTTTTTATTATTTAGTATTTAAACACGAAACACTTTTCAGCTTCTCTTAATAATTTACCCATTGGGTATAGGTTTTTTATGTAATGTACGTAAATAGTTTATTACTCGGTTTATTACTAGACACGTTGGAGTTTTGTTGCAGTTATAACAGCTACATTTGCTCAAAGAAAAATCCACACGCTACTTGTCGGTTTAGCTTTCAAAGGCGATTTGTTGTCAGCGTATGGGCAGGAGTGTACGGGTATCGTTTGATTGGGCCGTATTTTCTACCGGAAAACCTGAGTGGACGGCGTTATTTGCAATTTTCAATAGAATTATTTGATTATTTGATTTCATTGGATATTAACATTTTAAATTATTATTGGCTGAAGTTGAACTGAGCAAGAAAAAATGATATTCTAAAATAGTCAGTACAACCGTTTATTTATAATGTCTAAAACGTAGGTAGGAGGTACGAGAAAAATATTTCAACTTGACAACATTACATCAGATCGACATCGAGTTGAACTGTGAGCTGTAAACGACCAAGGCTGTGAGCAGTCAGTGACAGTCTGAAAAGGGGGTTTAAATAATGATTTGAAAATATTTCTTTCCGGCGTAAATATGCATATAGATTTTTTTTAATTGCTTATTCGCATTATACTCATTATTCCCTATCTCCTCTTAAAATGAATGACATTATGACTGACTCACTCTGTATAAAGAAAGGTTTCGTCAATAACATCGATATCAGTAAGTACATACGTTTTATCGCATTTCATTTTTTCAATTGCATTGTATTATCAATCCTAAGGCTCGCTACAGACTATGCGTGAATTCGCGATTCGTGATATGCGAGAAATTTGCGAATAGCGTGTAGGATCTTAGTCTGCCTTGTAATGTGGCTATTTAATTAATATCAACAAAAAGCTTACTGATACCTACAAATGTTTTAGGCATTATTTTTTGCAGGAAACATAATAGAACCATTTAGTATTTATTTTCAACATTATTAGAAACAAAATTTAAAAGTAAATAATGAAAACTACTAGATAACTTTAAAATACCTAGATATATTTAAGTTCTAAAGAAATTGGATTGGTCGGGGTGAGCCTATTCCTTGGCCACCCCGATCACCCGACTTGAATCCGTGTGATTTCTACCTTTGGGGGCATCTAAAGCAACTTCTGTATTGTACCTACATAGCGAATGAAGCTGCATTAGTGGAACGTATTGCCAGTGCCTGTGAAACACCTGGGATATTCCGAAGAGATAGAAGACAGATACGAAGACTATTTACAGCATGTATTGATGTACAGGGTAGCCATTTCCAGCATTTAAGTTTACTACCCTTTTTTTCTAAACAAATAAAATTATAATATACAATTTGCTATATGTTTAATTGTATCCTGTATGTCAAAAACGAATTTTGACACGAAATTTAAGACTACTATTTACAGACGTCAAATATTTTGGAAATTTTAAATTCAATGTAAAATAAAGACGAAGTAATGCCTATGCCCATCTGAAACACTATTACATACTGCAACGTTGTCTTGTCTTTCTTATACAGGGTCGGAAAATGCTGATGGTCTATCTGAGTTTACATGAGAACGACAAAGTAAAGTATAGAAATCCGTGCGGTAGACAAGGATGACTATATTGACGACGTTTTATAAATTAGAATAACATCTGAGCAGTCGCTCCCACTTCTAACCGAGCGAAGATGGCGATTGGTCGCTGAGATATGTGGGAATGGATTTTATTCGTTGAATAACGAAACGAGCGGTGACTATTTAGATTTTAAAACGTCGTCAATATAGTCATCCTTGTCTATCGCACGGATTTCTATACTTTACTTTGTCGCTCTCATGTAAACTCAGATAGACCATCAGCGTTTTCCGACCCTGTATATTTTTCAAAACAGTTATTTTCTGTTGATACAATAATGAATAAGTATATATGATAGTATTTAAGTCACTTGTACATCTTCTGCAAAATATAACACAACAGCATAAAAAACGCATGCTCAATCACAAGCATGCTTATTTGAGAATAACTCCTCACCTCACTCTCGTATTTGTATTTTGTATTTTCTACAGTAATGAAAATTCGAGAACAAAAAATTATATTCAACACCCTGTATCTCAGAAACGAAGCCTTCTGCGACATATGTTTATAGGAACTATTCTTCTTAAAAACACGTGTGCTATCTTCTGTTAAAGCTTGTCTACAATAAACTGACTCACCCTGTATAGTGATGGAAATAATAAATCTTCTTGGTTGTCGACATTTAAAATAAAGACAGCTTGTGTTAAAGAAGTGTTACATATACACAACAGCTAGGTACTTACACAAGTTAGCATTTAACAGAGGCTAATCAATGATTCAAAGACTGAAACAGTCAGCTTCAGTTTCATGTGTATTGTCTTTAAGTGTAACTCCTCTAGTTCTTGTTAGTGCACGTATAATGGGGAACAAGAGTTATTCCAACGTCCGTCGTGGCATCTAGTTTATCGCCCATTTTAACCAAAGTTGCCTCGTAGAAGTTAAACTATACTTTGTTGTTGATAAGAACCGTAGAATCATTTTGATTTGTTGTTCGACACAAAGTTCTATTGGACAAGTTGGAAAACGAACATCTACAGGGGTCACTGGGGCATATGTAAAGTATATATAATTTTTCATGAATGGCACATTTAGGGTGGGTCCAGAAAAATCTACTGCTTGACCCAAGCTAACATTATTCCACCCTACTATACCCGCAGAGAGGGTGCCAATCCTCTCCACGAATATAGCTTATATACGGTCTACCGGCAGCTGGGCGCGAACCAACTCCGATCTACTTACCTCGATTCAAGTACTGACGCCTTAAACCGCGCGACCACTGACCGACAATGTTTCTGTCGATTAGCTGGCATCAATAAGATTAAATTTGTTTTAATATAAATAGTGATATATTAAAGTATATATTAAGGTCTTTAAAACAAGCGCGATTTTTCGAGCAAGACGAAGTCGGAGTGCTGGAAATAGAGCAAGTGTTTTAAAGACCAGTTTTCCACGAATGCACTATTTGCAGGGTTCAAGGCACCCTACGGTAAAGGGCGAAGATTAATAGTGACACATATAGGTAGTGCCAGTGGTTTTGTAGATGGCGGTTTACTTTTATTTGAATCTAAAAATACAGGTGACTATCACGAAGACATGAACGCAGATATTTTCAAAGAGTATTTTACACAGATGTTGGATTTTATTCCTCCGGGGTCTGTAATTGTCATGGATAATGCCAGTTACCATTCACGGCGGACCGAGCGGACGCCTACGACTGCTTGGAGGAAAGCCGATATAATTCAATGGTTATCCGGAAAAAATATTTCTTTTGAAACAAAAATGGTGAAAAAGGAACTTTTGACACTTGTCAATCTTAATAAAGATCAGAAAAAATATGTTATCGATGAAATGGCAACAAATCGCCAAATAACGGTAGTACGGTTACCACCTTATCACTGTGAACTTCGAATTAGTCTGGGCGCAAGTAAAAGGAGATGTAGCGCGAAATAATACGACGTTTAAATTAAGTGACGTAAAGAAGAGGAGAACATGTGGGAACTCGATAATTTAATTGACGTTACTCGTTATCAATCTAGGAGACGAAGATAATTCATCAGAATATTCAGAGGATGAATTTTAATATACCTACTTTTTTATTTTCTTTATTGTACATTTATACAACACTACATTTACACTACATATATTTTTGTGTGGAATAAAAGTCAATTCATTAAATTTAAATAAATATTTTGATAATAATATTGAATAATTTTATTTGAATTACTAAAAACCCTCTTAACCCGGTTATGATGCTTAAAGTAACCTCTTGTTTTGAAATGCTGTTTTTATATTGTTTACTTATAAGAGAAATGGACCGAGAAATTTAAGCGGCATAGACAAAGACGGATTGTCTGGGATTAAATTTTAGCTACCTGCTACAATTTAGTGCAACCCAGTCACACAAAATTTTTTTAAAAGTACACCTCATCTATACCGATAATACATAATATAAAAATATTGAATATAAGCACCAGTACTACATTTATTTACGATTTGCATACATAATAAGCTTTTATTACTCTCTTTCATTTCTAAACAGACTATAATAAAAAAACATGTATTCAAATATTAATGTCGTCGTCAAGTCCTGATCTGAGATCTACGATCGAAGTGCGGACTTTAGGAGTTATACTGTTTGAATTTAATTGTCGACTGATCACTCACTCTTCATTATTTTTTGTTATGTTGACAATTCTGTTACGTTTAACATAACATCCAACCTTCTGTGAAAAATAAGTGTAAAGTTCTCACAAAAATGTGCTGCGTCCCGGTACATCCTCTTAAAATTCTGAATGATGTCATATATTCCCGTGATTTTCTTAGCGCGAGTACGCAGCAATTCTCCGCAATTTATGGAAAATACAGATCAGCTATTAGGAAGAGGAGACGGAAGGGGTCAGAGCGCCATCAATCCCAAGATGCTTTCAGACAAGCCTGAACATAAAATAACGGATATTTGCAAAGCCTTGCCATCTCAAGAGCCCCATAAGAGAATACCCTACTGAAGAATTCGTAAGGATTTGGATAGATTCGGAGTGATTTAGCACATATTTTAAGTAAATATAGCGGAAGCTGGCGGTTCACATTTTCATGCGCATATCGAGGACCAGAATATATGGTGGCAGTATGTAATAAGCTTTCAGCTCAAAGTGGAGGGAACTCTATCCTTTGAACTTATATCTTGACAAAAAGTTTAACACTATTTGGATTGTATAACTATAGGAGCATTTAGATGTGAAAATATTTTTGGGAATGATTTTAAGGAAAGTTTATGTTTAAAATGACTTAACTTTCGAAGTTATATGCTACTGAAGTTTTTGTATAAATCTAGCATTTATGCAATTTAAAAATTTGGAAGTAAATAATTTTTTCAACAAAACTGTTAAAAGTGGGCTTTTTAATTGTCATTTTTGATGTTAAAAATGTCATTTTTTGACACGCGTGTTAAAAGTAAGTTACTTTTAACACTAGTGTTAAAAATAGTTTATTTAAATTTTGTTTTGAAAATTAATAAAACGTTTTAACAAACACATGAACAACTTTTTATTTTAAATAAGTACAAACCAACATTTTAACTAGTTATTACTATTAACATTTATAGTAAAATTAGAACAATTTGAAATTGTAATTCCCTGCCGAGTCATCATACTTAAGTTGGTTTTACTGTCAACATGTGTGACACATCTATTTTCTGTAGAAATACTAGTGGTAGTACTGGTGGTCTTGCTAGTAGTTGCAGCAGTAAGAAGTATTTGGCACGCAATTTTCTTCTTCTGTTCCAGTGAATTTTCAATGTAGCCTTCAGCTACCGTCAAAGATTTCCATCCTCCATGTCTCTTGATGGTAGTAAGATTTGCACCAGAATCTGCTAACAATGTCGCCGATGAACGACGAAAACAGTGTCCGGTGTAGAGTTGAGGATTTGGTAGATTCAAGAACTCTGCAATGTCGGCAGGCATTTTACCAAACATGTTAATTCCGACTGGATTCTTCACACATTTATTCTTCATATATTTAAGAAAAAGTCGTCTATGGTCAGCGTTGGGTGGCCGGAGTGCCATATACTTTCTAAAAAAGTTTAAATAGAATTCACCAACAGCACTGAAAGTCCAAGGCACTTTCGTTTTAGTATCTGGTATGGTCAACAACAACCGAAGTGCCCAAATATTCGATATTGTCGATGGTCATTTGACACAATTCCTCCCGGCGACACGCCCCGAAGACACCTACTATTGCAGCGACTTTCATCATCAGATATTTTTCGTCTTCTGCTTCTGTGAGAAATTTGTCGATATGCGTCTTCGTCAAAACTTTTGACTTTTTTGCTTGATATCTTTCACCCTTCCATTCTAAAAAAGTAATAAGTTTATAACGTTTGCTTATATCTTGATCTTGCTTTATTTTTAACATAGTTTTGATCATGGAATAATTTGACCACAGCGTTGACGATTTCCATATCTTGGCTTTTTCCTCAAAATATGCCAATAAAACACTTTCGTTACATTTCCCAGGGACCTTTTTAATGATGCATTATTCCGAAAAGCGTCTACAAGCGATTTCGTACTGTTCCTTTGATTTCGCCGGCAATAATTCCAATGTTGCTCGACTGGCGGCTTCTTCGATTTCAGCAGGGATGGATTCGTTACGCTCCTTATCGAGATTATTCATTATACTTATAATATTACTAGAAAATGCTGTCATGCTGCGTTTTTTCCGTAACTAACAACAGCACTGGTTGCTACGAAAATTATGGTTCATAAACTTTGCGATCTCTGTGGTATTTTTTGATTTCTTATTTTTATTGAGTTTAAAGTTCTTCCGATTGTTTTGTAGAAAAAATAGTGTATGATATACGTGTTAAAAGTGATTTTGTTTTGTGAGTGAATTTACTTTTAACACGTATATCATAAATAGCTATTTCGTGCTGTTCGCAGTTGTATATGATTTATAAGTAATTTTATACAAACTTACTTATATTATTTGTCATTCATCAATGGTAATTTGTATATTTCTGTATCGGTATTAAAATAGAAAATATTTCATAATAATTTATAAAAACAAATTTAATTTTGAATGGTAAGAAAACAAAAAATTTCCTATCAATTACAGGATAAAATTTCTACCATAGGGCACGTAAAAGATTCGACTAACATCGATACGACTTTTTATACTCGTTTAAGAAATATTTTCATGCAATTGGTCACAGAGATCAGGCCTCAAATATTGCAATTTAATCAAACACACCTGTATATATATAAAGTTGTACACAGGTGGAGTCAAAGCGGGGCCAAATATTTTGAAGAAAATTTAATATCTTTGAATTATTTTAACTTGGATTGGTGATCTTTGACTATTAGTTCAAGTAAACTGAAACACTACAAGGTGTTCGAATTTAAAAAGAATGGCAATATCTCACGTAGAATTTAATTTAAATCATTTTTTTACTTTTGTTAAATTAGAAAAAAACTGTAAGGTTTTAAGAAAAAATACATTAATTAAAACAAAATTTTAATAGTGTTTATTAGAAAAAATAAAAAAATCAGTAGTAACCTTTGTCTTTAAAATTTGACAATTTGTAATAAAGCTATTTTATTTCTGCTACTGTTTCTTGTTGAAAATGGTTGGAAAATTTACATTCTGCGAAAAAGTAGACTAGGTTTTTGTGAAGAAAACTGTTGAAGACTGAAGAAATGTGGAAGAATATCGTAGAAGACTCCCAAATCCACTGATTCTCCAGAGGTGTTTTAGGTGAAATTTAAACATACTGTATATCACCGACGAAATTATTGCACCACCAAAACATGCTTTTGTCTAAAGTTGCAGCAAATCTCTGAACAATGCAACTGAATGCATCCCAAATGAATTTCAACCGAATACAATCGAAGATATTTACCCCATCTCCATCAGAAACCGTCGCGTGCCCAAACTAGCTGAAACACAATTCCGTGAAAACAAGGCAGGCTTTCTGGTCTAATCTAATACCTCGATACTGATAACTTAATAATTAATCTTACATTAATTAATTTAGTCGCAGATCCGTTCGGAATGTAGTTTGGAAACTGACGTGGAAGTTGCCAGAACTGAAATGCTCGCTTCTATAACAATCAGTTAAGATAATTCTAGACATCAAGGTTAGCATTCAAAGTGCGTTGACGAATATTGCTTGGATTTGCCCCTCGCCCCGAAAAGTTAATGGCATTAATCATCATCCAACTAAGAGAGTGTGAAGTTATAATTATCCGCAGACTAAGTCCCCAGACAAAACTTCGTTTGCTTTGAAAAGTAAATACATTCCAAATAATTTTTGACGGCACGTGTGTAACTATTTCATTTAGTGACTCTGCGATAGCTTTCAACAAGTATTTTTTAGACCGTTCAGGAAATTCGTCTGCGCAGTACGCACTGATAAAAATGGGTGGAAATTTCCATGTTTTGTTATGCTATTTTTACGTAATATTAACTGGATTTTTTTCATTTACATTATATATTAAAGAATAATCAAGTTTTTCTGTTTTTATGTAATAAAATTAGGAAATTTCAGAAATAGTGTAGTAATGCAATGTACTACAATGGAACTGTTTTTTACTAAATTTACTATGAAATTTTCAAGAAGCTTCCATGTGATTTCTGTTGCACATGCGCAGAGGCACGTCAACCTAACCTCTAACCTAATACGTTTTAGTTATTCTGTTAACGAGTAGCACACAAACATATACGGTTCATTAATAAGGACGTTTTGTGGCATATTCGTAAAACAGTAAGTATAAGATTATATTTTGTTACGTGTGCATTTGGAGCTTGTGCCAATTTAAATATTATACAATTTATAAGTATCATAGAAACGGAAATTCCACTAAAAAAAAATCTTCCTACAAAGAAGTTACTTCTGCTACTGACAAAGAGCTTCTTAACTATTTAGAAATAAAAATGTGATTTGCAGAGTGTATTTATTATTGAATTCTAATAATAAAATCTACTGTATTTCTAATAAATTGTTAGTAAGAGATATCCTGCATATTGGATCCATGTTTATTTCTATAATATTCAGTGTACTTATTTCATTTACAAAATTAGTATGTAATACATATTACATAACTTTATGCTGGTCACAAATTGCAAACGTAAAGTTATGTGAAATTGCAGATACATTTTTATCAGTGCGCTATTCTTTCTGTATATAAATTTGTACTAAAGAGTTTTTTATGAAAAAATAAACCGACTGTATAAGATCTTACTTATGTAACCGTTTGCAAAACGTAGTGATTCGAGAAAGAAGTAAGCACGCAATATCCGACAACAAGATTGTTACTTTGGGAGTTCACCAAGGGAGTATTTTGGGTCCAACTTTATTCATAATTTTTATTAACGACCAATATTTTAATACTGACTGTCTGTCTTTTTTCGATGATACTACTGTTGAATTTCAAGCGGAAAATATTATACAGTTATCAAAAAAGACAAAGAATATGTAAAAAAATAAAGTTGATTATTATGATAGAGACAAAATTGATTTAATTTTCCATACTTGAGATAAACTTTGGTTTATATATATATCATAAATGGCAAGTTCATTACTCATGAAGTTCTCTGGGCGTTTTAATTGATAGGTATTGACATGGGATTCAAATTTATCTTCTTTTCGCGATTTACAATTTAACGGAATTTGTCAGTCCTGAGTTTTTAAAAATGTAATATTATTAACAAGTATATCCAATCTTAAACTATTTTCCAATTATTATGGTTCCAAGGTTATTTGATTATCTTCTAGCAAGAGTCGAACAAACTGAGAGCATTCCACTTTTTAAAAGTATTGTTAGGCGTATGTTGTTGGCTAAAATTGAAGTACACCTTAACAAACACCTTAATATAGGTAAATAAAATTTTCTGGGGAAACTGCCAAATTCAATTTGCTATCCCTATTTAACATACAATAAGGGGAAATTGCTTTTCTTTTGAAAATTAGTAGCTTTATTTACTTTTACATGTACGATGTTTGAAACCAATTAATTAGCGAAGATTGTTATCAACTTCGAATGAAACAGGGTACAAAACTCGAAACAAAACGATATCAGTTGCAGTCCAATTAGGCACGTTTTAGATCCGTCATCAAAAGGATCTAACGCTGCAACTCTTAATTGCTTAAATTAAAAACTTTTCCTAATTGCTAGCTCTTTTTTACAGACAAGCGAAATTAGGGGAATGTGAGCTGTTTTTAAAATCACCTTCCCTAAGAAATAACCTCTTTGATAAATAAAACAGGCCATTATCCTCATTTTCATCGCCGCATTTTTAAATAAACGAGTCATTGATATAAAAATTTATTTTTTCTTGATGCGTTTTGTGACTTAAAATAAACATGTATACAGGGTGATCCACCGAGAACTGTGTCTCTTGTTATCTGAGGAAATACTGATCCAAAAAATTTGAAAATTTGACGATATGGCAATGTCTCTGGAACAAATACAAGCTATATTGGAAGTCGACACAAACTTCGTTATTTTAAATGGACGCTCTATATTGTCTCATATTTGGATTCTACAGAAATTTTTAAGGTTGTATAATGTATAACATTTCTAATAGATTGTAGTTATAGATTGTGGAATATTAATTTAAGAAAGAAATTGAGTTATGCTAGGGTATGTAGAGGTATCCACAACTTTTTTATGGAAATAAATATTACGCTGATATTTGGTATTCGTGATGAACTCAGACATCTACAGTTAATTAGATACAAGGGCTAAAATGGACAAGTTTTTAATCAATCAAAAACTACTACTTTAAGATATAAACAATTTTATATAAAGATGTTCGAATTGAATCGACATTCCAAAAATGTAGAAATATATAGAGCGATAAAAAATTATATATTTGGTTTGTTAATCATTTTTGGTGCACCCTGTATATTGGAAAATATTTTTAAATCGGGTCCTGTTAGCGTATTTATCAAGCTACAAACATTATTGTTTGATAAACTTCTGAGTAAATCTATATTAAGTAATCCTGTCATTTTATACATTTAGTGATATACTACCGATTCCTTAAATTTATGCTTAAAATGTTTATTATGTAATAGTTATTACGCAATAAGGACAAAAATAGTTAAATTTGATATTCCTCAACCGAAAATCATAAGGGTACAAATCTAAAAAGTCTAAAGTATCTATTAACAAAGATGGGAATATCCAGATTTTTAATAAATCCGGACAATGATGAATTTCTGCTTGTGAAGATAGATATTACAAGAATGTCTTTTAGTAAAATAATTTTATAACTAATATTTATTTTAAGTTGATTATTGGTTTGGTGAGCCCATGTTAGTTGAAAAAACTCATAAAACTGCTTGTAGAACATGTGAAAGAAGATTTCCAAGTCATGATACCTAATACCATAACAAAAGTGAAGAGAGTTTTTTGTAACATCTGGAGAAATTGTTGTCTTGAATAGAGTAGAACTGGCAAAAAATACGTCAAATTAAGAAATGATAACTACGATCATATTCGTTTCTTTATTCATAAAGCTGTTAAATGTATCAAACAATCCATTGGTATAAATATGTACTATTGGCAATGTGCGAAAACTGATTGGACGCTTTTTAAACTGTCGAATGCAAATGCGTGTACTGGGAACTATGTTCGCCGATCTTCTCTTTTAATTGATTATAGGGCAGATATTTTAAGTACAAATGACATGGTAGTTGTAAATCTAGTTCTGTAGCTGAAAGCTGCATCGAAACTGAAAACTGAAACGCATGGTAATGAAAATTGTAAACCAAAGCGAGAATATTTCCTTGGAGCCCTCAACATCCAAAGTTATTTAATCTGAAAATTATGTTCACACTTAAAATATTTCCACCTGTTCAAGCAAATCGTTAGACATGTTAGCAACTGGTATCAATTTAATCAATTGTAAAGATTTTACTGTCAACATATTTATTAAATGAGTTTTCATATGACCTTATTTAATAAATATATAATTTGAGTATAATTTATATATTATTTGTTTCAGTTGTTTAGGTTAATAAAGTGGTTTAGTCTGTCACAATTAGATCCAAATGTGTGTAATTAAGAAAAATTACTAGAATATTTTTATTGTACAACAGTTTTTTTAGAGCATTTTAGAATGGGCTTCTCTGCACCAAGTCCTCAATTTTATCGCACCAATAACTTATCTATATATTCGCCTTGTTAAAAGCCCCCTTACTTAATTATAATAATTCAGTGATCGATGGAAATAATCTCTTCGGTGTAATAAATTCACAGCCACTAATGCCGCCAAGTAGAGCACTGGAGGCCTCTAGGATGTACCTTGCCATAATATACAATATGATATAAATCAAGGGGATGAGAAAGGAAAATCTCTTGCTACGCCTTTATGCTCCTGAGTTATGTCTGTTTTCCATTAGAGCTATTTTAGATAATCGTGATGAAACTTCCAAAATTAGTTTTTGCCCCGGCGATTTACTACTGTAGATAACCATATGGTTACTGGGAGCAAATTGCTGTGAGAAATGGTACTAAACAAAGGACTCACCGTTGCAAATAGGAGAGGTTTGTGCTGAAAAGGAATACGATTACGTGCGCATAAAAAAGTGAACAAGCGTAAATTAAATTTGTGTTTATTTGCAACCATATGTAATGTTAATAATTCAAATTTACAGAAAATTCCAAAGAAACATATCTCACATAAAAACGTATCTTTAAATAAAATTGTTTCTTATGAAGAAATGCTTATTTAATTTGATCATATATCTTGTATTTGGAACAATGATATTGTATATTTAAGATATGTATTAACATCAAAGATATATTAAATTTAAACATAAAATATAATCCATTAAAACTTAGTAAATTATAATAAAAAACAAATCCAATCCTTTAAAACAATTATCTGTTAAGGTTACATCTATATTTTGGTTGTTTTATTTTAAACAAACTTATTTGAAACAAATAAATTATAAATTCAAATTAAAACATCTATTTCATCAAAGGAATACTAGCTTTTATTGGCATAAACCTATTACAACTTTAAATTTTTAGATAAACTACATTTAAGAGTATGGCATAATGGATTTTAGTATTTTCTTTTAATCCAAATTTATCATATTTTTCTAACTACTGCATGGAGCGCAGTGCAGTGCAGCGGTTCTCTCGTGTCGTTGGCTGATGGCAGCGTCAAAGTCAAAGTTATAAGAAAATCCGTGCATTTTCTTTGAATTAGAAGACTTTCACATATAAAAATATTAGTTGTGATTTAATGCATGACTTGTCCGAAGACATCCATCATTATGAAAATACTAAAATTATTATTATTAACAAATTACTATTTAAATATTAAATATGAACAAATTAGAAACGGTTATATTATTATGTCATCTTTCAAAATACTTTCCTTAGTTAAGTTAGTTTCGTTGAATTATTGAGTATCCATTATTAATTTTTTACTTCACTACCAAAATATAATAAAGAAAATTGGACATTCTATTGAAACATAATTATACTTTTATTTAACTTTACACTCGTTTCCTAAAAAAGTTCCAAACTCTTATTCCAAAGAATTGTTTTGCTTTAATTCAGGAAACTTATAATTTCACATTAAGTAAAGCATTTATTTATATTAAAACAATTTTAATTTTATTTGAAACATAATATTATTTTGTTAGAGACAATGTACACTACATTAATTTTAGTAGTAGTATTTTTAACACAAAATTATAATTGTTTTCCCTTAACCAGTAAAAAGTTTGATAATACGTACTATGTTGTTTCAATGTATAGATATTTTTTATATGGAGCATTTACTGTTTAACTGAAACAATTATTTTAAAGAAATATTAGTCTTTATTCAAATACATGTTTGCATTGCGGATATGGGAAGATATTATTTGTTTAGATTAAATTTTGCTGCATTGAATTAAATAATTATTTTTATGTGTAACTTTGATATATATCCAGATGGAAAACGACATTTACCAGGATGTTAAGTGATTACTTTCCACCCAGACAAATGTCAGTTTCAACTCAGGTAAATGGCAACATTCATTGAAGAATCAACATGTTTATTTAAAAAAAATCTTATTGTACATTAAAACATTATCAATACATTTTATTCAGATTAAATATTATAAATTATTTTACTAAATGTAGACTTGTTGATGTACGCTTCCGCTACTGCTGGAAGATTTCCATTCTCCTAATCTCTTCAAATGAAGAATGTCACCACCGCTATTTACCAATTATATTAATAATTCTATTTTTACTGAGAATGCTTCACTTAATTTATTAAATAATTTTATAAATTTTTACGATTTTCATCAATACAATAGCATTTTGAACCACAATGATAAAATTCTTCTTTATAATACGAAATGTTCTGTTTCCCACCACTCTACCGACTTATTATTACCTGAAGATCCTCACCATTCTGCTCTACTTGTGGATTTCTTTGTTCCTAAGAATAAAAAAAATATACGAGGCATATTAAGTTCAGAGCTTAATTTTAGAAAAGCAAATTTTCCCGCCTTATATCATGAATTATCTTTAATAGACTGGTCTTTCATGAAGCCACTCACATCTGTCAACGATCTCGTTTCTCAATTTTATAAAACTTTAAATTCCGTTTTTATAAAACATTTTCCAAAAAAAATATTTTCAAATAAATCATATCCACCCTGGTTTTGTAAAGAATTAATTGTAGCCATTAAAAAAAAACACAAAGCTTGGAATAAGTATCGTTCTACCTTAGATATTGATGATCATATTAATTTTCAACGTTTATGATCTGTTGTAAAAAGTAAAAGTAAGGTAGCCTATAATACTTATATAACTAATATCGAATGCGAGCTAAAATATAATCCAAATACATTCTGGACCTTTGTTAATTCTAAAAAAGGTAATTCATCTATCCCCAATATCATGACATATAACGGTATATCTTCAAATGATACTAAGGAAATTGCTGATTGCTTTGCGGATCACTTTGCTTCCTCATTCATAACTACAGACAACTTAGACCCTATTAGTAATACCAATGTTAACAGCAATATACTCTCAAATATCTTATTCTCTTCTAATGATATACTTAATTCCATCAGAAAATTAAAACCTAAAATGACCATGGAACCTAATCTCATACCTGCCTTTCTGATCAGAGACTGTGCTACTATTTTTTCAAAGCCTCTCCTTATAATATTTAACTTAATACTGACTTCTCACACATTCCCCGATTGTTGGAAAACTTCGAAAATTTGTCCCATTTATAAAAAAGACAATAGAAATGACATTAAAAATTATCGACCTGTTGCAATATTATGTAATTTTAGCAAAGTTTTTGAAATCGCCTTGCATCATATCTTGTCATTTCATCTTAGACATATTATATTGCCGCAACAGCATGGCTTTGTCGAGGGGCGTTCAACAGTCACCAACCTAGTTTGTATAACACAGTATATCCATGAGGTTCTTGATAAAGGAGGTCAAGTAGATGTCGTGTATACGGACTTTTCAAAAGCCTTTGTTCGCCTTGACCATAACTTATTAATATCTAAATTGGACTCTGCTGGAATAGGTTCTTCATTGTTAAAGCCTATGACCTCATATCTATCTGGAAGAGCACAGTCCAAATTTTGGGAGTAAAGTCAGCCGTTTTTGCACAGTCCTCAGGAGTTCCGCAGGGTTCTGTCCTAGGACCCTTATTGTTTACGATTTTTATTAATGATATTGCGTCGGATTTAAATGTACATTTCTTGTTATATGCCGATGACATGAAAATATTCTGTACTATAAATAATGAACTGGATGCATGTAACTTACAAAGAAATTTAAATTTAGTAAACTCCTGGTGTACTGTTAATAAATTACCTCTTAACGCAGCGAAATGTAATGTTATGTCCTTCAGTCGCCAACTAAAGCAGATTTCGTATGACTACATGTTAGAAGGATCTAGTCTTCTTCGGCCTGTTGTAATAACGGACTTAGAAGTTTACTTTGATCCAAAGCTTTCTTTTATTCAACACATTAATTATGTAGTTAAGAGTGCCTACAAAAACCTAGGTTTTATCGTGCGGAATATGGCAGGTTTTAAGAACATGGACACTGTTAAATTGTTATATGGTGCATTTGTTAGATCTAAGCTGGAATATGCGTCTTTGGTTTGGTCTCCTGTTTATTCTGTTCATGTATCGTGTTTAGAGCAAGTACAACGTCGATTTTTTTAAGTTAGCTGTGCTTACACTTGACGGTCATTACCCGACAAGAGGTTTCCCACAAGAGGCATTTTTCGACCGCTTCAATATGTGCAGTCTTTTACTTAGGCGAAAAATGTATTCTGTAATTTTCTTATTCAAGATTCTTAATAACATAATACATTCTGAGAATCTATTGGAAATGATAAATTTTCATATTCCACGATTGAATACGAGACATAAGCATCTCTTTCAACAAAAAAATTACAGAACTAACTTGTATAGAGCCGCTCCCGTTTATCAGATGTGTGCTAATTACCTTGAAATTGAGTCACGGTTGGATATATTCTGTTCAACTACCTGTCATATAAAGAACTTGTTTAATGTACAGTTTTAATTTTATTTTATTGACTTTTGTTGATAATTTATTTTTTACTCTTATTTATTTCTTGATGTTTGCTTTTAATCATTTTCTTTAAACTCTTATGTATGTTTGTATATTGTGTATATTATGTAATTTTGTTACTGTTGTTTTTGTCGTTTTTCTTTTGTATTTTAACATTTAGGTGCTGATTTCATATTGTATTTTCTCCCTTATCCTGTAATTGGGCTTCGGCCCGTTGTATATTGTATTAATAAATAAATAAATAAATAAATAAATAAATAAATAAATAAATAAATAAATAAATAAATAAATAAATAAATAAATAAATAAATAAATAAATAAATAAATAAATAAATAAATAAATAAATAAATAAATAAATAAATAAATAAATAAATAAATAAATAAATAAATAAATAAATAAATAAATAAATACTATGGCTGCCGTTCTTCGGAAGAAACATTGCAATTTTCTTGGGAAATTGACTTATTAAATTGTAGCCAAATGACGTTCATTTAGCATTTATAAACGAAATGCAACATATATTTTAATTAACGTTACCCATTCATCATTACTCTCTATAAATGCTGTTGACTGGTAGGTTTTTGATGTTGGAATTTCGACATGAACTTTATTTTCTAGGATATTAAAATCCGCCAATTTCATTTTATACCGTTCGTCACTTCAACATATACCTGATACACCAGTTATGAGTGAAACATTTATAGGTAGCATATCATCAGGTGCATTCTTCAAAAATGCCGCACCAACTCTTAAAAACATCATAAACTTTATCGTACCTTGCACGACTCTTCTTAGGTAATTCATCTTTCCCAAACTTGCTTCTTTCAGTTGAGGAGGAGTGTAAATAATTTCTTCTGAATCGCTCATTGTCTTTGAAAACACTTTTTTGATGACAATCTATCAGAAATGCAACTAATTTAAATTTGTATGTTTAATAATTAAATACTATAAAAACCAATGCTAACTATGGAATTATATTATACACATTACACTTATTGTGTATACATTTCTTTGAATAAAAATTGCATATATGTTTGTATTCGCCTTTTCTCGATTTACTGAAACTGAATAAAAGTACAAACCTGGACTCTCTAAAACAAATATTTAATTCTAAAGCGCTATATTCGTTATAATCGTTATATGATTTATCTCCTTTATAAAGCATAGAAAACGAGATGGTATTTGGTAAGAGCAGCAATTAACCATGTATAGTATAACATAGGTAGGTATATTTGCCTGTCCATTTATGAATACCATCTACTTCATTTTCATTTATACTTTGCAATCACCTATGAGAAATGAAAAATATGAAGTTTATTTTTACTTCTGTGGTTCATGCCGGTGCAATTTGACTGAGGAGATGCTAAATTGAAAAAGTTGTTTACCAGACTTGCAATGGTTTCTGCCAGTCTGGAAAGTTTTTCAGTTTTTGCGGTGCACAGAAAGTAAGAAAAAGAAATATAAAAAAGTGATACACTAGCTCTTTTTAAATGAAAATTGATTAGTGATGCCCAAACAGTTTTAAATTGAAAAATTTTCACTTAGATTGAAAACTTCAAAGCTCCAGGTTTAAAATTAAATTACTCCTTTAGGAAATAAAGCTGGACATCAGTAATCTTATACAAATTATAAAACTTCAAATTTGTGAAAGTGAATATTTGTCAATATGTTTTTTAAATACTACTAAATTTAAAATTATTTTTTCTAACCTATAATATTTTTTAGGCTATACGTCTACAATTACTATTATTGGTAATCAGTTTTACAGAAATTGCAAAGAAAAATTTTATGCTCTAGATTTCAATATATTCTTAATATTCTAAAAAACAATTTCATTGAACCTGCAAACTCATTTTAATTCATTTCTGAAGTTTAGAAAATAAATCAAAAATTATATTTTTTCTGAAATATATATCAAAAATTTGATTTTCGGTCCTAGGTATAAATGCAATATTATTGTTTCAATCATAAAAACAACGCAAAATTTCAGTTTTAAAGTTTCTAAACTAAAGAGAATTTTTATTATCTCGGGAAGGTACGTTGATTTTACTTTTAATTTATTCTGTCTGACCTAAAAAACAAAGCTGAACTTGGTAATCCCATTGACTGAACTGAAAATTTTGATGAAGTTTCGGAGTTCCGAAACTGGAGTGAAAATTTCCTTTTTCTCGGAAATTTGTTTTAGACGCTGGCTTTGAGAAGAATCCCACTTAATCTAATGCGAAAGTAAAGGTTATGCAAAGATGTTTGACCCTCTTACAGAAAGGGTCCCTTCGAGAATTCCAGTGAATTTAGCGGGCCAGGACGGGTTGTAGATATTTCGATGGCTTGGGTACAGTTCTACAGCATGTGGCATTTATAATGTACAATAAAAAATAAGGAAACGGATATGTATTTTCTTGTAAATTACATTACATTTCAAAAAAGAGGATCAAAATATGAATGACGGTTCTGTGTAATTAGAGATTCTATGGTACCAAGTATGTATATACCTAATCCTGGAATGTGGAAATGGAAAAATGTTTGTTAAAATTGAGTCCTTCGGTATCATACTTGCAACAATGGAAGTCAATTTCGACATTTTCTGTTAGAATGAGAAGTTTTTATCTCATTTCGTGTCTCGCTATTCTAATGGTTATGGTTGAGGTGTTACCGCTGCTGTTATTATACTGTCTGCAGAGAATCTACTTTAGAGTTTAAGACAATTGATGACCGAAATAATATAACATCTTTTTAAATATCTATTTTGGTCAGTTTATCGTATTTCCTTGAAAGATTACAAAAAAATCAGCATGTTGCTATCCATCTGTTTATAAAGCTACTCTATCACTGTAAAAACGTATTACATGAAATAGCTTATAATCGCTGCATCCAGGACTGTACTGGAGACAATTTCGTTGCCGGCATTGAATTTAATTTACATTTAAATACATACATAATTTTTAAAGCATGTTATCAGTGTCCAATATGTAATTTTAAGGCACTGGTGTTAAAAGCAATTTACTTTTAACAGTGGTCTTACAAGTAGATGAGGTAATTTACTTTTAACACTGGTGGGAAAATGAAAAACAATTAAGGAATTTGAAATCAATTAGATGTACAGGGTGATTCTTTTATGATGGGAAATGAGTTTTTCTTGTAAACGGCTGCAGCAAATTGAGTTCTGCAAAAAGTATTTTATTTGGGCTGATTGATGCTTGAAATTGCGATGGATATGAAAGTTATAATTAAGCGACGCTGGGCGTCGCGACGCTTCAAACATTTTTTTGACAGAAGCACACCATTTTTATTTCAGAAATTGGAAGATCTATTGAATAGAAACACTTTTTCCAAATACCATTTATTTTTTCATCTAAAACCATTCAAAAATTACAGACCGGTTTTTATGTGTTAAATTGGTCGATTGCCATGCAAAGAATGCATGGTTTTTAAAATTTTCTATTCAATAGATCTTCCAATTTCTGAAATAAAAATGGTATGCTTCTGACAAAAAAAATTTTTAAGCGTCGCGACGCCCAGCGTCGCTTAATTATAACTTTCATATCCATCGCAATTTCAAGCATCAATCAGCCCAAATAAAATACTTTTTACAGAACTCAATTTGCTGCAGCCGTTTACGAGAAAAACTCATTCCCCATGGTTCTCTTATATCTTTCGCTCTTTTGCTTATGTTCGGATTCTTTATGTTCATCATCGTCTTCAACATGGAATAATTTGACCAAAACGTTGATAATTTCCATATTTTGGACATTTTTCTCAGAGTATACCAACATTTTTCAGATCTCACTATCTCAAGAAACAATTGTACGAGAACTCGTACTGTTACTTTGACTTACTAAGCAATAATGAAAGTGACTTTATTATTAGCTGCTTTGCTTCTTCAATTTCTAGAGCCACCTTCTATGCCACGAGATTTGAAGTTACTTATTAACAAAAGATCGAACTTTCATTACCTTACCAACAATAAACTTTATGGACAATTGGATTTCAAAATGTTTTTTTTATTTCAACAACATATTAAATGCATTGACTTGTACTTTTAATTGTGCTGCAGAAAAATAGTGAATGTTATATATGCTAATAGTGATTCTATTTTGTTGGGATATGACTTAGGCGTGGTGTCCCAAACTTCCCTTCCCACAAGGTAAATAATAAACGGTCAATTTTAGTACTATTACTAATTTTAAATATTATTAGAAAGTTGTGTTATAATATTATGTAATAATATAAAATTATGTAATTAATTAAGTTGAATTATTGAGGAGTTCTGTGACAATGGAAACATTTGTAATAAACTTTTATAACATTTAACCTTCAAAGGGTCACTAGAGGTGGATTTTGAATCCCTTAGTAACAATTTTTTAATTTCTCGACTGGCCGCGTTTCGAAACCGGTCCTGCGACTCCTCCGGGACGACATCAGCCAGAATCAAGGCGGCGGCGATGAAAAACTGATATATCGCGCCAGCTAAGCCTTGCCCAGTGCTGCTATCCATCATCTCGGCTCTGACGTCCGCCGTGATATTCCAACTCTTTGGAACAGGCCCGAGGATTTTAAAGCATTCGGAGGTGCCCGCATTTTTATTTAAACTGTAATCTTTTGTTAGAACGTTCTTTATTTCTGGAGAGAGATACTTAGAAATACATTAGGATTATTGAGGTTGTGGCTGTTTAAGTAGCGAGTGAATCTTTGAGCAATCAGTCCTTTGATAAATGTGTTTTGTGTCGTGTTCCTGCACTTATAAATACAAATTTAAAAATTAGGATGCATCAGTTAGGCTATGTTGGGGTAATAATAATTAGAGAGTTATAGTCGCGTGTAAGGTATCTAGCATCACTAAGAAATTTAAAAATAATTTAACTAGGTATGTTACCACCCAGATTTTTTGTCTTTTTATAAATCCTAAAAAAACCCATTGGACCAGTTAGCTTTTGTTTTGAGGTATAGTAGGTAAGTAGCTGCATTTGGCACATATTTTGGCGATATTTGAAAAACAAATGTAAATGTAAATACTTTTATCGCAAAAAAGTTAATACGATAAGCAATCCGATATTTGAAATCGTTTGGCCAGGCACTACAATGGCCCAGTGATGTAAAAGTTGAAACTACTAGAACATTTTTTCCTTTAGTTGGATTTAGAACCTATGCCAAAAATACTTCTTTGTAACACCTGTAACAACTTATACAGAGTGGCCAGAGTTTTTCTACAATCTTGACGCAGTTCCTGAAAATGGCTCTGTTTCGTTTTTATTTAGCCGCCCTGTATATTACATACGCAGAAATAGTAGTAGTAAATACTAAGACAGATTAGGCAAAAATGCCAATACACAATGACAATAGGTTTTTAAAATTAATTAAAAACTGCTTGCATTTAAATAAATATCCTCTTTCAATAAATTTCATTTCATGCATAGCTGTTAATGAACTGTATTTTTATGGTTGCAGTAGTAGACATGTTTAATATTTACTGTACACATTTTGGTACATATACTGAAAACAAGCAAATTATCATAATTAATCTCTACTACCAACAAAATAATAAATATTTACTAGTGAATTAAATCGCTGTAATTTCTCATAATAAAGGAGTAATATGGTAACGGTCGGAAAATATGACAACTGCAATACGTATTTAATAATGGTTATTCATATCGTTAGTTAATATATAAATGATATTCCGATAAATATATGGAATGTTTCATAAAGTACGAAATAATGGAAAATATTCAGCCTGAGGCAAATATGCCTTAATTAAATGTAGTAATTTTTCATTTCAAAGAGTGTAGTAGTTAAAAAAATTATAAATTGTTGCTATATTTGGAAAATTTTCATTGAACTCACTGCTGCAAGTTTTAGCGGATTTTATTATTCAACTTATCCAAATGTGAAAAACAAACAAGCATTTTAGAAATTATTAGATAAACATTACTAATTAAATTTAATATATTATAACATATTATTTAATAAAATAGTTATTAATTATATAAAAGAATTAACAAACCTTTAATCCACGATAAAAGACGGACACTGGAGGCGCAGTCGACAGTTACATTTTTTCGAGGGAGGATTAAAGGGTGGTTAATTTCCCGATTGTAAGCAAAAGTGTGTAGGAGATGGAATTGGTAGAAGAGATCCTACTACCTATCATACTTTTTCACTGTGAGGAAACGGTTTGCTGCTTCTTCGACGTGGACAACATATTTCATGCTAAAATCAATGTTAAAAGTGCAGAAAGATATTGATATTTCGATGTATGGTAAACTTACTTCATATTTGAAAGCAGAATCGATAAACTATAAGCCAAGGAAGGCAAAGATACCGGAGAGGAACCAAATCGATCATGGGAGTCGCAGGTGCAGGTGCAGTAGATGCAAGCAATTAACCTTTTTGGATATCACCCATGTCCAAGACAAAGAATATTTCAAGAAGTTTAATGATCATGGAAGAATCTTTTTCAGTCAATGCTGTAGAAATGTGTCGAAAATACATCAATCTGCGACCTAATAATGCTGGTGGGAGATTTTTATTGCGATATGTGGCTGAAAAATGTACTGCACAACATGTAGGCTTCCACACAATTTCGAAAATATTTTCAAAAGTGGCTGAATTTCGTGATCCAGAAAGTTTTACCGAACATGGAGGTGTTATTCTGCAACATTACAGACCATTGCTGGAGGTGATATTACCACTGTGAAGCGTCACGGCTGTTTTAAATCGACTATGATAGCGAAAGTTATGTTATATTGAAGATTCACTGTCCAGCAATATGGCAATTTCTGAAAAAATCCATGTCCTACCTGGCGAAGGGCTCTTCTAGTCCTTCAGAAACTCCCTATCGAGTGAATTTAAATAATCCCGGTCAAAATGATAAGATCGTTTTTGAGATAAATGTTAATGCTACTAATAATAATTCTAAACAAAATGCTATAAAATTGAAGCATGTTATTATGAAATCTCATCGACTAGTGTGTTAAAATACCTTTAATCTACGGAAGACAGACGTATCAATATTTTTAACATTTTATACTGTAACCTGAGGGGATATTATTTAGTTGTCATTACAAATAGTATCGTAACAACTTTTTTAATGAAAAGATGCAAATTATCTTCATATTTAATTTGAATTTATTATATAGGTCTTTTAATTGTTTTACTTACCGATCATTAGCTTTGTAATCCATTAGAAAAATAAAGAAAACAAACTATTATATCTGTTTTTTTTTGTACGCGTCTACGACTAGAGAAATAGCCTTGCAAACAACATTTTTTAATTTAACTTTAATATTGAACAACATTTTACTTAACCGAGGAGCTGAAGTACCGAACCCTCTCGACCCCAAAGACGAACTAACTATCCTAAGGTACTTCCAGATATCATTCGATTCCAGCCTTGAGCAAAAAAGGTTTCTTTTCTTTTTTGTTTTCTAGAATCCCTACGTCTCTTTCTGTCGTTAGTATTAGAATATTGATTATTATCTTTCTTTGATGATGCCAAAGAAGCTGACCAGATGGCCTAATAGGACTTTTAAGATACTTGTTCTAACTAGCTCTGCTGGCTATGTTTGAGAGTAAGCAATAATTCATCGTTTGGATATGGCTGTATTGGCCATGGACAAAATGTACCTCTTATCTAGATAATATTGCTTAAATTTTGTTATATTTAAAATTTATTTGTTGTCTTTCTTCTTTCTGATAATGTAAACAGACGGTGTGGTTCTGCTACAATACTCTTGAGCGATTTTAAAGCAATTTCGTTTCCATATTCTCATGGATAAAACTAATCTCATACAACCAGCCGCGCTTCCTTCCGAATTGAAGTTATTTAAAAAAAAACCATTCAAGGATAATCGATTTAGGGCTACCAGCGGTGTTCCTAAGAGAAATAATTTTTTAAAGGTTAATTAGTCATTCCTTTTTAATTAAACTGTGGGAGGACTTTTAATATTTCAGTTTTTAATTATGGTTCTCTTCGTGGGGAAATCTTTAATCCTCTTAATAATTTCCAAACCATGAACTCCACAAAAATACGATGTCTCTCCAAGTCCAAGGTAAATTAATTTTTTTTTTTTTTTGTAAATGAATAATTTTTCGAAGACACAACGATTTTGTTTTACGACACGTCACACTCCCTTCGGCATATACTGTTGTCGTTATTTTAGAATACTTCTTGCATGTGAACTAATTTCTGTCCCAAATGTACTATATAGTGTCATTATTTTTTTAATTTTAGTGTTTTTCTGATTTTATAACTGAACACAATTGAATAGTACCTTAGCAATTGCAGCAGTTTTTTTATCGCATTAATGCCACCACACTGCTATTAATTTCTTCTCATTAATCAAAATACGGATATCTTCTGCTGCTGAACAAATTAAAATGTTCAGTATAGGAATGCTGTCTTTGTTAACATTAGACATATTTTTAACACACTTAATATATTTTTTCTACAAAACTGTTAAAAGTGGGCTTTTTAATTGTCATTTTTGATGTTAATAATGTCATTTTTTGACACGCGTGTTGAAAGTAATTCACAAGCACTGGTTCCTACAAAAATTTTGGTTCAACATTGCGATCTGTGTGGTATTTTTTGATTTCTTATTTTTATTGAGTTTAAAGTTCTTCCAATTGTTTTGTAGAAAAATATTGTATGATATACGTGTTAAAAGTGATTTTATTTTGTTCGTGAATCATCTTCACTCACAAAATAAAATCTTACTTTTAACACGTATATCATAAATAGCTATTATCTACAATCACTAATTAAAGTAGGGTTTTTTGCTTGACAGTGACAACGAAAAGTTGACATTTATTGACTAGTGTCACTTTATTACTTGGCGACCGATAAAATCTACCAAACGCTTGTCGTCAATAGTTTAGTTGAGATAATTTTAATTGAAAAATTGAAAATAAAGACAGTGATAACGCGAATACACCTCCGGAAATGAGAAATGCTGCAGAAACTGTAAAATTCAACAAAGGCAAGTGTTTGAGTCAAGTGGTAGGAACGAATGTTATTGCTAAAATACAAAACGATATTGCTAATTATCTTAACCTATCACAGTGTCATTTATATCTACACAGGGCATTGCTTTGGTCAAACATCGGCTTCTTTATTGGTCCATGGTGGAGGTGATATTATACATAGCGGAATGGAAGAGTTCTACAGTTGCAGAAGTATACATAGATAATAATAACGAAAAAAATTAAACGAGCAGGTATAATTTGATTAGACCATCAAATAATGTAATTAATTGAATGTAGCAATCGCTATCCCATAATATAGCCCTAAAATGCTTTAGCTAATTTAGATAATTATTGATTAGAGCTTTGTCTGTGGAATTGTTCATTAGCATACCTAGATGTTTGGTATCAGAGAACATACATATGACTTCATTGATAGGAATTGTAGGAGATTTGATTTATATTAGCTTAAAATACCTTTCTAAAACAGTAAAAAAAGTTTTTTTTTAAGGTTAAATAGTAAATTTCTTAGACATATTAATAAATAAATATAAATCGCAACGGGATTCATATCTACCAAAAATTTATTTTATCTCAACATATTATTGTAGAGCCCAGAAAAAAATGTACTTAAGATTATTGATTTTTCAACAGCTCATGCCAAATTAGATTAATTTTTTGCTGTTATTAGCATCGGCTTCAGAAGGCAGAACCTACTTAGGTTAGTATCCTAATAATATAAAGTGGTAATATATGGAAACCAGAGCGATTTATTTTAAGCAAAAATGGACGTAATTTCTGCTTATACCAATTCAAACATTCTTGATTGCTGGACTAAAACTTACTGCCTTCAACATCGTTGAACGAATACGGATGTTACATTACAGTTTCTAGAAGAGAAAATTTGTGTAAGAACTAAAGAAATCAACAGAAAGCATTCCGAACATAAGTTTATTCAAATCTTTCCGGACACAGAATACGCCACCATCCGGGAAAATCCGCTTAATTAAATTTTTACTTTTCCGGATATAGTCTCACCTTGTTTCATACGGCTTTTACGAGGAACTATCCCCGAGTCGTCTGGTAGAGACGTGACAGCTAAGCAGCTTTTATATTGCATCTTTCGTTCAAGGCGTAGAGCCGTTTCAGGACCAAATATACACTGTCGGATTTAATTCCGACATAAATCGGTTGTAGTTGCTGCGTAGGAAAGGATTCTTTACTGCTGTTCGTCCGTCCTCCGGATACGATTCCACAAATTTTGAAAGAACGCTTCCAAAAGCTTCATATAGTAAAAAAAATAGGAAACGAGATTGGTATCGTATCGATTGGTATTTAATGAATAATTTAATAATGCTTCCCTCTCATTCTAATCATAAGGATTAGCCCAGAAATCGGGGATTTGTGCGGGAGAGGGAGCGGTATATTATTATTTAGCAGGCCGTATTTGCGCCCAGGAATGACTTACGTTGGTAGGCCCTAACCACCATTCAGTGCGAGAATGAGGGAAACCTGGAAATCTTGATTAATTAGGAAGGATGGTCAAACGCTGATCGGCATCAATCTCTCACATTGACCCAAGGCAATGTTCTTTCGCTTTACTGTACCCGCAGAGAAGATGTCAATCCTCTCCACAAGTATAGCTTGTCTACGGTCTACCAGTCGCGGGATTCGAGCTCAGGCGGAGTAGTCACATCGACTCAAGTACTGATGCCTAATGAAACGACGAAAATCATATATATTGTTATTATTTTTCAATACCTTTTTGTCTTAAGTTAGGATCAATGTCAAAAGTGACGATAGTGGAAAAATACCCGCAATGGAAAATTTTTTTTTTTCAAAAATGATCTACAAAAGTCGACATTTTCGTTAAATTTTCAGTTGACAAAGTGAGTCTGTTTTGTCATCTAGCGAAATACTATTATGTTCTAGAAAGTCAAAGTCTTTTTCGTTGTAGAACATAAAACAAATGTCTAAATAATAACATTTTTTCGATACTTATTTATGATTTTATTAATTAAACAATATACATTTTAAGTAATATCACATTTCAATACAAAACAGTAACTGTTTAAATTTATGACAGATCCAGTGCCGTCAGTGATTGTAGCTTTTAGTTCTAGGTGTTCAATGAGACTGTTGCTGTAATTGTTTTAGTTAACTGCTCACGTTTTAGTATTGGCAAATTTCGTAGAGTCTGCTGAAGATGGTAACAATTTATTTGCCCATAAATTTTTATTTTGTATCAAATCTATATATGTCTCCGCTACAGTACTAGAACGCGAGAATTCTTATAATAATAATTGAATCTTTGTCTTCGATATCATTTATCGTTATCTTTAGTAACTCATCTCTTTTCAAAGCTCCATTAACCAATTATTAAAATGACCTGAAAAGTTGTCAAAAATTAATTAAATCGATCGATTCATATTAATTTGAGCAAAGCAAAAATCTATTATCAGGTGCTTCGTGTAAAAATCCCAAATTCCTGGTTTTTAGGCTTTTACGGCTAGTGCTGTAATTTGATACATAGCGATTTTCTGGGTTGTTGTGCCGTGACCTCGGCGACTGAGAGCGACGCGGCGAACCTTTTGCAGAGTCACCGCGACCAGTTACAGCGGCGGCTACGGAACACCTCGGTGGACCACCATTATCCGAGGAACGGTTCCGACCGTAGTAGTAGTAATACCAACAATAGGAACCGAAACCAATATATGGACGGGCCCAGCGACACCGATAGCAGGTCTGTCCCCACAGAGCCTAACCCGAGAATAACCAGGGCAGGTAAAAGAATCCCCACTAATGCTGAGGATGTGCATTTTAACCCACTATGTATCAAATTCCTCTTTCGTTAGAATTCTGGATTTTTTTGGACGGTATTCAACTGATTTGCTTTTCAAATAACGTATTAGTTTTGGAATTTTTCTATTTAAGTTTTCTTTGGTTTCAGTGTACTTTTTGATATGGAATATACTGACCATAACGTCGAAGGCTTAATTTTATGTTGGAAATATGCCATATAAATTAAATTGTTGTATATAACACAATTATCTTATTTTATTATAGTTTTCGAAAAAATATTGATTGTATCTGGAACACAAAATGCTTTTGTCGTTTTTTTTACAGTTGGATAAAAATTAGTTTTTAAGGGCCCAGAGCAGTCTGAAAAAAAAATCAAAGTCGGTAATTTAATTTGAAATTAAAAAATGTACAGATTTCATAAATTTAAAAAGAACATGACATCTATAAATCAAATATGAATATTTTTGTCTTGACATGACGCCCATAATTAACCATACACCTTTTTTTATAGGAAACCTTTTTCCCAAAGTAAAAACATAAAATATCGGAGTAATAATTTTCAGTGCAAAACTCTTTGCTTTGAAACAACATTTTGTAATTAATATGAAAGCGAAAAATTACATAAAAGGGACAAGTGTAGAGAAGTTTTAAATTCGTAAATTACAATAAAAATATGGAAAAACAAGCAACTTTGAGCCATAAGCAAGCAAGAAGCTACATAAAACATCAACTATA